>JAFEKR010000018.1:0-600000 GCA_019022495.1 Epichloe hybrida | reverse complement strand
TGTAGCAAGTGCCTCCTACTGATGCATCAAGTAAACTATTTCATATCCACCTTCTCATAAGCATTCGGGTCCCAAAACACCGAGGACGGGTAATGGGGAAGCTTCTCAAACTCGCATTGGAGGAGACTTCTGGCCAGCATCACTGCTTCCTTCTTTGCCTGTTGGGCACCGCATTGCAAGCCCGCCTTGTTCCCTTCCCAGGTAATGCCTTGGACCTTGGCACCTGCACCTGCACCGTCATGGCTGCTTCGTCTCGGAGCAATGTGCAATATGTAACACTCCTCTTGTAACCAGCTCCGAATGATGTGGATGGACATGTTTCCATCCTTGTCTGGATCCTCGACCAGGATATTCCATTTGTCGTCCATGCTATGAGACTTGAACCCGGCTTTGAGCTTTTCCACGTCTGCATCGCTGATCAACAGATCCCAATTTGCTGTGAGGGGCTCTTTCATGGGCCTTCTCGAGCCGGGCTCATATGTCGTGGAAAGCCACTTCTTCATCTCCTCCTCCTCGTCCCAATCGCTGGGCGCATCTTCATTGACATCGACATCGGATTCGCTGTCCGTCGGCGGAAGATCCAGCGTGGGATCCTGCTGTTCCGCGGTGTTGTGCGATGTCATTCTGGAACCTGCGTCTTGGAAAGTATTGCCTATGAAATGAGTACAAGTATTAAAATGCGAAGCATCCTGGTCGGGAAATTTTATATGCCTACCTGTTCTTGAGAGTTATCACAGTTATTGGCAAATTCGTTATTTGGCTTTGGTAGAGGACTCGGGGACAATGAGACAAGCTTTGGCAGGTATTAATAACATGCGGAGATGAGTGAGAGATGGGTGAGATTTGGGTAATCCGTAATACAGCGTCGGGGCGGCAATGCGCTAAATAAAGGCCATGTGGCAGTGTAATATGTAGGATGACATCAAATTGCTGACGGCAGCCTGCCGCTGATCTGAGCATGACAGAAGCATGAGCCCACGCGGTCCCGGAAAGGTTGCCCAAATATCCATTTGAGATGATGGCTGGTCCAACATGCGCTTGTGAAGTTGTGCCAAAGGATGACTCCTCGACATTAACAAGTATTGTGCATGGGACTTGTCACTTCTACGCGGTGGCTGACTAACACTTGAAGTATCACGTGAGCTGCTGCGCCCATCTCCTTAATAGAGGTCCTATGTAAGGCTTGTGGAGTCACGTCAACTAGGGGCTGTGACCAATTAGATGAAAGTGCATTAAAAGTACATGGATCTATGTGTGAATGAGTCTGCAATACTTGTACCCATGATTTTCCGCTACACACGTAATTACTTCGCGCTTGTTGATTAACTTGGACAAGGAACGCGTACTCCGTACCTACATACGCGATGACTAACCGTGTGGCACCCCTGGGGGCCTGTGGGGGCCAAATAGACCCACAAGCCTTGGGATCTCTGATGAGATAATGCCAGTGAAGCCCGGCAGCCATACGGATCCGTACATGTACAAAGAAAGGGTCTTGTGCTACGGATTACATGTACGGATGACCTTGACCTTCCGTTGATGCCGAGGCCCCTGTCTTGCGATGTTACTCGTACATAATGTGGAGCTAACGAGGGCGGATAATGTGCCATCAAGGATGAAACAGTAAGGCTGCCATACCATGTACGGAATATTCCGCAGTGGCACCGAATTCTCCTGCCGCATCTTCTCCGGTTTAGATTTTTCCCTAGTAATACTATAAGCTATTTGCTACCTTTACTTGTACGAAGTAGCTGCTTTCAACTCTAGTAGTATAGAGGTAGAAGCTTATGTAGGCTTAGCTATTACTCCAAGTAAAACAATACTATATATATGTGGTTAATACGGTATCAATATTAGATTACGTACATGTATGGTGGAATGTTGTACTGCTAACCAGTCATGATATACGGATCCGTGCGAGATTACCGCGGCTTATTATGCCGACGAGACAAGTAATCAAGCCGAAGAAGTTCAACCGCTCTCAGTACGAGCTAACGGGCAGCTCTATCTACATACATACAGTACATGTCTGAGATCGGCGGCGTTCCGAGACTGCCGAGAACCTATGTACCGAGTACTTGGCTGTTGATTTCGCCTGGGCGATTTTTCCCCACGCTTGACGAGACGATTTGGCGTGGCGGCTGTCGCCATTTGCAAAATGCGAGAAACTTCTGCCGACGAACCCGTTGTCGAATACATGAGTCGGCAGGGCTTCAAAGACAACAGAACTGTTCACATCCGCTATAGGGGATATCGCGGACTTGCTCACCGTGTGCGGAGTACGGACGCATGCACGTACACCTCGGGCTGCGACCTATGTACATACGTATGCACGTCTTGAAGACCTTTGAGGCTTGGACACATGGTAGCATCGGGCAGTCGGCGGCATGGCAGTTACTTGACAGGGGAAATTGAGCTGTTTAATTGTTAGAGGCAGGGACTAGGATTCGCAAGTACCTAGTACATACATAACATGGAATACCTTGCCGCGGTTGCCAGCGACCCATCCATTACCCCGAGTGTGTGTGGAGGAGGATTTGCAAATTGTGTAACTAGTCCGTGGCCAACGGCAGTTACCCCGAACCCTTGTCCCAATCAGTTGACTGGTCGTCGGCTGGTCGTCGGCTGGTCGTCGTGGAGAACGGGGGGAGTCAGGGGCGGCCAGAGGCAGGCCACAGCTCAGCTCATCATTCTCCTCGTTGGACGGCGAAACTGACTGGCAAGAGAAAAGAGATGCGACAAGTCGGCTGGCTGGTCTTTGCCCCCAGGGGCCCGGTCTCTCGCTTGCATTTTGCCTGCCCTGCTCGTATACATAGTGGCTTGTTGTTTGTTTTGCATTTTGCAAGCGCCCCCGTGCTGCTCGTTCTGTCGTCATGCTAGGATTCGTCTCCCCACAGCCCGGGCCTACTTCACCGGTGTCATGTCTCGTTGTTTGAGGTCATCGCCGTGTTGGAGTTGTTGGAGTCGCCTCTCAGAGCCCCTGCTGGCTGGCGGTTTGGCTCGATTTCCGGCCTCACAATCCGCGTTCGACAGCAGCAATGAAAGTCAGAAAGGCTGCCCTGCTATGCGCAGGCCTCTTTGCATGCTCCCCGTGCGCAGCAGGTGTCGATGCAGATGGTACGTTGGCGTCGCGGGGGGGCCCAGATGCTTGCTGCCCGCCCACGTCGAAGCCGACTTGCGATTTATCGAGAGAGCACGAGCTAACTTTTCCGTCGTCTCTTCAGGCCCATCATCAGATGAACGTCACCTTCTGCGCGGGCGGCGTTTTGCGTCCAACGTTTCATCAGAAGCTTCCGCTACAACTTCGACTTCAACGTCGTCGTCACAAACACCAACGTCGACTTCGCTCTCGTCTTCGATTTCCAGCTCGAGCTCGGCTCTCTCGTTAACATCCCCATTGTCTGTGGCCGGGCTCACAGATATCATCGTTCCCTCAACCACCGTGACATCATCCACCGCCGCACACGATGCTTCTCCATCTCAAGACACCCCGATTCCACCATTCGCATCATCAATCTCAACCCTGCCGTCCCAACAGGGGCCATTGTCAACTTCAACTGTCCCGTCGTCGTCGTCGCCCGAGTCAACCACATGCAATGGCCAAACAGGAAGCACTTGTTCACAGGGAACCTCATCGTCAGCATCATCATCATCCTCTTCATCATCAGCGGTTGAAACTTATTCTACCCCCGACGGACCAATCTCAAACACAGAATCTCGAGGCGAAGGCTCATCTAGCAGGCACGGGCCTCCTGTCACTGACAACGCCCTAAGCTCAAATACCTTTCGAACATCAACCAGATGTATTCGTTCCACCACCACTACCAGCACTGGGGGAGCCTCTCGAAAGCTGCTGTTTAGCTGCACTCGACCTCCTCCAACCAGCACCGTTACGCTGGATTGTCCGGTTGATGGAAGCCAATGCTATGTCGCCGACAAACCAAAGATGGCTTATGGACGCCAATGCTTTGCCGCCAACGTAACAGCTGTCCCGACAGTCACGGTGACCAAGCATTGCACGCCGTATGCGGATGCGTTGCAGCCCGTTATCGTCTACTCGATTGTTCACACGTCGACCGTTACTTTTCTGGGCAACCTCAGCGCATACACGCCCCCGTATCCGCCCATTAAAACCCCAGAATATTGTCCACCAATTGCACCGCGCCTGAACTCGACGTCCGCAAAGGGGCGCTGCCGCCCTCCATGTACGACGACAGGTGCCGCACCTACCCTCGGCTTGGGTCTACCAAGTCCACTGCCAACGCAAAGGCAAACCGTCACATTCATCACCACGGACAAGAACCCCGCGGTCGTGTTTGCCTGGGCACGGCCGTCATCTTCATTTCAAGCCGCCGCCGATCCATATCCGGATGCCTTCACGCACGAGAGCGCGGGAGCCCCCGAGACCGCCGAAAACGCGGGCCCCATCGGCGTCGGGCCCGCTACCGCTCCCCCGGACAGACCCGCAGCCACTCCCCCGGATGGACCCGCAGCCACTCCCCCGGATGGACCCACCACCACCGCCCCGAATGCCGACCCGGCTCGGCCACCGCCCATCCGCGTTACCGCCAGAGGCAACCAAGTCATCATCAATGGGCGGACGTTCCAGGTCGGGCCCGGGCTCACCAAGGTCGTCGCCGTCGACGGCGGCCACTTCACCATCTACCCGCGCGCCATCGTCGGCGAGGGCGCAACAATCCCCAAGCCGCCGCCCCCGCCCGAGGGCTGGAGCGTCGCTGCGCCGACGAGCGGCGTCGTGGGGGGTCTCGACGTGTCCCTGTCAGGCTCGCAGATCGTCATCGGCGGCGAGACGGTGACGATGCCGCTGTACGGGACCAAGACGCTCGTCATCCGCGGCCAGAGCGTGACGGTTTCGTGGGACAAGATCACCGTCGGCACCAGCGTCTTCACCTTCACCCCCTCCCAGCCGCCGCCCGAATCCAACGTCGTCGTCGCCGGCGGCGAGATGCTCACGGCCATTGGCAAGAACGTCGTCGTGCTGCGCGGCACGTACATGACGTACGGCCCCGGCGTTGCCCCCCGGACGGAAAACGTCGGGGGCGACGGCGTCGTCATCGGGCCGTCTGGCGTCCTCGTCCACGGCATCGTCATGGGCGGCCCGGCCGCCCGCGACAACGACACGCACCTCGAGATAGTCGGCGGCGCCACCATCACCGAGTTCGCCCCCAACGTGGCCCTCATCAACGGCCAGATCTTCACCGTCGGCCCCGGCTCCCCGCTGAAGACGACCGAGATGATCGCAGGGCAGCTCATCACCATCGGGCCCGAGGGCCTCGTCGATTCCTCGCTGAACCTGACGTACCCTTTTGGCGAGGCCGTTGTCACCACCATTGTCCCCACGGGCACGTGGCTGAGCGATTTCCCCAGGGAAACAAACCGGACCAGTGACGAGGATAACTTGGGTTCTAATCCACGATCGAGCATGTCGCGCGGCGGCATAGCTCTATGCATAGCGATTGGCGTCTTGCTTCTTATATAAACCTGGATTCTTTTCTATTCCGTCCTCTTCCACATCACTAGCAGTTGGTCAGATTGAGTGCACATGCTTCTTTTTCTCCTTCTTCTTCTCCACCGTACGCGAATCCCATGTACATACATCCTCACTTCACTTCATTCCCGCGGTGTTCAGGACATGCAGCCATTTCCCCGATACTTGAATTGGACGGTTGACGAGGGAGTGAATCCATGATTCATCGCAGCAACTTTGCAATACACCCCCTTATTCTTTTACAAATCTACATGGCAGGGTAACTAGGCCAATCTGATATTAGCTAGGAAATAAAGGACACAGGGGTTAGTACATGGTAATACTAGTAATCTGCATACAAATGAATGTACTTTTTCGTGACGCTGTGTACCCTGTATATTTTCCTTGCAGCTCTCTAAAATAAAATAAGGTTGTATTACACTTACATTTCATCACAGCTGTTGGAGAGGGACGAATAACCAGGGCATGTAGATTTGCGAAACAATTCAGGCGGTAGAATGTAGGCCAAAGAAAATGACAAATAGACGGCATAATGTTGAATTGAGCACGAAAGATTGTAAAACCAACGAAAATGGTGAAAAAAAAACCCCTCCAGTCAAATCCGAATCAAACGAAGCCAACAACTAATCACAAAGACAAGCTCAGAATCTACCAGCGTCGCACACCCTTCCCCTTGCCAGACACTTCCGTCTCCAGTGGCGGGAAATCATCCTGCTGCACTCCAAGTCCTACACCACTCGATTGAACCCCAGTCTCTTGCGCCTGCATGCTGATACTCAGAGCGAGGGCAAAGTCCTCGTCGGCTGCCGTCGCCGCAAGATTCTGGGAGCCTCCGTCGCCGTTGGGCATCATGAATCGCGCCTGGTGCGTCGAGCCAGGCGAGCTAGATGCCGAGCCTGACACCTTGCCCTTTCTGCTCTTGGCCCTGATCGTAATGGGGAATTCAAATTCGCCCGAACCGTTTCCACTAGGTGACTGTCCCATGTCGTTGACGCCCTCTAGCAGAGACAGGCGTATGGCTTGCTGAACTTGCAGTTCAAAATCGCTCTCCTCGTCCTTGTCCGTGGTCGATGAATTCGCGCTTGGCCGGACCATGGGAGGGGGGCTCATGTCCACGACACTGGGCTCCGGCGTCATGGTATCTGCAGCTGTTTCGCTGAGCGACGATGCCGTGTCCAACCCAGCAGCGTCGACTGCAGAGTCGCTTGCACGCCGCTGCTCGTCTTCGAGATAGGCCTCCTCGGAGATCATTTGGGCATACCGTAGCGCCTCTTCCTCGGTGAGGTCGCCCAAGGCACCCACTCCGAATCTCTTGCGTAGATGAGCCTGTTCTCTTGCCCGCGCTTCATTCTCCCTGCGCAGCTCAGCTTCCTCTGCAGCAATGTGCCCGGAAACAGTTCCGCCAAGCCTACGACTGGCAATACGTCCATGTATGTCTGAGTGGCGGATGCGGCGCTTCCTGCCGGTGGGATGACCAGAAGAACTGTAGGTCCAGTAACGAACAAATGCGCCGCAAGACAAAAGACCGCGCAGAACCGTAGGGTCCGGGTCAAGGAAAATGGCGCCAACGGCTGTGTAGTTGCCATGGCGGAGAGTTGGATTCACGGCCATCATGTGACGGGGAACTCGGCCGTTGGAGCGAGCGTTGAGCGTTCGAATGGGCCCCAAAGTAGAAGCCAAAGGATCCCAAGCCTGCACCAAACCGTCACTACCTCCATGTACCAGATACAGGGCAGAGGTAGCCAGACAAGAAATCTCGGGTGAATCCGTCTGTAGGATGCGGACGGGCTGCGCAGATCCTTGTCTAGGCCGGTCGCGGGCGTCCCACACGATGACGGCACCCGTGTTGGTTCCCATGGCAAGAAGCCGAGCTCGACGACCAGGAATTTCAGCAGCTACAGGGTCAGATTTGCCCACGAGCGGCGTGGATGGTGCTCTTGACGCGGCTGTGGCCGGGCCCTCATCAGTGCCATTGGCCGTGTGAAGCGGATCTTCACCCAGGGTCAGAAGTGAGGGGGACGAGCAGTCTAAGCAGCTGGCGGTGATTTGTGCCGTTGGTGGAAGTCCCTTCAACTCAAATGCCACGAGATCCCAATCATGTAAACTCGGCATGCCATGAGAAACTGCCCCTGGCGGCATGGGCGTAGAAGGAGGTGGATCTGGCAAATGTGGTTGAGGGGTATGACACTCGCTTTCTACAACCGCCCCTGCAGACGCAAACAATGAGGAATGCGGTTTTGCGAGAGTGCTCGTGGCAGAGGCAGAGGCAGTCTTTTGTGACGACTGACGTTGCTGAGAACCCTGTGATGGAAGACTTGCGGCTGGCAATCGCGAAAATCGCCGGACACGACCAGGCACACCATCGAAGAGTCCACAGTCAATAATGAAAATGCCCTCTCCTGCACCCTGTCCATCGTCCGCTGCAAAGTCGACTTCCATCCTCCGTCGCATATCCCAGCCCTCGCAGACCCGACGAAAATGAGAGGGCTTGTAGAGCAGAAACTTCTCGATTTCACGAGCTTCGGCTGCGAGCTGTTCCTTGCTCAGCCTCATGACATTCGATGGCGACCGTGGCGTGTAGGCTCCGCGGAGGACGTTCTTGTCCAACTCATCGGGACGCGCAGCGCGTCTCGTGGGCTCGACAAGATGCCAGTACGCTGTTCTGCCGGCGAGCCAGGCATGCCTGATAATATCATCGCCATTGCTGCGGTCAAGTGTTGCCACGGGGGTTTCTGTTAGATAAAAGACCTCGCCCAGCGCGTTCAAGGCCACAGCCCACACTCTCGACGATGACTTCCGCTTTATGCCGTAGTTATCATCCACCTTGAGTGAAATGATGGGAACACCGGGGCTGACGACCCAGCGAGCGGTCGTGTCGCCATTGGCGAATCGTGGTCCATCGGGATCCCAACCAAGTGCGTACGCTGTGACCACGCCAAGGGCAGAACCTGTGAGCATGCCGCACATGGACCTTGTGCTGGCTGGCACAGCAGAGGATTTCGCGATCCACACGCTGCAAATAGAGTCAGACAATTCTGGAATTTTGGGAACATCGGGATAGGTATCGACAACCCCTGTGTCACCACCTAGGTATCGGCCGCAGGCTTCGTGGGTGGCTCGGAAATAGGCACGCCCGCCGGGGAAGCCTTCACCAGCAATGATTCCATGGGGCTGACTAACATCCATGATGTTTGGAATTGCAGATGGGCCATCACCAAGTCCAAAGGGGACAAGATTAGGCACAACTTCTTCCAATTGGGCAGAAGAGAACGGATCTTCGAGGCCCCATTTCTCAATCTTGCCAGTTGTAGGGTCACTCATGGTGGCGACACCAAGATGACCCGCACCTTGGATGGCTCGAGGGGGCTTCTTGCCGTTGGAGAAAACTGAATGGATGTTGGTCACGAGACACGGCAGCTTCGAATTGTACGTCAAAACAGCATTTTTCCGCTTGGCCGATTTGCCAACACCTCCAGAGGACCCAGTGCCTCCTGAGCTACGTCCCGGTTTGCCTCGGGTCAAACTGCGCATAAGACGCGTTCTGAACAGATACTCGCTCCGCCAAGTAGCTAACACCGTCAAGCGGCCAAAGTACCGGATGTCGGATCGCACAATGTCAGATGTCGATCCAGCCCAGAGATCTGCCTTGTTCTTAGCACTCCTGGGATCTAGGCATGTGTGTCCGAGGAAGTATCGCATGAAAGCCATGCGCCACGCGTGCGGTGTCGTCACTAGCGCGTAAAAACGCTTCGACACCAGGGCAACGGCAGCATGAGAATCAGGATGCAGGTGGGACAAGATGTGGGTGAGAATCTCTGTGAAAAGGAGATTGTTAGTCCTTTTGTGGGCGCCATTGGCGGCTTTGAGAGGCCACTGGAAGCCCGCAAAGGCTTGAAGAGGCACTGACCATTTGGAAAATCTGTAAGCTGTGCCCCGTTGGATGAGTCACCGCGTCGGATGACTTTGAACCCAAGAGCTTGTCTCGGAGTAGGTGGCGTCAAAGCATTTTCATGTTCAGAGACTCGCTGACCAGCGACTGGCCGACGACGCGTAGCGCTCGTGTTACCGCGAAGACTCAATCCGCGTAATTTCTCGTCGAGTTGATGGGCGTCGACGGCATCGAGAGAGTCCTCGGGCTGATCAGAGCCGGAGCCGGGGGAGCAATTTCGAGAGCCACTGCTGGAATCTGCAGAGCGGACTTGACGAATGCCGCTGAGTTCATGGTGAAGAGAGCCATACTGAGAAGTGGAGGGCGAGGCTGACGGGTGATGGTCTCGGTGAGGCTGTTCTGAAGACACGGAGGGCTCTCGTTGCATATAGCTAAACAAGGAGGTAGACAGGTCTGGTAGCTTTGACTGTGCACGGGGGATTTGCACAGTCCGGGGCGGGGAAGCGCTTGAGGGATAGAAGCGTCTCGTCCGAAAAGGCTTAAGAAGGGGAAGTAATTGCAGATGTTGTGGGCGGCAAAGATGTATGGCAGGAAATGGCGAGTTGTGGAAGGAGAGGTTTGTCCTAGGGGGGTGACAACGTGAACACTTTACTGTGCCTACCAGACAGGTAATAGCGCGATTTGGAACATTCTGCCACTGGCCAATGGCCTGGCCGCTCACTGGCTGCCGGGCACGGGCAAAGAGTGGGACGCGGCGATATTATGTAAGGCGATGAGGGGATGAGGCGATGAGGCGATAATAAATGGCTGCTGTGCTTGTGCTTGTGCTCCGTGCCTGGCGTTGACTGCCACGAGCCGCTCACGCCCCATCATTGGCTAGGGCTTTTCCATAAATCGCTTGTACAATTTGTACAATTTGTGCATACATACGGATTACATGTACAATCAAGTGCTCGCGGGGATGCTACGAGTCCCCTGGAGTCCCCTGATCCCATCGCCACAACTGACAAGTCGTAATTGACCCCGGCAGAGTGTTGAGTTAGTCCCTGCAGCAACACCACTCCACATGTGATGGCAAAACATTTTTCCATTCGTAGCAGTCTCGTCAACCCCCGCATACATACAAAATCATAAAGGGGATTATTAATACAGGCTGGAGCGGAGGGGGAAATCTTTCCATTCCTCAGCCCGGTTCCTCTGAGGTCTGAGCTTGTATGTATTTGAAACATGGCCCCCAACCAAGTTGCACGGGAGAAGTGTCCCGCTTCGGAAAGGTTTGCATGTAATGTAGGACTTTGTTGGACCGAGCAGCTAGGATCAGAAAATGAAGGTATGGATTGAGTTGCCCGACCCTGTAAGAGGGCGCGGACTACGGTTTAAATAACTAAGTACCTTGTGTAATCTGCCCATATAAACTGTACTATGCATCTACTGAAGGTCCGGAAAAGTAACTAGTCAGGTGGGTCCTAGTGTCCAAGTTGCCTGCATGCGGTTGAACGCTTGCGGCGGGATTCCAACAGACTTGTTGAATTATAGGGAGGGGTTTATCCTTGCTGGTATGAAGCAGATGCCTCCATAACTAACAAGTGGGAAAAGATGGTTGATGGTTTTTGTGGCATTATTACTCCATGGACCCCTGCTGAACCCCAGCTCTGGGAGCCGGATCAGTGGCACCCTGCACCCTGCACAGCACCCTGCATCATGAGTTTTTCCAAAAGAGTGCTTGTGCATGATGGCCTGGTTGATTGAGAGAGTTTGTCGTCCAGGCCGAGCAAGTGTCCCATCATGTCCGACTGAGAGACGTGGAGAAGGAGGGAGGAGAAGAAGTTACCAGCGAGCTCCCAACGCAGCTGGGCTGTGATGCCCTACAAATGTATTAGCTCCTCAAAGAAAAGCAGGCTTGCTTGGTCTCGCAAATGGGGGTTCCCCACGAGTAACGGATCTTCCCTGGTTGCAACTCGAAACAGCCGCGGCAAGCTCGAATGGGTTGTCAGTTCTCGGGCCGCTGGCGTATTACTACAATTGGGAATACTAGCGGCTCTCTTCAACTCTTCAAACAGCCAGTCAGTCTCGACCCAACTTCACCTTGGCTTCTGACACTTCAGTCCAGTATTACGCATTTGATGGGAGCAGCCGACGGGGAATGTGCCACGAAATTGGAAGGGCGTGGGAGGCCAAGGTCCAGAATTGATGTATCAGATTTTCGCGGCGTGAAATCAATGCCAGGTCCAATGCGTCGCGTGGGTGAGCAACGTTGTTGGTGACGGCTCCGTTTCAGCGATGGGTCGCACCCATGCAGCCATGGCATGAATCCCATCATGATAGCATCAACTCGGGTCACACAGGACTTGGCAAGATGTCATTGCAGGGTCTGTCGCGGTCATGGATGCCGTGTATTATTACATGTACGGATTACATGGCAGCCAGATGACTCGACAATACATAATGAATGCATCGACGCCGTCTCATCTGCAATGCAGCATTGAACGGGGCGGGCTGAGGCATCGTGGCATCGTGGCATCCTGGGATTGTATGTAATATACGGATCCGTACTGGGCTCCTTCCCTGTCCATAGTCCGTAAACGGCATCAAACTTGGGTTGCTCCTGCCGCCCGCAACGTCAAGATTGCTCGTGGCTTCTGGTGGCGCTGACCTGTCCTCAGTTGGAAACTGCGGCTGACACCCGCTCCTACCCGCTCCCACGAAACATTTGCTGACAACATGGCCAGAGCGGAGCATGGCATTACATCATCTTGCTTTTGCCCTGCCCTGCCCTGCCCTGCCCTGCACTGCCCTGTACTGCACCTTTGCACCTTCTCCTTCCTGCTCTCCTCTCTGTCTCTGTCAAGAGTCCCAGGATCTCGGGCCCAGGCACGCACGCACGCGGAGGCCCGGCCCCACCCACATGAGGCCATCCCCGCTTATCCAGGACGATCCGAAGTGAGAGCGAATGGGCAGAAATTGATCCAGGATGGCGACGTGCCAGCCTTGTACATGTAGCTTTGTTATCAAGGATCAAGTCTCGGAATACATTCGGATTACTTGTCCTCGGGGCCATCCCCGTAGCATACTACATACATACATATATACATACATACATACATACATGCACCATGTACGGAACTTGAGGCTTGCGTGGCATGCTGTTTGTTGCACGGGACGATAAACGGGACGTGATAAACGGGACGATTAACGGGACGATTAACGGGACGACTTCTTCCTCCTCCCCCTCCCCAACACTCCCCAACACTCCCCACCACACCCCCATTCATATTCCGCCCGCCCTCGCGCCACTGGGTCATCTCGCCGGTGCTACTCGCCATTGAGCAACCAACAGACAGAAGAAGAAAAGCCACCAAGCCGGTCAGCCAGAGAGTTGGGTCGCCAACACGGACGGACTGCATCCATACTGCATACATACTGCATACATGTATTCCGTATCCACTCAATCCCGCCCATCGGTATCTCTGCAGCGTTCTGGAGCCGGCGGGTCGAACCTGGGTCTGGGCGTCGGCATCATCTATCATCAGTCATCACAGGACAAGGCCATAGCTCCTACATGCATATTACCGCCAAGTACTCCCTACACATGACATTGTACTTGATAGGTACGGACGTATATATTGCAGCTTGTTCAGTACCTGCCTCTGTTGTGGTTGCGTTTGCCTGCCTGTCGCACACCTCCACTACGGAGTGCTTGTCGTCACCTTGTCATTCGAGCCATCAGATCTATTGACTGCGAGTTGAGACGTTGATGGAAGGGGCCAAAGGTTGCTGCGGGTACACACAAGGTCTACCGAGCTACGAGTAATACGGACCGAGTACATACGTCGCGAACCCCCCCCCCGTTCCGCTTCTGGTAGGGATTTCTTGCCAGGGTCATCGTCACTCCTCGGAACTGCTCCTCCTTGTCTACATTTGTCCTCCTTCATTTATTTCCCTGGTTTCCCTTCGTCGGGTTCCCTTCCTCGCTTTGTCCATGAAAGCGTCCAGAAGTCAAGAATAGTTCCCGAATTGATATACCCGCCACCGGACGCCTTTCACCATCTTCTCTTACAGTGCTACCAGACAAGCGACGGGAAGCTTCACTGGTCTAGCCCCAACTCTACTTCTCGTGCTGGGCTTACAATCATCTTCTCACGGCAAGATTGCACCCCCTCGCAAGAGACAGGAATCCAGCCATCCTGCAGGATTCACGGCGAGCGAAAGCCTACTTTCAGCATCGTCAAGGAAGACGAAGAGACGATAAATAAATGAGAGGGGGAGCAAGGCGAAGCTATTGGAGCGCCTGGACCCGATCGTCGAGGACATCCCATCTCCACGCTGCATCATCATCTCTCGGGAGTCGGAATTTCCCCCCCGCCTGCACGTCTCTGAAGGCCAAGCTCCAAGCTCTCAGCCACGTGCTAGTTGGCTGGCCATGAGCCATTTGGCAAAAAGAACAACGTCTGGTTCAGCAAGCGTCGCCGGAGACAAAGGGATTGAGAGAAACAGCTCGAAAACCAAGCTAGCAAGTATGCCATTATCGAAACGAGAAGCAGCAGCGCCGAGTACATGTCGACACTCGTATTCGACGGACGAGGCCTGCCAAGGCGCGAGCTGCAATGGGACCGGCACAGTGTCAAGGATCTCCAAGATGAAAATCTTTGAAGAGCGAGCCAGAAAAATGGACGAGAGGTATGGGATAGTGATTGAAGCATCCGACTTGGTAAACATGGCCCCGAGCGAGACGGTCTACCGCGTGGACAAACCCATCAGGGTGCGGGTACGACGCGTCTGTCACAAATGCAACACGATATTCGCCGTCAAGAATGAATGTCCCCAATGCCGGCACGCACGGTGCGATAAATGTCCGCGCTACCCTTCAAAGGAGAGCGAGGCTGACTTGCTGATCAGTCTCGAGGAAATGGAGGCCGTGGTGAATGCCAAGTTTGAGAACCCGGCCATCCTGGCGGATTTCTTCTGGGGCGATCAACAAATTGAATTAAAACGTCCCAGCAAGACAGGCGGGCAGGACTTGGTTCATCGAAGACCTCGGCAACGGGTCAGGAGGACCTGTCACGAATGCGAGACGCTCTTTGCGCCCGGAAGCAGGAAATGCGAGTGCTGTCGTCATGTCCGCTGCACTGACTGTCCGAGAGACCCGTTAGTATTACCTCCCCCCCTTTTTTTTTCCTTTTCTCCTTGCTCTTTCTTTTGCTTCACGAGTTTCCATCACTGACGGCTTGTTCACAAATAGTCCCAAAAAGGACAAGTACCCCTTCGGTTATCCCGGAGACGTGTTTGGCCCGGAAACCGACGCTCGTTTCGAGTGCCTTTCCTGTGAGACATTGTATCCGCCCGAGGTTGACGACGGCACACCATGTCAGGCATGTGGCTTGGAGAAGTCGGGCGAGTCGCCGCGAACTGTACCGCGCAAAGTCCAGCCCATTCCGGATCCCGACGTCCTGGATAAGTTGCGAGCCACTTTGGCCGAGCTTGTATCCTCGTCGACGTCATGACGAAGAGCTACCAGAGACACTTATACACACTCTGGACCAAGGATGGACGATGGGGGTGAAAGACAAAAAATCCCATTCTCATATCCGTCGGTCGATGATTGATCCGGAGTTTGTCGATGGGAATAATGGGATAGCCGGCCCATTTGCAGCAGGGCCAGTGCGGCATGCCCACCGGCTTGACATGAATCTTGTTCAACATTTTGCCCCGTCTGCCAGCCATGCTGTTACGATATAAACATGTCTAGATTCTGCTTGAGCATAGTACAGCGAACAAGCGGACCAATTTGACTTTTTCTCCTTCCCCCCCCCCCCCTTCTTTTCTTTCGACACTTGTCTTTTTCGTTTAAATGCAAACACAGTCGAGTGCTGAGATTCAGATACTTGGCCATATCACGACCATTCTAGTCAGGAACAGGAATTCGAGGCATTGGCGTTGCTGCAATAAAGAGTCGAGGGAAAGCTTTTGGGAACATGAAATTATGGATATGTCAAAAAGCGTTTTTATTTGATTTGAAATGTGGGGCAAGCAAGCAAATTCACAGTTGATGGCGGAATAGTCACGAAACATGATACACGTATATATAAAGTCGGATGATTCTATGACAATTCGGCCGGTATTCAAGCAAGCGTCATTTGTCCCGTCCCGTGTGCCTGCCTCCCAACTTGCCTCGCCTGTGAAACTTGTACGTAGTCTCGGGCAAGAGCACGTCTATTGCGCAAGAGGGTTTTTTCCATCAAACATTGGTCCCTTCTTCCCTAATAAGTGGTTCCAAGGCTATCCGCGAGCCCGGCGGCACCGCCATGCCCATGCTTTCCGACCTGTTGAGTCTTCTGCCGTTATAGCCGCCCGCGCTGCCATCCATGCGGTTATTCAGGTACGGAACCTGATCGTCCACCCTGCCCTGGGCCAAGGCCGCATTGAAGGCATCAGGGTTCAGGATCGGCATCAACCGATGCGCAGGGTAGAATCTCCCCTTGACGAATTGTTCGTTCAATGTGGCGTTTTCTTTCACGAGGATCCACCGCCATGGTTTCGATGGATTCACCTGATTTCGCCAGATAGTTTCGTCGCGTAGCGCAATGGGCAACTTTTCCTCTGGTACGAAGGGGGTAGACTCGTTCGTGGAAAACTGGTAGACGTTTCCGCGGAAGAAGACGGCGCCGGGGTACTCTTTTCGGGTGAAGATGTAGCGGAGACCCATGATGAGAGAGTCCTGGGTGAGCGCTGGTTCCGAGGGAACGGGCTTGATGCGCAGACAGTCGCCGATTTCGATGCGTTCTGCGCCGAAGAAGCAGCCGTAGTAGGGGGATGGGTCGGCGTTGGGGTGGTCCTCGTGGAGGGGACACCAGAGGGAGTAGGAGGCGTCGATGCGGGAGGCGGCTAGTTTGGAGGCGTCGAGGGCGAGGAGTTCGCGCTTTGAAGGGTCGTTGGCGGCGGAGTGGAAGAGAGCATCCCAGGGTACCTGGTCAAAGTTTTTGCCCTTGAGATCCTGCACGGCGACGGGGGGCACGGAGAAGGCGTGGAAGGGTCGTAGGTCGGCGGTGGTCTTGGGGACGGGCTGTTGGGGGACCAGGGCATGGCCGATGGGGAGCATGTTGAGTTGGTTGGTGTTAGGGGTTGTGGCAGATACGACGCCCAGGCGCCAGGTATTGCCGTTTTGATACCACGTTAGCTCACCGGTGCGGAAGAGGAGTGAGCCCTGAAGCGACCAGCGGACAGGCTGAGACTGCTGAGTTGGAGGTTGCGGTTGAGGTTGCGGTTGAGGTTGGGTTGGAGGTTGTTGCTGCTGCGGTGATTGTTGCTGCTGCGGTGGTTGTTGCTGCTGCGGTGGTTGTGGTTGCGGTTGTGGTTGTGGTTGTGGTTGTGACTGCGGTTGTGACTGCGGCTGCGGCTGTGGCTGTGGCATTGGTGTATTCGTTAATTTTGGAGTTGATGATTTGGTGACTGGCACAGCAGCAGTCACGGGCGGCGTGGCTATCTGTCTAGGCACAGGCACCGACGGCAATGGCACTGGCGTCACCTTTTGGGTCACTGCTGCGGCAGACACAGGAGTTGGTGTATTGGATGCTGACTTGGTCATCGGGATAGATGCCGACGTCGGGACAGGGATGGTCGTCTCGCTCGGAGTGATGATGAGCTCGTCAATCGACGAAGCGAATTTCCCCGGGTTGGGCAGGTTGCAGTGCACGCAACAACAGTCCTTGTAGTCTTTTGACGCAGACAGAAGCCAGATCAAGTGGACGCCAAACTCTTGCGGGCTCTTGTACAGCTTGGCCTTGATGGGGTATCCTGATACCCAGAGGTGCTTGGACTTTTCGTACAGCCAGTATCCGCGGGGGAACTGGACGTACCAAGCGTTTCCTTCTATACACGAAGATTTTCAGCATCAAACGTACGTTTTATGTTATGGAGAAAGAGGGAGGAAGCAGGCTGGTTGATCAACTGGAGCTGTGTGGTAGCCTTACCTTCAGGGTTCGGGGACAGCTCTTGTTTGAGCAAGATGCCAAGCTTGATGCGCCATTCGACGAACCGTGGATCATCCTCGGACAGACGTGTCATTTGCGGCTTCACTCTAGGAGTCTTTTCTGACAGCGCCATCTCTTTGCCGGCAGTCTTCTTAGCCGCCGTGGATGTAGTCGGCCAGTAACCCGGGCCCGTGTCTGCGCCATCACTGCGGGCGACGCGGATGACATCGAATTCTTTGGTGTCAGACATGGCGATGAAGAAGAGGATGTCGTGCGAACAAGGACCGAACTGGATCTATCTGGTAGTCTGGTAGTCCTTTTCTCTATTGCATTCGGGATACACGGGTTCTCCTCCCCTCATGGCCCTTGCGGTCTTCAGACCTTGTAGAATGGCACTTGTCGTGCCCACACCAAGGGACGCAGTGGTTGTCCTGATGCATCAAACTGACAACTGCTGTGAATGAAAGCGTGATGTTGAGTGACGAGAGACGCGATTGGTGACTACAACGATTTGATTGCAAGTAGCCGTGTTGTGTGTATATAGAGGTCGTTTATATTGAGTCTCTCGACGTTGTCGGGGGGTATTGATATGACTGGGTGGTGTTGTGGCAAGTTTACCAAAATCGATGTCGGAATTGATGAAGTGAGAGAGAGAGCTGTCGGGTTGCTGCGAGAGAGGGTCTTGTCGGAGAATGATTAGTCAGCGGCGGGCTACCCTGCGTCTTGACCAAGGTTTCGTCATGATCTTCAAGAGGCTTGCCTGAAACATGGGACCCACCGGAAACAAAATGTTGCACGAAAAAAAGATTCAACACAAGAGATTTGCCCCACCAGTGATGGACCTCATCGACCTACACACCGGCGTTCGACGTCGAAATGTAGATCAGACATCTCAACGACACAAGATCATTTCTCAAACGAACCTCGGTCCCGGCTGATTCGCAACGGGCAATGGACTTGAACCTAATTCCAGACTACGACAACAGCCACCGAGCATTCCTCCAAGCTCTTCTCGCCCGAGCCACGCTCACATTTGAGGAAGGCCAGCCCATCCTGGCCGCCATCTTCAACGCTGATGGCACTCATGAATCAGAGGTGCGACCGGAGCAGATCACCGAGGATGATTTCCAAAGATACATCGAGGTAGCGTCCGACGCGGCATCCTTCTTCGACTACGAGATCCGCAGCATCATGAACCAAGTCACCAAAGAGCGCGTCCATGCGCTCGTCAACACCCAATCCGACCCTCAAACGCAACTCGCCACCGTTTACAACCCCGAAGAGCTCGCCTTCATCAAAAGAGTCCTAGACGGCATGTTTGACAAATACAACACTCCACGTATGGAGGTTCTCGCCATTACGGAAATGCAAGCAATCAAGCTGGCGAGACCACCGCATCGCCGACAAAGCCGGATGAATGACGACGACGACGAAGCGGCGGACCCAGACACCACACCGTCAACGCAATCAGCAGACAAGGGACTCAAGCACAGCGAGGTGGAAACGGTGCTGGGCAGCCTCGTGGACGGGGGGTGGTTCAGCAAGAGCCGAGATGGATTCTACGCGCTGACGCCGCGAGCGCTGATGGAGCTGCGGCCGTGGCTGGTCGAGACGTACAATGAGGTGGCAGCCGCGGATGAGTGGCAGAGGATCAAGTTCTGCGAGGCCTGCAAGGACATTTTAACGATTGGGATGAGGTGTTCCGAGCCACACTGCGTCTTGAGACTACATGACATCTGCCAGGATGCATTTTGGCGCGCGAGGCGGTCGAGCAAATGTCCCAAGTGCCAGACTGAGTGGACGGGCGATCGGTATGTGGGCGAGAGAGCTGTGACGATGACGGAGGCGTATCGGAAGGGGAGGAGGCGAAGTGGTGGACGACGGAGTACCTTGGCCGATGATGTTATTCGACAGGTGGCTATGGAGGGAGGGGCAGATGATGAGGATGAGGATGAGCATGTATGAAGTTGATTCTAGATGAGACGAGAAAAGCGTTACGGCCCTCGAATATCCTATTACTCTCCAAATTGCAAATCACTGCGGTCACAGACTGTTCCTAGAAAAATTGCTTCTTTTCCGCGTTTCGGGACAGAAGTGTTGCGCAACCGAGAATCGGGCACGAACTCGCTGCTTTTGCTTGGCTTTCAAAAGCGGGACCACACCACTCAGTGCCACACAGTGGGTGGCTCATGACATCATGGGTCCGTCCCGTGGCGGTGCAACAATCGGCCGCCCACGCCCACGCCGGCTTGATTAGTCTGGCGGCGTCGTTGCCCTTTCAAATGCCAGCCAGTTACTAGTTACGCGCGCGCTCAACGAGAATGGAACGAGGAAGACTGGGGGCCAGACAAAGCGCCAGACCAGACACGCCATGCAACAAACAAGTTTCTGTTTCGGAGAGGCCAACAAAAATGGCCATTGTCCATGTGCATAGCCCACACCGTACTAAAAACCAGCTCACCCCGGATCCATCCATCTCCATCTCTCCAGGACTCAAGCTCTTCTAGCCACCATCCCAAGATAAACACCCCCCCCCCCATTGCCCACCATGATGGAATACTTCACCTACAAAAAGGTCAAGAAGCACAAGGCCGAAAAAGCAGCCAAGGAGGGCGCCAGAAAGGAAGCCGAAGCGTCTCGTCTCTCCGAAACAGAAACAGGGCCCATCGACGTCGCTGATGCTTCCCGCGCCGAGAAGCATCACCGCCACACCCACGAAAACGACGACCATGACCGAGCCGTCATCCGTCCCGGCGACGAAAGTTTCCTGGAAGAACTCATCGCGAGTGACGATGCGCAAGGCCCGCCGCTCCCACCGCGCCTCTACTCGCGCGACCTAGACTGGCCCTCGGACAACGACGAGGCCTCCGCCAAACCATCCATCCAAACCACCACCACCACCACCACCACCATCGACACATCTTCCAAAGAAAAGGAAGCCAAGAAGCAAGGCCGCCTCTCCTCCCTCTTCTCCCGCAAGAAACAAGCCCCCAACACCCCCGCCACCGGCCCGACCACCCTCGCCGAACAAGAGAAGGAGGAGAAGGACCTGTCCAAAGTGCTCGACCGACTGAACCTGTCGGTCAAGAACAACAAGGTCATCTCGACGGACTCGTCGGCCGCCGTAACGAGCTTCACAAACGTCTTCAAGGACCTCGTCAACGGCGTGCCCACCGCCTACGACGACCTCATGAGCATCATCGAGGACAAGGACGGCGCTCTGGCAAAGGGCTTCGACAAGCTGCCCAACTCGCTCAAGAAGCTCGTCACCCAGCTCCCCGACAAGATCACGTCCACGCTCGGCCCGGAGCTGCTCGCCGCCGCGGCCGCAAGCCAGGGGATCAAGGCCGAGACGAGCGGCGGGCTAAAGGGCACGGCCAAGAACGTCTTCTTGCCCGCGAACCTCACGCAGCTCGTTACCAAGCCCGGCGCTGTCGTGGGCATGCTCAAGGCCATTGTGGGCGTGCTGCGGACGAGGTGGCCTGCTTTCATCGGGTTGAATGTCATCTGGGGCGTCGCCCTATCACGTAAGTTGCACAAGGACCCTCTCTCTCTTCCCTGCTCTGTTTCAATGGCTTCTGGAAAACGTGGAGGGGGTGTTTTGCTCCGTGTGTGTACCCGTTCCTCGGGAAGAAGAAAAATACTAATCCCGCGGTTTCCACGACAGTTCTCCTCTTCGTCCTCTGGTACTGCCACAAACGCGGTCGCGAGGTCCGCCTCGAAAGCGAGCGCTCCGTCGACGGCAGCGATCGCATCGAGGAACTCCCTGATGATTTGGCCCTGCCCTGCGCCGGAGGGCCCGCGACGGGTGCAAACGCTGCTTGATGAGGTCGAGGCGCCGGGGGGGGGGCCGCGCGGGCAGAGATGTGCCAGGTGTGAGACGCGTGCACTTGAGTGGTTTCTTTTTTTTGTAATGAATACAATGAACTTGGGTTATCGTGACCGTTGGGTTGCGGCTGGGGAGGTGAGGACGGAATTTATTGGGATATCTGGAGGGGCCCCCTTTTTTTTTCGTTATCTGATTGATGTGTTCTTCTGAAGTATAATGGGTATCTTGTATAGACCAACTTGATGGCACTGTATCTGTTCCACTGCACAAAACGTGACTTTTTTTTTTTTTAATTAGGACGATCAATCGTCCTGTACTAATTCCTTAATCTCCTCCCTTCCCGGCGCGGCTGCTACAGCTTCACTCTTCTCCTGGACGCCCGCCTTATCCGTGGCGCCCCCACCATCTTGCATCCAAAAGTCCACTTCGTCAATAATGTCGTACACGATGTCCTCTGCGATTTGCTCCTTGTACCGCTCGTGTATCCCGCGAAGCTTCCTTCTCTGCGACGACGACGCCGTTGCGCCATCATCGGCGCTGCTGGTGGCGCTCGCCTCTTCGTCGGGAGGAGGGTACCAGAAGTCAGGGCCGAAGTTGACCTCGGCTGCTCCGCCGCGGAATATGCTCACCGCCGGGTAATATCCTAGCATGCCGTCGTCGAGGCCCTCCCTCGCGCCAACCTGTGGTTGGGGTTTCGAAGCCGGCGGCAGGAACCCCAGGAGGTTTTCAAACGCGGTGCCAATCGGTTTGCCGTTCTTGTACGCCTTGATGTACGAGTTTGGCAGGGTTCTCAGCGCGGGCATGGTGTGGAGCGGGTTGGGGGTTTCTGACGATGAAGAGGAGCTCGAGCCCCCCGCTGGAGACGGGTTCATCAGATCTTCCAGCTCCTTGGTGGCGTGGTACTCGATTTTCTCAAAGTACGTGTGCGCTCTGAACCGGATGGGGACCCTGTCGCGAACAATGTTGCCGGCTTCGGCAGCGCACGCGGCAGGGTCGGCATCGTCCGAGGCGTCAATCGCTGGGTTGTACGTGCTGCTCATGATTTTCCGCTGCAAGGTTTCCGATGGTAGCTGGATTTCCAAACCAATGACGTCGCCCTCGCGGAGGCCCTCTCCTGCGGGGAAGAATTCCTTGGGTCGCGACATGAAAACCTTCTCGCCGGCGACATCGCGAATGCCGTAGCTATATGCGTCGAAGCCGACTGGCGCGTCTAGTGATGCTTCTCGTCTCGCCCATCCCACCCGCACATGCCTGCCCATTTCTGGTTTCGCACCCGGCTCCTTGGCTTCTTGGATACCCTGGGTGATCTTGCACTCCCAGTACCATCGCCCTTCCCTCACAGCTACATTGGCTCGGGCCATGCGGAAGCCTTTGTCGGTGGTGACACCTCGGCCTGTTTTGTCGAAGAAGACGCTGGTCGCGGCGTCCTCGTAGCTCATGCGTGGACCAAATGGCTCGGGCTCGGTCTGACGATAGTATAGAGTAGAAGGGAACAGAGGATCGGCGATGCAATGAGTGTAACGAAAGTTCTTTTTATTGAAGACGCTGTAATTAGATCATGCCAAGTTAGCATCGCGGAGCATTGCGGGGGGGGGGGGTGGAAAAATTTCCAAAATCAAACGAGGCGACCGACGTGGCGCGCGCAAGGGGGTACCTACTGATCAGAGGTTTCGAAGAATTCTATTCCCTGCCCGCCATGACCTTTAATCTCGTGATGCAAGGTCATGACGGGACCACGGGGTAGGTCGAAGTCGGAGGGCTTTGGTGGTGCCAGCTTGTAGCGCAATGGAGAGTCGACATTGTTGGGTTCTCTGGACGATGCATGGTCTGGCATCACGGGGGAGCTATCGCGCCCCCCTCCCTTGGCCTCTCGCTTCTTCAGGCTGTCCTTCTTGAAGCGGGTAGGCTTGAAGCCCTTTGATTGCGACGCATCGTCGTGAAGGGGCAGCTCGGACGTGTTCACGTCTGGATTGAGAGGTGAGGGCACTGCAGGGCTTTGAACATCGTCGAAAGCGCGTTTTTGCGGGATGGAGCCAAGTGATGTGCTGGGAGTGGGCTCGCGTTTAGGACTGCCATTGCCTGGCGCCGTTCCGGCCTCCGTAGTCATGATGGAGGGAGAGAAAAGTGGGAAGAGATGAGTCTCGAAGGCGGTCGCGGTGAGAAGAGAGAAGATTGACAACGATAGCTCCACCTGTGCGTCGGGCATAGTTGGTGGTGGGTGGTCACGGTCACTGGTGGGTGGTGGGTGGTGGGGAGCGCCAGATTGATAGACAAGGAGGCGGGCAACCAATCCCATGCGTGTGGCATTGCGTGGCATTTGTCTTGGTATCTGAAACAGGTCTAGACCTTCCGACGGCCGATGCTTTGGTCCCCTGCGTGACTTGCCCCGCCACAAACCAATCAGACAGTGGAGAATATAATCAAGACGACGCTGAAAGGCTTCTTGCTCAGAGCCGCAAACGCTAGTGACGCTCAGGAGGGGTCGGGGAGGACGGAAGACGCGCTTTTTGCTTCGAGTTGGGGATTTCCCAGGTTGGCCGTGGCCTGTCAGCATCGCGGCGACTTTCTCTTGTGGGTGCATGTCGGACCCATCTGCCGGGACGGGGCATTTCCTAGACATCTATCTTCACGCAGTACCGACTAGAATTAATTGGCGGAATCCCGCGAATGTTCAACTCAACCGGCGTGTGTTTTCCCCTTTGGCTGTCACGTTTTGGCCCTGCCTGGCCTCGTGCTGCCTCGTGCATCGTTGCGTTGTATTCCGGTGCTGCAGTGCCTCGCTCGGGTGCAGGACGCAGTCGCACCCACGGCAATTGCAGATAAAAGACGATCAGACAGGCAAACAAGACAGGGGAGCCCAGGGCAGCACATGCAGACCGCTTCTGCTTAGGCATAATCCGTAGCTTGTCTGTCTGTCTTGTCTTGTTCTTGCTTGTCTTCTCCCGACCTGGGTTGGCACGTTAGGCCAATCCCTTCCACCCTTCCACCCTTGTAATAACCATACATATGTATGTATTGCTCTGCTCGTCTTAGGTCCGGGGTAGTTCGCGTTTCGTCGTTACTCCGTTCCTTCCCTCGTCCCAGTTTCCCAGTCTGCTTGCTGCAAAGTCACTGCTCCTGCTGCTCCTGCTGCTCCTGCTGCTCCTGCCATCTCACCTAAACCTCACCTACGGATTACATACTTCGCAAGTCAACCGCATTTGGCCTCGACCGGGACTCGGCACATCCGATTTGTTTCAGTGCACTGCGACCTCTGTCCAGATCAAGGCCTGCTTACACATCGGCTTTGTTCAGCTCCCTGCTCCATGCTCCATGCTCCATGGCTCGATGCCCAACTCATCCTTGCCTGCCTTTTTGTTTTCATCAACCTTGACTTATGTCACGTCACACCAAGTCGCCGTCATCTGCCACACAATTGTTCGGTCTTTTCGAAACTAACGCCGGATCCCAGTATCGGTGCATGTGGTGTTAATTGTCCGACTCGGAGTATCTAACTCCCCGGCACAAATCTTATCTGATCTCTGTTCTGCAATCCAGCGATCCATCCCGCTACCATCATCACTCGGATATATCACCACATCCATCAACTTTTTTTTTTTTTTTTTTTTTCTTTCGCGCCTCGTCACAAACCGAACCCTTGTGTTGTGCTATTGCATGCCGATGAGCGAGGTATCGCAACCGGCGATGCACCCACTGATTCATCAGCGTGAAGCCGGCTCCATGAGGACAGCGTTGCCTTCGAGGCCCATGTCGTCCAAGCATCGCGACCCAACAACAGATCGAGCGTCATCGCAGCAGGACAACCGAGGGCAAGACAACCGAGCGAGACAACGACATGATGGTAGCACATCTCCCAGATCAAGAGCGAGCCTAAGCGATGATGGAGCCACGTCTACTAGAGGGCCTAGCCCCAGCTCAACTACCGGAGAGCCCAACGCAAAGTCCAGGTCTGGTGGCGGTGCTGCTGGCCAAGGTGGTCAGGTTTGCAGGTTTGCAATGTTGTTTCAGAACGCTGCATATGACCATGTTTTGGCTAACTTGGATAAGCAACTGCGGCACCACCCGAACACCCTTATGGAGAAGATCACCTCAAGGTGCCACGATATGCAATGCTTGTGGCCTTTACCAAAAAGCGAGAAATACTGCCAGACCGACAAGTTTGAAAAAACCGCCCAATGTAGTGGCTGCTGGATCTTCTCGACCGACGCCACCCAAACCGATAACATCAGGGTCCAAACCAGGAACAAGTACTAGCTCTTCAAACTACATCTCTGCCGATCAAATGTCAACTGGAACATGTCCTGGCGGCGGAAGATGCAATGGAACCGGCGGTGCCGAAGGTTGCAACGGCTGCCCTGCATTCAACAATCGTGTGTCGAAAACTGCTCAGCTCAACATGACGCAAAAGCAAAAGGGCGGCGGCTGCGGAAGCCGAGCTGAAAGCTCCAGACCTGACCTTGTTCCAATCGACGTGAATTCGCTTCAGCAGTCACAGAACCAAGACTCTTCTATGGTTATTGCTTGCCAAAATTGTGGTACCACGATTACCCCTTTGTGGAGGAGGGATGAGAGCGGCCACACGATCTGCAATGCTTGTGGTGAGTACATGGTTTTTTTAATTCCTTGCTTCTTACTTTTGATTGCCCCTGTTTCAAGGTTTCAGCTTAGTGGCCACCTTGTACACTTTGGATGACTGACGAACATCCTCGATCGACAGGCCTTTATTACAAACTGCACGGAGTTCATAGACCAATGACCATGAAGAAGGCAACGATTAAGCGGCGAAAACGTGTTATTCCGGCTGCGCAGGATGAAGAGATGGAAGATGTGGCAGATTCGTCAGAGGCGCAACAGACGGAAGGGACTCCCGAAAGAGGCACGGAAAATGATGATGGATCCATCAACCTGGGACTTCGGCGTCAATCAGAGCAATGCGTCGTGGCTATGGAACCTGGACCGCCAGGGAACCGAAGCAATGGGCAGGCTTCTTCTGCCTTGTCTTCGGCCTCGGATCTCGCCGCATACCATCATAGAAGCGGATACTCGCACGGTGTGTCCGGTCATGGCAGCGAGGAGAATCGCTTGCCGCCAATGTCATCAATGGCTGCTGTCTCGGATAGGCAGTCTTCCATGTCTCCGGCATCATTCCTTTCCCAGCGAAGAAAACGATCATTCTCCGCCACGGACACGGAGGCGGGCAGTAGCGCAGATCTTGGACCAGAGAGCGCAAAGCGAATCTCGTCCATCCAATCTATTCTCAACCCACCTGGTGACAGCATCAACAGACCCGGAAGTGCCGACATGGATGACTACACGTTGCCGCCGCTCCGGTCCGCAGGTGGATTCATGGGTCCACGAATGCAGTCCGTTCCCCCCGGTGTGGGGACGTCAAAAGACGGACAAGAACTAATAGGGGACGACCGAGCTGACAACGACCGTATCAAGGCAGAGCGCCGATCAGCCTTGCAAAAAGAAGCGGATCGTATGAGAGAGCAGCTTGCTGCGAAGGAGCGGGAGCTTATGGAACTGTGAAATTACTAATGCTTAATGCTCAGGCCTCTGCATGAGGTATGGGAGTAAAAAGACTGAAAAATTGAGCGATTTTGGAGTTACGTGATCCTATGTGGTCAAGGAATCCTGTGGATTTTTTTATTTACCTGTGAGGCGTCCTGGCTCCCTTTTTATTTTTTTTTCATTTTTTTTAAGAGCCTGGCATGGGTAACGGCGTCGCATCGAACCCTGCCCCCCGCGAGGAAGAGGAGACAGGAAGCTGAAATGTCTGATGAATAGATGACCTAGCTGAGGGCCGTCACGGCGAAATCAAGGACGGAATAAAATACGCATTGTTGATTGTGAGTGGAGGTTTACGTGAAAAACAAGACGTGCATACGGAGTAGTGCTGTGACGTTTGTGTGTCATGGTGTCTCTGTTTGCCGCCAGGTGATGATCTGGATGACAGTACATATGCGCGTTGCTCACGGTGGCATCATGCAGGCATTGGGTTGTTCAAGCGGGGCTGCGTCCCAGACTTGTGAATGTCGGGAACGGCTCAAAGTGGTCCGCAGTCGTCGGCCAAGAAAAATGCCATGTTTTGAACCCTTTTCTTTTTTTTCCCCTTCCCTTCCTCCACTTCCCTCCTGGTGGCGGGCCTCCCCCCCACCATGCCCGCGTACCTGTGCCACGGCTTCCGATGGTACCGTCGCAGCATCCGCATCTTTGTCATTGTCAACAGCCTCGACGACTGCGCGCCGGACTGGATCGTCGGGAGGACCACGGCCGCCACTATCCTCAGCCAGCTCGCGGAATCGTTTCCCTTTGTGCCGAGACTAGAGAGCGACGACGACGACGTGTCGATGCCGCGGCCGTCCAGGGTCGCGCCCTCGGAGGACAGCGTTCTCATGCACGCCTGGTCGCCCGTGAAGCTGCTGGAGGAATACGACGAGAGTGAGACGGAGCGCGCGGCTCGGCCGTACGCCTACGTGGCTGACCATGTGGTTCGCGTGGACGCGGGCGCCGATGTCGCGGCCGAGATGGCCACGTACGACGCTACGCTCGGGCAGGGGAACGCGGCGTGGCTTGAGAGGCTGCGGGAGAATGTGCAGCCCGAGGAGGAGTCACGGTGGTACGTGGTCGTGTGTGACGATGCGGAGAGAGAGGTGGTGGTGATGCCGGAGGAGGGGGAGGACCATGTGGAAGACGATTTGACCGGGACGGAAGATGGCCTAGGTGATGGTTTGATTTCCTGAACCAAGACGTGGGGTTTCGTGTAAAAAGTTTCCGTGTGCTACATACGTAGTCATCCTTGTTGTTCTTCTTTTTGCCTGGACGTCCATATTGCGCACGTGGGAGACGAGAAGGGGAAGGGGTCCAGTCGATCTCCAGGGTCACATCTGCCGAGCATCCCGCGCATGGATGGCCAAACGGGACGCCCACCTGTTATCATCTTCTCCATCTCCTTTCCCTTCCCTTTGACATCGAGCAATCACCAAGCCTCCCTCCTCCCCCCCCCCCTTTTCTTTTTTTTTAACTCCAGCGTCATGGCCCATGACCCCGGCCGCCGCCGAAGCCCCTTCAACCCAGGCCATGGCTCCCCGTCGTTTGGCCAAAGCGCCGAATTCACATTCGACGATAGCGACGACGACGACGACGAGGCCGTGGAGGACTACGAGCTGCGCTCCGACGTGGGCGGCCCGTCGACGCCCGAGATGATGGGAGGAGGAGGACGCGCAGACGATGCACGCGCAGATGGGCGATTGAGCGTCAGCACCGTGGCCAGCTTCCAGCTGTACACGCCCGACGAGGAGGCGGCGGTGAAGAGAAAGTTTGATCGGAAGCTGGTGCTGTTTCTCGCTCTGCTGTTCATGCTGAGCTTCCTGGACCGATCGAGTAGGTTCTTGCCATTTCTCCGCACAGCATCTTGACGTCGTCGTCGTCGTCTTCATGATATGATGAAATAACGCCCGAGTTCTCGAAACCAGACATTGGCAATGCCAGGATCGCCGGCATGGACCGGGACCTGCAGACCACGCCGCCCCGGGCGGACTGGTACGAATGGGCCCTCACGGCCTTTTACGCGAGCTACATCGCCTTCGAATGGATGTCGGTGCTGTTCAAGCTCGTGCCCGCGCACGTCGTCGTGTCCCTCAGCGCGCTGACATGGGGCCTCGCGGCCTCGCTGCAGGCCGTGGCGCCGTCGTATCCTTTCCTCATGGCGCCGCGCGTGCTCCTGGGCGTGGGCGAGGCCGGCTTCGCCGGCGTCCCCTTCTACCTCAGCTTCTTCTTCCGGCCCGAGGAGCTGGCCCTGCGCGTCGCCATGTTCGTCTCGGCCGCGCCGCTGGCCACGAGCTTCGCCTCGACGCTCGCCTACGTCATCGTCGGCCTCGCCGAGGGGCTCTCGTCGCCCATTGCGCCCTGGCGCCTCCTCTTCCTGGTCGAGGGCCTGCCGTCGGTGCTCGCCTCCGTCGTCGCCTGGTCGGCCGTCCCCGACGGGCCCGGCTCGGCTCGCTTTCTCACCCGGCGCGAGAAGAAGGTGGCCGTTTTGCGTCTGCAACGGGCATCCCCCGACTCCGACTCCTCCTCCTCCTCCTCCTCCTCCTCCTCCTCGCATCATCATCGTCATCTCAGACCCCTCGACCTCCTCGCCGTGCTCGCCGACTCCGTCGCCTGGATCACGTCAGCCATGCTCTTCCTCACAAACATGGCCTACTCGTCCCTCCCCGTCTTCCTCCCGACCATCATGACGGAAATGGGCCACGACGCACTCACATCCCAGGCTCTCAGCGCGCCCCCCCACCTCTGCGCCTTCGTCGCCGTCGTCGCCACCGCCCACATCTCCGACCGTCTCCGCGCGCGCGCCGCCCCCATCGTCATCCACGCCCTCTCCTCATCAGCCGGCTACGCCGTCCTCGCCCTCGCCCGGCCCCTCTCCCTCCCGCCCCTCGCCCGCTACGCCGCCGTCTACCCCGCCGCCGTGGGCTTCTTCAACGTCGCCGCCCTCGTCATCGCCTGGTCCATCAACAACCAGGCCGGCGAGACGAGGCAGGCCGCCGGCTTCGCGTTGCTGCAGCTCGTCGGCCAGTGCGGTCCGCTCCTCGGCACCAGGCTCTATCCCGACCGCCATGCGCCCTACTATGCGCCTGGTATGACGGCCTGCGCCGCAGCCATGCTTGCCGTCGCCGCGCTGGCCGTCGTCCTGAGGACCTGTCTGCGTCGCAGGAATGCGGCCATGGGCGACGACGACTTGGATCCGCCGACGAGGGAGGGCGCCGTCGTCGAGGTAGAGGACGACGAGGAGCAGGGCTTGGTGGAAGGGGGGACTGCCAGACGGAGACGGAGACGGAGAGGCAAGACGGAGCTGGCCCAGTCCTTTCGCTACATGCTGTGACAGAAAAGACAAATGACAAATCGTCACTCTCAAGGTGCATCTTTCAGCCAGCCAGCGCAGCAGCGTTCACGACAACTTGTAGCGTAGCATCAGTAGCCATTTTTATTTATTCATTTTTGCCATTCAATCACGCACTATCCATCCCCCCCCTTTTTTTTTCCTTTCTCAAGCTACAATACAGCATCAAGAATACTGAGGGGCCTCTTTATCCGTTCCCTGTTTCTGGCGCTGATGCTTCTCTTTCAAGGAACATGGGGCTAGTTGCTCTACACGACTTGTTCTGAAAACCTGTCATGCCCTCACTTCGCAAACATGCCCGAGGGCGCTCGGTACCGACTTACGCCATCCTTCCACCAGTCCTCGCTCCGACGCTGCCTCTCGAATTCAAACACGGCATTGCTGCCTTTCGGCTCACGATTCTGCGTCTGCGCGGCACCTTCTCCCCGCGCCGGATGACCATGATCCCACGGCCCGTTGGCCCCTGGACGCCCCCGTTGGTGCTGCTTCTTGAACCTATGATACGCCTCTGCGAGACGACGGCTGCTCGTGTGGTAGACTCGGCTGGCCCATTGGCGGATGGCGGCCAACCGTCGACGTTTGGTCAAGGACCGTGTCAGGCTGCGCAGGGAAAACGTCGAAGCCTTGCGTTTGGACGGCTGAAAGGGGCGCGAGGAGCCGTCCAAAGCAGGCCCGGGTCGGTGTTTGACTTCAGGGCTCCCGTTGCGACGTGCGTCGAGTGTGCCGTCATATTGGTGGCCCAGGTTGTTCAACGCATCCGAGTCGTGACTCGATGTGCAACAAGATGCTGCTGTGGGATCCATCGCAGGAGAAGGGGGAGTGGATGGCGACAGTGAAAAGTCATCTTCCCGCTCCTGCTCCTGCTGCTGCTGCGAAAGCGAATCCGATGGAAACAGCTCTGAGCTATCCGCGAGCGCGTAATTGTTGTACGTGACCTTTCTGAGCGGCTCGCCCGCATCCTGCCATTCCGTGATGGCCGCCGCCGTATCGGCAACTAGTTCATGATGACTTGTGTCGGCCACGTCCTCTCTTCCGGTTTCGGAGCAGGCAGAAGCAGGCGAGTTCGACCTCAGGTTGGACAAATCATCGTTGGCGCGGCCAAATTTCGACAGCCCAGAAAAGCTGAGCCGGTTCCCTAGGCGGTACTCCGAGACAGGGGACTGAACCCTAGGCGTATTGTGCCCAGCCGACGGATACGCCGACGACGAACTTCGAACGGGTCCCGTCTTGCAAGGAAGAGCAGCCGCCAAGCCGCCATCGTCGTCAATACGCAATACCTGCTCAATGCGCGTGAGAAAGTCGGGTGTCTCGGGGGCCGTATGGCATGCTGGTGGCACGGCGGGCCATTTGAACGCGTCCGACGACAATTCCTCGGCCGCCCATGTTGAAGTCCAAATGTTGGCGTCGGCCGGGTTCTACTCCGACCATGCGTCTTGTCCATTTTCATCCAGAACTGGCGCCGCCGAGGAGGAGAAATCTTCTCCCTCTGTCGCATTCTCCTTTTCGTCTGAAAGTCGCGCAGAAGGCAATAGAGTGGAGCGAGTATGGCCATGATGCTTTTGAGGAGAGGAAGAAGGAGAAGGAGAAGAAGAAAAAGAAGAAGGGACGTTGATGCCTCTCACGGAGTTGTGGTGAAGACCTTGCAGGTAGGTGCCGTGCTCGGCAGTGAGACTAAGTGTATTTGCCATGATGACCCGTGGTGTGTCATTTAAAGCTGCTGAAGAAGCTGTTAAGGACTTTGGTTTGGGAGAGGGGAGAAAAAAAAAAAGTGTCAAGTCGGCACGAAGCAATTGTATCATGCCGCGTTTTGGCATGGCTTGGTTTGCGCTTTCCGTATCGGAATCTCTTGAACAACAAATCGACTCGTGGCGCGGAACTTGCCGAAATCATTGTCTCAACATTGAATTTGGTGCCTAGATGTCGCTCAATCGGCCCACGTCCTGATCTTGCAAGTTCTCCGTGGTGCATCCCCATCATCCGGACAGTGAGACGCCAAGTGGCCGGCGATTAAGAGCGACCAAGGACTCCATGCAAAGGTGTGAGGGTTTAGGGTTTAGTTCCGGCAGGAAGCCTACAACCGCTTGACCAGTTCATTCTACGTCTTCGTGGCCCCTCTCACCTCGTACATGGCACGTCACTCTCATCATCGAGGCCAGCTTCCCCAACAGCTATCTTATGCCCGTCCAAGAACTGGCGCGTGTAGCGGATCGACTTGAAGAGGTCAGTTGTGGAGCTTAATTTCTCTGTCGCCCTTGACACAAGGGGTCGCGACACTCCGATCAACTGCTTCGCGGCGTGGCAAGTTCTGATATCTCATCACCCACTATTCAAGGGACCGTGACACTCATCCAGACCTGTGCATTGTTCCGCCTCAACGCAACAACTAGGCCAAAAAAAAAAAAAAAAAATTAATGTGGTGCACAGTCGCCAGATTGCTGGCCGAATCGAAACAACCCGGGAGGAAACAATGTGACATTGACGTTGTGCAATCTTGCCATCCGTCTGATCTCGCTCCAGTGATGCCGACCCAGCCGGATTAGTCTCCATTGCGATGGGCCCCAACTGCATCGAACCTTGAAAACAGTCAATGAATTGATTGCCCAGTAAAGACTGGCTTATTGAGGCTCTCCGATCTCCGGGTCTCCTTGAAACCGCTTTGACATTGCCGTGGGGCCGGTTCAGGGACCAAGCGACAAGCCCGGTAAGGGAAGGCTTGCACGCTTAAGACGACGTCTGAGTGCAAGAAGCCCTTGCACTCGAAAAGAATTGATGAAGAATATAAATGCCTTAACTTGCAGTAATGCGCCAAAAAATGGGATCGCAAGACTCCCCCCCTTCTTGCAACTTGGCTCGCTTGTTTTCGTTTCAAGAAGCAATTGCGACGTCAATCCCAGGTCGAAATTCTAGACCCTCAGAAAAAGCGAGGGGGAGAAAATGGCAAAAGGCAATGGAGATGCCTGCAATACAAATGGCGTGGGGTTTCGAGAATATTTGGTATCGCGGATTACGTCTTTGAAGCCCCCGATGGACAAGGCTGCCAATCCGATCAAGGCCATGCGACTGCTGACCAAGGAGCAATGGAACTTTTTCGGGGTAAGTCGTTCATGACATGTCCATGTGTCGTGTGGGCAGGCAGTCTTTTTCTTGAGCTGACTGAGAGTGTGATAGTGCGCCTGGAGCGGCTGGATAATAGATTCATTTGATTTCTTCACTGTCAGCTTGACTCTCCCATACCTGGCAAGAGATTTCAACAAGACAGATTCAGATATCACCTGGGGCATCTTTCTGACCCTCATGTTCCGGCCGATCGGTTCCTTGCTCTTTGGCTACCTGTCAGATCGATACGGCCGCCGATGGCCTTTCATAATCAACAACTTGATGCTGATTGTCCTGGAGCTTGCAACGGGGTTCTGCGAGACTTTTGAGGAATTCTTAATTTGTCGGGCGTTTTTCGGCGTGGCCATGGGCGGAATATACGGCAACAGCGTGGCAACAGCCTTGGAAGATTGCCCTAATCCCTCCCGCGGCATCATGTCTGGCCTGTTTCAGTCTGGCTACTCGCTAGGCTATCTTTTTGCCACGGTGATGTCTCGGGCGATGGTTGACACAACCGAACATGGCTGGAGACCGCTGTTTTGGTTCAGTGCTTGCCCTCCTGCCTTGATCATTCTATGGAGATTCATGCTACCCGAAACGAGAGCTTTCCGGGAGCGCCAGCTGGCGTCCAAGACGTCGGAAACTGCGGCGGCCAGCTTTGCCCATACGACGTGGATCGCAGTCAAAGGGTACTGGATCACGATTGTCTACATGGTGTTCCTGATGAGTGGGTTTCAATTCATTGTGAGTCATGAATGACCTGGACTGAAAATACGCTGCGTGCATGGATTGATAAAAAACCTGACACTCGAAAATAGTCCCATGGTGCCCTGGATCTGTATCCGACAATGCTCAGCGAGGAGTTCGAGTTCACTCCGAACCAGTTGACGGCTACGCAAGTAGTGGCCAATGTTGGAGGATTCCTCGGGGCCATCTGCGTAGGCAACTTGTCCGACATTTTCGGACGACGCCTGGCCATCATCACATCCTGTGCCGTGGCTGCGTCGGTGCTTTATCCATACACAAGAGTGCAAACACCGGCTGTGGCGGCAGCAGCCTTCCTCCTGCAGTTTGCCGTACAGGGAGCCTTTGGAGTGCTTCCAAGCCATCTCATGGAGCTGTCTCCGGCAGACATTCGCTCCATTGTGGTCGGGACAGCGTATCAGTTAGGCACCATGGCATCCAGTGGCTCAGCGACGATCCAATCCGAGATAGGAGAGAACTACTTCCCGCTGCCTCGAAGCCCGGCCGGGCAGAAGCGATATGACTATGGGCTGGTGATATGTGCGTTTCTTGGCGCTGCTATTGCCTTGGTCATCGTGACGACATTTGTTGGGCCCGAAAACAAGGGGCGCGAATTTGGGCTGGACGCGGACGAAGCTACAGAAAGCAGCGAGACGAGAAAGGGATCTCGATCGGGATCCAACTCGGAGAATGAATTCATGGAGACAGGGTCTGTGTAACACTGGAATGGCGCCGGTCAGATGCAGCCGGTGAAGAAGTTGGAAGCAAAGGCTCAAAGGCTCAAAGGCTCAAAGGCTCAAAGGCTCAACGGCTCGACTCAACCGTTGGCATCATGGTTGGCCAGGCACTCTGCAGTAGTATCCACTGCAGTGTCATTGGACAAGTTGATGGAAAGCGAACAGGGGAAGGAGCTCCCGCCGGCAGTTGCCTCTCGAAAGCCGACCAACATGAAACACGAATACGACCTGCCAATCAGATGCAAGTTTGCGTTGGAGTAGTCCAGAGACGGGTTCAGTTAGTGAATGGCGGGGCAATTGAAAAAAAAAATACAAGTATCGTAGGGATAGAGCCATATTACCTTAGCAGTCAATTGGACATGCACATGGAATAATATCACGTCCGCAGTCCGCAGTCCGCAGTCCGCAGTCCGCAGTCCGCAGTCCGGCCTGCATGCACGTCCACCGCCAAGTCTTGTTGTCCCATTCATTCATTCATTGTGTGGCCTCAAATGGAAAGTGCTGTCTTGTCTGTCACTGCCTCGTTCCGCCGTCGGCCATTGCAACAGGTTTGAGTGGAGCAGCGTTCCGGTCCTCTCTCTGCCAGCTGGCCGTCTTAACCACGACTTGGAACCACCCAACCAACCCCACCTGGGACCTCCCCCACCTGGGGTACCATGAACCCCGTTCTCGCTCAGTTGACCTTTTTAAAGCTTCACTTTCTTCCAACCTGTATTTGTTATTACTCCTGACCCTACTCGCCAGGGCATTTCCTCAGCACCATCGCCGGTAGCATACCTGCATCCATCCGTTGCTTCATTTGTGCCTGCATACCCTCCCGTCGCCGGCTGACTGGGCGACTCAATTCCCTCTCGCTGCCAGATTTGGTGCGTGGTTGACGTGGTTGACACTGGTTGTAACCGGGGGCTCTGGTCCGTCTGATGGCCTGCGAAACACCTCGGATCTGTCCAAATCGTGTCATTTCCGCATCAAAAGTCGGCCGAAACGCTGTGCCCAAAACTCCCAGCTGTCATTGACCACTTCCAGAGACACTGAAACCTCGCCATTCTCACCAACAACCGCCAAGATGCACATCAAGGATATGCTACTCGAGGCGGAGAAGGATGGTCAGCCGTCCTTCTCCTTCGAATACTTCCCTCCCAAAACGGCACAGGGTGTGCAGAATCTGTACGAACGTATCGACCGCATGTACAATCTCGGCCCCAAGTTCATCGACATCACCTGGGGCGCTGGCGGCCGAATCGCCGAGCTTACTTGCGAGATGGTGCTCCAGGCTCAGTCCGTCTATGGCCTCGAGACGTGTATGCACCTGACTTGCACCGACATGGCCATGGAAAAGGTCAACGATGCTCTCCAGAGAGCCTACAAAGCCGGGTGCACAAACATCCTCGCCCTGCGCGGCGACCCTCCCCGAGCACAAGAAAAGTGGACTGCTACCGAAGGCGGCTTCCAGTACGCCCGAGACTTGGTCAAGCACATTCGGGCTACCTACGGAGACCACTTTGACATTGGTGTTGCTGGCTATCCCGAGGGATGCGACGACAACAAGGACGAGGACCAATTGCTGGATCATTTGAAGGAAAAGGTCGACATGGGTGCCTCATTCATCGTGACGCAAATGTTCTACGACGCCGAAAACTTTATTCGCTGGGTTGGTAAAGTCCGTGAGCGCGGCATCGCGATTCCCATCCTTCCTGGAATCATGCCCATTGCCACCTATGCCAGTTTTATGCGGAGAGCCAAGCACATGCAGTGCAAGGTTCCCGAGGCCTGGATGGCCGCTCTGGAACCCGTCAAGAACGACGATGTGGCCGTCCGTGAGATCGGCATGACTCTGGTGGCGGAAATGTGCCGCAAGCTCCTCGCCAACGGTATTCACCACCTGCACTTCTACACCATGAACTTGGCTCAGGCCACACGCATGGTTTTGGAGGAGCTACACTGGGCACCATGTGCCGAGCGGCCCCTGCAGCATGCCCTGCCGTGGAAGCAGTCCAAGGCCCTGGGTCGACGAGACGAAGACGTTCGACCCATCTTCTGGCGTAACCGCAATAAGTCGTACGTCTTGCGCACCCAGGACTGGGATGAGTTCCCCAACGGTCGATGGGGCGACTCTCGATCCCCCGCCTTTGGTGAGCTGGATGCTTATGGCATCGGTTTGACGGGCACCAACGAGGCGAACCGCAAAAAATGGGGTGAGCCGACGACGGTGCAGGAAATTGCCGATATCTTTGTGCGCTATCTGAACCAGGAGATCGACTGTCTCCCCTGGAGTGAAGCGCCCCTCACCAGCGAAGCCGACGCCATCAAAGACAGACTCATTGCCCTCAACAAACGCGGTCTTCTGACGATCAACTCGCAGCCTGCAGTCGACGGCGTCAAGTCGTCTCACCCGGTTCACGGATGGGGCCCTTCCAATGGTTATGTCTACCAAAAGGCATACCTGGAGTTGCTCGTACCCGCTTCAATTTTCACCCAGATGGTCAAGCGAATCGAGTCTAAGCCTACTCTGACTTACTATGCGGTCACAAAGGACGGCGAACTCAAGACTAACGCTCCATCGGACGGACCCAATGCCGTAACCTGGGGTGTCTTCCCTGGCAAGGAAATCGTCCAGCCCACTATTGTTGAGAGCGTCAGTTTCCTAGCCTGGAGAGACGAGGCGTTCAGACTGGGATTCGACTGGGCCCACTGCTTCGAGTCCAACTCGGTCAGCCGTGTTTTGCTTGATCAAGTGATGAATGAGTGGTATCTCATCAACGTCGGTAAGCAATCACTAACCACGCATAGACCCGTGGGATCACTGCGCGGACGGACATGAAGCTAACGGCACACAGTCAACAATGACTTCCACGAGAACGAGACCATTTTTGATCTCTTCGAGGGCCTCGAAGTCAAGGGGCTCGACGAACCTGTCTCCACGTCGTAACCCGGAACCATCCTCTAGTCATATCTTTCAATTATTTCTTTTGATCGGGCTTTCCTGCTCCACCAGGACGGCTTTGCATTGGCAGCGGTTGCAGCCAACCGAGACGTACAATTATTCAACCGACGTTTCGTCGATCTAGTCGCGTTGTAACTCCCAACGCGTCCTTCTTTTCCTCTGTGTGTTTTCTTATTTTTTTTTTTTCATTGCCAACTCATTTACGGCTCGAGCAACATGCATGACGAAACGGCGTTTAAACACCAAAAATCACGGCAAACAGGCGGGGGGCAAAGGCGTGACTTTTTCAACAAAAAGCTACACAGACGCAATGACACGGGGTGTTCCATGTGAGAAGGACGTTTTGGTTTTGGTTCTGAAATGGGGAAACGGAGAAGCGACAACGGTCCTTGAACAGTACAACGCGCCACGACGATTGAAGCAAAGGGGAGGGGAGGGGGGCCTTTGAACTTTTTTTGCATGGTTATTATTATCTTCTTCTTCTTCTTTTTTCCCGCATCATGAATGCATAGCGTATATACACATAAATCTCAACGATACCCCGCCTTTGCACAGCCAGAGGTGTCTAGACAAGCAGAGAGGATGATGAGCCGCGGAATCTGGGGTTGGATGTGGGACTGGAGGACCTTGAAAATAAGCGAGGCATGGGCTGTCGATAGAAGCGAACTCAAAGGGTCCCTTGAAGATGCAACAAACAGTGTAAATAGGATAGTGACGTGTTTTCCAGGATGCCAATTGCCTCGGCCAAGCTGAACGAACACTGCTGCCCCTCTCCTCTCCTCTTCATTATTGTCCGCTCATCATGTTCGCCTTTACGAATCGGGGACACCACCGACCGCCGTGGACATGCACGCTGTGCAGGATGGGGAAATCTGAAACGTCGTGCCATCCATCACAAGGGCAAGGGTTCGGTTGTCGCCCAAAAAGGCGTCTTTTTTGCAATGCTGTTGTACACACGCATCTCATCTTACAGCGCCAACTCACCCCTCCCATCCGTAATCATCGCCAGCCTCATAATCCATATTCACCGCCCTGCTCTCCTCCGCGGCAGCGTCCGTGCCCTCTCTTTCATCGTCCATACCTGCCATGGCGTCGCCGCCGGCGGCTCCATTCTCCTCCTGCGTCAAAGTCTTCGTGTTGACGTGAGGGAGGGGGCTGTTCACCCATGCCAGGTCCAGCTTGCCTTGTACACCGGGCAGTTCCTTCCCGTGAAGGCTGAAGTAGACCTTTTCGGCCGTCTTGCGATCTCGGAATGATACGTGCGTCACAACGGGGGACGTGGTGACGGACTCGAATTCACCCATATTCTGGTAGGACATTATTAGTAGTGTGGACGGGACATAGAATCGGTGGGGGGTGGGTGGAAGAGTGTACGCACCAGCAAAAAGTGTCGGAGTTGCTCATCCTTTTCAGATGGGGTGAAGTCGACGCCCGTCAAAGCAAGCCTCTTGGGACGGTTGTCGATGGAGAACTGGGCATACGCGGCATGTCGACCGGCTTGACCTCTGAAAGAACCCCGTCCTCTTGGTGCGAGCCCTCTTGCGCGATGGCCTCCTCGAAAGCCCCCGCGACCCCAGTGTCCACCTCGAGGAGGGTACTCGCCCGCTTGATCTACAGCATCGGGATCAATTCCTAACATCTTCGCCTCTTGCTCTAGAGCGGCAAGCTTGGCTCGAAGCATATCGGCACCAGACGATGAAACCGACGAAGCTTCAGCGCCACTATCCTTTTCTGCCAACTTGGCCCGTAAACGTTCCGTCTCCGCTTGGTGCTTGGCCAGCAATTCCTGTTGTTGCTTTTCCAGCTGTTCCCGTTGTTTCTGAAGCTCAGTCCTTTTATCCTGGCGCTCCTGGTATAGCTTCTGTGCCTCTTTTTGTTTCCGCTGGAACTCTTCCACGTCCATCTCTGGTACCGTATCCATTTCGTCCGAGCCAAGGCCCGGCTTGGAGCCTGATCCACTTGGTATTGACGGCAGCATCTTTTCCTTTTCCTTATCGTCCTTGTACCAGAACACCTTGACGAACCTGTTGTCGAATATGACTTTGGGGGAGCGATAGGCGTCGTTTGCCGATGACCAGTTGTCGAATTTAACAATGGCCAAGCGTTTGTAAGGCTGCATTGATACATCGAGAATGTGTCCAAACTGGGAGAAGAAGCCCCGTACTTGGTCCTCGCCAAAGTGATCCTCGGGAATGTTTCAACAACGATAGCTGTCTTTGACTGGTCGCTCACAGGGCCCTCGGCCGAGAACGATGCACGGGCGCCTCCTCTGCGGCCCCCTCGTTGTCTTCCTTTGCGACCACGCCCTTGGCCCATGTCCATGTTCATATCAGGAGGAGGAAATGGCAACACCATGGCGTTGCTGGGATCGTATTCTATGTGAGCGTTAGCGGCTTGGCCAGAAAATTAGGAGAAAATACCATCATAGTATCCCCCAAGCGCAGTAGCACCTGGACCACCGACTGACCATCTTGATTTGAAACTTCTCCGCCCCCATGATCGTAAGCGCATGTACTCCCTCTCGAGCAATAGCCCTTCATATCAAAGTCTCTGCACCTCTTCCTCCTCTGCCCACCACCTTTTCCGCTTCCTCTTCCAGCCCCAAACCATCCCGATGAGTCTCCCATGCCTGGGAACGGCATGCCCATGGCCTGCATCCTCATCATTGCCTCCATTGGATTATTGGGATCGAAGGGCGGCATCATCATACCCATGGGATACTGCTGCCCATGAAACTGACTGTGGATATTCCCATGACCCTGACTCTGAATATTCCCATGGCCCTGTCTATCTTCTGTTCGACCGCCCCTCCGCCCCCGTCTAGCCTGCTTCAACGCCCTCCCATGAGCACCATGTTTCTCGTGATCCTCATCTTGTTCCCCCGTCTCATCGATTCGTCGCTTCCGTGACGGCCCAGGACTCGCAGACGCAGCAGCGAGCCCAGCACGAACCTTCTTCGGTGGCGGCGGCGGCGCACCAGGCATATACGATCGATAGGTAATCGCCCGAAAGACATCATCGAGGAACTGTTTCGGATCTAAAGCCAATCAGTAACCTTGATAGTTTTCGGCGACAAAGCGACGAGCACTATGAGCACCAAGAGAGATGTGAGCAGCACAAACCCTCTGTCAAAAAGTCCGGGATTTCCTGCTCGCACAAGGTCCTCACGCTCTCCTTGTTCCCATCGTGTCTCAGCAGGGCAATCACGTATTCTGCCAAGACATCCGCGTCGGCATCCGACCTGCGAGTCAATCATGTCGATTAGTGTGATTTCTCGAGAAAATCCAGACGAGAGGTTGGGAAACCCACGTGTTTTCAATGCGCTTCACGATCCAGGCCTTCAAAAGCGGCGCATCTTCTTCGGAAAATAGCATGGTGATTTGTCGCGTAAGCAGGCAGGTACGCTGTGCTGCTCTCCGTGAGCTGAGGAGGGAAAGATTTTCAAACCATTCAGTGGATAGTTATTCTGCTCGATTTTTGGGAACGAGAAAATCGCGGCTGTGTCGACTTTGGACTGGAAAAAAAAAAAAAAGTCGGCGGTTGAGCTGTTGGCGAATTTGGGACTCTTGGGTTGGAAGCTAGACAGTCGGCAGGATGCTATTGGTTGATCTGTGCGGAAGGATAATAGACGTGGCGCGTGACAAGGCAAGGGACCTACCTAATCGGGAGTCGTGCCATGCTGTATATTTTAGGAGCAGCGTCGTGCGATGATTCCCTCCCTAAATCTGTTGTCTTGTCAGATTCCATTCACTTGAGTATTTGTGCCTGTAAACCAAGTATAGTCTGTGAATTCTCAAAAAAGACATTGAATCACGCGAGTCACCCAAAGCACAGTTCATTCTAAAACTTTCAATTGATCCGAGACGACATAACTACATGTATCAAAAGCTGAACCTTGCTTCCCTTGATTATAGCCTCAACCTTGCATTCGGTTGCTTTTTATTTGTTTATAATTTTTTTCCTCGATCGGCTTGCCCGTAGACTACCTACGCTTTCGATATCCGTTGGAGTTGCCACGGTTGGGGTTCCGCGAGGAAAGCACCCCGACCAAACCCTTGCTAGCAGCCTATTGACGAGATGTGCCCATTCTCTTGGCACGACACATGATTCTATCGGCGTTTGGAAAAGCCATTTACAGCTTGTCATAGTACTGTGTAGGCAGTTAGCACATGTTCGATGTGAGCCAGGAAAGTGAAAATGCAGTCGACTTACGTTCTCAACGCCCGGAACTTCAACCTTGATACCCTTGCGCTTACGCATATCGGTGACAATGCCTCCGACCTTGGAGGTGGGGTCAAGAGGGGAGCCACCGGGCAAGACCTGCCAGTGGTCGAAGACGGACTGAGGGAAAGCCTGGCCAGAGGTGGCCTGTCGCAGGTCACCGTTGAAGCCGAAAGACTCCAAGACAGGCAGGTAGGCCTTGATGTTGAAGAGAGGAGTACCAGGACGCTGCTCCTCATTGAAGACGTGACCACGACGGCGCGTAAGAACACCGTATACACCACCCATGGCCTGCTCGGGAACCTGGATTTCGACCAGATAGACGGGCTCAAGCAAAGCAGGCTCGGCCATCAGAGCAGAGGCGTACAGGACACGACGGGCAGTGGGGATGATCTGACCGCCGCCACGGTGAATCGCATCAGCGTGCAGGGTAACATCGAGGACATTGAAGCGGATGGATCGCATGGGCTCCTCGGCAACGGGACCCTCACGGGAAGCCCACTGGAAACCGGAGACAACGGAGTCCTTGATTTCGTTCAGGTACTGAACAGCCTTGGTCTGGTCAACTAACAAGTTGGCACCAGTACCGTCAGGGCCGAAGCACCAAATCTTACGGGCGTCAGTGACGTCCCAGCCGAAGTCGTCAGCCAGGATACGGGCACGAGCCTTGAAATCGTCACGGGCAGAGACCTTGCCGCTCTCGATAGCCAGGGACAGTTCCTCATCCATGGGCTCAGCAACCATATACAGACGGTTGTGCTTGTTGGGGGACTTGGACAGGGCGGTCATGCTGGACTTGCTCTGGACGGTCTCACGGTACTGGACGACAGGGTCGGAGATGATGAGAGGAACACCAGCGTGGTCTTCCTCGAGATCCTTCAAGCAAATTTCGAGATGCAGCTCACCGGCACCGGCGACAATATGCTCACCGGATTCGGAGTGCATGGTCAGAACGCAAGGGTCGGACTTGGACAGACGCTTGAGACCTTCGACCAGCTTGGGAAGATCCTGGGCGTTCTTGACCTGGACGGAACGCTGGACGACAGGAGAGACGGAGAACTTCATGACCTTGAGGTTGTGGGCAGTTTCGGAGGTGGTAAGAGTACCAGACTTGAGCAGGAACTGATCGATACCAACAAGACCCACAATGTTGCCGGCAGGCATGTCATCGATGGGCTCGACCTTGCCGCCCATCATCAGAACGGTTCGCTGGATAGCCTTGATGAAGAGATCTTCCTTCTTGCCAGGGGTGTAATTGGGGCCCTGAATGCGGACCTTGAGACCAGAGCGGACAGTACCGGAGAAGACACGACCGAAGGCGAAGAATCGGCCCTTGTCAAGGGTGGGAACCATCTTGGAGACGTACAACATAAGAGGACCCTTGGGGTCGCAGTCACGGATACCAATGGCGGCTTCGTCGTCCATGGGACCTTCGTACAAAGTCTCGACACGGTAGGTCTGGGCAGTGACGGGGGAAGGAAGGTGAAGGATCATCATCTCCAACAAGGAGTCGGCAGCGGGCAAGAAAGTTCGCATGACAACCTTGAGTAGCTGCTTGCCCTCCTTGGCACGGTCATCAACGTTAAGCTTAAGGGACAGCTTCTCGAGGAGGTTGGTGATCTCGTCGTTCTTGAAGTTCATGACGGCATTGAAGATCTTGAAAATAGGGTCCAAAATGAACTGATTGAAAGCACGCTCGAGCTGCTTACCCTCGTAGGTGCCGTTTTTGGTCCACTTCTTGGTGTGAGGGTTGAAGTAGTTGTCACCCTAGAATGGGGCATGTTAGCCGATTTTGTTCTGCATATCCTGAACACAGCCGCTCCTTCACCTCTTAAAGAAGTTGAAGGATCGAACGAAATACGTACCCAGAGACGCTCCATCATCTTGTTCTTGTCGACACCAAACTTCTTGGCGTATCGGACGGCGAACTGACGAATAGTGAAGGCCCAGCCGTGCAGACCGGAACCAAAAGCAATGGTGCCCTTGTCAGGGTAGACCTGAACGTCACCCAGAGCCTTGTCCAGGTAGGTGGAGATGATGACGTTGACGGACTCGATGGTTCGAGAGAAAGATTGGTACAGATCCTCCTTGGAGACCTGAAGTTCGAGAAGAGCACGGTCGACCTTGTTGATAATAATGACGGGCTTGATACGCTCACCAAGAGCCTGTCGGAGCACAGTCTCGGTCTGAACGCACACGCCTTCGACGGTGTCGACGACGACGAGAGCACCGTCAGTGACACGGAGAGCGGCAGTAACTTCAGAAGAAAAATCAACGTGACCGGGGGAGTCAATCAAGTTGATCAAGAAGTCCTGGCCATCTGTCTTCTGGCCGACAATGTCTTTGATGTCCTCGGGGTCGTCAAGACGACCATACAGGGAGATGGCCGTCGACTTGATGGTGATACCACGCTCCTGCTCATCTGCACGAGTATCCGTTGCTCGAGCATCACCAGCCTTTGCAGAGGAGATGATACCGGCCTTGGCCAGAAGAGAGTCGGTCAGGGTAGACTTGCCGTGATCGACGTGGGCAATAACGGACATATTACGGACATTGCTAGGCTTGTCCATAAGCTGGCGGATCTCATCGATGGTGAAGCTATATTGCGAGGAAGAATGGTTGTTAGCTTCATACTCCTTGAGTTGCCAATGTTGGCCAAGTCCATCATGTTGTCCAACTTCCTTTGTCCCGTAGGCCTTTCTCTGATCGTCACCAAACTCGGTGCAGAATTAGGAACAATCCTCCCAAACCTTGGCCAGGAGTTTTGGCCCTGAGAGGGTAGCTGAACTCCGGGCGGGGTCAAATGGACCACATCATCAACCCAGACAGGGAAAAATTTTGTGTGTCCCAATCCCGCAGCTTGCTGAACGATTGAAGTGGGAAAAGAAAGCACAATCAAATTGATGTACTCGTGTCGAGTTTCATGCGATCAGAGCAGACTCCTGCGAAGAATTGCACTTACTTGACCATTTTGGCGGTGGTGTTGAGGGCGACCTCTTTACGTGGAAGATGTTGTAGGAAGAAAACTTGTTGTCGCTGAGGAGCAAAGCGGGGTTGAAGATTGTCGCCCCGCGCTCAGGGTTTATATGCTTAGGCAGCAAAGAAGAGTTGCCACCAGGAAAAGATGACTCAACGACACAAAAACAGAGTCAAATGTGACGAAATGCGAAAAGAGAGACAGCAGCAGTGACTGTCACTCTTTTAAAAAAATCCGTCCACTTCGGGGTATTGGAGGTGGTGGGAGGAGGGAGGGGGGGAAAGGGAACGGGCACGGGTCGAGGGAAGTGGAAAATATGGTGTGAAAAAAAACCTTGCGGTTCAAGCACCCCCGATGCACAGCTAGCAGACCGGGTACTGGGCGAGGGTCATTGTCTGATTCAACGCTCGCAGCTCAGCCAGCAGCCGTGTCGTTAGTCAGCCTCTGTAATATCTCTCTGCCCCTCCAACAAGCACCACACAGCCCCCCTGCCCAGTGAGAGCCGGCGCATGCGGGAAAAAAAAAAAAAATCGGGCAGGTGGAGGTGGGGCAGCGCTGGCGAAACAAGACCCCGCCAATGCGCATGCGCCCACTACATAATGCCCAGCGACTCGAGCAATATTTGATTTGACAGCAGTTGAGAGGGCAACAGCCCTCCACCGCCACCATTTTCCTTCCTGCCTTTCAAATGCAAGTACCCCGAGCTATCTCCATTCCCGTCTGCGCATATCCGATGCTATCGAGATGAACCCGACTTTCAACATGAACCATCTCTACCTAACTTAATACAATGCTACAACTTGAAACATGCCTTGACCCCCACTGCTTTTCTACACCGCCAATGAGGATCCATGGCATAGCTCTGACTTTGATGTGGCGCGCCGAGAGCAGCTACACAGTGACTTTTCAAAGCAAACATCCCGCAACAGCCACCCTTGTCCCATTGCAGCTGTGAATAAAGCTTGTATATTACTGTACTTTCGCCCTTGAGTATGTTGGTCATCGTGATATACATTGAATGCCCCAACAGTTCATGTATCTCCTTCTTCTCCATTCATCCATTGTCGTCTCGGGTTGAAAAAGGGAGCCTTGACACGCTAAAAAAAAACTGAAGATATATGACTCACACCGACATAGTCATCATGATCCCAAAATTCGCGAGTATGCGTCTTCCACCTCGCCTGCTAGCTCCAATAGAGAAACAATCACGATCTGATGAACCAAGTTCGGGAGTCTCTCTCGATGCAGGCCGATCCATTCAAGAGGTGGCGTTGCTTCGCCCATGTCACGGAGCTGCGGTGTCTCGATGACGGGTGGTTGCAGTGCGAGATAGTCATACTTGGACTGCGGTACGTTGACTTCGGCCGTGATCTTTTGCTGTTCACCCTCTGCTGCAGGGACCCCCGTGATCTTGACCGGCGTCATGGGGAGTTGTCGACCCCAAACTTGTTCGAGCGATTTGGAATGATTAGCCCACATGCCCCGGATGTAGCTGATGCGGGAATAGTTCCATCCAACCTCCACTTTACCCTCGAATGCACTCTTAAAGACGTAGTCGATGTGATTGCTTGTTGGCTTCTGCCATGTCTCCATCACGGCTTCAACCCGAGGGACCTTGAGGATAGTGCCGCCCCGAGAGCCTGTTGATCGTTTGACAACATCCTCCACCGTCATTTCGCCCATCGTTTTTGGTGCCTCAGCGTCTCGCACCCCAGCTAGACCAATTTGTAGCTGGCCTAGCGTCATTCGTAGAGTACTGTGGATTCGCCGCTGCTCGATGCTGGCGGAAAATCGAGCATATGCGTTCAAGGCTTCCATCTTGAAAACTTGGTGATCAGAAAAGGTGCTGGGGAAGACACCCAAATTCAAAGCTTTCAAAGTCACCACAACGTCCGTGTCCAGAGAAATGGGGGACTTGGACAAGGTGTCATCCACTGGGATTCCGGGCACGGCTGCAGACTGCTGCAGCAATGGTCCGCGTGAGTTGATGGATCTTCGTTTCATAAACTTTTCAATCTCCCTCAGTGATGATTTGAAGTTCTCTCGCCGTTCTTGAACGAGCTTATGCAAGGCCTGATATAGTGCAACGGATTGAGCCACTGAAGTTGTTGTCCCGAAAACCTGCACTGCTTCACCATCTAATATGGCCACCAGACGATCGGCGCTTCCTTCTTTCTGCTCTCGCACGTTGTACATGAGGAATTCCAGAGACGTAACATCGGCTACCAGGAAAGCGTGATAATCAAAAGCCGCCTTGACTCGCAGCGCGTTGAACGCAAGAGATGCTTGCACAAGTGGCGTTTCATTGAGAGCTTCCTCCCGACGAGGCCATTGAATTGACGACCGTAGCCTGAAGTCCTGCAGGGCAACAAATCCACTCAAACGGCCTGTGCAGTCAATGCCGACCTTTTTGAAGCCTAGGCAAAGATTCTGCTCCCAATCGGATGTTTTCTTCGATGATATCCAGAATTCGTTGATCTGGAATATTGATTTGCCGATGGCCTGCCCAAGATCGACGCTGACGTTGAGCGCTGCGATGGATATCGTAGCAGTCCATGGAAACGCGGCTGTGGCTGCAACTTCTTGGTATCGCTGCACAAGATGCGCCTGAGAGGTTTCAATTGGCATATTGGGAGCTTGCACTGGCGGCTTCTGTCGCAGCTCTTCTGGATACCAAATTTCACGAAACAATAGAAAGTCTTGAACCTGCTTGGCATTGACAGACACCTTCATGGGACTGACATTAAGAATGGCAGACACGCCGCTCGTTCCACTGAAATGCTTGCTATTCATGAATGAGATAGTCACCGAGTCAAGCTCGAAACTGGCGGTGGAATCACGAGAGTACACGTGCTGCACCGACGCTTGAGGTTTAGTGACCACCCCGGAGATGGCAAAGAAGTTACCTTGTTCCTGAGATGTAACAGTGTTCAGAGTGAAGTACATATTGTCAAAGCAAGTTGTGGCGGATACCCGGGCAATGGGCTGACAGCTGAGGGAGAACTCCTGTTTTGAGATTCGTAGACCAAGATTCACTCTTAAGCGTCCTAAAACAGTGCTAGGGTCTGCAGTGAGCAAATTATCTTCATCTGCTGCAGACTTGGCCGACTTGAATTTTGGCTGCTCCGACTGCTGTTTCGACTGATTCTCTGACCATTCCCGCTGACGATTCACCTCATCGTGGCGGACGACTTTCTTGACGGAAGAAAGAATATCGAGTACAAGCGGAACCACAGATGGGTATAGAATATTGCTGGACGCATTGATCTTGATTTCTCCGCACAGAGACGGGTCCTCTTTTCCATTGTCACAATACTCGGCTTTCCATGCGAGACCTGGAGTGCGCAAAACAGCACCAGAGCCGGAATCATCGGCGCTGAATTGACCATATTTTCCTGCCAGGGATGGCTGGCTATACTTGGACTCTGCCACACCGCTGGTTGTATTTCTTTTGGTTGACACATAAACAACAGCACCGGCAAAGTCCGCATCAACGAGGAGGCTCTCTAACCTCTTTTTGCCAAACATGCTGCGTCGTGGCGGCGGTGGTGGCGGTGCCGGGCTTTCGGGCTTCTTGGGTGCCGCCGTCTCGTTTGTCGCGGGATTTTCTATTGTCCACTGTGCCGATGCTTCCTGTACATTCTTCATAGACAAGGATATAGATTCGATGAGATTCGCTGCAGGGACAATGAAGGCAGAAGTTAAACGAAGGTCTAAAGAGTCTCCGACGGCTTGAAATGCCATGCGGCGGGCGTCAGGTGTCGAGACGTAGGCGATATTGAATACAACTTCTGGTAGCAAGGCCGAGTGTAGGGATCGGACAGCTTTGTCTTGCTCCGGAGGCACGGTTTGGAGTAGGAAGTCCTCAATCGTTAGACGCGCGGATTTTCGAGTTCGAGTACCAAACTCGATGAGCTTAATTGACAAAATCAAGTCCTCTTTTGTACTTTCCGCGTCCATGGACTTCTCCGCAACGTCCCAAGAGAAACTCATGTTTCGAAGTTCAAATCTGTACGTGATGGATGAGAGTACCGACTCTAAAAGATCCGCGTCTTCGGTCCACTCATCCTCATCATCAGTGGTTTTGATCTTGGGCTTAGTTTTTCTTAGCTTTCGAAGATACTCCAATTCTCGCGATGTATCCAGATCCCGAATCCTGGATCCCATGTAACCGATGACATCAATTACTGTCGAGACTGTCTCGGGCGATAATTTCATCGCGAGGTTATCATTGCGGAAGTGAAGAGACCAGTCCTCTTTTCTATTGTCTCCACGGCGAGAACTTGCCGAAATATTGATGCCCGTGGAGAAGTTTCCACAAGACCGCATCGCATCTGGCTTTCCGCGACGAATGTCGAAGCTGATCTGGCGCAGGTTGATACGTAAGTCCGGATATTTGAGTGGTAATACCTTTGGATCATTCTGATTGGAGGCTTGCAACGTAACTTTATCCAAAGCAAACAGAATTTGAGCAATCGGTTCGTCAATAGACTTCACGGATGTCTTGGCTAATATCCTGACCCCAGCCAATGCGAGATGACTATTATATACCAGGCTGCTAGATTTCGAGGAAGATGCCAATGTACTGGTGTGTTCTGTTGCTTTGGCTGATTCGAATGTTTCCGTATAATGATTTTGAATAATTTTGATTTGCTGTTGGACCTCTTCTACGGCTCCAGAGATCTGTGGACGATTCAGTGCTGAAAGCAGGCTATATATCGCAGAAGCGTCCAAGCGAATCACCTCCATAGACGCGAGGACATTTACGACGTTGCCAGTCGATTGCGTGTGACTAGTGATTCGTCCGTTTGCAGGCGGAATTTGCAGCAATGAGATACTCCGTGGCTCATCCTTGACATTTATTTGCATCTCGTGAGAGTTTTCTTTGATGTCGAAATCGAAGATAACCTCTTTGCCAAAGTTTGCTGCGCAAGACGCCCTAGCAACAGAGCCACAAATTTTGTACGTCAAGGACTGTACTAGCGGCATACTGATGGTGTAGCCGTCCAGAAACATGGCCATGTTGACGGTGAAAGTAGATATGCGCTTTTTCGTCTTCTCTCTTTTTTTGTCTCCTTCGGGTGAGGATGGTAGCAGGTCTTTCAGCTTGTTCAACCGGGCAACTTCATCCACGATAAGCAAATCGAGAACTTCCAACAAGCCAACAGGATCTTGTCTTATTTTCAAAGATAGCTCCCTCGAGCTCGCAGAGGCCTTGATGGTGTGGGCAACGTTGCCAGAAGTCTGCTGAATCTCATGAGCGCCGAAAACGCTGGGCTCTTGCAGCTCAAACAGACAAAGGATATGCCCGTGACTCTGCATCTTTGACGTGACCGACTTGCAATTCAATATGGCAGTCGCCACCCTCAGGTCTTGTCCAGTGTTGCAAAGCACAACTGATGATTTTAGGTCTTCGGCTGTCGATTTCGCCGTCAGGTTGATAGTTTCTGCTTCAACAGATCCTTTGGCCACCTCAAACGCTACATGATATGCTCCCGATGGTTGGGAAGCTTGGACAGTCGGTCCCAGGGAATGTGTGGTTTCGTGGGGTGCCGAAGACCGAGCTTTATTGCACCGAGCTTTATTGTAGAGACATAAAACATCTTCTGCTAGTTCACATAGCTCCCAATTCAGGTGAATAGCTGCTTCTCCACAACGCAGGGAGATAGTAGTCAACGGTCCATGGAAGTCTTTTATTTCTGGAAGTGCATCAGTTGGAGCGGTAGGCCTCTTGTCCACCCTCACCTTAAGGTCAAGAAGTTTGAGACTGTTCTGCTTAGGGCCAGGGTCTAGCACAAACTGCAGCTCAGAAAGATGGCAAGCGCCAAGAACAGGGTACTCTCGTGACGACGGTCTGTTCTCTGTCCACGTTTTCCCGAAAATGTTCTTCAACAAGACTGATCTTGAAGGGTCTTCCAAGTCCCAGCTGCGCCAATTCTGGAATGCGGCAACTACTGAGGCGATAGCGTCATGGGGTGGTCTGACAGATTGGTCTCGACACTTCCCCAGAATATCTGCACGCTTATCTTGGTCCAAGGTAGACCATATTTGTCGCAGTCGCATGATGAGCTTCCACGAGTCAACAGTTCTCATGTGCTCATGAGCAGATCGCAGTACAGCAGAAGGGCGGATGAGAAACGGCGGATCATTCGCTGCTCCGCCCTCTTCTAACAATCTGTGTGCCAAGTACTGGATACAATTCTCCCGGCGAGAAGAGGCCTCTGACAGTAAATTACTAAGCTCAGAAGCGATGCTACCGGTTCGATGGATCAGAGAGGCCAGATACTCGATTTTCCCAGAAGCAGTACTGCCCATAACGGAGCCAACATCGGCATCAAAGTGGGTAATGTCTTTTGCACCGAGTGACAAGTGAATGTTGTTGACATTGACCATGACCGCAGCCTGTGGGGGTTCGATCGGAGAAAGTCTCTCCGATGCAGATAATTCAGCTGATACAAGGCGAAAGTGAGCCGATGTTCGAGATGTGGGAACATCAGATGCGCGGTCTTTGACCGTGCGTGTAATCAACAAGGTTTTCGAGATTCGTATGTCATACTGATCTTGTTCAGCCGAAGCTGTGTTCCACGACGGAGGCGCTGAGGAGTTCAGGAAGCGAATATTGGCTTTCGGCAACTTGACCAAGAATTCTTGCATGGAGCCTGTAATATGGCTTTGCTCCTTCTCCGAGGATATTTGGCCAATTGAATCGACTTGAAGCATGTCCAGGATATCCTCTGGCTCACCTGGCTGCAAAGCGGCCAACAGGTTATTTACCTGTCGGATGGCCTCCGGGTTAAAAAATGCGGTAATTCCTGTAGGAAACACAATCATTGCGCTCGCTTGCGCGTGATCTTCACTCAGGTCATCAGGATTGATGTCGTCCAGGGAGGCACTACTAGCCATGAACTCGTCGTCGTCCTCATCTACTGCATCTTCGAACGTAGCCTCACGTCCATCGGGCCTGACAGTTTTCAACGGAAAGTGAGGAGCAAAGTACTGGCTAGAGAAGGCAACGGATGAAGAATCATTGTGGTTGCCAGAGGGCTGATCTCGATTGAGTTGTTTTATGGAAGTGATGTTAAGTTCTGAAGGCAATGTCACTTTCTTTTGCCCTGGAGCGCGTTTCACCTTTTCAGTGCCGCTTGAATGGCCTGACAATCGCGAGGTTTGTCTTGATCTTGTGCCACTGCGTGGTTGGCTTGATGGAACGTGAAAGCTACCGGCGCTGGAACTTGACAATGACCAAAACGAATTCTGACGTTGTAAACGATTTGGGAATTGAGGTGTCTCCACCCCTTTGAAGGACCCTTTGTCATCTGCCTCGGCATTTGTCACAGGATAGGCTGGCGGTGGCACACACTGTGCCGGAGGATCGAATGGTTCTGGTATGAAATCATGTTCAACGCCTTCGCGGAGAAGAAAAGGCGTTCGCTCCGTACGTTGGTCCTCTCTGCGCAGCAAGGCTTGTTGGGCTCTGAGCTCTTCTCGGAAATGAAATTTTCGGCCGATTGTCGCGAGGCGAACATCAGTTTTCAGGTAGGCCATAGTCTCAACTGGGTGATGCCGCCGTGAAGTGTGTCTGGCCGCAGATTCTGCGTTGACACAAGACACTTCAATGTGGGGAATGTTGATGTTTGCACGGTTAGAATAATGAGACCCTGCCCAATCATTGCTTCGTACCTCGATTGCTCCTGTGGACATCAGAAACGCTGCGTCGTCCACATGAAGCCACAAATGAACTGATGCCACATCTACGCGAACAAATGTCACATCGTGGAAGACGAGAGAAGAGTACGGTACCAGAGCATTCTCAACGTCATCAAACGTAAATCCAAACGCAGTACCACCTTTCGCCAGAGCAGACATAAAGTCGGCTGTGCACTCTCCTTCGACCATGCCAACTGAAACATCCCAATTGCAGAGGTAGGTAGGCTCAGAAGGAGGTAGACCAAATGTACGGTGGCCATAGACGCGTACACCATCAATGAACAGCTGTGTGTTGGCAGATGAAGTATTTGTGCTGTCGGGCGTGAGGATCAAGTTGCCCAATGACAGGCTAAGTGGACTGAGCAAGAGCTCCATATCCATGTAGTAATTTGTGAACCTGAGATCAATCGACAGGTCGGCCAACTCGCATTCGACATAACGATTAGCTGAGTAAAGGTTCACCGGGAGTAGGATGCGTGGGCTGTGTGTTTTGACGGACAAGACAACGTCGAGGTCGTTGGACTTTTTCAGGGGCGCTCGCAGAACAGTCTCGGCTTTAGGTTTCCGAGATTCCAGCTGAAGTTGTTCTTGGTATTCGTCGAGGGTTTTGAAATGGACGTGGTCGCCAAAATAGTTATCCTTAAGGACAAGCATGTAGCGAATGATGAATCCGTACAAATACACATGGGGAGAGTCGATATGAACATTCAGAATGAGGGTATCGGTGTTTGCCGGCGTTGTTGTAGCATTGTATTGATAGCTTCCAGTCACTGATATGCCTTCCGCATGTCCAAGGTCGTTGGAGCTTAAAAAGGCCGCCTGTGTGTCAGTTTGCGGTGCATTCAGAGAGAGGTCTAAGGAGTCTGTTCTAATGTCAAAGGGTATCGCGTTTTTGTTTGGCCGAAACTTGTCTAGGGGTATTGAGGTCTCTGTCTTGAGAAGAGGGCTTGAAATGATCAAGAAACAATTGTCGTCGAGTGCAGTGGCCTTGTCGATGATATTTTTGTCGTTAACATTGAGGTAGAGTTGCAGATTATGAAGGTCGAGTTTCAAGCGGTATATATATGGCGTGAACACGAGATATTCGGACGGTGGGCCACTAGCCCAGTCATCTACGAGGTCAATAAGCAGGAAGATGTGGTCGCGCAGTAAATATAGCTTCATATCGTCGCAGGCAATATTGAAATACCAGGTACGCAGGGCATTCCATCCCAGAGGGTTAGAGAGGTCGCATTTGATGCGTTGCGCTCCGGAGGTCCAGAGCAAGTCGTGGTTGACACTACTCCGTAGCTCGGTGCTCGGGAGATCAATGTCTAATTGATTTTGATATCCGATCTGCTGTGCGAACATATCCATAGAATAAGAAATGGTAGAGTTCGAAGGTGCTTTGATTTCCAACCAACCACCGGGCCGAACTGGTTGGGCATCTCGCTTGTTGCTCTTTTTGTTTTTGTTGCGTCGTTTTTTTGGGCCTGTCTGCCGTCCGATGGGTGGTTCCTTACCACGCCATCGCCAGTTCTTGCTCTCTTCTCGAATGGGTATTCGAAATGTCACTGCATCCTCTAATTCTATATAGATTTTGAATTCTGTAGGCGCCCTCCATGAACCAGCAGCCAAGGGTTCAGCCGCGATGGCATCCTTCGATAATGATGGGTAGAAGACACGCTGTAAATCGGCCCTCATTCTGTCAGCCCATGGTCCGTAGTTCAACGTTCCGCCTTTGATCGAAAGTGTCATCCCCCAGGCTGGGGGCTCGGAGCCATTCATGTTTATGTGGAAGCTCAAGCTACTTTGTCGTCGAGCCGCATCTGTAACCTTGGTCACCACATCCCAGTAGATAGTAAACGTTGCAGAGGGAGAGTCGAGAATGGTCGTCACAGCAGCATATTCAACTGATGACCATCTTGATTTATCGTCCTGATATCTGTCGTCTAAGTATCGAGACAGACCTTGCCATTGACTAGACCCTGGAATATGAGAGACTCCTGTGCCCGGAGCGCCTCTCGAATCAGTCGAGAATGACTCGACTGAACGACGCCAATACGGGACCATATTGCGCAGTGAATGCAGTACTTTGCGTCGGGGAAGACGAAAAAATGACCATTGGGGGGGAGGTTCGTGATTTGAAGCATCTTCTCGTTGCCTAGTGGCTCGAGAAATCTGATCCTCCTTGAACTCGTCATTTTCTCTCATCTCAACCACAGGACGGTCAAACTGAATCTTAATTAACTGGCTATACAGGTCACATGTCTTGGTATTTGAAGCATCTACAATCGTAGATGCAGAACTAGCCTTAACAATAAGGATAGCTTTTGTATTGTCATTGCCGATGACCACGGCAGGTTTCTGGCACTCAACGTGGATTGGAAATAGCTTCAAAAGAGAGGGCAGTCTGTTCGCAGTATCTTCGCTTGTGTCGTCGAGACTCTCGGATATAGCAGACGAGTGGTCTGGAGGCGAAAGTTGGGTTGGTGAGAGAGGTTGCTTCTCAGACGTTATGCCGTTTGTTTCTTGGGGTAAGACATCTTCTTCTGCCGAATCCCTCCGTTGGCGGGGTCTAGATCGTAGATGCGACTCGTCCTTTTCCTCGAATACTTTGCTGGGCTTTGATCCAACAGAGTGGTTATCCGACAATCCGGCGAGGACGCTGTCGTAAGCCGGACTATGATTGTAAACGAACCATTCAATGCCAACAAGTTTGACACGAATCCGGCATGGAAGGGTAGAGTTCCTTTTTTTTTCAGACGCGGATACTTCTCCATGAGAGGTCAAAGTAAGCAATTCTACCTCACGCACCCGACGTAGCCAGTAACGCCAAGCGATATCACCGTGCTGAACCAAGAAGGTCTCGTTCGGTCCATGATACCGCAATCCCGTGAAGAAAATTCGACCGCCGAGAAGAGATATTTGGATCGCTTTGACATCGATGTAGACTCGGTATGCGCGCCAGGTGTATGTTCGAATGGCAAAGGAGACAATTGAAGCAAAGAGCCGATTGAAGTAGAGAAGGAAGAATATTGCTAGCAGGCCGCTGATGATCAAGAAGATGAGAAACTCGCTGCAGTAACAAGATGCGAGATGGGATTAGCTACTCGGCGCGTACTCAAGGGGAAGATTTGACCTCATACAAATTGAAGGCGGGACCAGCGTCTCGGCCTTTGAGATGCAATTCTGTTGGTGTCATTGCGTCGACTTGGAGTTCAACTCGGCAGCTCCCCTGGCACGCGTGCCTTTGAGAAGCATTATCCAACGCTGCTTGTGGCACCCATGCAATGATGCAATGCACTTGCGTTATGACACAAGGGTTATGACACAAGGGGAAGGATCTTCCGCGTGGAAAAGAGCATTATCGCTGCAGTAGCCGGTGTGATGCTGGTATTGCTCTGAGGTGTATGTAGCAAATGTGACGAGTTGCGACGAGATCCAAACTGGGATCGAGGTTGAAGTGTCAGCTGAATGTCACTGACACACCCACTGTACAATGTATTGGATGCTGCTTCACCTCCCTCGAGCCGCCCTGCATGAGTCCGCTGTAGGCCAGAGTACCACTGTGCCTACAGAGCCGGTTAGCCAATGCGCGTCAGTCCAACTCCATCGCTGGCCGCTGACGGACATTTGTACTTGCGGCCCGGATTGGCAACCCTTCCCCGGACCCTGGCAAACGGCGACATGGACCAGGCAAAGTCCACCCAGAACGCTTTGGCATGCAATGACTGCATCGTCACCACACACGCAGCTCGTACCCGATCACTCGTCATCGAGCCAGGAGAAATATCCCATACGAAGCCCTCCGCACGACAGCGTATTTGACATTCTGCAAATCGCTTGGCTTTTTTCTCTGTACAGTTGTTGACGATCCAACTTGCTCAGTCATGACCTAGCTTCACACGTCATCGTTCCCAGCAAGCTTCCTATAGCTTGTCTTGGTTCTCTGGCACTTGAGCATTGGCTTGGCCTTCACAGGCATCATGTCGTTCAATCTCACCTCCATGGGCTCTAGCTCATTGTCTGGAGGCGGCACAGGACAAAAATTCACGTATGCTACTACTGTAGTAGCGGGCGTCGCGTCTCTCGCAGCAACTTCTTTGTCCATCGTGTTCGTATAGCGCTATGCTGAATCGCAATGTCGTCACTTGGACAGCATCTAATTATTCCATTCCCGTAGGTCAATATGGCTACAGGCAAAGAACTACCGGAAGCCTCTCCTCCAACGATATGTCATACGTATATTGCTCATGGTTCCCATTTACTCCATCGCATCGTTCACTAGCATGGTTTCTCTGACTGCGGCCGCATTCATCGATCCGATCCGAGATATATACGAAGCGTTCACCATCTACACCTTTTTTCAACTCTTGATCAACTACCTGGGCGGTGAGCGGGCCCTCATCATCATGGCACATGGCCGAGCTCCTGTTGAACACTTATGGCCCCTTAATCATGTGCTGCGCAAAGTCGACATATCTGATCCCCACACATTTCTGTCGATTAAGCGGGGGATTCTACAGTATGCTTGGCTGAAGCCCATTCTTTCCATTGCCGCGATCATCATGAAAGCCACTGGTACATACCAAGAAGGCTATATCGGTGCCAAGTCTGGCTACTTATGGAGTGGTATCATCTACAACATCAGCGTCACCGTCAGTTTGTACTCGCTGGGTCTTTTCTGGGTCTGTATGCATAATGACTTGACACCGTTTCGGCCTGTACCCAAATTTCTCTGCATCAAGCTCATCATTTTCGCGTCATACTGGCAAGGCTTTTTCCTTTCGATTCTTGTATGGCTGGGCGCCATCCCTGACGACGTTCAGGGTTACACAAGAGATAATCTGGCAGCCGCCATACAAGATGCCTTGATTTGCGTCGAGATGCCGGGCTTTGCTGTTGCCCATTGGTATGCCTTTTCATGGTACGATTTCGCCGACAATAGCATATCAAGTGCTCGCATGACCTTGACCCATGCCTTGAAAGATTCCTTTGGCACCAAGGACCTCGTACAGGATTCCAGAGAAACCTTTCGGGGTAACAAATACGCTTACAGAGCATTTGACTCGGGGGACAAGGTCATGGCACACGAAGATTCCGAGTCGCGCTTCAAGCGATTGAAAGATGGCATGCGTTACGAGCGGGGAGGGAAAGGCAAATACTGGTTGCCTAAACCGGGCGAGATCAATGCGACTTCACCAAGTGAAATTCATGTCACGTCCCCCTTGCTCGGTAAACCCAGCTCCAGTCGAGGGAACACGTGGGGTGATCAGACCAATGGTACATTCGATGAGCCCGAGCTAGATGATGAGGAAGAGCGTCTTTACAGCTCCGCGCGGGAACTAGAATACGGCGATTGGAATGTAAGTACTGCCATACTCCCTGAATGGCGTTTGTTGAAACAACACATATATCTAACGACTTCCACAGTATCCTGTCATCACAGCCAGCGAGCCGCTTGCTTCACGTTGGAGACCGTCAGTCAGCAGTGGAGGAGGCAAATCTCCAGCTTGGACGAGTGGCCCGACAAGACCGCCTGCTGGTTCTAGAGTAAACAGCCAGGCTCACTTGTCGCCGCCGCCTCAAGCAGATGAACCTCAACCGGTGGCGGTAGTGGTCAAGAGGAAGAAGAAGACCAAGAAAGTCGTCAAACATCCAGACCCTGTGCCGGCAGATCTGGGCCTCGGCCAAGGACCTCCTGGGTCGCCTCCTGCGGCTGCAGCGTCTGCCAGCGTGCACAAACCAGAGCCAGAGGAGGCGAGACTGTGGGGCGATTCAGCTGTAGATGAGGAGCCGGTGACGACGCCCAGCTATCATGTAGATGACAGCGAGGAGTTTCGCAATGTGTGGGCTGGTGACAAGTGATCGAATGTGTTTGTGTGTAAAGTGCGAACCTTGAGGCCTGTAGGTGGTTTTTCTTTGACAGTTGACAATCAACTAGTTGGCCGTCCAAAAAGCGAGGAGTTATGGAACTGTATCTTGGCCTCTGCAAATATTCCTGCATTTTGGCAAAGCCACTCAAGTGACCAGTAAGGTCTTTTTTTTTTTAATTGATCGTTCGTCCCAATAAATAGTCTAGCCCAACACTCTAAATTATTTCATTCTGATGATGATTTATCTGTCGATCAAATCACTTGCTATCTATCAGCAATCTCATCCCATCCGTCCATCCGTCTTGCCCTACGCCTCCTCTCGCAAAAATGTCGTTCAGCGAAATCTGCAGGTCTAATATCCATGGCGATCCAATCGGGAAGATTGGGCTGTCCTGTCCAGGCAAGCGGGCCGGTCCGCCCATGCACGAGATTGTGGTTTGGAGGTCGTGGTACGCGTTGAAGGAGTACTCCCACGGGAGAGCTTGGTAGTAGTCGTCGCGGCAGTAGAGCAGCCTACGCAGGATAAGGCGTCCTAGGGGATGAAGCCGGGACGCTGATACTCCCAGCACGGTGCCCGATCCAAGACTGGCCTCGTAGTAGCCCACCTCTGTGATGTCTGCCTTCGCGCGGGTGTCGTTCATGGCATCACTCAAGGGGTTGCTGACTTTCCCGGTGACGGGCATCTGTGAGACGACGCCGCATTTGGGCGCACCGCCGGTGCCAACTCTCGTGGAGCATGGCGAATCCTGTAAAGTTGCCCTTTGGCTGGTACCCGGAGTAGGAATCACTGCCGGTGTACAGATCTGGGCCGAGCTTGACCATGCTGGGGCCGAGAGACGCCGGGAAACGTGTTGCCGCCATTGATGGAGCCGGTCAGCGGCGGGCCTCTTACTGCTGCGATGTTTTGTACTGTGGATGATGATGGTGATGATGAAGAGATGGTGGTTGATGTGATGGGTTGCTGTGGATCTTGCGTTTGTCATTGCATACTTTGCCAGGTCAACACCGGCAGTCGCAGCCAGCGCCGTCTAGATTTCAAAGACACTCATTGCCCATACTCATGCCAAAAATTATGCAGATGAATATTCCACGCGGCGCACCACAAATGGTGCGGCTGCGATGAGGCCCTGCTAATACGGCTTGTATTGCTGCCCTAAGTGGACACGATTTGAGATGATTTGTATAATGCAAGAAACGAGAATAGTACCAGGCTTTGACTCTGACATGCGATCCATACGCTACTATTCCAATATCGAGAGGCTTGAATCTGGACTCTGCATAGCAAAGTAAACATAATCAAAGCGATGCAGTTTTTTTGGAGACAGTGATCATCATCATTACCGCAGAAAGCGGTTGCCTGCTGTAGGGTAGGTTAGTTGGGCTTACTGTGATTACTCGCACGGTCAAATTACGATGAATGAACTTGCCAATGACGTGTTTTTTTTTTCTCTTGGTTAGTCTAGTGAATGACTTAGCTTGGGATATGACAATCAACAAGTGAGGAGCTCTGGCTGCAAAAAAAAATGGACGAAATGTTCCAATGTTCCCGTGACGGAGTTTAGGAAAAGTCGTTGGCTGGTTGAAAGTGGAGTTCATTTCCAAAATTGGAACATGGTTTGCTTCTTTTCAAGGTGTCACAATATCGACTCCACTGAATAGAAACGGTGATTCAGATCCAATCGTTCCCCGGATTTTATGGATCTGAAAGCAGCGCAGGCGGTGTGAGAAATTTTGTCGGTCAACAAAGGCAGAATCTGTCCCGCCATACTTCCATCACCATCATACCCAAACGCGTGCTGAAATCTGCCAATCGACTCCTTTAAAGAGTATATATACCGTTTATCTGGTTGAAGCTGATAAGAAGGCTATACTAACCGCGAGAGTCGCGTCCTGGCTGCATAGGTCGGTGTGCCAAACAGAAAGCCGGAGCCTCTCGACGCCAATGGGACGCAGACCGAATCCGCTGATCCTCGAATACTTCGAGCGCGGTCCAAAACTAAACGACAATAGCAATCGATACCCCCATACTTGCAAGCAATGTGGTGAAAACTTCCCCAAAGGTCGTATCGACAGCTTGACCACGCATATTACCAAACGATGTCCCGCCATCTCGGACTCGGAACGCATGCGAGCATGTCTCGAGCTTCATGGTATTACACATGCTAGGTCCGCCGCCGAACGACACCATCAGGCTCAGGCTGCACAGGCTGCTTCCCAGGCCAATGGCCAACAAGTGTCTCCGAGCGCTCTCCCACAAGGTTGGAGCGCATTGGAAACGTTGGCCGAAGCCTCTCGTCAGGTTGATCTTAACGAGAACAGCCGCGGGAACAAAGCCCAACAGCAGCCTGATCAAGCTCAAGCCCAGGCCCAAGTCGAGGATAGCAGTGCCCAGAATGCTGAGCGATTTGAACTACAAGAGCAATACACATTGGACAACCCGCCCGCTAGCTACGAGACTTCCAGGTCGCCGATCAATGGCAAAAAGAGTGAGGCTTGCCACCCTAGTTAGTTTTCTTTGTCTGGTTACTGTAGCTGACATGAATCACGCATAGGTTCAGTAGCTTTCCAGACCCCGCCCCCGACCGTCACGGAACTTTCTCCCGAAGAGAGACTTCAAGCACTTCTACCGGCTAGCGAAGCCTCGCCCGATGCCGCAAATATTTCTGTGGCAGTGGCTGCTGCTGCTCGTCTCAATCCCTCGTTGCTCGATCCACAGCTCGTTGATGGCGATACGGCACCTACATCACCGTCCGTTGCGGATAGTACTGTTGCTGCTGCGGTAAATGAAGGCACCCCTAATATGGCTGTCGACAACAGTGCCAGCCAACCTTGGGGCGAAATGACCTACTTAAACTCAACCTCACCGGCCCCTTTTCTTGACGAGAATCCGCCCCTACCTCCGCTGCCCATGAACAGGGGCGGAGTCCGAATGGACACAAGTGCTGGCGTATTGAACGGCCGCACGAGACATTTCCGATCCAAGTTCACGCCAGCCAGACGCCAGGAGGTCAAAGAAGTTCGCAAGCTGGGAGCCTGTATTCGTTGCCGCATCCTACGCAAAATCTGCAGCAAAGGCACACCATGCGACACCTGTCGCAAGGTTCTTTCTCCGCGTGTTTGGATGACTGGATGCGTCAGGTCCAGGCTTCATGAACAACTTGATCTGTACTCTGCTGGTGTGCAGGTTGTTTTGTCGCAAAATCGAATCAACCTTTTGAAAGAGCAACTCAAGTTGGTTAATAACGGCTCTGTTGTCGAAGTTTCCCACTTTGCGGAGGCGGGCAAAAACATTGTGCTGGCAGCCGTGGTAGCTGTGTTGCAACCTCTCCAGCAAGCCGATATAGTCAGTACCGAAAGCCAAGGGGCCCTTCACCAAGTCATCATGATTGACCAGGACAAGGACGATGTGCCTGGCAAGATCGAAATGTACATGCGTGATGTCCTTGATCTCTTTATCGAACGGGAACCGTCCAAGTTCATGAGAATCACGCTCGAAACCGCCAAGGAACAACTAGCCGAGTCAGAAAATGAGATACTGCGGAAAGCATTGGAGTTATGGGGTCTAGTGGAGAGCATCGATCGCGAAAGACAATGGAGCATTGTTGAAAAACCAAGCGCCGACGCGGAGCAAGGGAGGCCCATCAAGGAGGCGGAAAATGAGCATGACGCCGACACTTACACCATGATGTGCATGCAATTAAACGCCGCGGCGGAGCGCAAAGCCAACAACACCTCCAAAGCCCTCTTGAACCTCATGGACCGACAGCTCGCCGATAGCAAAACCAAGGTCGGCTTCCACATCTACCTCACGGCGCTCATTTTCCTAAACTGCGTGGAAAAGTCCACCTGGGCGTTCAAAGCATGGGAACAAGACCATCTGCGACCGGGCTGGCCTCTCGAGCGGGACCCAAGTGTTTTCACCCAGCAGGGCGGTAACCTCGCCGGCCTGATCAAGATGCTCCTCGGGATTCGAAAGGCGCTACCACAAACCTGTCGTGACGCACAAGGCCGATTGTCGACGCAGGATCAAGACCCCGTTGTTGTCAAGTATTTTCTGAGCCTTGACATGGAGTGTACGTGTACCAACCATGGAAACAAACGCCTTTCACACCTTGCCCACCCATCCAACTAACATGTTCTCTTGCTAGACGACACAATCGAAGCCCGTCAGCGCGGCTCCCAATTCTCGCCTGCTGACTCGCGCTCTCTCGAGCTCATGTTTTGCTCGCACCTACTGCTTCCGAATGCACCGGGTTAAATATCCGGGGTATCGGCATTCACGCGTAACGGATAACGATGGGGACGGGAATGATACCTCGGAGTTTGATGCGTTTTTCTTTTCTTTTCCAGTTGTTCTTTTCATGTGAGGTTTAGGCGTTTGGTATTGAAAAGACCATGTCGGGCGGATAATGTTGTTTTGACTAGTGCTGATAGGATGATACATTGCGCACGCCAAATACAGGATTATTAGGAGAATTGAGTAGACCAACTTTTCAAGACGCAAATCACAGAACCAGAGACACTCAGGCATCAATCACGTTTAGTTCATGCTAGCAAATACACTTCATACCATCATGACCATTTCTCCTTTTCCACCGCCTATCCCGACGCATCCACCTTGGGAGCACTCTGCCCCGACCTCTTCGGCTTCTTGAAACACGCAAACTCGTTCTTGCTAGCCTCTCTCAACTTCTTCAATACGTTTCTCATCTCGGGCAATTCGCTTTGCAGCCTAGCACGAGCGTCATTATCCGTTCGCCCGTCTAGGTCCTGGTAAATTTGGCTTTGTAGCTCCGACGCCCTATCTGTGGTGTAGTGGCTGAGGGTTTGGGCGATAAACTCCACGTCGAGAGTAGCCTGCATGAGGGCCTCGAGGGAATAGCGCGGGCGGCGACGGAACGCGTCTAGGAGTTGAAGAGAGGTTTGCTCGAGCAGGAACGAGAGGACCTGGGGGGTGAGAGATGGCGCGGTGGTGGATAGTTGGGAGTGGACGAGGACGAGAGCGAGGAGGGCTTCGTAGACGTAGGGCTTTGCGGTGGAGGGACGGGTGTTTGGCTCGGGTGCCCAGTCTGGGGCGGACAGGCCTGCTCTGATGATCTCGCTGAGCTTCTCGATGGATTGTTTAGTGTAAGATTGGAAGAGGCGAGCGTCGATTTGGCCAAGGACATCGCGAATAGTCTTGGACTCGTCGGTGAGCTTGACGGAGAATGCGTTCTCGAACTGTGAGTTTAGGCTGGGGACGACTTGGGATCGGAGGGCTTGCAGGTTGCTTAGGGTGAGCAGCATGCGGATGTTCTTTTTTTTTTTTTTTTTTTTTTCAGAATTCGAATCGAGGTTAGTTTTGGAGCGGGGAATGAAGAAATCGGTGATACTTGCTGGGAGAACAGGATACTTACCCGGTCGCCTGCATCGAGAGTGCTCTTGCGCATGATGGTGCTCGGGACATATGTGGGAAGCAAGTCTTGTGAAACAGCCCATTCGTCTTCGTTCTTCTTGAGCGATCGCTCCGCATTCTCAACCATACCACTCAGTGCCTTATACAGCGTGGTGACGTATTGGCTGCGAACCATCTGTAGCAGCTTCGCAGGCGGGGGAAGCACGATGTTGCCCGCCCCCGGCTTCTCCATGGCGTCGGGGATATAGAGAATCTTCTGCATGCCTGACAGTAGCGCCCCTTCAAAGGCAGAAAAGGTGGCCGGCATTCGAGTGACATCGCCTGAATCGGCGGGACGCTGCCAGTCCTCTACAAATTTGATGTTCTCTGCATCGCGGTTCCAGGCAGCGCAGAGAGCCGCCACACAGCGTTCCCGGGATGCTCCAACGAGAGACCTGAGCTGTTCAGTTACCCGTGTGTCCCCCGAGGCAACCGGGCCGAGGCTGGCCATTTCGGATGCGCCAGAACCTACAAGAGCGAGCATCTTGGACAGATAATCCACGCCGGCGATGGAGTTGGACCACGGCGGCCAGAATGCCAATTTTTCCCACGATTCACCTCTGGTTGGTGATGGAGGCGGCGGGTTGTTGGAGTCAAAGTTGAACCTGGGATCTCGGAGCGATGTGGGTGTGGCAGCAGAGCCAGGAGAATGCGGTGATGGCGGCAGAGGTGAGAACAGCAACGAGATATCCTCTGGGGGCGCTTCGACGAAGAAAACGTGAACATGGTCCCGTAAAATATCGACTAATTCCACCATGCCCTTCTCCAAGTCCGCAACAGACTGCGCAGAAAGCTTATGGTGACCCCGTGACTCCCCATTGTAACCCGAGGGAAGAGATTGTTGCGTGTTGCCATCAATGAATCCTTGGGCGGTTTGCCAAAATTCAAGAAGCTCGCCCAATATTCCTTGAGGGGAGATGAGACTCATCAGGAAAGCGAGCATTTTACCCCATAATTCCATGACGTCAACAGAGTCTGATGATGAGACACTTCCTTCGATAGACTGGCGTCCCAATGCTCTAAGGTACGACGCTAAGATTCGAGACTCCGGCTTCTCACTATTAGCAAGCCTGCGCCGGAGGACTTCAATCTCAACCTTGCTGCGATTTGCCGTAGACTGAATCTTGCTCTTTAAATGGTCATACCTGCTAAGCAGCCACACCCAGACGGGATTGTCCTCAACGCCCAGCTCGAGCAGCAGACTGATGAGCTCCATGTGTTGATCTCGCTGTCGCCCACCTCCATTTTCGGCCCTGGACGAGTGAAGTGAAACCAGCTTCTTCCACATATCCTTTTTGAAGCCTTGTATCTGCTGGTCGACATCATTCCACATGCGCGCAGCAAGTACCAGCTTGTACAGTTGCGAATCATCGGGTGTTCGCTCACTGAGGTCCTTGGACAGCCGCCGGGCTTCATCAGCATACTTTCTCGCCCGGTTGTAACTGTCTACAAGGGATTCATAGTCTTTTCGTTTAATACTGTCAGCCACAATAGCACTGAGTTCCACGTAATCCTTGAATTCGTTCAAGTGGCGTGACACGTTGCGTAAATGCTTTTCCTTCTCGCGTCCGCTCAATGCCGGGCCCCAAACATCTTCGGCTTTTGCAGACACGTCTAGTAGAGGTGCCTTGATGCCCATGACGCCGTATTCACTCTCCTTGACCAAGGCATTCTTTTTTCGGCTGTCGGACATGGGAAGTGTCAATGGATTGTTGAGGCCGAAACTGGTGCGACTAGCATGCCGTGAATGCCGACCTGAGGCCCGTTGTTGAGCGGGGTCTATACCGCGATACTTCATTTCCTTGTAGACGTTGTCGATGGTGGCCTTGGCTTTGACGAAACGCTCGAAATTGCTTTCGACGAGGACTTTGAGCGACGCTGACTTTTGGTCAATCGAGTGAGAAAGCACGTCGAGACCATGCAGTAGGGTCTGGGTATCAGCCGTCGAGTGCATCTGAGACAAGAATAACGCAGGAGAGAAGGCCGTTGAGGAGAGCAAAAAGCGGTTCCCTGAGAAATTAGACTGTTAGGGATTCATGCTTCAGAGTTATGACTAAGTGACTGACAGAGAAAAGCAACTTACTTAATCGCGTATCTTCTTGTACTGGCAAACCGAGCTGCTTCAGCGATCGTACAACGCTCTCCGAAGTTCCCAAAGGGTCTGGCTCGTCTTTTTGCACAAGACTGCCTAGACCTCCCGGCTCATCGGCGAAGCTTGTCCTTCCACCGAAAGCGGATCCAAGGGCCTCATACCGCGATCGACGTCTTCCTTGCTTGGTATCCCGCTCGTCAGTCAAATCCTCATCGAGATCCTTCTCTGCCGGCCATTCCGAAGGGTATGCAGAGGGAAGCTGGTAGAATTCGAGAATGGTCCGCTCGTCGTCGGCCATGATGAAGGATTGATGTAGATGGTGTTTTAATCATGAATCCACGGCATGCCACCAGCTGCGCGCCCCAGGCCGCCAGGTCGCGCATCAAGGTGTCGTGATGATAGCCTCACGCCGGGCAACAAGTTGGCTGAGGCAAGGTCGATGTGGGTCGTGGACATCAAATAATGGTATCTGGGATGCTTCAATGCCTCAATAGATAGAGATGTACTCGATTGGTTGCGTTTGAGTTGGTTCATGCAATGTGAGGTAGGTGGGCTATTTGACGATGCTGGAGTCAGTACATACATATGCAATGTCGGTAATATCCCAGCCACATCAGGCTGGAGCCGAGCGGGCAGCTGAGCAGGTTCGCGCCACACTCTCAAGCTCTTGGCTTCAGCCTCGTGCAGCTCACATTGGCGGCTCAACGTCGGCCAACTTCGGCACGGTGAGTGAGTGCTCGCGAATCTCCGAGCTCCGACAGTGGCCGACGGAAAGCCGATGGAAAAAAAAAAAAAAGTCACGTCCCCATTATTAGAGAGACAGCGTCTTTCTATTTGCCAGAGATGACAGCACGCTTAAACTTATCTGGGCATTGAAGCCCGTACATGTACATACCTGCGACTGGCGGTGCATTCTACGGAGTTATCTTGTGTATTGATTAGCAGACGGAGCATGCAAAGCCGAGCCTGAAGTGTCTGGTGACTCAGCGGCCACTGGTGAGAGAGACTGGACCGGACCGGGACAAGTTCACGCGCAAGCCACACGCTTCCCTTGCCGCTGCTGCGTACCGACGGCTTCCACAGGCCGATCGACTCGACACCTTTCTTCCTCTCCATCCTGGCCTGCACTAGCGTCTCTTTGCTGCTTGTGTCTTCTTTCTTTGGGAATTCAACTACAATCCAATCTATTCTATTCACATCAAGATGCTGGCCATCCGAGCTATCTCTCGCCCTGCCGTGTCCAGGCAATGCATGCGCGTGCCTCCCCGCGCTGCTTGGGCTGTTGCTGTACGGCGACCCTGAAGCTTCATTCTGGAAATTTTTGACTGATTTTTTTTTTGGATGGCAACAGCGTAGCTACTCGACTGCTGGTGAGCGTGTCGCCAAGTATGATGGAACCAAGGATGCCAAGGTTTGTTTCCCGCCTTGTACTGTACACATCTTTGTCGTCGTTGCTGGACAATTGCTCGTTTCGGGTGCTTCTGGTCCCGCGACAAAGGCGCTTATCGTGGACTCAAGGGCATCTCGGCAAAATAACGCAGCTCGATGACGACATGCCTCAACCGCCCTCGCGAAGACAAGTCAAACACTAACATTGTTCCTTGTAGGGCAACTACCTGGTCAGCTTGATCGAGGGTGACGGTATTGGTCCCGAGATTGCCGTGTCCGTCAAGGACATCTTCGCCGCCGCCAAGGTTCGCAAACACCTTTCCTTAAGAGGTCTACAACGCGCAACCTTTTTACGCGCTTAGCTACCATCTGCTCAAGGCTTACCGAGATATATCAAACAGACCCCTATCGCTTGGGAATCTTGCGACGTCACTCCCATCCTCAAGGATGGCAAGACTGCTATTCCTGATGCTGCCATCGAGAGCATCAAGAAGAACAAGGTTGCCCTCAAGGGACCTTTGGCAGTAAGTTTGCGCCATGCACTCGATCGCTTGTTAGCAATCAAGGAATCAAGTCCTGACAACCGGCTTCCAGACCCCCGTTGGCAAGGGCCACGTCTCCCTCAACCTCACTCTTCGCCGAACTTTCAATCTTTTCGCCAACTTGCGACCTTGCCGATCGGTCGCTGGCTTCAAGACCCCTTACGACAATGTCGACACTGTTTTGATCCGAGAAAACACCGAGGGTGAATACTCTGGCATTGAGCACGTTGTTGTTGACGGTGTAGTTCAGTCCATCAAGCTCATCACCCGTGAGGCGTCTGAGCGTGTGCTCCGATTTGCCTTCCAGCAGGCTCAGGCTATCGGCCGAACCAAGGTCCGAGTTGTCCACAAGGCCACCATCATGAAGATGTCCGACGGTCTCTTCCTCAATGTCGGCCGTGAGGTTGCCAAGGACTTTCCCGGCATCGAGTTCGATGACGAACTTCTCGACAACACCTGCTTGAAGATGGTCACCGACCCTCTCCCTTACAACGACAAGGTCCTGGTCATGCCCAACCTTTACGGTGACATTCTGTCCGATATGTGCGCTGGTCTGATTGGTGGTCTCGGTCTCACTCCCTCCGGCAACATTGGTGACGAGTGCTCCATCTTCGAGGCTGTCCACGGTTCCGCTCCCGATATTGCTGGAAAGAGTCTTGCCAACCCCACTGCCCTCTTGCTCAGCTCCATCATGATGTTGCGGCACATGGGCCTCAGCGAGCACGCTGGTCGCATTGAGAAGGCCATTTTTGACACCATGGCCGAGGGCAAGGCCCTGACCGGTGACTTGGGCGGCAAGGCCAAGGCTCACGAGTTCACCGCTGCCATCATTGAGAAGCTGTGAATGGCTCTAATTTCGCACTGTGTCTGCACCAAAACATCTTTATACGAATAACAGATACCTCCTCATATACTCCCTCGACAACATTTTATGGCCATGGATCTCTCTCGATCCTGGCTAACCGCACCAATCATCAGTACCTACGCCCACTGCCTTGCTCCCTGTGAAGAATTTCCACTAGTGTTTATGTAGAGTGTACCAAGAAAAATAGCCGGAGCGTCGTCGAGAAGCAACGGCGCTATGAATTGACTTTATTTGAGTTTGGACTTTGCCTGGCAGGAACTTTGAGTTCTGCCGTGATTGATCAGCCATGTTGCTGTCGATCGGGTCGTGTGGAGTGCCCCATATTCTAATTTTCTGGGTGCTGTGATTGTTTGTCGACGCTTAATATCATGGCGTCTTCAGCCTGAACGTCGGACGAGGCGAGAAATCATCACTTGACCACAATGTGTAAAAGTCCCGACTTCTTGAACATGGGTGCCACGTGATAAGAGGCCACGCTGCCCGCGCCGGGTGGGTCCGCGATTGATCCAACCACGGCTCACCCGACATGATAACTGATGAAACATCTCTTTGATGCCCGTATTATGCAAGGCTACATTTGCGTACCGATAAGGGTTATTAGCCAATAAAAACATCGCTATTTGCGATACTTTCTAGCGCATACTAATCTATATTACATTAGTACTGAGAAATATTCAAGTTATAAAGAGCGATATCGTTTATCTTTTCAACCCTACCGCGTTAGCTATATCACTAGAGGTCACTTTGATAGGTCGCCCCTTTTTGCCAGCCAGAAAATGTGGGGCGACACGCAAGTGCAGCCTTACATGGGCATCAAAGAGACACATAAGTTCAATACGAAACCCCCACACTTTTGTTACGAAGGATTGACGAATCCTTCGCAGAGCATCCGTCATATCGACAAATAGGAACGACGCCAGCGCAATCATTGCCCGACAGTCAGCACGTGGCGGAGCCGCCAAATTACCCGCATGGCCAAGAGAAGGATGCACGCGGCGGTAAGAAAAAAAAGGCTAAATACAAGTCTTGACTGGCATAATCCTGTTTATTACGAGCAGATCATGGCACCTGCTCGTGTGGGGTTGATAAGGCGTTGCTCGAAGCGAGATCTGAAGTCATTTTCTTGCCAGTCGACCCGTCCGCACGACATGGCTGCTTCTATCGCAGTTGCGGCACATGACTTGGGGCAAAGATGTCTTCAGAAGGAATGATGAAGGTAGGAAAAAAAAAAGGATTGAACTGTAGCTGCTTCCTATCATACAAATAGAAGGGCGAAAGCTCCTGTTTTATAGAGAAAGCAGTCGTAGTATAACTCGTATGCTTCTTGTTGTAAGATGCCGCGTTCTTGCGAAGTGCATTTCAGCTTCCCTGATACGGTCATAAGCGCACATCGCTCGCGATCGGTCATATGGCCTCGTGACCCAAAGTCTTTAGCCGAAATTCTTGTCGATACCCAGAATCTGGGAACACGGGGGAACCCATTTTCGATGTCTGTCACGTCGAGAACCACGGATGAGACAGTTACCGACGCTGTGGCTGATGAATTCTGCCGCAGACTGGATCGTGGAGAGAGTCTGGAGACGATCATTGCTCTTGCAACATCTTCATCTTCATCCAGACTGTCCGGTGATGACCGATCTGAATTCATCCGCGTGTCATGTATGCCCGGGTAAAATGGATATATTGCGAAAAGTGTAGATAACTCTGAACCTAAAATTATGCTTATCTTCAATATCGGGGTCAAGACCAGTCTGCTTGGTGGGTGTGTGTGGTCGCTTTTCGACCATATAGAGGAACGGTTCTCGCCAAGGTCATGTCTACTTCTCATCAAAGCAAAACAAGAACTCGCATCCTACGCCCACGTACCCCGTGCCTACAAAGAATTCTCATCGGCAAACTTGCAGCTGACACAATGGCCATTTCGATGCTCGACGCCTTTGGTGTCTTCACCGGCTTATTGGGTATCTTTTCCTTCACAGAGAAAGAATACAACGAGTCCCATGATCGAGGCGTGGGATTCAGGTTCGCAGTTGGACTTGACGGAGCCGGCCCGCGTGGCAAAGGCCTGGCCAACGCAGGCGGTAACCTGCCCGACATTCGTGTCTTCAACGAACATGGCAGCTTCCTCGGCATCAAGGTCGGCGACCAGACAGGGTGCGCGAGCGGAGAAACCAATTGCGACGTTTTCATCGCCGGCGTGAACGATCAGCCAGTTTATACCTTGTTTACGGCCAACGACGACGCCATCTGCCTGGCATACGTAACCGTTACTTTCTCAGAGGGCACCAAGTTTGCTTGGACCGGCAACTGGGCGAAGCAGTGCGGTAGGCCATGGTGAGAGACGCTCTCTGCTGCCTCACACTCCAACTCCTCTCTCTCTCTCTCTCTCTCTCTCTCTCTCTCTCCCTCTCTCACGCTTGTACCATGTCCAGTCCATGAATTGCTCACACAAGTCATCTAGGTATTACTCGGACATTTTTGTTCCGAACAGCAAAGGTGCCGACAAGATCCTGTGCGCCTGGCTGGATGCGAATGGTGACCAGCCAACGACTGGACTCCAGGTTTACTGGCCCGCATACAGCGCGAACTTCAAGGGAAACGGCAACAATGCCAACTAGTAAGACGTTGTCCCCCCGACGGGAACCCCGACGGGGTCACTGCCTGCCAGCTAACGCGCTCGCAACTTGATAGCTACTGCACGCACCCCTCTGTTCAGACCTTCCACAGGGACCACGACCCAAACTATATCAAGGTCCACCGCCCACGCAGGCGCAACAGGTTTGCCGCAAGCCCTTCGCTTGAGACCAGACGTTTCGAGACGTCTGGGAAGGATAGCACGCCTGGGGGCTCGAGTCTCCACGAGCACATGGCCAAAGATGCCCGACTTGTCAAGTCAAAGGCTTCCTCCCACCTGGCTTCCGACCTCTGCAGCAGCCCCAGCTCCGTCGGACCCAGCTTTGTTTCGTATCACGAGCGCAAGTTCTGCCACATGGCTGACAAGAAGCTCTACTCGTTCTGCCCGAGTATCAAGAGCGGTGATTGCTGGGACGACGAGAGGCACGAGATTGTGAGCAAGGCCGCGGGTGGGCATGTCAAGAGGGCTGCCAACCCAGCTGTTGCTTTCACAGAGATTCTGTTATGGGGACAAGAGTGATGAGTTCGGAGAGGCGTTGTTTTCGATACGCCGGAGCGCAGAGAGGACTTTGCCGGTTGGATTCCCATGACTGCTGATACATGAAATGTATTACATCAAGTGTGTCACACACTTTCCTCGTGTCTAATTGATACCCGCTCAGAGAGGGACTTGAGTCGCAGGCCGTTTCATATTCTGACTTGTCTGTATTGCGGTTCCGAGTTCATTCCGTAGCTGTATAGACGAAATCCCACATGCTCAACCCAGGTCTTGCTTGACATTTTTCATTCTCCTCACAAGCTCTGGCACACGGTGCAGAATCCTTGTTGAAACGCGGAAACCTCGCATGTCGAATAAGCCGCATGTCAACTTCTGACGCATTGTGAACCTTTTTGAAAAAATCCTGCCAGAGAAGACCCTCAAGTTCATGGCGATTATCGTAGTAATGCCATCCCGTAGAATCTATGTAGCCGAGGATATTCTTAAGCCCGCATAAGGCAAAGCCGAACGGAAGAATCCTGGATTCGGCCCAGTTAATAATTCCCGTGATATTCCCCGTTTTGGGGCCTATTAATATGTTCATCTCACACAGATCCTTATGGCTGAGAATCAAAGGAAACACTCCAAAAAAGAGGATAAGTAGACTTTGACGAACTTCTCTTATATTCGAGGCTAATTAAGATAGTAGGGATCAAGCAAGAAGGTCAAACTTATACTGGAACTCGACAAGTAGCGTAGCCATACTGTCCTGATCTGATTGTTGATTGCTATCCCATGACTGTCCGAAAAAGCTGCGTAGACCATTAGCTGTTGCTCGAAACGTGAGGATGAGGCAGGCAAGTACCTGGCCAGGTCTTTCACTGTATTGCACTGTTAAAATATAGCGTCGGGGAGTTGTGAAGAGGAGATGTCGCGCGTTGTAATGTAAGCCATCCCTGGAAGATTCCCCGTCTCGTAAATGTGGAGGGGCTAGGATTGACCGATAGTGCCATGATACTTGCAGGTGGCCACGAACTCTCGATGAATTACCTTGGCCAGAATCATCAGATGCATGTCAAATTTAGAATCATGCTCTCGAATCTGGAAAACCTTGGTAGTCCCCACAGTCACAGTGTAGCTGAATGTTCCCTGTATCTGCACAGGGTTGGCCTGCCCGTCCGCATGAGCCTGGGCGAAATCATTGCACTGCTGCCTCGTCGCGCGAGCAGGTGTGTCTAAAGGCGGCGACGCGAGATGGTAGTGTGATATGCCCGATATCGAGGGTTCATCGCCAACGTCACAACGTGCCAGGCCCATCGATCCGCCTCGATTGCCGATGACCGGGCGCCGCGGCACTCACTGAAACAGTAGCCGTCAAACACAGCTGGCGGCAGTAATTCCCGCGTCTGAAGGCTTGAGCAATGCTTTCTGGGAAGAGGTACGTAGTATCACGTTTCAAGAAACCATATCAAGTTGGCATTTGGCTGGCTGAGGGTCCTCGTGGAGCGAACCCGAAAACATATTTCTCCTAGAGCTCCTCATCCATGGTCGTCACAACGAAGAGAAGAGGCAGTAGCATTCGATGCATGATGCCAAGTGGGCAGCACCGGAAAGAGTTGGAAAATCCAGTCATTCAGTGCAATAGAATTATGGCTGAAGAATAGTAAGTGGTGGAAAGCAACACGCCAAAGCGCTGAAAAATGACGCTCGTTTGGGAAGCGGTCCGCTTCGGGACGAGCCCATCTTATCGCCCAGGCAAATTCGGAATGTGCCACAGATTCCATCAGTCATGTGCTCAAGTTCAGAATCGGACTGTATTTTCGAAAGGCATCTAAACTGAAGAGGTCTTAGGTAGCGTTGTTGTAGTTTTGAGACAGGATTTGCGACCGCCATGAGCGCGTCTAGATGTTCCCAATCGGACGTGGCCCTCCATGCTGCACCTAGTTGGCGTCTCCTTTCGGAGGTAATTTGTCGCCAATAAAGGCCTCAACATCATTCAATTCCTCTAGACAGGCGGAGTGTTGCATTCCTCTACAGAAAGTGTCAGAAATATTCTTCAGAAAAGCCAAAAGACTCAAAGCCCGCGGCTCCTCTCTCCATCCAGACGGCGCATCGTCGTCGAGCGGGGTCGAAACGGGACGGGTGGAACAACGCACCTGTACGTCTTGAACGTGACGTCATAACCCATGTCCTTGAGAGCCTTTTCGCTATCTTTTGCAAGATCGTAGAGAACCAGTGGATCTCGATCACCGTGTCCCATGAAGATGGGCGTAGCTTTGTTGATATTTCCCTCTGGGACGTATTCTTTGAACGTTTGGTTGAGAAGAAGCCAGGAAGAGAGGCCAACAATGCCCCCGATCTTGAAAGGAGCAGTCAAACCGGCAAAAATGCTCATGGCTCCACCTTGTGAGAAGCCCCCGAGAACAATGCGTTCTGCCGGAATGCCATCTTTGATCTCCTGCTGGATCAGGCCATGGAAGTATTCCCGGGATTGCAAAACTCCGGGACCATCTTCGTCCTCGCCCTTTTGCAGCGATTTCTGCAGAGCAAGAATGATTTATTAGTAGACCGTTCTATGGAGGGGCTGATATGGTTGGCCTCGATTTTATCCGCGACCATGTGGCTTGCTTGACGTACAATATCGAACCACCCTGGCATCTTGAGACCAGCATTCTGTGCAAATGTCGAAAAGTCAGTGCAATTCGATACAAGAAGATAGAGGCAGGATAGGCTGCATGAGCCATGGAAGCTCAAATTGTCTGACCATGGAGATTGGGATATGCGGCGCGTGCGGCAAGATGAACTTGATCTCATTCAACCGCTGTCGCTTCCTCCAAAGCTCGACGGCGTCGGACCACCCATGGCCAGTATCGCCCAAGCCATGGATGAAGATGACCGTGGCTGTGTGGCGTCCAATGGCTGGGAATACCAACGGAGCCATCCTGCGGATGGACGAAGAGGATGAAGCGGCACTCATTGCGGCTGTGGCTGTGATGGGTGAAGCGGTATCTGCTGAGCGCTGAGATTTGACCTCGGTTTGTTGATTGCTCGATGGTGTGGTGTTTGATTCAAGATCAAGGCCCCGGGAGAACCATGCACTGCGAAGCAAGGGGAGAACAAATGCGATAACTGGAAGTAGAAGACCGAAAGCAATGACGTGCCTGGGATGGAGCATCAGCTAGTAGGTTGATGCAGATGAGGCATTGGTATTCCGTTCGATAAGGTCCATAAGGAGATGATGACCTGGTGGAGCTTGCAGATTGCGTTTTGCTGGTCAAGGGTCAAGTGGAGACGCCAACTCCTCACCAGTCACAGTCTCTATAGACATATTACAGAGTCTGCAATTTCATCCCAAGTTCATTTCATGGCATCTCTGCAGCATTATCTCACAATGAGAATCTAGAGTTCGATTCAAGATGCAACCTGTCATGTCGTTTCGCACAAAGCACTAAGGATTAAGCTCTGGCTAGCACAAAGCTATCCTCCAATTGACATGTGTTCCACAGGACCAGAGTTTATTCATTATTATAAGAATAAACTTAAAGCAAAATACATGAACGCAAATGATACTAAACCCCACCTATTGCGAATCTCGCTTGCCTACCTTTTTCTTTTCCTCTTCCCAGTGCACACCAGCTTCCACATTCAAACACCATCCAGAAGCAGTATCACAACTACGACAAAGACACATCACCCGATAACAGATTCAAGGCTTAGAAAATGTGTCTGAAGTGTGCAGACAGTCTACCCCGCACTGCCAATGATTTCTTCTTGAGTTTCAGGATCCCAAAAAAGTTGGCGTATTGCCTAGTCGAGAAATTCGGGCCGGAAGATGGAATGCGTCTACTTATAGGCTATATTCACAGGAAAGATGCAATTTGGAGGGACTATGACAGCGCATGTGTGATTTGGCAACACTCCTCTGCGACAAAACGAAAGCAAATATTTGCTCGGCAAATAAAGGAAGAGTGGAATCACGCATTCTTCGACGCTCTTGGGCGGGGAAGAAAACTGCCCTTCGGACGATCCTTCTTCTTCTTCTGGCGCAAAGCTTCTGAACATAATTGGTTGATTAAGGCGACGGACGAGTGGATAGCAGCCAAGTCGAATACCAGGCCAGATTTTCGGGGAGAGAAAGAGCGTAGTAAGCGAGTTCTTTTGGAGGAAATACAACGTTTGGACGATGAGTACATCGCCATGTTGGAACAGAAGGCAAGCGACAATGAATTGGTCCAATTGAAAGAGAGTGGAATGAAAGAGAAGAATGAGCGAGCTTGTACGTGTGTATGCAAGTGTCAGGACAACAAGTCAGACGATGTTGAGTTTTTTCACTGCAAGGAATGACAGCGGTGGGAGCAGGGAGACAGAGGCATGCTTAATGATTGACCTGGAAGAACAACCTACGAGGACAATGCCTATGCTTGGTGGGATCAGTTACCTTCATAGAGTAAACAAATGGAGGGAAAAGAATAAAACATGCGGTATTTATCTTAAAGACAAAATCCAGCGGCCCTCGACTCTGCTCCCTGGCTTGCGACACGAAGCGAATGCAATACTATGCATATTGTAAAGTTAGTCAATGCCCACAATGGATATACCCAGTGCTCTTCGGGAAATTGCCATGCTGACTGTTCAGACAGACGTTGATGACCAGGTCGCATTGTCTTCTAAGCCCTCGAATTCGGACCATCTTGCCCATGCTAGTTTACGTTTTTATTCACGTTGTCAGGTTCAAACTCTGCTAGTATTGAACAACTGCGGCCTGTCACGGTTGGGATGCAAGGAGACCTCGGGCTGGCTGCCATCTCAAATGTACATTGCAGCCCCTCCCCTTTTCTACATCTGGTGCAGGTGACCTCGACAAGTCATTGTGAACAGATACATTGGGGAAATTTTGTTGAGTTTCATTTGTTGTTCATAATAGCTGAATAAGTCACAAAAGAAATTCAAATTCAAATTCAAAACAAGCAAAAAGACAATCACATTCTCCAATAGCACCTAACAACAAACGGAGCAAGCAATATATACGACCAGACGCTTCTACAAAACATTCCCCGTCCTCCTTATTTTCTTTCTCCCCCCCCCTGCTTTCTAACCTTACTGTAAAAACTTCATCGCAACATTTCTTTCACGAGATGGATCATTAGAAAAAGAAGGGATGGACCTGGGAACCATGAAGAAGAGTACTCTTACCAAAGTGTGGCGTCAACAGCAAATGTTGCGGCTTCAGTGATAGGATCGGAGAGCTCTGAAGGCATTGGCATGATTCCGGCTGCTCAATCTGTACTGACAAGTCAGCTTGATTGATATTCATTGAGATCCACCAATTTTTTGAGTTTGCGCCTACGACGGAAGAAGGAATTCTAGCACAAATGGAATACTTGGACATAGTTTTGATGTCACACCACACGCCCATATTGTTGTCGGTCAATGAAGAAGTGTGGCATGACGTTGAAATCATTCCGGCTGAAAGAAATGCTCGCAGGAGTTGGTTTCGTGACCGTGCAGATATAAGACATTTAGATTGCGGGAACTAACAGCACGGTCAGCGCAACCTGAACGAAAGGAGGTCTCGGTCACCATATCACGGTATAACCTACATTGGTTTGCAAGACTCTCGAGTCAAGTGAAAACGAGGGTGAAGAAATAGTCCACATTCTGAAGTTGATTGATCGAGTTGTTGTTTTCTCTGGAAAAGCAGTGGCCCGGAAACAGGAGAGAAGGATGTCGAATCGAAAGTGTTTTAGCCAAGGGGGGGTTGGTTTGACGGTGGTTTGAGTAGTGAAGTAAAAGATAAAGAATAAAGGCAGGGGATTAAAATAGAGTAAAATATGTGATTATGATTCGACTGACCCGAATGACCTTGATCGTGTTGACATCTGAGGCGATGGATACGATTCGATTGTAGGTAATTGGTTCGGGTCAGGACTCAGGAGGTGCTACAAGGTCACCGTGGGGCGAGACCATTGAACGAGAGCGTTGGTGGGCTTCAAAAGCAGAGGGTGGTGCTGCGCAAGTCTGGTGTATGAAGAAACAGACTGCTCAGATTTTCTTGGACTTGACATGCTTGAGATGATAGTATGTGTATAGTGTGTATGCGTGTGTGTATGCGTGTGTGTGTTTATATGTGTTCATGTGTGAATTTATATCGATTTGGCCATGTCCGTATGTGTGCACGCTTGGTAATACAAAAGACGTTCTGACAGAGCGTATCCACTGTGTTCAGATGGTAGAAAGAGAAATTGAACGTCTGGACGATGAAATTAGACACTAGGTAAATTCACTTTGTGTGGGAGGACTTACCGTGTAACGAATCTGTCCTTGAGTTTTGAAAAGAGAATGAACTTGGTTTCCCTTTGCCTTTTTCACTTATTCAAGAGTGGCCAAGACGGCAGAAGGTACTCGTCCTCGATGCTGCGCAGAAGCGTCATCCTAATCGAGGTCCGTTTTGATTTGATACCCCGGGGTGTCGGCTCCCCGGCCACCCAGCCACCAACTGGCTCGAAAGGGGCAGAGTTATTCGGCAGTACTGCCAGGGTAGCTGGTCTACCCTTGCTCGGCAAGGTCCACCGATTCGATCCCGTCCCCTGCCCCCATGGGCGCGGTTAGGGGTACCATCTCAGCTTCGTCCCTTGTACTCTCTCTTGAAGAACGCCTTGGCAGACGCCGACAACTAGACAGCAGATACAAGACGTATCCTAGAGCGGCGAGTGGGAAAAAAACCGCAATGGAAATCTCCCAGTCGCGTCCTAAACCTAGACTGTGGATGTGAACAATCGTGGCGGCAACGAAGCCAACGAAGCCGAAAGCCACACCAATGGACATGCCTACCATTACTCGCCCCTAACGAGTAATCGTGCCGCCAAGACCATTGTACCACAAGACTAGAACTCCGCTCGTACATACCACCAGGCTGACCAACAACGAAAACGTGATCAGGGCCTTCAGGACCGTGTGAAAGGTCTCGAAAGACAGTGCGGTGGCAAGCGTGCCGGAAAAGGTGAAGCTGAGACCAACCAAGAGGGTAACCGTAGTCACACACTCCCGAGGAGAAAAGGCATGAACTGGTGGGAACGATGCACACACATCATCATACCAGTCTTGGACGTTCTGGCTTAGCTTTCTCCATTGATCTTGACATGAGTCAACGCAACGCCCGTAGGATTCTCGAATAAAACTAAGTGGAGCCATGATGCCGATGGTCTCCAAAGATGGTAGGTCGTGTGCAAGTGTTGGTTCCAGAGGTCCAAATATGCAAAGTCAGCCGGTGCTTGAGAATAGAAGAAGAAGGAAAAAGAAAAGGAAAAGGAAAAAGAGGAAGGGGGGAAAATAAAGGTCAAAAGAATGTGCGAGGATGCGTGTACAGCTGGCGTCCAAACCTATCAGCTGTCTGAAAATCAAGTCGTCTGTCTGGCCAGCTGGCAGGACAAGAAGTGTCCTATCCATGTCCAGATACAGTCTAGCTTGTATCCAGGTACCAGTCGGCCTGAAATTCACGGGAGTGACAAAGCTCCGAGCAGAAGTAACTTATAGGGAAGGGGGGGTCGAGGCAGAGGTTTGTTTTGGTTGCTGCCTATCGGTGGGCATGGGCTATAAGTCCATGCGATTCTACTCATATAGGTACCATCGCCGTTTTTTCTCTCATCATACCTGCGTGAGAATGTCTTAACCAATATCCCGATGCTCCAGACAGCATATTGCAAGCTGCATACGCCGAGGAATTCTCGATCTCGATCGCAACAAGAAAACTCCAAAAGGAGTTGATGATGCTTTGCGGAGTTGCGAGAGGAGTTCCAAAAATTGGACGAACAATTCCTCTCCTCACAACCTTGACCTGCTGGCATAAGCTAGAGTCATCAGAGGATATGTGAAATGACGGAGTCCCAATTCCCCCCAGCGCAGTGCGAAAGATCCGGACACTCATTTCAAATGTGCTCAAGCCTCTCAAAATGGTACGATTGTATTCAAACCGAAAGTAGAACATCTAAGCTGACCCATGGCAAGCATGTCGAGTCAAGGGGCACCATTGACGGTTTCTTTGGCACATGCTCGCAACAGCAATGGGTGTTCTGAATAATACTTTTAACCCGTCCGCATTCTTAGCACATGGCGGATTGACTATTGTCTCGGATTTTCTAAAACGTTTGCACCACCGGTGTACTCTGGCCGTCGTGGTATAGCCTACACTGCCTGCGTGAAAACCACCGCTCGAGCTGGCCGCGCCACGTAATTGCAAGATACTTGTGCAAATCGACAGAAGGGATGTTCACCGTGATTTTCGTGACCCAAGGGTACTTGTAGGGAAGCTTGGGAAAAAATGTTACGAGAATCCACAGGCCGTCGGGACATACTTCTTGTAGATAGCCTAAGCGATCTGCACGCACCCAGCCGAGGCTTTCTTCGGTATTATTGGAATAACGCAGAACCATGCCAGTGATTGCCCCCCCTTCTTGGCAAGTCCTCAACCCTGTTACACTCTCAAGCGATGCGCTGGAAAAGAAAAACAACTCATCGCAAAAAGATTTGGGGCGGTCTGATCTCGGCGTCGGTATGTTTGGAGCAAAACCCGTCCTACGCTGTCTCTCGGGTTGGCCTATCGCTATCCACTGCAAGCTACGACTGAAGTCGAAACCTAACGGGGTTGGCCGATTCTGCAGTCTAGCAATATGCCTGTAGCTACATGACGCCATCAGTTCCGGACGATGGTGTGCCCCGATGACGTGTGTTTGACTTCCATTGAACACCAGCTGAAGCAGTTAGCCCTTGACGTGATGCGCGTCTCTCTCTTTTTACTCACGATGAGGGTATTCCGCCAAGGGTTTGTGTCGCGACGCAGCCAGATGTCGGACAGCCATTGGCGCCGACTTAGGGGAATATAAAGCCACCTCGCGTCGTCGTCAATTGGCGTGGTGTCGACATCAGGAATGGATACATCTCCGTCCGCACTATGCACATGAAGAAACGCAACCTCTATCATCCAGTAGCAGATTGAGAGCCCAGTCATACGTCCATCGTTGACAATGGTAGATTTGAAAAGTAGTGGTTGAGGTGTTGAGAACATGTAATGGGCAGGGCGCAACTGAAACTTTGTCATGGGAGATTTGAGGCAGGGACCACGAATTCGCGCATGTGTCCGCTACTCTACCTTCATTGCGGTACGTCACAGTCCTCAGCTTAAAACCCTTTGATTAAGTGACCTGTCAGCGGGACTCCATAATCGTTCGTCGAGAAACTACGAGCATACATCACCTGCTTGAGAAATTGTCCCTTTTCCTTTTGATATGCGCAATGTTTTCCACCAGATGCCTGGAGCTTCGGGGACATTGAAACCACAAGAGTCTGCAAACACGACCCGCTTCAATCCTAACAGGTCGTGGGCAACATAGATTGTGTCGACAGCCCGGTTTGCGGAAGCCGCCGGATCATATATGAGAATTTCGTTCTTTACTGCCTCCCCAGTATTGTTTGTCAAAGCTGCGACGTAGGATGTGCCGAGGATGCTGACATGGCGAGCCCAAATCTTGCGCGATAGGCTAACAGGTTCTACAGTCTGTTGCGGCGCGCCACTTGTCAATGTAGATACGATGCACCATAAACGCAGCGTGTCATCCGATAGAATATGTTCCCACACAAGGCATTGCATCTCAGGTGGTAGTTTGTGGAATGGAGGAGGCAATTCCGTGCCGCGAATCTTCCGACGAATTGCATCCAGGTCAGCCAGGGATTCCCGAAGCGGAGAGTCAAAGTCACAAATATTTTTAGCCATGAGTTTGTTCACCGGAGGTTCTTTGGCCATGAGCTCCGGATACAGAATGTCCTGAAATTGAACGCATTTCTCATGGCATGCGGTGACTCGTCCGTTAACATGGGCACAAGACCATCCGCAAGCAAATTTGATGGTTGCTTTTCGAGAGCCATCGTCCAGGTCTGGAATCTGTCAGTGTTGTGAATTCAGAAAGAATTCGATATTTGACCTCACAAACGATGACGACTCGTTCACCCTTATGTCTGAACGTGCAAAGCCCACAATATGGATGAATACATCGGTCTTCCATTCCGGTACAGAAAATGTTACAGGCACTAATTCGGTGCTCGAACGCAGAGGCTGTCGTGAGAAAGGATTCGCTGATTCTCGATCCGAGGGAGAAAGGTTGTCAGTTTGGGCCGGAGATTTCCAAATGGAGCTAGATGATAGTAACTGGGCCGCTTCAAGCAACACGTAAACATGCAGTTGGTGCTTTTTTAATCATGCAGTGGCAGCTAGGCCTAAAGCGGAAAGAGGTCCCTTGCCACCCGGATTTGTAAGTGACCTCCTTTATGTACGAACGAAGAAAAGGGGCGCCCACGATGTGAGGCTGCGATATCTTCAACAGCCACTCTGAATCCATTTTGTAATGACTGGTGAGCATAGACATGCTCGTCCATCGCGGCTACCACTAGGGTTGCGCCCTCCGTTTTTGGCCGTCTGGCCTAACTGCTTGTCAATTACAACCGTTGCCATAGTTCCTTCTGGACCTTTACAATGGCATCTGAGCAACTTCCGTCTAAATCAATTCTCCTCCCTAGGCAGATGAAAAAAAAAAGCCCTTGATTGAGAAGCCCAGGCTTACAAGAGTTTGGTTGGTAAGTTCTGGGACCAACGAATGAAGAGGTACGTTTGAAGACCAAGTACGTTGACTGCCATACTGGACAATGGACAAGCAAAATCAATGCGTCTGGTGATACAGCAAGAAATACGGATGCACGTTCTACTACAAAACCCTGGACTAGTTTCAATCGGGGTTAATGATGGCGAACATCTGCCGCATGAGCACCGTTCTTGAAAGCTACCGATTGCTCAATCTAAGACGGCGTTGACCGCGGCCAATGGCCCAACAATGCCCAGAACGGCGCGCACATCGGACGCACCCCGAACTTCAACCACACCGGCAGATTCTCGATGGGCAAGTGGCCCTGTGGCAAGTATTGCCTCGGCGGCTTCACTGCAGGTCTACACCGCAGGTGTGGGACTCCCAGGATCTCCAGATGTGTGTTGCTTTTGACTTTGCCGAGGTTCCATGCGATATCAGAAACGACGTCAACTGCATTTGGAAGATCGGGGACCAGTGCTGCAACAAGACCGACTGGACCAAGACGGGCAAAGGTGATATTAACCAAACCTGGCCCATTCGTTGCACGCGCGTGTGCTTTCAGCTTGACCGAGAAAGACCCCGCTGATTCACGCGTCGTTCTTCTGCATATCATTATAGATTATGCGGGCATGAGGAGTAGCCGAATGTCGTATGTGGATAAATTCGTGCTGTTGGCATTCAATGTGACCGTCATGACCATGGTGGCGACATTCATCAGGTGGAAATGTAGGGCAGGTAATGATAAACCGAAGAGCAACTTACTTATCCATCGATGGAGTAAGAAAGCTGGCTCGCTCGTCTGTTCTGGGACTCTATGTTGTGCACATTCTGTGGAGGAGGTGCGTCCACAGGTGGCGACGCATGAGATGTGTGGATGAAGCGTGAGTAGCGAGCGGTGTCTACGGGTCTCTTGCGGCTGTGTCGTCCCGGACCGTGTTGGGGTCAATATATGCCTGAGGGAAAATGCCCCAATTGCTCTTTGAATTCATCCCACACCAGCACCAGTGATCCGGATGCACCCCTACCTCATCGTATTAGCCCTAGATACCCCTTCCCTTAGTCATCCGAGAAAGGGCATGAACCAAGACTCACATCCGATATTCGTAATTGTATCGCCCTTGTCGAACTTGAGCCAAGGGGTACCCTTTCCCGACTTGACGGAGAATTTCCATTTTGCGCGGCCTGAAATTCGACTTGTCACGGCCTTGGAGAGCATGGTATTTTCCGGCGGCAGCAGCATGATGTTGTCGGACGGCACGGACGCAAAGACGCCGTCGTGCCATGCGAATATCTTTCGACCTTTGTACTGGGGCGGCCATTTGATGCCTGCAACTCGAGCACCGATTGCGAGTTGCAGCTCCTCGGGACGGTCGCGCTCTACTAGATTCCTCTGCGGCTCGACTTTCCTCATCTCTTTGATGGCGATGCCGGTGGGTCTGCCGGCGATCTCCGCGCTCTCCCGGTGCAAAGGATGAGTCTTGGGTGGCATTGTGAAGTGAAGGTCATGGTTGTTCCGTAGGTTGGACGGCACGTCGATGCCGTACACGACGGTGATTCCGCGGACGAGCGGCAAGGGTCGTGGGTGGCGCGACAAGTGGAGGAAGAGATCTTCCGCCGAGAAAAACACCGTGGCATCACTCTCTTCGATGGTGTAGCCGTTCGAGATGCAGAATATGCATCCGTATAGTGTATCAGTGGCCCGCTTCACGGGTAGGTGGCTTTTCTGGAGGAAGCGAAGTCGATAAACAACATCTTTCTTGACCAGGTTGCCGGCCTCTGGAGCAAGATGAGTGGTTAGCCGACAACACCCTCAACCCGTTTTCTTTTCAAGATACATCGTCACCTTTATTAGCCAGGTCTGTTTCGATACCGTCGTAGTCCAGCTCCATGGAGCAACCGGTGCACTTGGCGACAACGCGAGACAGAGTCCGCTGCACCGGCTTCTGCTTCTGCTTGACACCATCCTTTCCCTGAAGTACTTCATGCGCACCGGAGCAGAAGCCCTTGTATCGGTGGAAAGAACTGGAGTCAGTAATGATGCAGTTCTTGGAGGGAAGCCTCCAAGGCACTGCGGCATGCTCAAAGGTGTCGCGGCTTCGTAGATGGTCGGGTGCATAGTCGTCGCATACTCTTTGAGACGCAGCGTCGTTTGACACGTCCTCCGGTCGCGGCCATGACTGTGATGGCAATCGAGGTCGCTCTTCTCCTGCACGAATCGGTATGATTGACCGAGGTGCGGACCCCCGACCTGATCGACAACCCGACGACGGCGAAGAACATCCACTACTATACGATTGTCGCGTCATGCTGGCCTGTGCCATGTCAAGACTCGGCGCAGACGTGGGGTATATTTTTTCTTGAGTTCCGGAGTCGACTATCCGCAGTAACGATGGATCGCGTTCACTGTGTCTCTGGGATGGAAATGGATGCCATGCCTCGGTGGAGCGCGACGAATAGGAGATGGATGATGTCGGCGGCGATTCGAGCTTAATGTGAAGCGGTGTCTCTTCCGTCGATTTCTGGGCGAGCAGCTCAAGGTTGACTGTCACGAGGACGTTGTACAGCCTGGGCGCGACGCTACGACATAGTGATTGGATTTGGGCATATTTGCTTGCGTCGAAGGTCTCGACCGAGATGTAGTCGTCAAACTCCCAAAGCACATCAGTGAGCTCCCAATGGAAGCGGCTAATGTCATCTAGATGGTGAGCGGGTGTATTTGTATTTAGCCACTGCGGAGCGAGCCAATCGATGAGCTCAATCACTGCCATGTATGCCACACGTACCGTTCCCCTTGATGGCATTGACGAACTCTGGGCCGTGCTGGCTGACCATGTTCCTGCAGAGCGGATGCAGACGATTCAACGCCCGCTGGCCCTCTCGTTGCAGCGACTCGGCAGCTTTAAACATGGGCGCGTCTTGAGCGGCCGCGCTGCCTGCCGCATTCCTGGCCTTGGCCACAATGTCGTGGAATGGCGTGAGGACAAGTGCGACTGCCTCTGAGGCCTCGACGGCGGCGCCCATTCTCGGTGCAGCCAGATGGGAGGGGGCCGGGTGAACCGGGTGAACCGGTGAGCCGGATGACCAGGAGTGCCGTGTGTGTGAATGGGCAATGCCGACACCAAGAGAGATGATGAGATGCTGGCGCAAAGCAGACCGGTTCAAGAGTGGGCGAGCCCAAGAAATCATATACGCCGCCATGGAACGTTTTTGCTGGGAACGACCGGAGTCAAAGTGATGTGTACCGCTTGTCGCCGGCGATGTAACCCGCTTTCCTCCATCCCCATGCCCATCCCTATCTATCCCCATTGACTGATGACTAGCTTGTGATGGTATCATTTTGCCGACGTCAATTGGTCGAGCCGGATGAGCAGGGTGTTGAGAGAGGGGGTTTTGCTATGCCGCGGCTCCCGGGTGCAAAAACGCAATGGATGTACATATGTATTCCGCAAGTTCCAAGGGCATGCATGAGCCTCATGCTGGTGTCGGTCAACATGTGAAGACATCGGCTTATTGCCTCTGCGCGTCCACTCCAATGGATCGATGATGATAAGAGGGAAAGTACGGATCCGTAGGATTCAAACGGATCCGTAGATGGCCAACACAAACAAATGTCTCGGCGAGGGACCAATCAAATGCTACCATCCATCTGCACTTATCTGCCCTGCGCTGTCTGCGCGTTGCCATTGGACCACCCCACGCGGCAGGAGCTGCCCAGTCCGTGAAACGAAACGAACTCTGTTTCTGCTATTCATACATACAAATCCCTTTCTATGTACGGATTACGCATGTACATATTCGTATTAAGATCTCCGACTGGCTCAATCATGCACTTTCCAGCCGCTCATCTGCATCATCCCATGCAAGATTTGTTAGCCGCACAAAGGTCTGGCGAGGCTCTCGCAATGCCCTCGGGTCGCTGCGCATGCTATTCAGGTGCCCGGGAATCGATTCGAAACGAAACTTCATCACCAAAACTGCCAGTGTGATTCGCAACTCCTGCATCGCAAACCTCTTGCCTTTGGAATGCCCAATCAGCATCGCAGCATAACCAAAGTAGGCCTCTTACAATACGTACCAAAACACCCCCTTGGTCCTCCACTGAATGCCATTCTGCGCAATGCTTGCGGATTGAACGCGCCTGCGTGGTTCAGCCATCGCTCAGGAGAAAAGAGATGCATGTTCTCCCGGGGATCAGTCGCGGAAACAGGCTGCTTCTCATCTTGTTGATAACTGTTGGCTCTCCCACGCCTGCACTCCCTGAGAGTGTTTGCCGACACAGAGGTCGTACACATGATTTGCGCCCCCTTCGGGACATCATGTCCCAGAATCTCAGTGTCATCAAGAGCGACTCGCACGACGCGGGGGAAAATGTCTGCAAGGCGAATGCACTCTTCTAGAGTTGCGTCAAAATAGGGCATGTCGGTGTTGAGTATGTCTTCCAGTGTGGGGGGATTCTCGCGAGGGAGTGCCGTCCTTAGTGATTCGCGAAGTTTTTCCTGCGCCGCTGGATTGTTCGTGAGGAACTTGGCGCACCAGCAAAGTGTGGTTGCTGTTGTCTCGTGGCCCTAATTCAATAGCAATATCAGCACGACGTGGTTTTCAATTCGCATGAACGGCGACAAGGGCGCGAATACCGCAATGAGTAACATGAAGAGCTCATCGTGGATCTCCACGTCAGTTGGTGGAATGATAAAGGCCGATGCCTTCGGTCTTGTGATTGCCGACTGCTCTCTCTCAAGGACTATGTCGATGGCACATGGTCTTGTGCCGTCGGTCTGACAGGAACCGTTGAAGCGCGCCCTCGCACTCTGAATCAGGCCATTGATAGTTTTCTCCTTCAGCGCCCAGCATCGTTTGTATCTGGGCAATTGGCGAAGCAGCCAGTTGTACCACCCGGGAAGAGGTGATGCCAAATTGATCTGAAGAGTGTTGCTCAGATACTCGATGGCCTGGTACAACTCTCCCTTGACGACAGACGGCATCGCCGCAGGGCAATCTTTGGACACAGGCTGCTGGATGGATCCGTCGTGATTTCGCATCCCGCAGATTTCGTCCCGAATCCCGTGCAACTCCGAGCCCAGAATAGCGGCCCATATAACATCCAATGCGGAAAGATTAAAGTCTGTGCGAACGGAGAAAGGTCTGCCGCTTCCTATTCTGATTTTCAGCTGGAACAAATCAACCAGCTGCATCGCTGTTTCGTACATCTGGGGTGCGGCTATGCGACGGAGAAAGTCGTTACTCATGGTGTCTTTCCAAAGTCGCCTCTGGGCCCGCCACTCGGGGGTGGTTCGCTTGAGAATGCTCGAGAAGGGGAAGAGCGGGAGAAGCGTGTTGATTGTTATAGGAGCGCGGTCCAGCTGTTTGGTACGATTGAAGACAATGTTCTCGACCTCGCCAACGTCGTCTACGAAGATCAACGGGCTGGAAAAGGGCGCCAAGAACAACTGGATGATAGGCGAGTTGAGTTGCCGGCATCTTTGGGGAATGAATTGATCGGGATCGTTGCCCTCTTTCGCGAACTTTACCATGTCGGGGATATCTCCAAGAAGACGAGTGGCAGACTGCTTGTCGTAGGGAACATCTTTGTACGGCCGAGGATGCGCACGACGCCATACGTACATGGCCAGGATCGAGAAGGCTATCAGAATGGCAAGTACATTGATCATCTTGGAGTAGATGTTCGTGTAATTCGGAGAAGGAAAAAAGGTACATTGAACGGGGAGAACGAAGTATCTTGTGTCGAAACCCCTTCAGCCCTAATGTGCGCGTATTCATATAAACCGAGTTGATTTTGCCAAATATCCACCCACTGTCTGAAGCCACAAAGTGCTCAATGCATGTTTGACCAAGGACAATTCATCAACTCATATTCATGGCAAGGCAAGTGCCATTTCTGCGTGTAATTGGCTTCAACGAGGTGGGCCAGTGAAATTCCCCACGGAGCTTTCAGATTTTCATCTAGATCTAGCCAAATCGAGACCAGCCCGAGAGATATCTTTCCAAGACAGATCGAATCTATAAAGGTCTCCCTGTGTATGTGGCCCTGAATCAAAGGGATCAAGCCGATTGAAGACCTGCTTCTACCTCTGGGATCCAATTCCAGATCGGCCGTTGGCTCGAATCCTCAGTGCGCCAAGGCTTGGACGATCCGCCCCCATCTACCACGCCTGTGATATGATTGGACATCGAGATGATGTCATGTTTCATACGGGCTTGTTTAGAGTTTAAACGGGTTTGAATGGGGTCTGGATTCGTATTGTCTCGGGACCCTCGGCGTGGATGTGGCGTCGCTCAGCTGGACGGGTGGAGTATTGCGTCACGATATGCAGGAGAAAGAAGGCTCGATGACGGAGCAATGTGGTCCAAGATGCCAAGGACGTGGTTGCGGCGGCCAACAAATTCCAGCCTCTTGGGCATCAATTACCTGAAAATTGGTAGGAAAGCTCTGCGAACTTCGAAGCAGGTTCTGCCCGACTGGACAAATCGGAAAGGCTCCAGGAAGGGGGTTACAACGCATACAACCTGTTGACGCATTGGCAAAACGAATCTTGCTCTTTATCATGGCGTTTACGGCCTGTTGAATGTTGCATGCACCCTTTGAACCCGTTTCAGCTCTCAAGAAGGAACGTAGTGACTGAGATGAAGGGGCAATGAAGACGATGCGACTTCAACGCTCCGGTTGGCCGAAGCTGCGCTTGTCTTAAGCACGATATGGAGCAGCGCGTGATGTGTTCTTCATCTTGCGTTGTACTTGTGCGCGAACGAGGTGTTGAACGGTGGATGGTCATGTCAAGACTATATCAGTATCTAACGAAATTGAATATCCTCCGTATCATATATGCACATGATTTTAACCCTCAGTCGCCTTCTCCACCGCCTTCCCTGATTTCATCGCCGCGCTCTTCTTCGCCTTCATCGCAGCTTCCTCCTCCTTGGCTTTTTTCACCTCGTCGCCGCCAAATATCTTCTGCCACTCTTTCGCATTCTCTGGCTTGATGCGGCTAAACAAATGCTTGGACTCGCCAATTTCCCAACCGGGCTGGATGGAATTCGCAGTCCAATGGTCAACAATGGGCAGCGTATCCGCTTGTAACTGTTCGTTGATGGCTTTCGCAGTGTCGGGCATATAAGGCGCAATGAGAGAGGCAAGAAGATGGACCAAATTGATGGCCAGACCGATGACGGCCGCGCACCTTGAAGGCTCATTTTCAGCAAGATTGTTGTCGAGTTTATTTGCTTGCAGAAAGCCGTTGCCCTGCTGAGACATGACGAGAACTGTGGAGAGTGCTGAGCGTATCTTGACGGCGTCAAGTTCTTGGATATACTGCGTGAGAAGCTTGTTGATTTATCCTTTCCACGCGTCGAAAGACTCTTCGTGATACTCACCCCAGTTCGGCACAACACTGTTATAGTGTCGGGAGTTGACGAAATTCACAGTCCGGCTGACAAAATTGCCCAGGTTCTTTAGCAACAGGTTGTTGTTGCAACTGATGAACTCGTCCCAGGTAAACTCGCTATCGCCAGTCTCTGGTCGATGGGAGAGCAAGAAATACCGCCAAATATCAGCGCCGACGCCAGTCTTCTGTGCCGAGTCACCGAAGACGCCAATGCCGCGGGACTTTGAGAATTTCCCGCCCTCGTAGGTCAGATAGTCTGTCGTGGAGAGGTGGTGCAGCTTGGTCCAGGTACCACGAGTGCCGATCTGGGAGCTGGGGAATATCACAGAGTGAAACACGACGTTGTCTTTGCCGATGAACTGATAAAGTTGGACATCTGGGTTCCGCCACCACTGTTCCCATTTATCGGTATACGCAGCAGTGATGGACACGTAGCCTATACAGGCGTCGAACCACGAGTAGATGACCTTTTGCTCGTACCCCGGCAGGGGGACGGCGGTCCCCCATTTCAGATCCCGTGTTATACTTCGTGGTTTCAGTCCTTGCTTTAGCCAAGAAGAGGTTATGACTTTGCTGTTGCTGGACCAGTGCCCCTTTGCGGCAGACTTTTGAAAGAACGCTTCCACTTCAGGTTGCAGCTTATCTAATTCCAGGAAGATGTGTTTTGTATCTTTTGTGATTGGCCTGGAGCCGTCGACTTTGCATCGAGGATTCTTGAGCTCGAGAGATTCCAGAAGCTGGCCACAAAGGTCGCATTGATCGCCACGAGCATCCACATAGCCACAGACTGGGCACTCGCCTTCAACAAAGCGGTCTGCGAGGAATGAATGATGCTCCTCACAGTACAGCTGCGTGGTCATTCGTTCTTTGAGGAACCCATTGTCTTGCAGCTTGAGAAAGATATCTTGGGTAATCTCGGTCTGCAGTTGGGTAGTGGTGCGGCCAAAGATGTCGAAGCTGATGTTGAACCACTTGTATATATCCGCATGGATGACGTGATACTTGTCGCAGAGCGCTCGTGGCATGCATCCCTCCGCAAGGGCCTTTGCCTCTGCTGTGGTTCCGTACTCGTCGGTCCCTAAGTTGGGGGAAATTTAGATTGCGCGTCCCATCGACAGATCAGAGACCGCATTGATCGCTTACCACCGACATAGAGAGTGTTGATTCCACGTGCTCTGCAGTATCTGGCGAAGACATCACCCGAAAGAACAGAACCTATGATGTTTCCAAGGTGTGGGACGTTGTTCACAAACGGCAGGGCGCTGGTGACGAGCACATTCCGTTCGCCTGGCACGGGAAGGATGGCGATGCGGTTACGTAGCTCTTCCGCCATGTTCACAGAGGGAGGCTCACGTGGCTGAGTGAGACCTGAGTATCGTCGGATTGTGACGGATACTTTTTCGCGGGAGGAGGCAGGCCATCTTGTCCATCCTGTCCATCCTGCCGTCGCGGGAAATAGGAACGAGGATGACTCACGAGTCACGAGACAAAAAGGTGACTCACGAAACAAAGACGCTCATCCAACCGACATCTACTCATGCCACGCCCCACCAAAGGTGGTGTTTATTGGCAAGTTGGCCACATGGACAAGTAAGCCCATCCTAAACGCATTGTGAATTGATTCCTAGCCTTGTGTACACTTATATCCTTTTTTTTTCTTGACTTGAAATAGTTTTTAGATTTCATAGTGTGATGCCTTTTATATACCTCTTGTTAAACCTCCTGACAGCTCCACGCTCTACAGCGGATAACAGCTCTAATTAAGTGGTCGGTCAGTCTTTAGGGAGCAGAGATCAAATTGCTTCCACTGATGTTGTCGGAATCAATTGGTCCGATACCGCAATTGAATCACGGAGCATCCGGTCACAGACGCGATGTCTTCAGATAATGACTGGTTCCATTTTTACAGCCTCGTTCGTGGGTGGATCAGAGGTCTCTGTGCCCTAAGAGCACGAGCCTTACTAATCCACCTGGTCACGGCAACTTGTCATCTGCGCACCGAGTCCCCGGCTCGCAATGACAACTGCTTTGTTGACTCTTTTGTGATGCACTGTTTATAGTACATTCCATCTCGAGACGGAATGGAGGGGATTTTTCTTTGCACTAGCATGTGCAAGCGAGCCTAGTTGTACTTACTCGTGCCTACTACACGAGACAATTGCCGCAGTCTAGAACTAGGGGCAGCAGGCCAATGACAGATCTTTCCGCGGCACTACATGTATGTAAGTGGGTGTACGGAGTATTCCGCTCAAATAGCTTCCAAGTTATTGAGAATCACAGCCTCACATCGCAGCCTCAGGCATCACATCGTCAGATTCTTCGTTTAATAATGCATCTTCCCGCATCGCGTTTATGATCGCGTTTACTATCGCAATTCATTGCAGGCTTCACTTAAAGACCTTAATTTATTGCTTATAGATTTGAAGCTATAATAGCTTCCTTTTGCCTCGTTGAATTCCTAGATAGCAATTCCAGATTATCTTCTCTTTTCATCGCTCTTTGCCACCAAAATCACTCCACAGGTTATAAGCCTAGCGCTTATGATCACGCCCTTTTCTTTATTTTCTTTTTTTTTTATCTGACTGTCGCAGTCTTGTGTACAATTACACATCTTTTCCCAACATCTTATTAAAGTAAATTACTTAACTTGCGGGGCAGCATGAAGACCCTTTCCCTTACCTATAACTAATAATAATAACATAGGTTAACGATTAAATTGATTAGAATTCAGCTTATATACTAAAAAGTAAAACTCTTTTATATAACTAGGATTTAAATACATAACCTTTATTATATTATCACTCTCTTATAATTATAATAACTCTCTTATAATATTATAAACTACTAACTATTATGAATTTCTTAATAGATATAAAAGTTTAACCCTTCTAGGTAAATCTTAGCGGATAGCAGGCTAGGACGTGATATTCCTTACGGAACCGCCTTAGGCACCTAAAACTAATAATCTAGATCTATTACTATTTAGGTGTAATTAGTATTATAGTTATAGTAGTATAAGGTAAAGTAAGTAAAGCAGGTATAATAAACGCCTTCTAATTAGGCTAAGGTAAAACTTTAAAAGAGTATTTAAAAATACCCCTTACTCTTAACTTTATATCTCTATATATTAGTAGCTATATAGTAATTTAATTATTAGAGAGCTACTACTATAACTCCTATTAGACTAAATTAATAATAATTAGTATTAAGTATATATAGTAATAGGAGTATGTGAATTCTAATATATAACCCTACCCTTTAATATAAGTAGTATAGTAATTCTAGCTACTTTACTAGATTTAATAGAACTTAATAATATCATAAAAGCCTAGTATATAAGGACTATAGTTATTATACTACTAAAAGGGGCAGAGAACTTTAAAAAATAGGAAATCTTAATTTAAATATAAGTTTATATTATATAACTTATAGCATATCTAACTAGCGAGATTCCTTAGTTTAAATAAACTAATAAGTATTATACTATCCTCTTTTCTATTATTTAGTAAAGCCTTTCTTTATAAGTTTAAAAGAACTTAACCTACGCTAGATAGACTAACACTAAGCTAGTTACTTAAATAATAGAATTAATTAAAAGTAATTATAGCTTTAAGGCTAATTTAGTAATTATTAAGCTTTTGTAGTAATTCTCCTAATTAAAGAGAGCTGATTTTACTATAACAAGAGCTTAGCTAGACTACTACTAGAACCTTTGGAATTATATTTACAAGGTTAAGAAGATTCCTAATATTATTTAGGTATTACAAACAATTAAAGTAATTAAAGACTTAATGCCTAAAATTCATAACGCCTAGAAGATCAAAGGATTCTCTAAATTAGAACTCATAAAGGAAGATATACTCTATTATTTAACATACAAAGCTAACAAGGTTTAGAAGGAGTTAAAGGTTAACTTTAGCACCCAGCAGTAATAGAAGAATAACAAGGATAATAATTCGAAATTTAAAGATAAAGGTTAGAAGAAGAGGAACGAAACCTCTAAGGCTATAAAGCTAGATTACGGTTGTTTAATTTCCCTAGGAAGACTAATCCATTTAAAGGATAATTATTAGAAGCTTTATCTAGAAAAGATACCTAAATTAATAAAGAAGAAAGCTAACATAGCTACAATAGCTAAGACTACAGCTTCCCTAGACATCGTGAGCGCTAGAGGTAATCTTGCTCTTATAGTAATTAATTAGGACTATTCCTTTTAAACGCTATTAAATTGCCTTACTAAGGAGGACTATATCCTTAACACTAGATGTAACACACATATGTTTAATTTAACTAAATAGTTTACCTATTTAAACACTAATGTTAATACTAAGCTAATAATAGCTAGTAATAGCAAGAAACTTATAGTTAAAGGAATTAGCAATGTGATAATCCCTATTAGAGAAGGATATCTAGACCTTCTAAACGCTTAATACGCACTAAAGGCTAAAGTTAACATAATTTCACTAGGACTTCTTAAGCAAGGAGAAGTTATTATAGATAGGTTCAAAGACTAATTAATCTTAATATCTAATAGCTTAGTTATTAGAAAGTATAACTAGAAGTTAAATATTTTTACACTAGTTATACAAGAGGAGGAACCTTATTATAACTTTATAGTATTAATAAGCAAATTAGTCACTAAGCAAGTTAAATTTAGTCTTTTATATAAGAGACTTAGTTATATAAGGAAGGAACAAATCCTACTTATATGTAAAGAAGTAGGAATCTCTGTAAATCCTACCTCTGTGATTAACTTCTATTGCTTAGCTTGCCTATTATTAAAGGCCCCTTAAATAATTTATTAAGAGGAGTTAAATAACACTATGAATTTTCTTTTGTGTGTTTTCTAGGACCTTATTAAACATAAACCCAAAGGGTTTAGAGGGAAGAAGCATATATTATATATAATTAATGTTTACACACGCTTTTACTAGGTAATTCTAATAGTTAACAAATCTAGTGTAGTTAAAGTAATCTAAGCTTAGAAGACTACTATTAAGAACATAAGTAGCGGATTTACTATTAAATGCTTCTATACTAATAATATAATGGAATTCCTTAGAGAAAAGTTTAAAGCTTATTATTAAAAGGAAGGAATTATCCTTTAGACTAGCGCGCCGTACGTTCCTGCCTATTAAGGTATTATTAAACGCGCTAGTTAAACTCTTATAGAAATAGTAAGAGCCTTAATGATTAAAGCTAAATTACTAGAACTTCTATGGCTGTACGCTATAAAGCACATAGCTAAAATTACTAATCTATTACTTACTTATAGTAATAAGAATAATTAATCTCCTTAATAAGCCTTGTTTAAAACCCTTAGACTTAATAACATAGCCTTAATTCGTAATTTACAAACGTAGGGATGTATTATATACGTATGAATTCCTAATAAATAGCGTGTTTAATCCTAGAAGATAGCACTAAGAGCTAAGAAGGGTTAACTTATAGGCATGGATAGCCCTAAATATTATCTTTATAAGGTTTAGATCCCTAAAGATTAGAGAATTATTTATGTAAGGGATGTTTGTTTTAATAAAAGAGACATGCCTGCCTATACTAAATTTAAGGATAATAAAGTTATTTATATTACGGATCTAATTAATCCCTCTTTTACTAACGAGGGATAACGCATTATTAACATCCTGCCTATGGCATAAGAGAATCCTTATTTACATATAAAGAAGAAGAAGGTTTGTTTTGTAGAAAGCTAATTAAATACCTTAGAAATAGATAATAATTACTACTCTCTTAAGGAGAATAATGATTCTCCTTTACTAGAGAAACCATAGAGCTATCTCCTAATACCCTCTAAAAGCCCTCTATAATAAGAGAACCTTATAAGAGGCTAATAATAGTAAATTAAGGGCGAAGACGTAATACTACTAAGGCATTAACCTAGAGCCTTTCTGGATAAAGAAGCCAAAGATAATAATAATGTCCTGCGCTAATAGCTAGAATCTAAATCCGAAACCCTAAGATAATTACTTTAATTTAATATACATTAAGATTATCTTAATATTATAACTTCTAGTAAGAAGAAAGCTCTTCCCTAAGGCTCCCGCTAATTAAACCTAGTAATTTATTACTATAATAATAACCTATATAATAATAAAGTAAAGGAGATAACTACCTTATATACCTTTCTTATAATCAAAGCAGCTAGTGTGGCTAATATAAAGATCAAGATTCTATCTAACTAGTTTAAGGCTAAAGCTATAAATAACTATTATAGCTTCTAGAGACCTATAGAGAAGAAAGAACTTATTAAGATCTACAAAAAGAATAGCTAGGACCTAGTATTTACTCCTAAAGATGCTAAGATCTTTAATAGTTAATAGGTTTATATAGTTAAGTATCTAATTAATAAGAAACTATACGTAAAAGCAAGATAGGTTATAAGAGAAAACTAGAATCTAGAGGTATTTAATTATAAAGACCTCTACGTAGTAGTTACGCACTTAGTTTCCTTATAAGTTTTCTATACACTTATTATAATCCTTAATTATGATTAGTAATAATGTGATATTATTAATGCCTTTCTTAACGCTAAAGCGCAAGGAGATATCTATGTTAAATAACCTCACAGCTACTCTAATATTATAACTAGAGTCTATAAGCTTAATAGAGCTCTTTATAGTTTACCTCCCTCTTCTCTTTAGTAGTTAGATAATATTACTAAGGAACTTAAAAAGCAGGGCTTTTGTTGATTGTTAAGCGAACTCTATATCTTTTAACGTAATAATGTTATCCTTCTTTTATATATAGATAACATGATTATCGCAGGAAAGACCCTCGCGATTATTATAACTATTATTAAAGAACTATAGAAATAGTATAAATTAAAGCACCTAGGAGACATTAAACTATTCCTTAGTATTAAATTTATTTGTAATTAATCTAACTGAATAATGCTTTTATATTAAAAGATTTATGTATAGAGCATTATAAAGAAATTTAATATTAAGAACCTTAACATAATAAAGGTTCCTTAGCTTCTAAAGACTATAATACTAGCTAACTAGAAGGAACTTGATATAGTCTATAACCTTTTAGATTAGGCAAAGCAAATAGGAAGCTTTAACTAGCTTTCTATATCCACGTAACCTAATATTATGTTTATAGTTAATTAACTTTATAGTGCGAATTCTACGCTAAAGCAAGTGCATGTGGACCTTTAGAATTATCTTTGGTAATACCTTATAGGAGTAGACGATTTAGGAATTATTCTTAGAGGATTAACTACTATAAATATTAAATCTATGCTTTAGGTAAAGGGCTATAGCAACGCCTTGCTTGCTAATAATCTGGATACTAGAAGATTAACTACTAGTTATATTATAATACTAGCCAGAGGATTGATTCTATAGCAATCAAAGAAATAAACTCTAATAGCTCTTAGCTTAACAAAGGTAGAATTCATTAACCTTACGCTAACTAGTCTCTTAATAGTATAGATTACTAAGCTGCTTAATAACTTTAGGATTAAGTAATTATAACCATTACTTCTTTTTATAGATAGCTAGAATGCTAAAGCTAATATGCTTAATAAGAAGCATAAAGGACATACTTATTATATTAATCTATAGTATAAATAGATTATATAGAAAGCTCACAAAGGGGAATTTTATCTTTAACAGATTAGCATAGAAGAAATGATTACTAACGGATTTATAAAGGGTTTAGAACGCGTCAAACATAATAATTTTGTCTGCCTTCTTTGGATAATAAAGGTAAAGGACTTTATAAAAGGAGATTCTTTAGAGAACTTATAGATAGCCTTATTTTCTTTTTTCCTTTCTTCCTTTTATTATTAGCTGGATGTGTTGCTAGGGGCGGTGTTAAGAATCATAGCCTCACATCGCAGCCTCAGGCATTATATTATCAGATTCTTTGTTTAATAATGCATCTTCCTGTGTTGCGTTTGTAATCGCGTTTACTATTATAATTTATTGTAAGCTTCACTTAAAGACCTTAATTCATTGCTTACAGATTTGAAGCTATAATAGCTTCCTTTTACCTTGTTAAATTCCTAGATAGCAATTCCAGATCATCTTCTCTTTTCATCGCTCTTTGCCACCAAAATCACTCCACACAAGTTATTAGTATAGAAGTTGCTCCAACAACGAATATCCCAGCACTCAACAATAACTAATTGCTCTCGAGGCTTGATCGTCTAATATCGTCCACATAATTGCATAATGCAGCAGGACATTATGTCTATATGACAAACGTTATAACAATGCGCCATAACATTACAACAATGCGAAATGATACAACGTCCATTCAACTAGACATGAGAGTATCCTATGTAAGTAATGACTCTAGAATACATTGCATATTAGCAAAGAGGTACCTTGGATTACAAACAACCCCTGTATTATTTTAGAGAGCTATACATATATATACATAATATGCCCGAGATTAGGCAGGGGTCAGGTTGTTTGTTTCTCCAGTAGAGCTCCACATTCGTGATCAAAACGCAGAGCTCCCAAGTCCTGTGACACGGTCTGGGAGGTGATGGTGTTGAATTCAGCTATCGAGGCTCTCCACACGTGGCTTAACGAGGCTACATACATGTATGCGAGGGCAAGGAGGGTCTTTTGCCCAAAGTGCCGAGATCTCGCGTTCAACCGCGGAAAGGGAAGGCATCGCGAGGAAAGTGATGCCTAAGATGTGAGGCTGCTACATCCAACAAAATCCAGCACCTAGGAAAGGTTGGAGTGGCCTGTTGAGACGAGTCCCCATGGGCCTTCATCTTCACATTGTCGAGCTCTCCCACCAATGAACCCTCCATTTACGGCGGCCGAGAAGGCTCTCTTGCTGCTCCGCCTGGTTTTTCTGGGTAAGATGGAATGATCCAACCGTCATATTTACACACTGATATCGTGACACTAGCACCGTGGATGCTGGCCTATTTCCTATGCAGATCGTCCGCCATTGCTCTGTACAGAGGGCTCCCGCTTTGGCGATACCTCGTTTGCGCCTTTCTAAAAGTCGTCCTCGCCGCTTTTTCTAGTCGTGAACTCCAGTACTTGTCAACTCCGACCAGAAAGGTCTACGAATCATGGGTTCGCCGGAAGCTCTCCGGAGCACGTGGACCGGATGCCTCGGACATGAGAGACAGATTGCAGCACGACGTCGAGACCCTTGATGACGGCCGCTCTGCACTTCTCTGGATCGGAAACCGCCGCGCGGCCAAGAAGTTTGTTCTTTTCTTCCATGGAGGCGGATACATGGTGCATATGCTCCCTGCCCACCTGGAGTGGTGTTGGCGTGCCTACGTCACGGCCGGGATGGAAACGGGAACGGAAACAGCCGTTGCTGTTCTCGAGTACACCCTTGGCCCGGAGGCGCAATATCCAGTTCAGTTCAACCAAGCCCTCGCCGGCCTTTCCCACATGCTGGCATCGGGGATACAAGCTCGCGACATCCTTATTGGCGGAGATTCGGTCGGAGGACAATTCACGTCCCAGCTGCTCAGTTATCTATGTGAGACTACTACTACCACTACGACTGCTTCGGCGTCGACCGCAGTCAAGCTCGAGGAACCGCTAGCGGGCGCTTTCCTTGTCTCGCCATTGGTGAGCAACAAGTTCAACCATGCGTCGTATACGCAAAACGTCGTGCTTGACATGCTCTCCGTTGAGACGGTCAAGAAACTCAGGGTCCACTTCCTGGGCTTACCTTCCACGGAGCACGTGGCGAACAGAGCGCAGACCATGGCATATCCTTTGGACCGTGACCTGTCACACATGAAGGAAATGTCCCAGGTGGTGAAGGATCTGTACATCACTGTGGGGGACGAGGAAGTCCTCCGGGATCAGGGAGTCGTGTATGCGGCCGTGGTTCGAAAAATGAACCCCGACTTGAAGATCAGATTGGATGTTCAGAAGGACATGGCGCACGACTTCATACTTCTCGAATGCATTGACGGTGTAGACGGGCCATGTGTGCGCGACATGAGGGAGTGGGCGGCAACAATACTCGGTGCAGACTGAGTACAAAACACTTGACCCTTTACGACGACTTGTCTGGCATCAAGGGCGACGCACAAGGGAGAAATAGTCATGTTTTCCCGTTCAGCTGTTGATGGTCAAATTCAGTTTCCAGATCTAAATGAAAGAAAAACGGTCGGGCCCCACCCCCGCATCATCTCCGCTCGTGTTCGTATTCGCAATTAACCTTGATCTCCATTATCCGTCGCCGCCAAATCACGTTACACCTATCCGATCGTTTCAGACCCGTCACTTTTCTTACTCCCCAGATCCCAAATTCGGAAGATAGTATTGACGTTCACTTGTGCATGCCTCGCATTCGTATGCGGCAAGTGTTGTTGCTAAACTTGCGGCTCCCCTCATCTTCGTTTCGTTGCCTCCGACCCCCTTATGCCGAGGCCCAACAAGTTACCAAACCTCTGCGCCGACCTATCGGCACATTGTTGTGTCATATGATTCCTGATATTATGACGAGAAGATCAGTTTTTGCAAAAGTTCCTTCCCCGAGGCCGTAGGGTACATCTACCGAGCGGGGAAATGGCAAGTTTCAATCTCACCGAAAAATCCGTCTCGAAAGAATTATAAAGGTCAGATGAAGAAACCTCGAGCATGAATGCATTCTTCGTAAACCAAGAACCACGAAAAGTACAGAATAGACGACCATGACTATTTGGACATTATTGCGGGCTGCGGTTCTCAGTAGCTGCGCCAATTCATGGTCACTGCGTGGCACCCTCTCATGGTCGACGACATGTTTGTTCATAATGCTCATTTACGTTGCGACATGTTTTCTGCTCCGGTTCAGAAGCCTGTCGAAAGTGCAGTCCCGATTCAACTTTCCTGATCGAGCGTCCCTCTCCCGTATGACGGGGGCAGACGCACAGGCCATCATCGAACACGCCTACACTTATGAGTTCCCTCTCTTTTTCGGCCTGTCGTTGACCTATGCTCTTACAAAGGTTATAGACAGATGCTTCGACGTACCGACGCCAAGGCAGGGGGCGCCTGACTAACTTTGTTCTACCAGACTTTTGCCATACAAAACATTGCAAAGTTGCTGGTCACCAGTGACTTTGGTCGAGGGAGCAAAGTGTCAAAGAGGCAAGCGAGGTGGCATGTAACCATGTTGTCGCGTCGCAGTGGCTAACAGTTTTTTTTCGGGCTTCTAGATTCGAAGACACGGCGCTAATATTCGCGTGGTAAGCCAGCGAGCGGGGGAGGGAGGTCTTTGAAAAGCTTCCGTGATCTTATAAATAGTGACTTATTTTGTTCAAAGTTTCATGCTGTTCCCCCCCGACTCTCCGCAGCTCCACGGCGCCGTTGCGAGAATGAATTACCTTCACGCCCCGTATATCCGGTCAGGCAAGATCCAAAACGGAGACCTGCTGTACGTTCTTTACGCCGCCATGACGGAGCCGGTGAGATTCATAAGACTCTATGAGTGGAGAGAACTGGCGCAGTTCGAAGTCGCGGCCCAGGGAACCCTCTGGAAGATCGTCGGGGACATGATGGGAATCGACTACACAAAGGAACTGGGAAGAAGCAACTTCAGAGATGGCATCGAGTTCATGGAAGAGGTGGAGAAGTGGTCGCTCCATTACGAAGTTGATCGCTTGCGCCCGTCGCTGCCCAGCCGCAAGCTTGCCGATGCCCAGTTGGACCTCTTGACATGGTTGTTTCCCGGGTTCATGAGACCGCTCATGCGCCAAATGGGACTCGTCATGATGGGCGACAAGATTCGCTCTTCCTTCGGGTACGTCATCGTCACGGAGACTTGTCAGCCAGCAAACAAACATCGCTCTTCCTGATCTTGCCAACTAATCCCCGGACTAGATTTCCAGAACCGAGCACGGCACTATCGGCACTGACGCTGACCCTGCTTTGGCTGCGGCAGATTCTCATGCGTTTCCTCATGCTGCCTCGCCTGACGAACCGACGTTATGTCACGGACCCGGATCCCAGAACCGGCCGCATGTTCAGCACGCATTACGTCAAAGAGCCGTGGTATAATCGACCTACGCTGTGGAAGCGCTGGGGCCCCGCCGCCTGGGCGGTTTGGGCGTTTGGCGGGATGCTTCCCGGCGATGGGGGTGCCGAGATGAGGCCCGAGGGGTTCCTGTTCGAAGATATCGGCCCCAAGAGCAAGATGGGGCTCGGCGTAGAAGAGACCAGGAATATACAGGAGATGGTTCATGCAACTGCCATGTCCTCCGGTCGTTGCCCCTTCACATTCAAGGAGTGACGACGGGCGCTGCAAACCGTTGTGCTTAGGGCGAAGATTTCTTTTTTTTTTTTTTTTTTTTTCAAAAAGGATGAAAACAAAAAAGGAATGATGAAATGCTTCACTCTCTGGTAGGGATCGTTTCGGTGTCGCGACGATGCTGAATCTTGGCCGTTTTCATGTTCCCACGGTTAAACGCCTCCCCATATATTTTGCGAACACGCCAACCTAGTACTGGATTGAATTGTTGTCAATAAGCCATCCGTCTATTCATCCGTATCTAGAGTCATGAAGTTCAAAGTTTTTTCTCTTAAAACCTGCTACCAGTCGCTTTGATCAGCATCAAGATCGTTGGTAGCGGATTTCAACAACAATATCTTGAAGCTGTTGAAGAACGCCAAAGGCCACGGTAATGGCGCGTCAGTTGTTTTAAACTATGATCTCTGGACGGTGGACCTTTTTTATAGTACTTCCATACTCTCAAAAATATCCAGACATGATGGGACTTGGGCAAAACTTGATTTTCCAGCCGAGCTTGAACTGAGTTCTTGACCACGCCCCTCCTTGTCTGTCGCGAAAATTTGCTTCCCTCGTGCTGCTGCGTATATGTTGCCATTAACAGAATGAGCTGGAGGTCCGACACTTTTCCCCTCATTGCGTGTTCGAAGTGCAGTGATGCGTCTTTCAGATAGAGCGAGTACCGGGTACTCCACGACTTGAAGATACTACAAGCCATGGCAGCAGGGTTGTCGCGGTAGGCTTTTATTCTTAGATCATCGATCAATGCATGTGTTCTGGCCGCGGCGTCGCCACTTAGCAGGGCCCCGTCTCAAGTTTGGGTACCTGGCCATGGCATCTGATCGCCTCACTTAGAGATCACTGCAGGGTCCAGGCTGCCTGAAGATGCTCCAATTCCTAACTCAACCTATGCCTGGATTTTCGAGTGACTGAGAGACCCGAGAAATGAAGTTTTTGGGAGCTTCAGTAGGCTTTCAGGCCGTCAATGGTGCTTATATTCCTGCTATTAGACCTAATAACGGACCAATTCAGCATCAAGTGGGTTCTTTGGTCTTCCTAAAGGAAAATATTTGCATGAATTCTGTCATCTGATTTAGCAATGGCCATCGATTCCATCACGCAACGTGCTGTGGCTTGCCTTAACACCTAGCTAGTCCCAACAAAACGAAGAACGTCATGATTGTGGTACGAGCATGCGAACATTTTCATCTCCTGGATTGCAGCTGAGACATGCATAGAAAACTAGTCGTAAACAGGCAGACCAGCCAGTCCCTGTAGAGGAATTGCCTTTTCTTACTCTTTCTTTTTTTTTTTTTTTCGAATAAAGGCGGCCAATAATCGGTCTCCGCCGATTTACTCTCGGAACTCAGCTCTCAGCTGAGATTTCCGCAGCCAACCGCCAACGGGCCCCAGCCACGATGGCGCGATCAACGTGAAGGAAGGACTGACTAGTGGCGCCGAACGTCTGGACTCGCCGGGCTGCCCCTGGATGAAATATACATGAGGAAACTTTTCTTATTCGGCAGGCACGTGATCGAGGGCCCCATATATCCGGTTTTCACAAAAAACACGGATTTAAACACGGATTAAAAAGCACACTAAGATTGGGGCCCGCATTGACCTGCCGAGTAAGATCTGGGGCGCCACGCTGCTGGCTCCTCCTAGCTGCTGCGTTATGACAGATCCCAGTCTGAAGACAAGCAACCCAATTTGGCATTCTCTGACATTGTGGGAGCGATCCATAATTCGTAACGCCATAAGGCTGAACATCTTCAAAATAGCGTGGCCCAGCTTTCCTTATATTATTAACGTGACTATAAGTTAGAAGTACGGTGTGGACAACTCGTCATAAAGGGCATCACTGTAGAAGGAGGCAATGGCCTTAGTGTCTTGATATTCTCCCTCTATGCTCGTCAAGTAATTAAGCGTGTCGCTTGCGATACGCTCCTTATGCCTCTAAGCAGTGAAAGTATGCAAACCTAGTTTATGCAACCTGGGAGGTCCCACAAGAAAAAGAAGTGAGTAATGGGCAAACGGATCATGGATCACGGATCACGCGAAACTCGCAGCGGGTGGGAGTGGGGATACGTCGAATTCCAATCCTGGTTCTGAAAGCTACTGTTGAACGCCAAGCCCTGAGCAAAAGCTGGTCGAGATGAAATTCATTCAGAGAGATACCTTGAGTGCGACTGCTCATGGAATAACGACCTCGCTCACCGAGTACGTCTCGCAAGGTTGGAAAAGCCCATTTCGATACACTCTTGATTGGATTGTTCGATATTCAAAGAAAGCCCTCCGATGGATAGCTTGCCGATTTCATCAAGCGAAAGACGCTCTATCGAAATTCCTTCAACTGATAGTCCATCGAATCTACGAAGCGATAGCCGCTCTATTTCATTTCATTATACTGAAAGTCCTTCGAATTCTCAAGTGGTTCAGCATTGCTTTCGCAATTGTCATCGGTGCCCAAATCACTGTGTGCGTCGGGTATTGGAGTGTGCGTAAGCTACTGCAGGTTTACCGCGAGAAACGAGAAAGAAGACTTGAAGAAAGACGCCAAGCTGAGGAGAGAGAGCAACAAGCGGCGCTCATACGTGAAGTCCATGCGAGGCAGGCCGCGGAAGCTGATGCTAAACTACGCCAAGCCCAAGAACGACAGGCTCTGGAGGCCCAGCTGAAAAGAGATGAAGAGCAAAGGAAAATAGAGGCCAGAGAAAGGTACATGAAGTGGGAACAGGAGTGTGACAGTGCCTTTTTCGACAAGGCCTCGATGACCCAGTTTCCATTTCCACCACTCCCACGGTGTACAGATCCGACCTGTCGGGAGTTTCTTCAAACCCCCGTGTCAGCATGCCAACACCATGTCAAACAGTTCTTGGTAGGATCCGGCAAGTTCTCGTTGCAACTTCTCAAGAGTCAGAGACTACTTTGGCATGAGGATCGTTTTATGTCCTGCAGAGCCGATCTACAACCGGAATTTAGACGACTTGCGAAATCCCTGTTTGTGGTGGTGGACCCAATGTACAAGGAACTCAAAGCGAAACAAGCAAATTCTTTAGGATTCGAACAGAGCGGAGAGGTCAGGCAGAGTTTCAAGACGATATCCATGTGCACCATCGTCAGCTCTCAGCCAACAGAGAATCTCAACACCATCATCTACATGTTTCGCCCTTTATATATAGGATACGATTGCGCAGATCCCATGCTCTTTTGATGCCTGCCACAAAATGATGAAGTGGTTCGGCCAGAGGCATCACGAGCTAACGTTTTTGTACAAGAAATGCCAAAAGTGAGTCTAACAATGTCCTGGTTACACATGTATGCAGGCCGATAACATGATAGGTATATATTTTTTCGAGGCAATAGTGCGTTGTAGGCCATTGTGCCGCTCCGGGAGAGCCCTATTTCGTTGCTTTATGCAGTCAGGTTTGATCATGCTGGCCAAAAGAGGTTATATTCGAAGTGTAACGGGGCTAGCCTCGTCATGCACTGGGACATTCAAGACGCGTCGCATCTCTCCCGGCCCAGTCTTCATCTCGTCTCGCTTCACGAGAGAATAACTCGAGCATTCGTTAGCCTAGTTGTCAATATACTTGCCTCGAGCGTCACATGAAGCGCCAATATAAATACTGTAGCGCATCTAGCGATACTGAATCCGCTCGCCCTTGCCAAAGATTTTGCAACACACAGTCCTTCTTCATGCAGCCAGACATCAACGCCGACTATATCTTGTGAGAGCAGGTACATGTGGTGACTTAGTGAGCATGGTAATTCGACGTGTGTCCATTGCTATGGTTCGACTCAGGGGTTCTTGATAATACGTGAGGCACTTTTAAACTCACCTTTTGGTGCCATTTTGCCTGGCTATCGCCGTGAGACTCAATCATTCGAGCTGTTTGCAAAAATACACTGCATCACGTCAGCAGCTCCGGCCCCAGAAAGTTGAAAGTCAACGTGTCTAACAAGCGGCCGAATGCTAGGGGCGTCAAGTAATCAGGGGTAATATGGAGTACATGTCTCCCTCAAAAATCCTTGGCGCCGTTTGTGGAGGATGCAAGGTTCAAGGTTGCGACGCATCGCCACCCAGAGCCAGGGTCGCTTGCCGCGTTTTTGTAAGCGTAGTCAGCCTAAATGGCAAATGCCGGGGTTGTTGATTTGATTTCTTCGGTGTGGCAGCATTTTGCCAATCCTTTGACCCCCGACCGTTCCGAGGTTCTTGACTGTTTCTTTGCACTATTCATAGCCCTGGAACGTTGCTTGTAACTCTCATTCCGAGGCGCCCGGTGCCCCTGCACGGAGGGAGTAATCTGCAGTCAATACATACATACGAAATGGCGGCTAAAGAAAGGGGGCTTTGTAAGCTATGTAAGGAATCAAGTATAAATTCACTCAATAATCCTCTCTACATAGAGTTTTATTTAGATCATGACCATTCCCTGCGCAGCTCTTGGCTCTTGGCTTGGTCCGAATACCTGAGACTTCTCGTACACACTTGAATATGAAGTTTAATAGCACTAGCTCGGCAGTTGACACTACTTTACTTTGATTTTGTATACGTTATGGAGGACTAACCACTCTATAGAATTTTGTGTGTGACGCCCCTAACACTTTTTGTTGGTATGATGATTATAACCCGCCACAATGCGTTCCTAAAGGAAGGCAATTCGGTTAGGTGTAGTGAAGAGCAGAGTATACTAGATTCTTAGTGACTACTGTGTGGCTAGAATTGTGACCTCTCGAGAGCTCTCTCAAGACCTGTCTCAACAAGCTCCCTAGCTTCTAGGCCTCGCTTCTATCGCCTTCGTCGAATCAAATCGGCTACATGGATCACTATCACGGCGCACACCATCTCACTTTAAGCATTCATTGTATTTTCATGGGAGCCCAAGTGACAGATGTTGCTTACTTGGAGCTTACATAGTACGGATTAGTAGCCTTGAATATCTACACCAGTGCCAGTAACCAAGGTCTGCGTGCTTCCCCTGGGTTCCAAGTGCGAGTACGAGGTTGTTCCCGCTCGTTAGTGTGATGTTTGGGTGTTCTCCACCCAATTGTAAGGAGCAACTAGAGAGGGTTGAATTCATCTATATTCAAGATGATGCATGTTCTGCGTTGCGACCCCTCCCCTCCCCTTAATGCTCCGGGATATTCCTTCCTTTTCATCTTTGACCTTGCCCCTCATTTTCGACGTCTTTCCTCGTGCTTCCGAACCTGTCCAACCCCCCCCAAAACCTCTGTTTTATCCAACGCCAACAGTCTCTTACTCTTATGCACTACGCATCTCGCAATGAGTGCATGCAATTCCCGACGCTGGCCCACTTCCCCTCGCGTCTGCAGGAGGCGACGATGCGACTTGACTTAATATTCCATGCTTCGTGCTTTGGCCAAGAGCCAGCCAAGAGCTGCCAGCAAGGGCAACTCGGTCATTCCAACCTCGACAGTCTTCAATGCGCTCGTGATACGTTGAACTTTCTTCCTGCTCGATGGTCCATCGCAGAGATCACAGAGACTGTTCGGAAGTCTCGAGTGTCCCATGCCGAGCGGCCTGCCAGCCTTGGATGTTGCGCTTTCCCAACTTTGTGACAAGCTCGCCTAGCGCCATGCCTACCCTTTTGGTCAGCTACATTCATTCTTTCCCTTGATGTGCCTCGCGTAACACTTGACGGGTGGGAAATAATAAGCGAGCACGTGCTTTCTGATTGAATGAATTCGCGTCCTTCATGTTTGGTTTTGCTTTCTCTTCTTTTCTTCCATACGACGTGGAAGGGATCCTTCCTTAGCCGCTCATCACTGACGCTCAAGAGGTCAGGTTGGGTGTTGAGATTGCCAGGATGATCTAACAGCTGTCGCAAAGAAGATGAGGGATGCGTTGGAACAGAAGAGTCGATGCCGATGGGGGCATTTTATAGTAGGGATCAGAGGGACTAGCCAGCGTGCCAATGCATATGAAAGCCTTTCCAAGCTCTTGTTTGATTTTTTTTTTTCAAGCCCATACGCCATAGAGTGGAGAATTGCGTGTACGTAGTCTCCGGGATGCAGATGAGTCACGCTCTAACAAACTTAGACTCGCAGTTGCTTCGTCGTGAAGGACCTAGATGCACGCCATTGCGCAGGATTAGGTTTTACGGCTGATAATCGGATTGGCCCAGAAGCTTGCGCTGTCAAGGTTTCCCTTTGGTGTGTCCGAGAATAGCATTGGTCTCGCCCATTGCGTGCATGCAGGTACCATGTGAAGGGTTCAAAGTAAAGTTGAGAAGATGGACCCTCCATTTCTTCCCGTCCGCGTAATACTTGCTGGGTTCACGTATGTCATCATCGCCAAGGGATCTAGCCTGCGGGATAGTACTGGGATACGAGATGTGGCTACAGAATGGTGCGTCACTGCGTTACCTGCAGACGACGGGGCTTTCTTTGTGAGTCGTGTCCTCTGCTGTGATTGACAGCTACTTTTGGAACCTTGACCGTGGCTCAAAATAGGAGAACACTACCTATGATGGACTCAACTATTCAAGCAATGTAGTTAGTCTTCGCGGGTTTGCTTGAGCGGACATGGAATTTGCGTTCCTCCGCGCCCCTCAACCATTTGGCGCAGGCTACGGGCTAAATTAGTGCCAAGATGGCGGAGAGAGAGAAGTGATAGCTGTGAACAACCAGTTTCGTCGAGATGGGGAAGATTGTTGGAGGAATGGGGTGAGATTTCGAGTGATTTTCCAGCATGAACAATTATTTCGGCAGGTCCTTTGTGTAATGAGATAGTTAGCATGCTCATAAATAATATGGCTGTAATCGGTACAGATCCTAGCGTCTCTTGGTAGGCAAAAGAAAAAAGAAAAAGAATACAAGTCAATGCTACGTTAAATCTACTAGAGTCTAGGCGTGTGATCCAAGTCGCAGTCTTGTAAAGGACTCAAGACGGCGCTAGGTACAAGTTACTACGGACTACAGGTGGAGAGTTCACGCAGGACGGGCCACTGTTAGCTCTCAGTGGTCATGGGTATCTGCACTAGTGCGAGATACAACATGCTTCGGGTAAGATAGACACGATATCAGGTACTTCCCACCCCACTTGGTGCCCCACTAAGCCATACATGTACCTAAGGTGTCATTTGCGCAAGCCGAAGGGACCTGTTTGATGCTTATTTTTTTGTTATCATTTGCTATAGCGTAATCGCATCGTGCTCTAACCCGTACGTGCATCTGCTGACACCAAGCCCCTTTGCACCCGCATGATGCCGCAAAGGATCCTTTTTGCCTTTGCGTTCTCGCGCCATGCCAGCCTTGACCATCGAGCAAGATCGGACGGATCAGCCTCATCAGCCTCATCAGGCACAACCACACACCCTCACCCTCAATTCAGACCTATCCGACTCGGGATCGCTGGCAAAAGCACTTGACGATGACGACAATGTTCTGGTCCCGATGCGCTATCCGCTCCTGAGGGAGGCATTCTTTACGTCCCTCGAGAGCAAGAGAGATGTCATCGAGGCCGCAGTCCGGCTCCACCTAGGAGTTCGGCACTGTCACTTGGGCGTTCGTGAGGTCTGGAGTTCAGGCTCTTTCAACGTCGCGCTTCCGATCTTTCTATCCCAGAATCAAATTGTATATATGCGCATCCCTTTGCCGTATCGCGTTGGCGAAGCCCATTGTCCGGGGAACGTGGAAGAGAAGCTCCAGACCGAGATCGCAACCTATATGTGGCTGCGTGAGAATTGCCCCGACGTCCCAATCCCCGAATTGCATGCCTTTGGGCTGCCCGACGGGTCAACGGTAAAGTTCAAGTTGATCATTTCGCGTTCCTGGCCGACCCTTGTTAACATGAGATTGTGTAGTTCACACATCCACTCCACACTCCTTTCTGGGAAAGGACCTGGTGGGCGCTCAAACGTTTCTTTTGCTTCCTGCTCGGGCGTCCGGTACCCGCTCATCATGTCAAACGTACCATTCGTCATTCGATTGACCCTGGCTTTCTTCTCATCAGCGAGGCACGCGGCCGAAGTCTCGCCGGGTCGTGGTTAGATCACTGCCACGACAGGGCCTACCGAGAGCGGCTGTTCCGCAGCCTTGCACGTATATCACTCTCACTCAATGCCGTTCCCTTATCCCGCATTGGGGCATTGAGGCTCCAGCCGGACGGATCCTTCGCTCTGTGCAACCGGCCGCTTAGCTGCTATTTCCAGATGTCCGAGAACGAGGGCATTCCAACGGATATTCCGCGCCATCGCACATACACCCAGGTCGAACCATACCTCTCGGATCTCCTGACTTTCCAAGATAATAAGATCCGTTATCAGCCCAACGCAGTACAAAGCGAGGCAGACGGCAAGATGCAGCTCGCCGCGCTGGCCGCCCAGAGTGCCGCGACGGACCGTTCTTCCTCCGCCTGACAGACTTGCACCAGAACAATATTTTCGTGGATGAGGACTGGAACATTCAGACGGTTATCGATCTTGAGTGGGCGCATACTGTGCCTCAGGAGATGCATCTTCCCCCATTCTGGCTTTCATCAAGGAAAGCATTGGACTGTTTTGACGACGAGGCTGCCATCACTGATTTCGAGGCGATACTAGAGGAATACTGGACAATTTACGAGACCGAGGAGAGGAAACGCAATGGCACCGTCGTCCAAGCACCACTGCAACGTGATGTGTGGGCCAGAGGAAGCTTCTGGTACTTCGAAGCTCTCAGGGTGCCAAGGGGCATGTATACGCTGTTTAATAGGCATATCCAGCCGCTCTACAATAAGGAGCATCCCGATCGGAAGATTTTCGACGATGTCTTTTATTGGTACTGGGGATTTGGCGCACAGGATCTGATCGACAAGAAGCTTAGGGATAAGGAAGAGTACGTAGCTCGTGTGCGAGAAGCGTTTACGAAAGGCTCGTCGAAGAACTAAAGACAACAATCTACTTTCATCTGGTCTCAGATGTGGACCCAGCAGAGAAATGCCTATGGAGCGCATTCTCGGCCGGCCTGCCACTGTAGGTATACCCTAGTACTGTGTTTTGGAACGTGGCCTGTGGGTGAATGCTAACAACTAACAGGTCCCCTGCATTCACGTACACAGACGTGGAGACATGGCTAGCTGTTGAAAGAAAACGTGTTCGCGATAATTTCACCCGATCAGGTCGGCCTTGGCGCCCATTGACGGCTGCGTTTTCGTCGATGGCGAACATGGCTAAGTACACATGGGCCTGCATGGATTCGGTGCCGTTTGATTCTCTCGGCGATACTCTGTCGCGCTTTTGCATTGATGTGGAAGTCGGACTGTCATATGTGCTGGGCTTTAAGCCTTGAACCTCGCAGGAATAGTCACCTGTGACTTGTACTTTTTTTTTTTTGTATTCTCACTCTTCTTGCGCAATAATGCGAAACACGCGCGGTGCCAAAGATCGTGACATCAACGGACCTCTACATCTCCATCTCCCGTCTCTCATATCCCCCGTCCAGTCATTTGCTCACCGAGTTTCCCTCGTGGCCGTCATGCGGAGGATTCATCTGCGAAACGGCCCCGGGGTCGTTCTTCGCAGTCTGCCTGGCGGCTTTTCTAGGACTGCCCGTCATGGCACCGTACAGGCCGAAGACGAGGACGGCGGCACCGAGGGCAACGCTATTTCCGCCGTCTGGTTAGCATCGATCCTGTTTCAGTTGTCCTGATTTCCATCCAGGCGGGGTACGAAAAGAACGAACAACTTGGTTGTGCTGGACGTGTCCTTGTTCGCAGTGAACTCGGCGGCTTCTCCTCCTGGTTTGGCAGTGTATAGGCGGCGCTGGGCGGGCGCGAGTCTGAGAGACCGCGTGTAGGCCATGCGGTTGAGCATTTCGGATGGTTCCGAGAAGGGTGTTGATGCAGGGAACGGGGGAGGATGGAAATGGGCCGCGTTTTGAAACTTTTTGTCGTCCGTGGTTGGTAGCGCGGTCAACGCGTCATTCAGACGTGCACCGGCGTCAGGATGATGCGCATACGGGGTACGGCTGGGCGAGGACCACTTTAAAACTTGCTCTGTTCTCGTTGGAGACCTGTCTGGATTGCTTTGGGGCGGGAATTGCTGACGTGATGATCCGATTAAACAAAATGTGCTGGTGCAGACCCCGAGGCTGGCAGTCGGTCGAGGTGGATGCATTCGACGGCGCATGTATGGAAACGAGCCTGCTTGTTTTGCAGGTCTGGTCTTACAAACAAGGCGTTATGAATTGATGAAGGCAGTCACTTATTAAGCACTCAGCGATTGAAAGTTGTCTCAACTTTTGGGTCATAAGTCTCCTGGTCGCCGACGACTGGATCAGGTCTTCCAACAGCCTGAAACTCCATGCAGATCCCCAAAACGTCACTTTCGTCAAGTATTCATTTTGCTTCGAAAATTTTATTCTCTCTCATCTGCCGACGTCTTTACTCACCGTTCCCGAAACAAGGTGATCAGACAAACAATATCCCGAATGCCAACGCTACTGATCCATACATACTTCCGGTTTCATAACAACCTGCTTGCGGACAACAGCAACACGCAACGCTACTGATCCATACATACTTCCGGTTTCATAACAACCTGCTTGCGGACAACAGCAACACGCAAAATCGCTTCGTCTTCGTACTTGATCTCGTCATCTCCTTGTTTTTCTTTGCATTGCCGTCCACATTTTCCTGGGTCGCCTCTATGCACGAATAATCCTCTGGGGCAGACATAAACTTTTTGCGTACCCCATGTTGGATAGATGTCCATCGCAGTGCCAGAATTAGATATAAAGTTTTCCGAGCTATAATCCTCGACCATTTCAATTTTGTACGACAAATGAATCGCCTCGAGATATCGTTTGTTCTTCAGCCACTCATATAGTCGCGGTATGCCAAAGTAACTTGCCTCGGCCTGAAGAGCAAGGTAGAGACCGAAGTCATGGCCTCGCGCCTGATCATAGAAGATGGGACAGATGGAGTGGCGGAGGTAGCGAAGGATGTGCTCGAACAGGGACGGATCCGAGTCGATGAAGTACGACCCGTCATCGAGCGTGCTGGCCCATCTCCCGGAGAGGAGGGATGTAAAGTAGGCGCTCTCGGCGACCAAGGTCTGCTCGGTGGTGGTGAACAAGCGCTCGCCGACAAGAAGTTTGATGCGCACGTCGGTGGCACGAGGCTGCAATGCTACGCCGCTGGGCCCTTCCGCGGAGGGACTGTCGCGCAAAGAGCTCATGATTGAACGCAACGTCGTGTTTCTCGAGCTTGGGCTGGGACGTGAGATGGTGAGGATGTGGTGGTGTAGCGAAGAAAAGTGCGTGTAGTCGGGTGTTTTGAAGAAGATACTCTACAGGTGTTTGCACAAGGCTGTGAGTCTCTTTTGTTTTCTTCAAACGAAAATGGGTGTGGGACGGCGGCTGCCTGCGAGACGAAGCAAGGGCAGTGAATGATGAAGCACCGCCAACACTCCGTTTTCATGTGGATGCGGTCGTGGTGAATGCATGCCGGGCATCTGTGTCGGATACTTGCAGACGTTGTTTGATGACGGGGTCTGATGTGTGCATGACACACGTCCCTGGCTCAACGTCCTGGCACAAGGTTTCCACGGCAGGACTCTGCCACCGCTGATGGGCCTCATCTCGGTGAAGAACCAAGCGGCATCCATATCGCATTGAAGGTTCTTGGAATGCGCATGTACGGAGTATGTGGGAGTAGATGGAGGCAATGGAGTCGTGGTCACGGTCAGAGCCAATCATTCCATGTCGATGTTGAGCCCCCACCTTGAAGAGGGATGTCAGCGTCTTATTGGAGGGCTACCATTCTAATCGGTCATCGCACACCAGCTCAACATCAAATTTCTCCTGCCTCTTCCACACCCTGCCCGGCGAATTCAGCCCGGCCACGATCCCTCGCAGGTCCGTGATCATGCCGCCCGGTCCACTCGCAAATACGACCGTCTTGCCCGAAACCGTCGACTCGACAAAATCACCCACCAGCCTCCTCAAGTCGGGATGGCGGCCTTCGTCGGCGGATCCGTCGCCAATCTTGTCGACCGAGAGGCCCGGTTCGCAGACGACGTTGACGTCGCAGGGACAGATGTCCTCGGAAGAGGATGCGGATGACCCGACATCGGTGACTTGACCACCACCACCTGTCTTGCCGCAATCGTTGGCAAGCTTTTCGCTCGAACCACCGGCGACATCTCTGGTTGCGAAGAGCGAGATTGTCAGACCCAGCTCCTTTTGGGATTTGCGCAGAATCGCCATTTCCTCCTCCACCCATTCGACATTGTTGGAGTGTCGCATGGCCCAGACGAGCTTGATTCTGCGATCGGTCGGTGCGCGAGTGCGGGTGCGGGTGCGGGTGCGGGCGAGGTCCAGTAGGATGGGGAGAACGAATGTGATGCCCGTGCCGCCGGCGACGCAGACAATGTTGGTGTCCGCGTCGATCTTCTCCGTGAGGTCTTGGCCATAGCCGCCGGTCAAGAGGACCGGTGTGGAAACGCCATGGTCGGCTGCAGTGCTGGCGATTTTCTTGAGTGCCAGCTCCGCCACCTTTCTGGTCTCGCCGGACTTGGCGCGCATGATGTACGAGTGCTTGACGACGCCCTTTTCGACCGCGGGCGCGTTCAAGGGGGTGAATGGGTGAGACTGCCAGATGCTCGACTCGGTGAAGCACAGGTAGTAGTGCTGGCCAATCTTCCACGGGTCCTGCTCGTTTTCCAAGTCCAACCGCAGCACGTCGCCGTGCTCCCGGTCTGGGAATCGCGTAATGGTCGCCGGGGCTGGCTTGAAGACGGCGTAGCCGGAGCTCGTTGGGTGGTAGTGCAGCATGGCGGTGCGCACGATACGGGCACCGCGGTCGATCCCCCATAGAATGAAGGCAGGGACCAGGAAGCACTCGAGCTTGCTCCAGTGCGCCCAGCAGGCACCGATGTACACCATGGCCAGGACATAGTGTGCCTTGCGAAAGAACTCGTAGCCCGTGGCCCGGATTCCCCACGGCGTGCTCAGCACAAAGAGGAGAAGCAGCAGGATCATGGCGACGATGCCCCAGATGATGTAGGACTGCACGACCCATTCGCGGGCAACCTTGGGCTGGGGCTGGTAGAGCTTGATCTCAATGACACTCCAGCCAATGGTGTGGAGGATCGACTGTGCGATGATGATGTAGCCCAGCCACCGGTGCAGGAAGTTGAAGCTTTGGTAGGGCACGCCCGTCAGGATCGTCAGTAGCGACTCTCGACTGCTGAGCATGATGGACAGCGGCGTCAACGCGTACGCGAGCACGCCCACTCGGTCCGCCCAGGGCCCCAGGCTCACTCTGGTGTTGTACACGCCCGGGAGGTTCTTGACGGGCGTCACCCACGTGTTGTATGTGATGCCGACAAAGCTCCAGATCAAGAGGTACGCCGCCAGCAGCGCCAAAACAACCACCTGGAAGCGTGTCGTCCGCCCGAACAAGAAGTGGTTCGCGTCCTTGAGCAGGAGCCGCCTCGAGGCAGCGGCGGCAGTCTTCCAGAGCTTGGTGAAGGCGCCACGGTCGGATCCGGTGGTACTTTGCCACGTTCCCTGAACAGCGGGACGACTCGCGCGTCTCAGGAACGCCCATGACAGCAAGACGGCGAAAATGGTGGCCCACAGGATTCCCGTGTAGAGCAGTCCCAAGTCGTGCGCCGAGTAGACGACATCGAGATAGGTACACGTGAGAGCGTCGTTCTTGCACGGGATTATCCTGTCGGGATAGCCCCAATGGGTCTGGATGTCACCCCCTTGGGAAGGATCCTGAATATGACGCGGGTCCAACATTGCGAATGGAAAAGTCGCGGGCCTGCCTGCTCAATAACTCGCTGTGGAGTGAGGGCGGAACGAGGAGAAAAGAAGAAGAAGAAGAAGAAGAAGAAAAACGAAACGTGTGCGACAGAGCAAATGTAACGGAAGCACGGGAAGAAGACGTCTTAAAGTAAGCGATGGGTCGCTTGTGCCTGGATTCTGCCAATTATGTCTTGGATGGTTCCGGATAAAGATTGATTCATTTCTGCGCTACGCAGCCACGCGAGCCGGAGACATGGATGGGGCTTTTTGATGAAAGAAAGAAGAGAATACGAGGGAGAAAAAGTGCATCAAACTTGCTCACCCTGCATCCAATCGCAGGCCTGGTAATTCCATCATTTGTCGAGGGTAAGGGGAAGGGGGGGGGGGGGGTTTTCCGACGGGTTGGGAGTTGGCCAAGTCGTGGTCGAAACCGCCGTTGTGAAAGCGTGAAAGCACCCGCGCAAGCAAACGCACCATCTGTGTCGACATATCTAGCTAACCCGGATGGACCCAAACCCGGATGGCAACGAACGCAAGGACCCGTCGTCGCGGTCAGATCGTGAGCTTATTTCGGGGGCGCGATTGAGCATGAATGAGCAAGTTTTGCGGAGCCCATCGTGGTCGCGCCGGCCGGGGGTGTCGGCGAATCACGAGGCGGCGTCGGATCAGATTGAGTAGTTCCAAGACCTTGAACCTCTTTCTTGGCTTTGGCCGTTCCCGGCTGGTCGGCGCCACGTTGGCGCAACCAGCCTTGCTTGGGGGGGGGGAGGGGGCCGCGGGGGCGCACGGGCCATTCCTGGACGTAACGAACAAAGGGTTGTGTTGTTGTATAAGTGTGAAACGGGCCCGATTGCAGGCGGCGGACGGGCTTAGCTGTTTTTTTTTTTTTCGGTTGTTTGGCGTTTCGTTTTTTCTTCGTATCCTGCCTGGGCTTGCGAGACGATACAGAACCAGCGAGTCGATGCGAGCGGTGAGCGCGTTTTCCTGATTACCGCTTTCCATCCCCCCCCCCTCCCCCAAGATTTGGAAACTTGCGCAAACATTCAACATCTCCATCCGCCCGAGCGTCAAGAAAGGGGGAAAAAACCTCGAAAACAAAAAGGCGCGCTGCCTGCGACAAGTGACTGCTTCCCTCTTCTCCACCAGTCCGCCAGTCTTGTCGGACAATTGCAACCAAGTTCTTCGTCTTGTCGTCGCGCACCTTTGTTTTTTCCCAAGATGGATATGCACAGCCACGTCGGCCCCGAGGGCGCAGGTTGCAAGATTTCCGTAAGATCAGATCCCGTCCATGGAAGCTCCGCTCACGGGCGTACAAAAGCTAAACTTGGATAAACTTCCGTATCCCCCCAACAGATGCTCTGGAACTGGTACACCATCGACGCATGCTTCCTCACGCCCGAGTGGCACATCACCAACAATGGCATGTTCGCCGCCACGTGCATCGGCGTGATGCTGCTCGTCATGCTCGTCGAGCTCTTCCGCCGGCTCGGGAGGGAGTACGACGCCTTTGTGCTGCGGCAGTTTCGGCGCGAGGTGACGTCGAGACGATGCGTCGACGGCGACGGCGACGACGGCGACAGCTTCGCGCCCCGGACCGTCGTCACGTTCCGCGCCACGTTCCTGCAGCAGTTGACGCGGTCGGCGCTGCACGCCCTGACGTTTGGCGCCGCGTACGTCGTCATGCTGCTGGCCATGTACTTCAACGGCTACGTCATCATCTGCATCTTCATCGGCGCCGGCCTGGGCAAGTTCTTCTGCGACTGGTTGGAGGTCAAGATGGATGTTGGGGCGAGGCACGGCAGAGAGGACGGCGCCGTCAAGGGCATCGAGGAGCCGAGCGTGTGCTGCGGGTGAGCGGTGCGAGGCGTCGACTTCTAGCCATGGTGTATGTAGTGTGCGCATGTCTCTTGTGTTTCTCGTGGGAGAACGTGGAGCATCTTGTCGGAGAGGCGGCGTCAACTACGTGGGTTGATGGCTGAGAATCTCGACTACCTCTTTATCGGGCAATGGCCGTTCTACTTCTCAAGTCTGTCTGCATCTCAAGTCCGTCTAATCTCAAAGGTCTCAATTCTTTCTGCATCTCAAGTCTATCTAATGTCAAAAATGTCAAAAATCTCAAGTCGGTCTGCATCTCAAGACGGTCTAATCTCAAAAATCTCAAAAATCTCAAATCTGTCTGCATCTCAGTTCCGTCTGCATCTCAAATCTCAAACATCACAGTTCGTCTGCATCTCAAATCTCAAACATCGCAATCCGTCTGCATCTCAAACATCTCAGTCTGCCTCTCAACCGATTTCCACCATGCAGTTACATGACCTAAGCTTTCTGATCGCACCAGCTTCCACTTTTCGATCCCGTCATCATTTCACTCGCTCGTACTGTCGGATGACTGATCCCAGCGGGGGTTATGTTCGGCATGGAGAACACTCGTGTTGACGCCTTTCAGGCGCGATCAGATCAACGGCCGTTGCCGTTGGTGCCATAGCCGTTGGTACCATTGCCGTTGGTGCCATTGCCGTTGGTGCCATTGCCGTTGTTGCCATTGCCGTTGGTGCCATTGCCGTTGGTGCCATTGCCGTTCACGGGGTGGTCAAACCGGACACGAGCGGGTCTATGTACCCGCGTGCCTGTCTCCCTACTGTTCATAAGGGCGGTCATCTCGGCACGATGTGCAAGTCGTTCGTCGTCCATGTTTGGATCAAGCTGACGACGCCCGGGCCAATGCAGACTGAGCCGTGTGAGCCCTCTGATTACGTCGGCGCGGAAATCTTCCGCGTCTTGATGCGGTTCATAGACTCCATAGACTCCGTTCGTCTGATGATGCGCTCCGTTGACTCCGTTCGTCTGAGGATGCGCTCCGTTTGCTCCATTCGTCATGGAATTCTCACGGCTTGCCGGAGGCCAGGGTCCGCCGAAGCCACCGACTGCTGAGAGCGGTGGACGAACTGGCCCGCCTCTTGTGCCGTCGGCAGGCGGCGCGCCGTCTTCGTCAAACTGGGTCATCAGCCGACCCAGAGGTGGTGGCGGGCCCCGATCATCACGGCGACGGGCGTTGTTTCGGTCAGTGGGCTCCGCCCTGTCAGTGCGTGAAGGCATGCTGGCGAGGACAAGATGACAAGGAGTCGATTGTTGGCGTTGTGAAGGGATCTGTCGAGATGCTTCGTGCTTGGGCCTCTGATGCTGCGTTGGCCAACCGAGAGACGTCCAATGTCGAATGCCTGGCCCTCGTCTATATATGCCACTTGCACGAACAACGGATGGTTGTTCCCGTCCCTTGTTCACGGAACGGATTCGAACAACAAGCTCCATCTTGTTCAAGCGTCACAAGAAATGATTCCACGATCGGGTGAATGGCGCGCTATGGTTCAATGAACCAAGGCTGGAAGAAAATGAAAATTGTCATGGTCCCACCATGCGTCGGTGGGAGACGATTGAGCGTGAACGCGGCGTTGTTCTTTGTTGCTCTTCATTGTTCAACACCTGGCTTCCTTTCCTCGACGTCTTGTTCACCGTTCACAATGAGTCCGACGGGGACCCTGTGCGCAATCGTTCGGTGCCGTACTGTCACTGGAGTCATGGCATGTGGTTTCAAAAATATTTGTTCCGTAAACCACCGACCCCCGGTTGAGCGTTCACGTAGAGAAAAGTCAGGTCAGTTGACGTTGCGGATTGTTGTTCGCCCGCTTCCCACGGAGTACGCCAGGTAGACAGTGAATAGATTGTTGGCTTTGAGCAAGGGCAACGCCAACAATGGACCGTAGTGGACAAAGACCGCGTACACACTGACTCGGATTGTGCAGCGTGGCCGCAATGTATAGCAAATGTATGTTTATCCACCAAGTAGGAGTAGTAAGAGAGCAAGCCATGCTTATCAATGGACTTGAACCCTTGCAATATCGATGGGTTGAAGCAGAGCCTTACCGGATCGGGTGTTGGAGGCGATATAGTCTGAAATGTTGTCGTTGGTTGTCAACACAAGCCCGGTTAGCTTAGTGGTAGAGCGTTGCACTTGGTACGTTGCATCTTGACTTTTCCACCTGATCCACAACTAAACCCTTCTAGTAATGCAAGACATGCAAAGGTCATTCGTTCGACTCGGATACGGGGCATCCCTTTTTTGGCTTTCTCAATTCGCATTTTCATCTCTTAGCCTCGCATTAAATATACCGCGTTTTATCACGACTATTCTTTTTTTTTTTCTCTTATATGTGTAACCACATGGACAGCGGTTACCGGACGAGAGTGGTCGACGATGCAGAACGGCAGTCAACTTGGGATAGAAACACCCTCGTAGCAAAGTACTTTACTAGCAGTAGCTATTTCTTTACACGTCCGAAGCAGAGAGAAAGAAGAAGAAAAGAAAGCCAAAGCGGAAGCCAAAGGGTCTCGACCCAGCCTGCCGAGAATGGCTCTCATTCGCTACCCTATATCAATACATCACGTCCTGGTCGATTTCTTTTCACGGGTGCTTTATCTGATCCTCCTCCTTCCACGGTAGTTGTTGGCCGTCATGCAAACAAGCCCCAATCGCCTCATGCCAAGTCCTCACACTTTACAGGCCCAGCTTCAACGACGCATGGTACTTGAATCCAAGATGTGCCAGCAGGCCCAACACCGGAACAGCGACGGCGACCAGCCTCAACGTAGCCCTCCGTACCCTAGGTCTTAGCAATTCGGCGACGGTCCTCTTGAAGTTTTCCTGCACATAGGCGCTGGGAAATGGCTCGTCAGGTATAGGGAGGTCCAGAAAGGGACAGAGTTGCTCCCAGCCAAGGCCGTCTTCCAGCCGAAAGTAGCAGAGGCGATCAGCGGGCAGGACGCGCTTGGCCATGTCGATGCTACGGTTCGTTCGCAAATTGGTTAGGATCCGCCTCCTGCCTGGGGGCCGATGCGATGCGATTCGAGGAGGGCAAAAACTTACTACGAAACATAGTTGCGTCGCACAGCCTCGGCATTGTTCTCGTCGCCAGGGACGGTGCCGTCGGCAACTGCCCCGTAGAGCGAAATGTGCAAAACGTAGAACCAATACAGGTAGCTGTTGAAGTATTTGAGAATGTTCATGGGGAAGCTGATGGCCGCCCCGAAAATGCCGCCGACCGTGTTGTTGAACGAGGTGACCCATTTGTCAGGGTCGCGGTCTGTAAGGATAAACTTGACGCTCGGGTCATCGGCGTAGGCCTTTAGGACTTCGGGACCCAAGAAGAAGGGAATCTCGACGATGCACTTGAGCGGCGGGAAAAAAAAAAAAGAAAGACGAGGAGAAGAAAATCAGTGACTATTCTGGAGGCTTTGTGTCAGGAAAACAAGAGAGGAACATACATCGTATTCGGCGAACCATTTGTCAAAGTCTTGTTTCGCGTATCGCTTTATGCCGGAGTATCGGTCGTGCTGCGCGCGTATGGCCTCGTTGAGAACCTGCATGTGCGGAATGCCCTCCTGGCGGAGGCACACGGCCATGTGATAGGTCTTGAAGCCCAAGATTTTCATGGCCATGAAGACGCTCCGCGTTCCTGTCCTGATTTGTTCGCCCGTCAGAGTCAGGTCCGGCTCCTCCGTGGAGCTTGGCGCAGAATATATCGCAGAATGGAAAGTGACAAACCTGCTGGCGGTGGCGACAACGACCTTGACCGGCCTCTTCTCCGCCGGCTCAGGCAGCCTGTCGATATATCGTGACATGGTGATGGTGTGCAGGCTATGATGTCAACTCCCGTAGTCGTTCAGGAGTGATGACACAATTTGTCCCGGAGCGGGCAGTCAAACAGAACTGCTGCCCTACTTTCGAGACGGAGCTGGCTTCTCTTATATCGTGGCCCGTGGTAAGGCGGCAGACCCGGCCAACTTGGCGGCCAACTTGGCAACACCCAAGCGAAGGCGGCCGTCTTTGCCGAGTGGGCATCTCGCATTAGCTTTATTACCAGGCGGTCAACTTTAACAGGCTGAGGCAAAAATGGAAACGCAACGGCTCCAGTGTTTGTTCTACATACGCCGTGCATTGTGGCCCCCCCGGCTTTGTATCTCGAGCCTCGGTGCACGAGATCTCAAATGGGTCCCGGCAATTCCGAAGCAGCAGTATGTAATACAACACGGAATAACGGGATGTCCGGATCAAAAGTCGTGACCCCTGCACGACCCCGGACAAGGATCAAATTAGCCAGCGGGGTCAGAGGACAGAGAGATAATAGAGGCAGAGCCGTTGCCTGGCTGCTACATGTAGATGGCAACGTGCACGCAAGCTGGGATTGATGGAGTTGGAGTCTGGTCTGGTTGGAGCGGGGATAATAAGCGGATTTAGCCGCCCGGAACCGCTTTGTCGACCGCTTTGTCGACCGCTTTGTCGAAGTTATCCACTCGTGGCACTCGACGACAACCACCCAGACTTGTTCCATCGCTGGGCTAATATCAGTTGGAAGCTGAAGTTGAAGGCCCAGCAGCAGCAGACAAAGGCGCCATGCGGTCCTCGTCAGCCGTCATCTGTGCCCTCGGGCTCGTCCCATGGGCATCTTGTCACGAACCCCAACGCCCATTGCGCGACCCCGCGCAGCTTCTGCCAGCCCATCAAGGTGCATCTCCACAGAGTCCACACAATGGAGTCCCCTCGTTGCGCGACGAGCTGCTTCACCTGCACAAGGAGCTCGTCTCCATCCCATCCATCACTGGTGACGAGAACGCCGTCGGCAACTTCCTCGTCGAGTACCTCACAGAGCGTGGCTACAATGCCGAGCGGCAGTTTATCGAATCGGCAAGGGACGGCACCCCCAACGGCACCCCCAACGGCAACGGGCGCTTCAACGTGCTGGCCTGGAAAGGCAAAGAACGGATAGCATCGCCCAAGGTCGTGGTCACAAGCCACATGGACGTGGTGCCTCCTCATATCCCCTACGGCATCCAAGGTGGCAAGGTGTCCGGGGCCACCATGATCAAGGGCCGAGGATCAGTCGACGCCAAAGGCAGTGTCGCATCCATGATTGTCGCCCTCAACCAGCTGCACGCCACCAACAGCATCAGCGCCGGCCATGTCATGCTGCTCTTCGTCGTGGGCGAGGAGGTGTCCGGCGACGGCATGCGGGCCTTTGGCGACTCTCTCGCCAGGCGGAAGCACCCTGCTCCATTCAACGCCGTCATATTCGGCGAGCCCACCGAGAATAAACTCGCATGCGGCCACAAGGGCGGCCTGTTCTGCGACCTCGTTGCGACGGGCGTGCCCGGCCACAGCGGATACCCCTGGCTTGGCAAGTCGGCCAACGAGCTCATGGTGCGGGCCATTGGCAAGATTCTTGACGCGGACCTCGGTAGCTCAGGACTGTTCGGAGATACCACCTTCAATATTGGCCGTTTCCAAGGCGGTGTTGCCGCCAATGTCATTCCCGAGACTGCTAAAGTCAACTTTGCTGCGAGAGTCGCCATCGGTCCCGAAAGCTCCGGGCACTTGATTGTCAAGGAAAAGGTGGAAAAGATCTTGGACGAGGTGGACGAGCAGGCGTTTGAGCTGACTTGTACGCATGGATATGGATCTGTCGAGTCCAACTGTGACGTTGATGGTGAGTTTTTTCTTGCCTTTTTCTTTATGAATTTTTTTCCTTTGAGTAAAAATTTAAACATGGCGAAAGAGGCGAGTACTAACATCGGATGCAGGATTCGAAAAAATTACAGTCAACTACGGCACGGATATTCCCAATTTGGCGGGCAACCACACGAGATACCTGTATGGCCCTGGAAATATCTTGGTAGCCCACGGCGCGAGGGAAAGCCTGACTGTCGCAGACTTGGAAGAAGCTGTCGAGGGATATCAAAAGCTAATCGTGCATGCGCTTGAGCAGTAGTGCATTGCTAAATCAAAGTGGTACAGACAGGTTCATCAATCTATCATTACTGGGTCAAACCCGGTTGTGCATTTGCATCGTCGAGTGCTGAAACGTCAAACGTCCTCGGGTTTGATCGTGGAAGAGTCTCTCTCTACTGGCCAGCCACCTGGGCCCATCGCTCCGGCATAATGTTGCCAAAGTCAAATTTTCCATCTGCACACTTCTCCACGGCACCCTTTTCCGTCACGACTGCATCAATCAACTCAGCAGGTGTAACGTCAAACGCCGGGTTCCACACATCAATCCTCTGGTCCGCCGTAGCAACGCGAACCTTGGAGCTCTCGTCCACACTGCCATCGGCTTTGATGGCCGCGCCAGTGACCTGCGTCAACTCTTCTCGCCTCCTCTCTTCAATCTTGATGCCGTCGCCAGTCTCCGTCTCTAAATCAATGCTGGTCGTTGGTGCCGCAACCATGAACTTGATGCCGTGATGCTTGGCGAGCACTGCAAGCTGGTAGGTTCCGATCTTGTTGGCGGTATCACCGTTACGGACGACTCGATCAGCACCGACGATGACGGCAGCAATCTTCTCCTCCTTCTTGGTTCGGAAAAGTGACGCCGCCATGGAATCCGCAATGAGCGTGCTGGGAATTCCCTCGTGTACCAACTCAAAGGCTGTGAGACGACTACCCTGGTTGTAGGGTCTGGTTTCCGTGCAAAAGGCCTGGCGAAGTTGCCCGTTTGCCTGCAGCGTGCGGATGATTCCCAGTGCGGTGCCGTGGCCGGATGTGGCCAGAGACCCGGTGTTGCAATGTGTGACTACCGAGACGGTGTTTTCTGGAGTAGCGCCCACCTGGGCTTTGAGCCACTCAGCGCCGTGATCACCGATGGCGAGGTTCGTCTCGAGGTCCCTTTCGAATATCTTCTCCGCCTCTGCGATGAAGGCCTCGACAATGGCTTCCTTGTCATCGCCCACAGTTCTGATATGCGTCTTGAGCTGGTGAATCGCATTGGTGAGATCAACCGCTGTCGGACGGCTCTGCTTCAGGTAGTCGAGGGCCTCGTCAATATGATGAATGACTTCTTGAGCGGTGTTCCCAGCCACGGGTCCGTTGAAAAGCTCAACAGCAAGCCCCAGGCTGGCAACAATGGCAATGGCCGGCGCGCCACGAACCCGCATAGTGGCGATACTGTCAAAGGCTTCCTGACGGGTTGACACGTCGTCATAATGGAATTCGTGGGGGAGGCGGAGCTGGTCGAGGACTTCAAGTTTGCCTCTGGAGTAGCGGACTGCTTGGAGAGTAGACATGATGGGGATCTTGCGGAGGCCAAGACTAGAGAGAAGAATCGAGAAATGAATCTATGTGTACGGTATCTGGCATCTGATGTCTGCTGGTGGTCGGTGGTTTGCCCCTCCAAATCTTCTGAAAGTCGCGCGATTCTGCCGCCGCCATCCCGCCAATGGTGTCAGTTGCTGCGCACATATGTATGGCTGCGTGGGCTGCCGTTGGCCAATCACAGGGGCACGGGGAGCTTCCCCTGCTCCCCACATACCTCACCGCTTTGTTTGACCTCCCGGTGCAACGCAAACGCCACGGGGGCGGCCGAGATGGCTGGAACCCAGACTCGAGATCGAGAGAGCTTGTTGGTTGTCACGGTGTCCGACCACGACGATCCCGATCCCGCACACCACTCGTCGGCATACGATGCCAACGGCAACAGCGACTGATTGGCCATGGAACAACAGTCATCGACGTCAAAAGTGACAGGTACATCGATTTGCAGGCACGCAGTCATCGTCACCTTCTACTAACCCTGGCATGCAGTCGAGTACTTCGATCCTCATGATGTCTACAAGCTCTTGGCCCCAGGCCTGATTCCTCGATTGCCCCTGCGCAACTTACATTGGCAGTCTCATGCCGGACCGCTACGATCAATTGATGCTTTGCATGTCAATTTGGTGCAAGGCGATGCCACAGAAGCGGCTGAGCTGAGCAGCTCCAAGCAAAGGCGGTCAACGAGTGCCTCGCAGGACGATGGCTTTCAAACTCAGCAGGTAGGCGGACATGATGGCTCCTCCGAAGGTGCCGACAAGCAGACTCCCACGACGAGACCTGCGCCGGGCAGCCAGCGGCGCCATCAGATCCCGGGCCTTCGAAGCACACCATATCTCAAAGTTCTTCTTGTGCGGTGTGACGACAACGACTCGTATAAGAGTGTGGTGAGAAGCGAAATACGCGAGTGGATCAAAGTGCAGACACCGCCATCGAGCAGCGGCAGCAGCAGCACCTCCAAGAAAGCCAGCAATCAAGAGAAGCACGATGCTTTTGAGTGGCTTGTCTTGCACGTGGTCATCCCCAACACCGTGGCCGCGACGCAACCTCGAACCAGCGGCAGTAAAGCAGATGGCACATCGACTGACAAAATCTCGAGCTCGTCGCGTTGGAGAACTGGATCGACTCCATTGCTTGAAAAGCTTCGATCCGACTTCAACTCGTTAAGCAAGGGCGCGCCCGACCGTGTCGCGCAGATCAGAATCGGCATCAACGATGTGCCATATGATCTTTTACCGAGGGTGGTCCCTGCCGTACCTTCCGGGTACTCTGAGACAGAGCAAGATGCTGAGAATGCGTGGAACGACTTGATGGGCAAGTTCAAGAGCCTGATCCTCACATCCTTTGACATGCGCGTTACGCAGTACGAGGAGGACATTAAGGAAAAAGATGGCCAGCGTAGCTTGCCTGGTTGGAATTTCTGTACATTCTTCATCCTCAAGGAAGGCTTGGCTCGCGGATTTGAAAATGTCGGGCTTGTTGAGGATGCTCTCGTTGGCTACGACGAACTTGGTGTTGGCCTCGACACCGTTGTTCGAGAACAAGCAGAGAGCGGATCTCCCGAGAAGCACGGAGGCGCCATGCTGCCATACACGGAAGACCTGAGAAAGGCGGCCAAGCGAGCACTAGCGGAGCTGTCAGGAGACGCGAGCGATGATGAAGCCGAAGACTTGCAGAAGCAGACGACGTCCAAAGACCATGTCGACGACATTCCGATCAGTTCCTCGAAAAAGGCATATCGTGACATGATTCTCGCCAACCAGGTCTCTGTCTTTGATTTTCGATGCTACCTATTTTCGAGACAAGTCGCATTGCTGCTCCGACTCGGAAATGCGTCCGCCACCAGAGGGGAACTTCTGGCCAAGCTGAAAGACCAGCACCAATCGATACTTCACGGAGTGGCGCCATTGATTCCACCAATGAATGATGACGAAGGGACAGAAAACCTAGGCATGCTTTCAGAGGTTTGCCGGCGCACGTTGGAGTTTATTCCTTCCATCTCTCAGGTTATGCGAGAGGACGTCACCGTCTCCTTACTGATGGACGCAAACGAGGGCCGCGGAGCTGACGCACAAGTAACGGAGCTGGACCCCTTGCTCTTGCAGATAGTGAATCATCAGTCAGCGTCATTTGCATTCACAGTGGCTCAACAAATCCTGGCCCAGACCTCGACAAAGGCCCTTCCTATCCCGCCGACCACGTTGAGCGGCGGAGATGGGGCTGAACCCAAGTCATCGATCCCTGAGCCCAAGACAATGATGCATCCAGCAAGGGCATCCTCGCGCCAGGCACAGACATCCCCGCGGCCTCCGAGTACACCTGGCTTTCCGGGGCCTGGCCGACAGCCAAATGTGGCTCAGCAGGAATCACAAAGCTCATCGTTTCTCAAGGTTGGCCTCGAAGAACTGGCCGCGCAGCGTGCAGAGCTGTACTTGGTGTCTAGGAGCATTCTGGATGGGTTGGGAAAGACGCGAGGATGGTCTAACGGATGGGATGAAGCGCCGCTGGCCGGCGAGCCTGGGTTTGATGATTTTGAGGAGGTTAATCTTGATGACAACGATGATGGACCAACTACAAAGAGCCAGCCCGACGAAAGGGCGACCACTTCCTTCCTACCCGCGGGAATCGAGAATCAAATACTGAAAACAGCCCTCGACAACGCGGCAGACTACTATCGGCTGTATGAAATCCTTACAGACAAGGCATGGCGTCACTTTGTAGTTGCCAACCACAGTCATGCCGTCCACGAATGCCGGGCCGATATGGCTGTTCTAAACGTACACCTGAAAGAGTACAGCATTGCCGCTTCCTTGTTCGAGGACGCAGCTCGCTTTTTCGGCAGAAATGGATGGAGTCACCTGGAGTTGTCGATGCTGGTGATGTACTGTAGATGCCTGGCAGAGCTTAAATCCAATAACGAGTACATTAGCGCAGCTCTGACACTTCTCATCAAATCCTGTTCAAGCGAAAGAGAAAAACAGCTGCAGAAGCCGGCGTTGACCCGCTTGGCGCGGAATCCAGTCTTTTCTGAATCGTCGCCGATTCGGGACATCGCGCAGAGGCTATTTTCGCTGACCAGGGAGCTCTCCTCGGAGTTCCAGACGGCGCTGTCACACTTCTTCATGGACATTGAATTGGTTGGTTCGCCAGAGTATCGCGATCGGAGCGACAGCTGCTCTCTGACCATATCCTTGCGAAGCTTGCTGCCGGAAGAAATCGCACTAGATGCCGCCAAGCTGAGGATTACATGCATAGACGGCGGGCCTTGCAGAGAAATCAACTTTGAGGCCACGGGCGATGTCATCATTGTGCCTGGCAAGAACAATATTCACTTGAAGACGAATGTAAGTTGCCCTCTCTCTCTCTCTTTCTCTCTAGTTGCCCTCTCTACCTCTCTACCTCTCTACCTCTCTCCCTCTCTCCCTCTCTCCCTCTCTCTCCCTCTCTTTCCTGGCTAGTTGGGTGTGCACCAGAGGAAAAAAAAACTAATGGAGAGCAGTCCGTCTCACCAGGGAGCTACCGTGTCAGCCGGCTCATCCTAGCTTCAAGCAAGCTCATCTTTCATCACGAACAGGATGCTAATCAGTTGCCGCCACGGACGAGTGACATCTTCAGAGATCCAGACGTGACTCTGTTCCAGCGCACGAACGGCCTCAAGGTTCAATTAACCTCCAGCAAGCACATTAGCCTCGGCAAAGACAACGCACTTGATCTCACTGTGATGCCTGGGTGGAATACACTGAAGAGCTGCGAGGTGCGCACTCGCCCGACCACTGGGGGCCTGCGCCTTTTGACGACAGAGGCCAAACTGGTGGATGAGTCGCCGACCTCGTTCGCCAAACCACCAGAGCCGGGGGCCGTCTCCTTCAGTTCAATGGCACCCCACGTCAACGTCACGGTGCGGTTTCCGTACTCGACAGAGCAGGACTTGGGAGATGTTTCAGTACGAGTGGAAGCAACGTACGTCACCGAGGCAGGCGAATCGTTCCATCTCGCAAAGTCCATCGTGATCCCGGTATCCCTCGCGGTGGGAGTCAACGTGCAAGACGTGTTCAAGCACAACGCTCTGTTTTCGTGCTTCAATGTGGAAACGGCATCATCGAGCCCTCTACGACTACTGAAGAGCGAGCTCGTGGAATCGGAGCTGTTTGAGTCCTCCTTTGGGTTTGCGCCCGCAAACACGGTCATGGTCTTCCCCAAGCAGCAAGCCACATTGCTCTACAAAATCACAAGAAAACCAGGTGCCAGAGTAAGGGCGAGAGCCAGCAAAACGTTGCAACTCCAGCTCCACTATAGCGTTGTGCAAGGCGAAATTGAGGAGCTGATTCAGCAATCCGTCGTGGAAGGGTTGAGAAATACGCCCCTCGAACTGTATTCCATGGTGACGGCTGCCCGGGTTCTGGCAGAAACCAAAAAGGGCCTGCAGGTCCATGATCTGGAGCGCGCAGCACTCACGGGTCAAGTCACCACGGCGTATCTAGAGGGCATCCCGTGGGCGCATCATCTCCGAGGAATAGGACTCGTCCCGGGCACCAAAGACGACGCGGCGGAAAAATTAGCCGAGTTCCTCGACTCGTGGCAGAAGCAGAACCCTCACATGGCACTTGGGGCATCGGAGCCTCCAGAAAAACCATGCTCCATCACCATCCCCGTCGAGATCCCCTCCCTGCTCGTGGTGCACACGGCCGACATTCGCATCGACTCCTCGGTCCTGGACCACTTTGAAGGACCGTCTGCCGGCGCCCCAGCAGCCATTGTCGGGCAGATGCTCCCTGCCACTCTGCACCTCAAATGGACACGGATGTGGGACACGGACGGCTTACCTCGCGAGGACGCAGAGTTCAGCTACGAGGTGGCAGCTCCGTCAAACTCGTGGCTCCTGGGTGGTCGTCGCAGGGGACACTTTGTGATCCCGGGCGGCAACTCACCCGACACCATGTCTTCAACGGCCGAAACAGAAGCCGAGATCCCGCTGGTTCTCATCCCCCAGAGAGAAGGGTACCTGCCGTACCCGACCGTCGAGATCAAGGAGGTGCCGTCGACGGGGGACGACGACAGGCTCGCACCCGGGACGACACCGTCCCCGTGCGAGGTGGATTGGAAGAACGTAGGGGAGACGGTCCGGGTCGTGAGCGAGAAGAGGAGCGTGACTGTCAGTCTGGATGCCAGCGGTCCCGGCGGAGGGCCGCTGGTATTCGAGAGCGAGGGGATGGGAAGACACAGGGGAAGGATTGTAGCATGAGTGTTTTTTTTTTTTTTTTTTTTCATGTACAAGAACAGCGCGCGTTCAAGACACGTCCGTCGTCTTTGTCTGAACATTTGACGTTACTTCATCCCGACTTCCAAACCATTAAGAAAATACAATTCCCGCCCCCCCCCTCCGGCCTCCTTCATGCAATGCACGATCCAGCAGGGGGGGGTGGGCATGCGACCCGTTGTGCATGTGGAGAAGACATCACGAGGTCACGCTAGCGCCGGGTGCATTAGTGCATGCGCGTTGACGCCTTCATTCGGCGAGCACTCTCCTTACGGGTGGGGTGATGCGAAGGGAGAGTCCCCTTGTGTCCTCGGCATCGCTTCGACAAAGTAGACGTCGTGCCAGGGAACGTCACTTTCGTATCTCAGGCTTTCATAAATATTACTAGCTTTATGGAACGGACGGGATCAGACTCAACTTGCCAATCCACGGGACCACGTCCACCCCCGCGACAAAAGACGCAGGGTCCAATCCCATACATGCATATCGCACACATGCATACAGTACATGCATCATACTTCCCTGCCGGCGCCTTATCCGATGCATGCAGCCCGGCCCAACCGGCCCCATCGAGCACGGTTGATGTTGGACCGCGAAGCTAGGGTTCGATATGACCACCTCTATTGAGTTGTCCGTCCCTGTAAGAGGGTGCGGACTACGGTTTAAATACCTAAGTACCTCTACCATAGGTGGGGTACTAATACAGTGCTGAAACGTACTATGCAGTTACAGAGATCATGGAAAATGACTAGCTAGGGGTGGACTCTTGTCTCAGCTAGTTGAGTAGCGAGACTATCGTGCGACAGGGATCAATTATGCCCTTGTGGGTGCAACAGTTGACCAGTTATCCACTCACCGACGTGGCAATTTGGCAATTCGTGCAGACAGACGAGACGACACGTGCACTGCACTGCGCTGCGCTGCGCTGCTCAGGACGGAGTGGGTTGGACTCGACCGACATGAACTGCTGCTATTCCTTTCTTCCCATGTCGTCGTCTCTTTCCTCTTCCCATCTCCTCAAAAACTCCGTGCCTCAGTCCCCTATCCCGGCTTGCCCCGTCTCGACTTGCCTGCCACTGAGACCACTGGATACAGTGTGCGCACCTCGGCCTGCAACTTCAAGTCATTTAGCCGGCCGCTTTGCCAGACGCATGCCTTATTCGCCGTCACGGAATTCTCTAAAGCAGAGCACAGCCTCTCACAGTTTGTCTAGTCAATGATTGATATTGCTAGTGGTGGATCAATCCATTATATGCGAACCCCCTCGACCAAGCCCACTGCTGCTGCCCGCTGCTAGTCGGCAGCATCAGTCAAGAAATAAAAACATGAGGCGAAACAACAAGACAAAGTAAACAATTTGCCCCGGTTACACCAGTTCATGATACGACGCAGTGTCACGCAAATGCCCATTTCTCCCTCGGGTCCTCGATCCTGTGCTCTCGCGTGCGCCTCTCCATCTTCACCTTCTAACGCTTCCTGATGCTGTGTAAAAACGATGAAAAACACCTTCATACTAAATTTGCGGTACCAGATGTTCCGGTGCGCCTGCATGTCCCTCTTAACGCCTAGAACATATGCTCCCGTACGTCTCGCCCGGAGCCCAGGGACTCCAATGATGTAAGGGTTTGACTGGGGGAACATAGATAAAAAGAAGACAAAACAAAAAAAAATAGGTTGTTGCTCCACTCGGGCGCAGGTGCATGGGTCATGATTGTTGCTTGTTTCTTTCGATGAAAAGATTGGCAGAAAAGCAGGTGCTTATTGGAAGGGAAGGCACGGTCTGCGTCGCAACGACGTTGAGAAACTCATGTCCACTCAGACCGCATGCTACTCGTGTCAAAGTGCTTTGCCATGCCGTAGCTAATGTACAATGGAGAACCTGGTACAAGTCGATTTTGGTATTGCCTGGGAGGCGTGCCCTCTGCAACATGAAACCAGATGTTGGGATCAAACCCGACGCTTCAAAATGAGAAAAAGATGTTGATGTTTTGTGTGCGCCCGTAGGCTCCGGCTATCTTGCCCGCAAAAGGCCGGTTTGTGGAAGCCGAGATGCAAAATGCCGGCATAAAAATAAATGCCAAGCCATTCGTGATTCGTGGTATGCCTGAGTTTCATGAGACTTTTGTTTGTTTGCAAAACGCAATGCCTGTTTCTTCAAAGATTTGCGCCCGAAAACAAAAAGGCGCAGAAGAAAATTAGAAATTGGTGGATATGATGGGAAAGTATCCCCAAAACTCTATGCCGAGATTGTCGTTCGAAGCGGTCAGGCCGATTCGTTTTCAACAATGACGATGACGAGGGAAGCCGTCAATTGAATCGGCGCTCATTTCTTTCCGCGGCTACCAGTCGCGGTGATTTTGGTCGTGCTCATGAGGTCGCCAATGTATTTTTGAAGGAATTTGTTGTTGCTGTCAAGTTTGTCGTGTTCTTCACGGACTGCCTCAATACGATTGAAAATGGTGATGAGAGATTCTTGCAAGAGCTTGGCATGTCTAAGTCCCAGTCAGCTGTGTTGTCCAATGCCCCAAACACTTGTCAAGGCGCAATGCCTCTGCCGATTCTTACCTTCGCATTTCCTCCCTGGCTTCTTTGCCCATCTTATCAATGTCCTCACTAGTTCGTCGGGGACTCATGGCTCGGACATCGTCGGGACCAAAATGCGCGTCAACTGGACCAACGGCAGAGCTGTCGCGGGGGACCGCCAGGGGGCCGCTGCTTTTTCGGCTGGGCAATCGCGGGCGAGTAGGCATTGGATGGTGCATCACAGGTCCAGGTGCATTGTTCTCGACGTCATTGTTCTCAGATGTATCTGATGATACAGAGGAATCGGATCGCTCGATGGGGTGGGAGTGGTTGTTGTAGCCTTTTGGCTGCAGGTCGTGGTCGTCTGACATGGCCAGCTAGATGGGAGACGTGTCTCCGAATATTGCTTAAAGCAAATAGCCTCGATCACGAGTAGAGGATATATGGAGAGTGGCACGGGAAAATGTAAAATTTTCGTATCGGTCGAACGAATTCAGCGTGTCCAACGCGAAGCGACGTGATCGAAGAAGATGAATGCAAAAACGAGGGAGGGGGTAGATTGGGATGACAGAAGCGATGGTTGACGTTTGAAAAATTTTGCTCGGTCGACGACGATGTGGCTAGTGGCAGACAGGTGGCAGACAGGTGGCAGACAGGTGGCATACAGGTGGCAGACAGGTGGTAGGTAGGTGGGTGAGGAGGAACGAGGTCGTTTCTGGATTCGTATGGCAGTGGGCAGCGAGGAAGCGAGGGAAGGCGGTGGATAAATGGGCTCGTGGCGGGGCATGTAGCACTGGGAGATGCAGGTGGTCAGTGTGGTCAGGTGACTGACGTCTTGTTTGGTTGCGCTGGCTGCACAGCAGGCAGGCGGCAGGCGGCAGGCGGCAGGCGGCAGAGAGCGAGGTTGGGGCCCCACCTGTCACCAGCCCCGTCTGTCAACAAACAGTGCGCTGGGGGAAATGACGAGAACGTCAGAGTGGCCTGTGGAAACACATCGGCCCCCTTTTCCCAGAGCATCCAGGGCCTCCAGGGCCTAGGATTGTGGTGTGGGTGGGAGGCAGTCGTTCTAACTGGCCAGCCCAGCTCATCATCACCGTCACACCGAGTTCCAGTTTCAGTAACGACTTGGCCAACGTTTGGATGATCGACATTCGACATGAGCGTTGGGAGTTTCGTCTTGGATGCACGGGGATAAACAAGGAAAAGATGTGCTGCGGATCGGCTAGAAGAGCCCCTGGGGGGGACTCAAGGGGAGGGCTCCCGAATGACTCGGGGGAGAGATGCAGCATCACGCTCAGGTTGCCATGGCACCCTCGGTCACAAGAACGTCGTGCGGATCAAAGTCACGACAAATCCCTAGACGTGAATGATGCTGCAAAGAATGTTCGAATGATAAGTCGCGTGGACATGTAAATTCCAAAGATGCCCGGGATGGGCGACTTGGCGAAATCACGGTTGACCGCAAAGAAGAGGATCAGCGGGGAGTGACGCCATGAGCCCTCCCCCCTGCCCCTGCTGGTCACCTTACATGTACATTGTACATAGGGCCGGGAGCCAGGGCTGCTGAGTGCCACGCCACCCGAGGTGCGTGCTAACACAAAGCCAGGGGTCGCTGAGAGCGGTCGAGAGGTTGAGGTTGAAGAGGCAGAGGAAGATGGAAGCCTCGAAGGTGAGGCGTCGATTTTTGAATTACGGACGTACAGCACGGAAGTAACCCGTAGAGTATCTCCTAAGGTTTTTTCCCTGGATAAGCCCATACCCGACTGCGCCGGAGAAAGGAGCGGAGAAAGGCCTGCTGGCATGCGCATGTTTCTTACTCCGCATTCCGTAAATACCTCATGATCAACCGTGTCACGAAGATATCTGATGGCATAACTGCATGAGCCCAACCAAGGGTCTGTCTTCTTTACCCAGATTCAGAGTCCTCACACACCTCGTGCCAAATCGTCCGTCCGTATGCCCCGGACACAGACATGGCGAACTGGAACACGGACTCGGTTCATCAACGACCTTGCAACCATCCGTACTAGTGGGGTTCCATGCTCTTCAAAGGGCAAGTATCTGCGTCACACACAGGTGATGTGTAATACCTTAGAAACTCACCGGTCCGGAAAACGGGCAGGCTTCCCCCCCGAGACACGTCCACGCTGTTTCAAAAGCACGTGTGCATGCTCTGAATGCCAGCCGTGCGCTGCAGCACACCTTCCTACGCACAATGTCACTCACGCTTTGTTCTCAGCCGTCGATCACGGTCGACTGAGAGTCTTGATCGATATTACAAGTACGGGGCAGTCTCCAAGACAAGATGAGCAACACGAACCGCATGCCCAATTGTCACACTGAGCTCACAATGTACCATGCATCTGGCCCTGACCCTGCGAATTGCCCATCACCCACGAAATGATCACGTTCATACCTTACCATCTCACTACACATATATACATGTATGTATACATGTACACATCTGAGCACAGAGAAAGAGATCAAGTAGACGTTCGTTGCCGAAGCATAGGGTAGGTCCACAGGTCCAAGCTCGAACTGCACAAGACGGCGACGTCATCGCCTCTGATGCGCGAACCAAGTAGCCCCGACTGACCTGTTTGCCATGACACAAAATGAAAAGCTGTCGTCGAGGGTCAAAAGTTGCAAGGAGTTACCGCTGATGCAAGAGTCATGCAGGAAAAGAGGTTCATGACAAGCATATTCTGTCATGTTGAGCATTGGACAGCGAGCAATCCCCAGCAGAATGAATGCATGCTGTTGCAGAAAAATATATTCAATGTGCAAATTCTAGGTGCGGATGAATCGTGTTTTGAACCTGCTCCTCCCACGTGTTCATGCCGGGAATCATGTAGAGTCTCCCAACCTGGAGCGAAACATACCATTCCAATTGTTTGGACAGAGGGAGGCGATACAAGAGAAATATCTGTATCGCGTCGCGCCGCTTCCTACCAAACAAGGATGCAGAGTCTGGGGCTGAACTCCTTGGGCGCGGCTGCTGACTCCATGGTGCTCTGGACCGAGGATGGGATGCCGAAAACACATGTTTTGTTTTCGGTTTTTCAGCAATTAGATAGATGACAGAGACAGGGTGCGACACCCTCGAGTTCACGTGGGAAAACATCAACTACATCTCCAAATAGCCCGCGCTCAACTGACCTTCTTTTGAGCCGCCATCCTTTCGAGCCATGCCACCCGGTCAATAACATGGCGTTACAAGAAGGGAGTTATTCATGGCGTGAGCAACCCCTTCTCGTTGCGACATTATGGACGTAAGAACTAATTATGCTCGGCTCTTAAAAAAACATCTTCAATCTCAAACTTGACCAAGATGGAACACTTTGTCTCCCTGCCCTTCGTGTCCAACATCTGGATGAAGCTCCATCCCGGTACTACGTACGTGAGCCGAATCGCAGCCACCGCAATCATCGGGTTTACAGCCCAGGAATCGTCGCTCTTGATCAGCATACGCAGAAAGACAAGCTCATTGTCATCATACGTCCATTCAAGAGACTCGTCCCAAATGGGCTCCGTTGCAGGGGGGTTGTCGCCGCTGTGTAGGATCCCCAATTTGTGATGCCTGTACGCCGAAGTTTTCCTCTTGTGCGTGTCTCCTTCGATGGCTCCCGGGCTGTAGAGGTTGCACGTGAGATAGGGCCTGAGGGAATCCGGTTGGCGACCCTCTTCCCCGACGGGGATGTCGGTGGCGCCGGCGACGCGCAGACGGAGCCTCTTCTTGCCGCCCGTAAAAATGTTGCCATTGCCGCCTTCTCGCAGAGCCGCCGGCTTGAGGATGTACCCCTCTGACCCGCTGAACAGTGCATCGTTCAGCTGGTTGCCCGTTCCGAACGTCTGCCAGTTGAGGGCGCAGATTTGGGCGCCGATGCCCCAGAACTTGAGTGGCTTCAGGTTGGACGACGAGATTCGGGTGCCCTTTGGATACACGCGCATGAGATGCCGGGCGTTGTGAGCTGCAATGAGAATCGCCTCGGCGGGCAGATGTGATGACAGACCCGACTCGGAGACGTTGATGAGATGATGGTGCGGCCCGTTGGCCAGCGTGCCCAGGCTGTACCACGAATTGTCGACCGGCTTGACGGATTGTGCGTAGACGCCCAGGTCGGCGAGCTCGGGGATGATGCCCCCGGTCAAGGTCTCCTCCTTGTTCTCCTTGTACTCCTTTCGCGCATCCTTTGCCTCGGCCGTCTCCTGCTCGTCATCAGTCGGCGAGTCACTGTCCGACTCGTCACCCGCCTCGTCATGGCCGAGGTCATATTCCACAATGACGGCGATGCAAGCACCAAGATCGGAAAGCGACACATGCACATCGTCAAATTCCTGCTCGCGATGTCCCTTTTGTCGAATGGGTTCCGACAGGAGGCGGTGACCGAAAATCTCCCTCATAATCTCCACGAGACGTCTCTGGCCGTGATCTTTGCAGTGGTTCTCAAGTGCCAGCAGAATGGGCGCCGCGGTGAAACCGGCGTCTTTCGCAGCCAGGGCAGCCTCTTGGTCAAAGACATCCCGGATGGTCTCGCAGACAGCCCGGAAGGGAATGTGCGACACCAGAGTGAAACCGTGAGTGACTTTGGGCTCGTCGGGTTCAGCGCTGTTGTCCCACGCGTCAATCTCCACGCATCGCGACCCCGTCTTCAGTGCCGTCTCATACGCCGCGGCCGAGGAAGACCCGTACAGCTGGTGAGCCATCAGGTACGTGTTGTGGCTGGAGCTGATGTAGTACTCTGGAAGGGGGCGCGACCGGTCCAGCAACGACTCTGGGACATCAAAGTGCGACTTGCTGAGCATGTTGCGCAGCGCGGGCGTCGACTCGTCCACATCGACTCCGGCATCGTCCTCGGACAGGATCTTGTTCTTGGCCAAGAAGTTCCGCAGTGCTTTGCTCACTCGGAGCTGCTGCTTGTCGAGCTGGGCCTCGCGCGTGCTGCGATTTCTGCTGCCCACGCTATCGACCCCAATGTCTCCGCCCTGGTCCTCATCGTCTTCGCCGGGCTTGAAGGGATTCAGGCGGGCGAGCTTCTGCGAAAGGCGAATGTCCGACATGATGCAGGCAGCAGAATGGCGTGACGGACGAAGACTCGAGGAGCAAGGCGACTGCCGAGGTGCCGGATCTTGGCCGAGAGGTGGCTTTCTGGTGCGTGGGCGGAATTAATAGAGGGCGCCGTCTCGGAGAACGAAAGCAGAGGCGATGAATATGTTGTAAATCTTTCCAGAGTAGGACCAGCCAGACTCTGCTTTCATGTAAACGTCGAGGCTGTGAGCTCAGCCTGCTGCTCGAATGACAAAGACCATGTGGGCCAAGGCCAAGTCGCAGCTGCCGCGGGGTATCGCCGCATCGGCGCGTCGTCACACTCCAGTCTCGACTCGACTTCTCCTTCCCAAGTCAGTCAATGAATGTGAGCGGGAGGAGCACTGTGGCCGTTGTTATATGGTGCTATGGGATGCAAAGGGCGAACAGCAACTTAATACAGGTCGTACAGGATCCAATTCTCCATGCACCGAATAGAATATGGCTGGCACTCCTCCAACAAGCGATGCTGCACGTGCTTCATGTCTTTGAATCCCAGCCTTGCCCGGTATCCGGCATAATGCTAATCCATCATCTGCCAATCAATATACCAGTTGCAATGCGTGTTCTGGCCACCCCCAAGAGCTTCACATGGTGTATGGCCACCGACTAGTTCCAAATGAAGAACTCGTCTTCCCAAATGCCTTCATCAGGAGGATTTGTGACGAATCTCAGCGGGAATCTTTTGTGAAATAATCGAATTTTTTCGACTGCAGCAATGGGATCAGGCCACGGCATATTGGCCAGACGGACTTGGGGTGAGAGAGCGAGTTGGCTCAACGGGAAGTGCCTCATTTGAACAAGGTTCTAGAAAGAACCCTCAGAACTAGCAATGATTCAGAAGCAGTGGCTGAGATGATACTACCACCATCCATGCTGGAAGATTCCGAGCGATGAAATGGGTCGATCCATTGTTCCATAATTAAAGTGCTGTGAGCGCGACGACACAAAGCCCGTCCGTCATGAAGGTTGGCCTTAGTCAGGGGGAGGGGGCAGGTGCGGGTTTATGCCTGAATTTTGCGGCCGGATTCTTACCAACAATCAGGCCCAAATTGGCGCCCCACTACAGCCTACCAAAAAGAATCCGAAAATTTTCTTTGCGCGCCTCTTTTTCCTCCTCTCTTCTTCATACAAATTGAACAACGCAAAAAAAAAACGTTCAAGTTCCTCCCCTATGCTGGCCCGAGGTGCGCTTTACGGCTGCGCCCAAGACTGCTGGTGAATGAGGGACAGAAACGGAGAATAAAACGAACAATCTTGGGTGCGGTGCTTCCCGGCGAATGCCAGATGGGGAGGATCGCAATGATTGAGCGTACATGTCGAACATGATTTTAATCCATTTGATTTGCCCGACGTCGGCTGCGACCACGCGAGGACGACCAGGAACAAGGTAGCGTTGTGCGACTGGGGCATGGAGTGATTGACGCCCATTGGGACGACGAGCTGCGTGATGGACATTCTTTTCGCAACGGGACGCAGTGTTTTCCACTGCAATCAACGAAGTCAGTGTTGCGGACCTTGGCGGTCCCCAAACGACGGTCTGAAGTTGTAGATGAAATGCCACTCCGGAATCTGTATGAGAAATGTTCTTTTTGCCCGTAGTTACTTGTGCTGATCATCTCATGCCCTTGCTTGACCAGGACTTCCGAGCTACTCGACGAAAACTCAGACCAACCAGCAAGTTTCAATATCCTCTCAGTCACATGTCGTCTGTCCAGTAACTTCTACGTGTCCCACTTTGATATTTCATCATAGCAAGACTGAAGCGTCATTAAATCGCATTGATTTCATTCTAATCATAAGTATACAAGGCGTTTGCTTCATCTGAACCACTCCTCCTTTTCGTCCGTGCACCACATGAACGCCAGGCCAAGCTGGCGACTGGAGATGCCGAAGATTCCGAAAGGCAAAAACAGATTTGCCAATAGGCTTCCGTCTGATCGAACTATGTTTTTTTTTTTTTTTCAAATAATAGCGCTCGCTCTTTGAACTGCGCGGCGAGCCGAACACTCATGATCTTTCATTTCCGTATCGCGTGTTTTGCCGGCATTGTTCTCGTGCCCTGCCCAATCGGTTGTTTTGACGTTTGTAATACACAAAAAATCGAGTACGCTTCTTTCCTCCTCTGCCCTCCCTTTTTTTGCGTTTTTTTGTCTTATGTGCCCCCTTTTTTTTATATCTTTTTTTTGGTTTTTTTTTTTAAAAGAGTAATGATCTTGATGAAAGACTAAATTTCGACCGCTGACCCTCCAATATGAGTTGCATAAAGAATCGTGAAGCATGAATGGACAGCTCGGACAAAGTATCGATGCGTGGAGAGAGAGGCAGAGACAGGCTCGAGCTGACTGATGACACCTAGCTCTCGTCCACGATGCTCCGGGCAGCGACTTCGAGGGCATGAAGATCACGTTTGGCCATCCAGCATGGCTGGCCGGGACGCCAGCACCAAGGAGCTGGGTTGGCCTCGGGAGAAGCCTCGCGCTTCTTCCAGCACAAGATCCTGTCGCCGTTGCACTCTGGCGGGAAGAGACTGGGCTTGAAGGGTACATCGTGTGCGTCCTTGGCGGCCTCTCCTCCGTCCTCGCCACGGATCGCCTTCAGGACGGCGGTGGCGGCTCTCTTGGACTTCCAGCACGCCTGACCAGGACCATCGCACCACTTCTTATCCTTGGTGGCAGTGTCATCGTCGCTCGTGTCCCTCTTCCAGCACCCCTGACCGATGCGCGCGCACGAGCGAGCCGACTTGCGCTTCTCGATGGGCCCTTGCTGCTCGGATTCGAACTCCTTGTCGAGTCCCAGTGCGTTGTAGTAGTCTTCGGGGCTTCTTGCCGTCAGCGCAGCAAGATGGGCGAGCTCGTTGAGAGAACGCTTCGTCTTGTACGCCGCACCTCCAGGGGCGTTGCTGTACGAAGCCTCTGGGGCGGCACGCTGCTCGAGGCCACCCGACGTCTGCACCGCTTCGGCAAAGGCATCGGCCGCTCTCTTGCGAATCCAGCATGGCTGACCAGGGCGCCAGCACCAAGGTTGAGGCTCAGGAGCTGGAGCTGCGTGAGCACCTGCTGCCACGAGGGCAAGAACAAAAGAGGTAACGTGCATGTTGGACCTTGCGGTACCAAATTCAGCTAATAAATGTGTGATATTGTGAGAAATCGGATATGAGAAAAGCGAGTATGGGCAGGGGTCAAGTTAATACGATGCTGAGTTGACAACAACAGACCGCCTCGGGGGGCTGTGATGCTGTTTTTAAACGTTTTTTTTTGTTCTAGGTCGTCTCTCATCTATTCGCGAACGATTTCCCGAAGACCAGTGAGGGAAGACTGGCGCAGAAGCCTCACAAGAAAGCTTTGATCAATCTGGGTCTCGGCTTTGGCTTGCGTCGGTGCTCGCCCATGGGGGACTTATTGATCCATCCTGTCAATAGACACGGCTATGAAGGTGCGGCGTCAGGTGGTTGCATTGTGATGGCAACTGTGAGGGCCGCAAGAGGAAAAGCGTGCTTACCCATTCGAACGTCAAAACACGCCCTCGTCTCAATTGTCTACGATGGATGGATGGATGGATGGATGGATGGATGGATGGATGGATGCTCTTTTAGAGCAGAGCCCTGATTGCTACCATACTGTAAAGTGGCTTTTTCCTTGTTCGGGACAAGGATGGGATGAGCCGTGGCGACTTGTTGACAATGCTCACGTGGCGTAATTTTATGTCCAAGTCGTGATGATGGCCAGATGATATCAAGAGCGAGGAACAGCTGGATAGGTATGTTCCCCTTGGCCGTGGAAGTGTTCATCGACTGATTGCCCTGGGCTCTCTGAGATCAGGGGAGAGACGCCCAGTGTTCTGAACAGAATCAAGTGTGCCTCGATGATAGAGCCAACTTGCTCCCAGATCATATTGCCCCTCAAAGGCGGCCCGCCCTGCCCTTCAGTGAAACGACTTTTTCGTGTCAATGGAGCCAGCTATGCTCCAGTGGCTGGGGACCAAAATACCAGACCATTGCGGCACAGTGGCGACGGAGCACAGTTGCCGAGATGCGAGGCAAAAATAGACTCGAGTTTGCTAACCCGGGTCTATTGAGGCAAGGCCGGGGACCACCTCAATTGAGTGAGGTTCTATTCAAACCCCAAAAGGGAAAGTGGGTCAGCGACCATCAAGACCATCAAGGATTCAGGAAAGGCTGTTGCTCCCTGCTCGGGCGCCTCCGATGGAGACTGGGGACGAGCCGGACGAGGAACCATTGGTCCCTGGATTTGTGGATGCTCGAGTTTGTGTGATTGCATGTGATGAATTGGCTCACTGGGTGCAAGTGGAAACAAAAGCCGCGTCATTGTCAGCTTGCTCGAATAGTTCAACATCAATTACACGCCAAAACCCTCCAAGCTGTTCATTTCCCGCACCCAACGGGCCCAACGGCCTCTCCAACGCTTGCTCACGACGTTGGGGCACCTGAGCAGCCCACGTGGCAGCCACGGCTGATGACAGAACTATCCTTCACCATGAGAAGAACTGCAAGGCGCTACTTTCGGACCCCCCGTCTCTCCGAGGCTTTCCGAGAACAACTTCTGCCTGACGTTGCTGTCGTGCATGCCAAGATCCGGACGAGGAAACCTGGTGAGGGTTCGGCGCCAAATAGGGCCGTTCTTGACTCCTTTCTGCAATCATCACACATGCTGGATGTGGAGCAATGCAATGTAATAGCGAAGCGACTCGACCCGGGAGGGGTATGATTCTGTTGTCGTTGGGTCGTGGCCTGTTCCAGACCCTTGATGAGTGTTGTCATGGGCGAGGCAGATGACATGGAGCAAGCCTGTCGATCCTCAGTAGAATATGCTCACCAATACGCCCATGTTCTGGTTGAGCCATGATTTCTCACCAACTCGTCTCTCGTCTAGCCACAGCCACCGCGTATCCCGTCAACCAGAAGACCATGTTTTTGCCATGTTCATTCTGCTGAAAGATGCTTTGCTTCGAAATGCCCACGAGGAAGAAACCAGACCCCCCCCAACGGACAAACCAGACTGGATGCCAGCCAGCCCCGCCGGATCGCAGGAGACCATGTTTTTGCTTTCCACAATGGCAATCGGTTGCGGTCTTGATCGTCCGCTACAGAACTTGCTTGCTGGTCGCCAGGCCAGGCTAGACGAACAGCGGCAAGGTAAGTTGGGAAAGCGGGCAATTGTGAACATGCCCTCTCCCGCTGGAGCCACGCCCGGACGTCATCCCAGAATGATACGTCGGTCCAGGCGTCACAGGAACCTAGAACCTATTGAGGGATGGGCCAATTCGGCAGACACCACGTTGCTCGATCGATTGATTTGCTGTTCGGGCCCAAGGGGAATGCCACCTTGACAAAACCGCCCAAACGCCTGACAAGGCATCATCAATCTGCTGCGTAGTGTCCGCGGCGAATGCACAAACAGTCTCGACGCAAGAAGCCCCTTCAGAAAACGACCCTGCACCGGCGAAACGCGTACAATAGAAAAAAAAAGGATGACGTCAACTCCCCATCCGCAAGTGCACTACGTCACACCAAGTCCGCCCCCCCCTGAATTAAAAAACCCATCCATCAAAACCACTCTTTTGCAAAAAAAAAAAAAACACAGCTCACGCCATTGAAACGACATCCATCACAGCACAGCACAGCAATCCACGACCACACACGATGCCCATCCGCCCTCTCAAACCCTTGCGCATCGCCATCGCCATCGCCACCCGCGCCTACCGCGCCTCCCCGCCCGCCCGCCAGCCGTACAAGGACGCGCAGGCCCGCGACTCGCTCAAGCCCCGCAGCGCAGAGCAACTCAAGTCGGGGCGCGACGACGACGCCGCGGCCGCCGCGCCCAAGACGGCGTTTCGCAAGGGCGGCAATTCCCCCGAGGAGGCTCGCGACGCGGCGTCGGACGAGGAGGGCGGAGGAGATCCCCTCGAGGTCAGCGGCGCGAATCAGGAGCTGAGCAAGCCGCAGGGGGACGAGGGTGGGAAGAATCACGGCGCTGGCAAAGAGGTGAGGAAGGGGGGGAGGAGTGGTGGTAGCCGTTTGAATCGAAGAGGTAGTTGAGATGCTTGATGGGATGGGAGGATGGAAGGATGGGGGGTCGAGGCTGGGTCACGCGTGTCTATCATGTTGATTGCCAGGTGGTGGCTGAACAGCAGAGTTTTCCATGCTTGTCCAAGCTGACGGTTACTCTATCCTTGAGGGTGATTGCTCACAGCTGTTGTAGTCATGGACCACCATCGATGATGAGAGTCAGGCATCATGGGGGCTTTAGGACACATGTCAAAAAGTATATTTACAGGATATATGCATGACTGCTATTGCTTCTCCCAAGTTCCCGCGTGCCCGGCCTTTAATAAGCAACCTGGCTAGCTAGCCCGTCCAGCTCACGCTCCCAGCATCGATGCTGGCTGATTGACCAGAGGACTTGATCCAGGAAGTGCTTCGCGTTCTTGGTGGCCTGGATGACTTGTTTGAGCCCCTCTGGCTTTGGGTGCCTCAATGTGGCCACGCCATAACTCAGCACCGCCTCACTATCCTTCGACAGCTGAACCTCGTCTAGCTGAACGGCACGCTTTACCAAATCGACAGCTTCGCCAGTGGCAGCGATGGTCTTGAGATGGCCAAAGGCTTCTCTGACGTAGTGCGTGACTCGGCCCATCTTGATGAGTGTATCAATGGACCCTTGGCCGCCAGGGATGAAGACGGCGTCAAACAATGTGCTTCGTTGTCCCTCGAAATGGTGGTCGGGGATGAGTCCCTTGGCCGAGGACTTGTCCTCTCCCGCGGCGAAGATGGCCGAGCGTCGTGGGCCGAGAACGACGGGGACGGCCTGCGCGGCTTTGAGGGCTGCGACAACGGCAGTGTAGGCGATGGGGTCGTACCCATCGGCAATGAGGATGGCGACTTTGCGCGAGGCAACCGTGACGCGCTCGGGCATGTACTCCAGCTGACTTAGTCCCGCAGCTTTCTTGCCGTGCGCTTTTCGTGCGGATGGGGCAGGGCTGGGGCCGCCAACCATGGTGGCAACCGATTGCGCGAGATCGAGGTTGATTTCGGCCAGACGCTTGGTGAGACGCTCATACACAATCGGCTCCTCGCAATGATCCAATTCAAAGGACAGAGCCGCCTTGATGTGGCTCTTCTCCACGTCAGACATGGAGTTGTAGAACAGCTCTGCTTGAGAGAAGTGCTCCTTGAACTTCTCGCTCTTGCCTCGAACTTTGATACCCTGGACTGTTTGCGGGTGGTCGACATATCCGCCTTCTTTCTCGGTGGCCGCGGGCTGCACTTCGAATCTGTTGGGCCAGTAGTTGACTTTGCCCTTGGCAATGGTATGACGCATAGCGCCGTCACGATTGAAATTCATGACTGGACACACGGGTTTGTTGATGGGCAGCTCTTGCCAATTGATTCCCAGTCGGCTGAGTTGTGTGTCAAAGTACGAGAAGTTTCTTCCCTGGAGCAGCGGATCGTCAGAGAAGCCAATGCCCGGCACAATGTGACTGGTGCAGAAGGCGACTTGCTCAGTCTCTGTGAAGTACTCATCCACGTTGCGGTTGAGCTCCAGCTCACCAATATATCGGATTGGCACAAGCTCTTCTGGCCACACCTTGGTAGCGTCGAGGATGTCAAATTCGAAACCGTCCTCTTTGCCTTCAGGAATCACTTGGATGCCAAACTTCCACTTGGGAAACACGCCGCTCTCAATCGCCTCCATCAAGTCTTTTCGGTGGAAATCAGGATCTTGTCCGGCGATCTTGAGGGCCTCGTCCCAGACTAGTGAGTGCACTCCCAGCTCAGGTGTGAAATGAAACTTGACAAAATGACGCTCGCCCTTGGCGTTTTGGAGAGTGAACGTGTTGACACCGAAGCCCTGCATCATTCTGTATGAGCGGGGAATTGTTCTGTCAGACATGGCCCACATGTACATGTGCGTCGCCTCGGAATGCATGTACATGAAGTCCCAGAAATTGTTGTGCGCAGATTGGGCCTGGGGGATCTCGTTGTCGGGCTCAGGCTTTCCGGCATGGATAAGATCGGGAAATTTGATGGCGTCCTGGATGAAGAAGACGGGGATGTTGTTGCCGACAATGTCCCAATTACCCTCCTGCGTGTACATTTTCAGCGCGAATCCGCGAACATCTCGAACAGTGTCTGCGGAACCACGGCTGCCGAGGACCGTGGAAAAACGCAGAAAGACGGGCGTCTCCCGAGACGTGTCTGTGAGTACGCCGGCGTGTGTGACATCTTGGGCAGATTCAAAGAGTCGAAAGGTGCCGAAAGCACCAGCACCTCGGGCATGAACCACTCGCTCAGGAATTCTCTCGTGATCGAATCGATGAATCTAAGTATTGTTGTGTAAGCTGGGGACGGGCCGTCCATGCACATGCTCGTCTCAAATTCGCACCTTTTCTCGACCAAACGTGTCTTCCAGCAGCATCGGCCCCGTCTTGTCCTTGGTACTGATGCGCAGCCAGTCATCGGTGTTGGACTGCTTTGTGCCAAAATCTGCTGTTATTCTGTCTTTTTGCGTAGGCTGTACCATGGAGGCTTTGAGCTGGTCCGCCTTGGCTGTTTTGGTAGTCATTTTCGCGGTATTGGGGACGGTGACGGCTTCGAAATATCTGTCTGACTATAGGCCGCCGCAGAGAATGAGAATCAAAAACGTATGCTGGTATCGCCAGCCCAACGGAACCCGTGAAGTCGATTAAATACCATCTGCGTGTACTGCTAGCGTGCAATTCGCGTCGAGCTCATTATGTCGACGGATATAGGGACGGATTGCGATCATGACATCAACCATCTCGGGTCGGCCAATGAATCCAGACTAATTGAATATGCAGCCATTGCTTGTGGGCCATCGTGATGGCTGCGTCGCGAAGGTCGATTTGTTGATGGGTAATTGATGACGGTGTCCATTGCGCCATGCTGATGTAATGATGCAAACTCGCAAAGTGCGTAATTTGACGCTGCATCCGCGGCCGGAAGAAAAACTCCGCGCCAACGTTCCTCCCGCTCCAGCAATATCCGCCACTCAACGGCCGCAATTCATGGAATCGGGCGATCGGAAATCGGAAATCGGAAATCGGAAATCGGGAATGGCCTGAACAGATTGGCCACTCTCGATGGCAACCGAGGTGCCGAGCTGCCCAGCCAGTTGCGAATGCGGCAAAGCAAAGCTCTGATATGACGCGTTTCGTGCCGGATTCTCGAGGTCATGGCCCTTTCCGCCCCACATCGCGATCTGCATCCACAAATAGCCATCATGTTCCATTCTCTAAATTAAACATTATCAAAAAAATTCTGCAGTAGTGTGTGGCAATCAAGCAACCCAACTGCTCCGTCAAAGCGGTTCAGATATATGGATACTGCTCTGAATAGTAAAAAATCCAATGCTTCGAATCGCAGAGCTCGCCTGGTGGCGGCGATGGCTTGCACACTGGTAGTGCTGCTTGCGCTGGGATAGTCGGCTTCATACACATTGATGCCGTCTTTGGCACCGCAGATGTTGCGGCACCGGGAGAGGTCGAGGTGCGTGTCTCGTTTTGACGGGCGACGGTTGCAAAACGCGGTAGTAGTTGTTGGGACATCATTGTCGTCGTCGTTGTCGTCGAGGTGGTGGTCGAGACGGGCCACCAAGGCTCGCATCGCAGTCTGGGCTGACCGAGGGGTTCCAGGCTGTGAACTCTTCAGAGGTGATGTCGTACGGGCGACGGTTGCAAAACGCGGTAGTAGTTGTTGGGACATCATTGTCGTCGTCGTTGTCGTCGAGGTGGTGGTCGAGACGGGCCACCAAGGCTCGCATCGCAGTCTGGGCTGACCGAGGGGTTCCAGGCTGTGAACTCTTCAGAGGTGATGTCGTAGGAGTTGCGGATGTTCTCACGGCATGTCTTCCATGTAGTTGTTGTACCATTCAACGCGGGACTTTTGTTGTTTTAGGGCTGTACTCGCGCATGGGGACGTTGGTGGCCATGGCCATGGCCGTCAAGCCGAGACTTCATGTTGCTCAATGAAGGTCTGCGTTTCTCTCCAGGTTTCGCTTTGGCTGTGCATGGTGACGTGAGCTGTTGGTAGAAGAGATGAACGCTGAAAAAAAAAAAAAAAAAAGAATTGATGGAGAGGGCAAGCTCGGACTCAACGGAGGCTCAAGTTTCTCAAGGCAAGGTAGAAAGCATCCGAGAACAAGACAAAAACACAATATAGTACGGACTACCACTTGCAGAATAAGTCTCCGTTTGCCTAATAAGTCGCCGATTCCACTGCTCAGCGTTTGGCTTCTGTACACGGCAATAATCCCTGGCAAGGTGCCCGGATAAGAACTATTCACCGGGAAAAAAAAAGCACGTGCCTGATGAAACTTGTTGAGGATATTCACAGCCTCACATGGCAGCCTCGGGCATCAACCTCGTCATCCTCTCTTCGTTTGACGATGCAGCTACTCGTATCGCGTTTGTTATCGCGTTTTATCGTAGGCTTCGTTTGAAGACCTAGATTCATCGGATTGATAGATTTGGAGCTTACAATAAGCTTCCTTTTCCTTGCTAGATGCTGGAATTCCTAGATAGCAATTCATCATCATCTTCTCTTTCCATCGCTCTTTGCCACCAAATCACTCCGCAAAACTGATGCCTGCTCGTTAACCAAATCTTGCCCCCCGACAGCAGCGCGGAGTAGTTTGTTTTTTTGCGCCTTTTTTAACACACGGCCGAGGCCAACGACAACGGCAAGTCTAGACAGAAACTAATCAAGTCCATAAAATCCCACTTCACCCTCATGGAGCCTACTTTTCACCCGTTCCCCCGCCTGCCTTATGAACTTCGCGCCCGCATATGGAAACTGACGGTTGAGCCCCGGACCGTTCCGGTTACCTGCTGGATCGGCCATCGACGGGCAAATGAGGTCAGCCGCTACCCAGACTTCAGTACTTGGCGCGTCGACTTGAACATGGAGGCTATGAAGCCAGACTTGTTGGCCAAGCATTCTGCCAGCACCCTCCCCCTGGTCCTATACGCGGCGTCGCCGATCAAGCCAGGCATCATTGACGCCTGTTGGGAGAGCCGGTCGCTGGCGCTGGACCTGAAGCTGTATGAGAAACTCATCCTGGAGCCGGGAAGCACGGCGTCGTACGCTTGGGTCAACTTCGACATGGACACCATTGACATTGACGAAGACGAGTACTACGGACGCTTCATTCACTGCGCACATAAGATCCGTCGCCTCAAGTTCAAAGCCAATATCGACAAGAGAGAATGTTTTGTTTTCGAATCGAAGAATTTGTCACGCTTTGATAACCTGCTTGAGTGCTTCGTCGTCACCGATCATGGTCCTTTCAAATGGGCGGCAGCCAAGTTTTACCGCCCGCGGTGCGACCCGAAGCGCGTTTTCATCATCAAGGAGCAGACGGGCCAAATGATGTGTTTGGCAGACTTGGAAGAGTTGTGGGAGCCAATAGGCATTTAATAGGCCGAGGCTGACAAATTAGACCGTTATGCCGAATCGGACAGTTCTGACATGTAATGACGCAGAGCCAGTGAGGAATAAAAACCAAAACTTTCTCTATCCGTATACTTGTTGATGCCTTTGTCGCCGGGTATTCCGTGGTGTGCACTGCAATATGTTGTGGCGGGGAAGGAGCTTCTCTTCTCCTTTGAGTTTCGGTCCCCATTTTATCTTAATTCAACACTTGTTGGGGATTGGATGGCGAACCTTGATGGAGGGGGAGGGGTAAATTCGTCGACGTCACTGACCGAGCAAGAGAGCGATGAACATAAAAATGCAAGTTTCCCAGCTCGAAGACACAGCCCCCATCCCCCTTCCCCCATCCCCCTTCCCCATCCCCCATCCTCCATTCCATACCTCAGCCCACAGACAGCTCCTTTCCGAAAACCCAGATACACTACCCGCCGAATTCGCAATGGATTTCGTCAAGAAGGCAGCCAGCGGTCTCAAGGGCGACTCTGCCCAGAATCAGAATGACCCCAACGCGCAGGGCGGCGAGAAGGAGGACTACGTTGACAAGGGTAACGTCTCAACTCCAACCGGTGACCCAACATGACCAAACGTGACCACCGAGGGGGCTAACTGTCTCGCAGCATTCGGCATGGCGGCCAAGAAGTCCGGACACCAGATGGACCGCAACACGCAGGAGAAGATCACCGATGCTGGCCGCAGTGCATATGAAAAGGCAACTGGGTAAGCCGCCGTCACACCAGAGCTACCAGGCAGCTGATCATGGCTGACTATTCAACTTAGCTCCAAGGTCGATCCCAAGATCTCCAACTAAGTGTTCCATGACGGATCGGATTACGTGGTAGCGAAATGACATTGTTGACGTAATAATACACATTTGAGTGCGCGACATTTTTGCCAAGCCGTATAAGTGCATAATAATCAACCAGCCAAATGATTGCCATGTAGAGACAGAGTGGCACTCGGGGAAAAGATGCGTTTACGCGGACCCATGCACACCGCCGACTCCGTACATCGGTAACAGCCTAATGGGCAACCAGCGGTGCCTGCACAACTCATCGTCGCAGCCGCAACTCGTGCAACACCACGTACAACGACTTGGCACAATCGGAATAAGCACAGACCACAGCAATGTCCAGATTCGTTCTCACCAAGGATGTCGTTCGCAGCGCATTTGCCCACCTGGGCGAAACCAAAAACGCCGAATACCGCAAGAGATTCCTCACCGACTATCTCGTCCCCGATGTAATCTGGACCTGCACCGGGAACGCGCATTCCCTGGCAGGCACCCGACGCAGCGCCAAAGATCACGACGAAGCGACTTTCCAACGGCTGGGGAAGAAGCTCCAGGCTCCGATCAAGTTCCATGTCACGAGGATCATCGTCGACGCGGAACGCGAGGCCGACGGATGGTGGTGCGCGGTGGAAACGCGGGGCCAGGCGACGAGAACGACGGGGGAGCCCTACAACAATGAGTACCTGTGGCTTATGCGATGGAACGAGGACGGGAAAGTGGTCGAGATCAGAAGCTACTTTGACACCATGCTGTCCGAACAGGTTCTGCTTGCTCCCGACCGGGCAGTGACTGCTGCGGATTCGACTCGTTGATTGAGGAACAACGGCATCAGGCGAGGACCCATTGGGCTCGTGACTTGTCTCGTTACTACTTTTCGATGGTGCTACTGAAATCAAACGGGGAGCTTCTCATTTCATTTCATGGCATCCGTGCCATCCCGCACATCTGTTGACAAACGAACTATGCATACATCGAATTAGCATCGCTCGAATAACAGCTGGAGGTGAGAATTTGCGTTGCGTTTGTTGATTTCTCAATTCATTCTTCTACGCTCATTGGTTGTGGCCAATGCATTGGATTTGCCTTCTTCCTCTGCGACCCTAGCAGCGGTACCGAAGACGTGGAATCCGTGGATAAATCATCATTGTAAAGGCTCTTGTTCCTCCATCTTCCATTCGTTAAAAATCAACACACAATAGGAAAAAGGAGAAGAAATCGCATTTAGATTAACCTATTCTGCTGCCCCGCCTGCGAGAAATCCTCTGAAGCTGCTGCCTCCCACTACTGGGCGATGGCCGCCACAGCTTACCCTACCCGCTCATCATCCAGTGGCTAGGTTTCGAGCAATTTTTTTTCCCCATCGCAATACACTCATTAGCGATGTAATTTGCTTGATCTCGCCCAAATCTATTGATGACATTGGTGAATACTTTATCCAGAAGGGCGTAAAATGACATCTTGGGTTGTGCAGCTCCCAAGTCGGCCCTGTCTGGCGTCAGTACCAGTAGACCCCAGGGCTCCGATAAGGCATGAGATGCACGATTGGAGACAGAAATGATGTTATTCTATTGGTCCATGAACCCGCGTTCCTCGCCTGGACGGAATTGACGTGAACAGGTGATGATGGAAGCAAGGCGAGATGAGCGGGGAGTGAGACAGACGAACATGAGCTAACGAACCGTCACCGAATGAATGGCCCATGACCAGCTCGGTAGTTTCTCGCATGCTTTGCCTAGAACGCACAAGTTGGGCCCGAGCTATTCTCGGTGGCGCCAAGGTCAACTCTGTGGGCGGCGGATTCGGCCGAGATGAGAAGGTGTCAGTCACGCGGAGTGCGCACCCCCGAATGTAGCTGCGATCAAATGAGCATATATCCTCAACAAGAGGAGGGAATTCGATTGCTTTGCATGATGAGGGCCAAACGAAGGCAATGTTGTCATCGGGCAGGACTTGTGCGAACCCACGTCTGGGCACATGTTCATGTTGTCAGCCCGGGTCAGCCCAGGCCAGCCCAGATACCCCGGATTCCTTCCCCGCCCCGGCTCCCCCCCCGCACGGCTTGGCTCAGCGGCCCACCCGCCAAACGTGCCAAAGTAATTGGTCATCATCGACTTGACTTGAACGAGATTAATACCCAGCCCAGCCGCTGGGACTATTGCAACGCTCGGACGGGGGGGTCTTGCATCAGCATTACTAAGTTATCCTCAGGCCTGGGGGTATGAAGACAGTCTTACTCGACTCGGGGCCATTGCCCATTCAATCTGTCTCTCCGGACAAAAAGGGGGGGGGGATGCTTGAGATTGACGTCCTGATTTGGACAAGGCACGTAGCATCGCGCGAAAAAGAGCGGGGCCCCGGGGATAAAGGAAAAAAAAAAAAAGAAAAAAAGCTACCGTCGTATTACTAGCGATGCCGATTTCTCATGTCCGTTCACGCAAGCCCTACATCCCCCGACGACAACCCCGGGGGGGCCCTTTTCCTCAATGGTAATAAGCATGCTAGCCCGTGATAAGTTCATTCTTCCCAATGCCTCTTGGGCATTTTATAAAAAAGTCCACGCTGGCCCGCCGTGTGATGCCTTTTTCCATCCTTCCAGCTTGACCTTTTTATTTTTCCCCCACGGCCCCCACTGTCCCCCACCCCAACAAACTCCGCAGCCAACAAGCTTCCCTCGCAAATCCCCCCTTCCACGATGCAGCTCACGCGCCTCGTCGCCGTCGTCCTCCCCGCCATGGCCCTCGCCGCGCCCGTCCCCGCCGACAGCCAACCCGCCGCCGACAAACAAGAACAACAAGAAGCCATCTCGCACGCCCTCGGCCTCATCCAGACGCAGACGGCCGACCTGGGCTCCGCCGTCGCCAACTGGAGAGGCGACCTGCCCGGCGCGCTCCCCATCACCACAAAGTCGGCCCAGCTCCTCTCGCAGCTCCGGACGTCGACTCGGACGGCCGAGGCGTCGCGGCCCCTCTCGAGGGACGAGGCCCTGGCCGTCGCCCTCGCAACCGCCGACCTCTCCCAGGTCGTGCAGGCCACGCTCGGGACCATCGTCGACAACAAGCCGCGCTTCGACAGGCTGCTCATCCTGTCGCCCGTCGTGCTGCTCAACCTCGAGATGCAGCGCGGTGCCACGGCCGACTTTAGCGACGCCGTTGTTCGCAAGGTGCCGGATGATTTTAGGGCCGTTGCGCAGGGCTTGATAAAGCCCATTGATGATGCTTTTGCTGCCGCCATTGACAAGTATAAGCTTTTTTGATGGGGAAAAAAAAAGGGACAAGTTTATGAGGAGTTGGTGAAGAATGTGCAAGTTTATGCGGAGTTGGTGAAGAATGTGCAAGTTTCTTCGGAGTCGGTGAAAGACATGGACAAGGTTTTCTGGAAAAAGAGTCGATCGGGCAGTCTTGCAGCACAGCTGGTTTCTGCAAGTCATACACCACTTACTACGAACAGGAGGCGAACCGTCGCCCCCCTTCGCATCTTCCACATGTACATATTTATTTTGGACTGTTCTTCTCCACGCAAATACACATGTTGATACTGGCTGCTCTTGACTTGTGCGTTGCATGCCTTTGACAAGACTTGTAAGAATACTGCCAGACAGTGATGGACTTGCGATTTGTGAAGAAGGGGGCTATTGGGAACCCGCCGCTGGCATCCATCGAACAAATCGGTTCGCTTACGAGGCGGGACGAGAAGAAAAGGAACACAGAGGCGGACGAATCGTGTATTGAATCTTGTCTGTCCAGGCAAAGCCTGTTTTGGCACTCTGTAATACGAGCTCGTCATGTCTCATCATTTTCCCCCATTGTTTTCTTCGTAGCACGCCGCCAATCTGACCATTTGCTCGCGATTCCTGCGTCATCTGTGCCCCCCCCCCCTTTCATTTCATTGCATCCTCCGCGCCGTCCACATTCAAGTCGCCCTCGCTCACCTCGCATCTCCATCCAAACTCATCAGTCGTCTTGCCCAGTTGTATCGCCTTCAGATGCGTCAGCAGCTTCAGGCAGATGGGGCCCGCATCGGCCTGCTCTTCGGGAATGTAGGTGACGAGCTCGGCATCGCCCGTCGAGCTCACCCGCGGGCCCGCGGGCAAGGCCCCCCCGGTGGCAGCGGCAGCAGGACCCTTGCGGCGAGTGATGCTTCGGATGGGCACCAGCGCGGCAGCGGTGCCGGCGGCCAAGACTTCTGTGAATGACGGCAGTTCGCTGTACTTGACCGAGCGCTTTTCCACCTTCCACCCCCAGCTGCGGGCGATTTGCTGAATGCTGTCGCTGGTGACGCTGTCAATGACACATTTGGAGTCGGGCACAGCAAGTGTGACATCATCGTCGCCATTGGCAGTCACGCCAATGAAGCCCGACGTGCTGAACTCGTCAATGTCCTCGTGCCTTGCGCTGTCGAGATGTAGAGTGATTCCGTAGCCGTCCTGCTTGGCTTTGCCACTCCACTTGAGCACGGGGGCATAGTTGCCGCCTATTTTGGCGTGGCCGGTGCCATGGGGAGCCGCACGGTCGAATTCGTCCAAGATGAGTGCCTTGACCGGGTGCGTGCCGTGATACACGCCCGTGGGAATCACAAACACGCAAAAGGTGTATTCCTCGGGAGGATCCAGTCCGAGTTGGGCACTTGATCCGTAGAGCTGGGGACGCACGTACAGCGCCGCGCCCGTCTCGTGGGGAGGCACGAAGTCGGCGTTCAGCGCCACGGCTGCACGACAAGCCTGCTGGAACAGTTCGACGGGGACTGCAGGCATCGACGCTACCTCGGCAGAGTGTTGCAGACGTGCGGCGTTTCGGTCCGGTCGGAAAATGGTAATGGCCTCATCGCCGGGGCTGCGGAATGCCTTGAGACCTTCGTACGCTTGCTGGCCGTAGTTCAAGGCCGGTGCCATGCCATGGATGCGCATGAACGGGTCGGCGACGAAGCGCAGAGGCGTCCATTGGCCCGTGGATTTTGTGTAGGTAGACTCGATGTGGCCGTTGACTAGACGGGCAAAAAAAAAAAAAAAAAAAAAAAAAAAAAGGGTCAGTAAGTCAGTCTGGTACGCCATCTCTCGAGAACAACGTAATACCTTCGCGCACCTTGAAGCCCACGTTGGACCAATCGATGGTGTTCACCGGCGGAGGAGGGAATGCGCCCATTGCGCTTTGTTTCGTATGCCGATATTTTTCTAGCTCAAGCACCCGGAAAAATCGATGCAGTTCGATGCAGTGCAAATATCGCCTGTGATACGGAGCCGATGGGTCGTGCAATGCGAGTAGGAAGGCGATTGATTCCGCTGCGTGGCACAGCAGCGTGAGATAATAAATGCTGTTTGTGTAAGAGTTGACACGAAATCGTTCGTCTTTCTCGAAAGTCCACACCCAATATTACCCACCCCACCAGTCATGCCCCGACATCGGGCCGCGGGGTTCCTCAGCCCACCAACGTCGAATCCAAAGCCCAGTGACTGTTGTAATATGAAATTGACCATGTATTCACAAGTCTTTAGAAAAGCTTTACTTGATTGATGGATCACGTATCGGCCTCATGAATCTGGACCATGCATGTACTTTTTACGCCTTTTGGAAGGCAAATCATGGGAAAAGAATGCGACTACTTAATCTACATTCCGCGCTATTCTGGCATCCCGTCCCGAGTTCCGTTTACACTCGACGTCACGTGGCATATCCCTTCGCCTGATGCCGCGAGGCTGCTTCTGGAGCTCTTTGCGACCTTTCGTCTTCACATCGGCAGGACTCGGCCCCTTATTGTCCGTTTCTTTTTGGTCCGTGTTTTATCCCATCTTAGCTTTATTTTAAAAACTTCTCACCCAAAAACAATAGTTCAGTCATCGTTGGCGTCATATAGTTCATCCCACGCAGAAAGAACGCCCGCCCAGAACGCCGTATAAAGATACAACAGTTTTATGACAAATAGTGGCGAATGCATGTTGTACTCGTCATGTGCAAGCGAGTCGCTGGAGGCAGCTAAGGACACCTGTCATGAAAGAGCCGTCAGCATACGTAAGCGTAAGCATCGGGAAGTTGCGTCATTGAGATTGTACACCTGCAGTCCACTTACCGCTCACACCCTGCGTTAAGGTAGACGTTGCTTCAGTACTTCGGTTGCCCAGGCTAGCAGTTACCACGTTCTCAACCGTACGTCGCTCCTCGAGCTTGTTGGCCCACCTGAAGACTTTCTCGTCTTCCCGACCATCACCAACCACCATCAGAAAGTCCACCGGCTTATGCGTATCTCCATCTGAACTGGCTCGCGTGTTCAGCTTCTCAAACACCTTTTGCGCCGCTGTGCTCTTCGTCCAGTCCATGGACTCCACGGCGATCGTGCCATCAAGAACAATCGCGTGAACCCTGAGCGACTCGCATGCGTCATTTACATGGCTCGCACAGTCAGCTGCGAGGCGAGCGGCAGCTTCTTGATCTTCGGCCACGCCGAAATGGAATAATATGCTGCAGCGACGCTCCTCCACTTCCGCGCCTGGTGTTCGCTCCAGGTAATAGCGGAGAATCTCCTTGACAGACTTCTTCCAATTGTCAATATGCGTACCATCCGACATTTCAACCCATTTCTCTGAACCGCAATCCTTGATGTAGCCACCGTTTTCAGCAATTAGACCCAGGCCAGGCACTCGGCGGAACACTTGATCAACTTCCTCAGGCTGACGACCAGATGTGATGTAGACAATATTGCGTTCGTCCAAGAGCAGGTCATTCAGGACATCTAATGTGCGCTGTGGACTGACTGGAATGATCTTGTTGACGGGACCCCAGCTGACCAACGTGCCCTCATAATCCAGCATGAACAGGCGACGGCTGGAATTTTTGTACATTCGACTGACTTCTTGAATGGAGAGACGGGGAACGGATGTCTGGTCTCGCTTGTGCTGCTCGTCATACGCGCGGTCGAGATGAGACAGGAGCTCGCCGAACCAATGAGACCCCGTGTGGCGGGCGGCTAATTCATGTAGTATTTCCCAGCGACGCATCTTTTCGTCCTGACCCATTTCCAGGGCTTGTTTGATAGCATCGGCGCACTGACGGTAGTCCCAGGGGTTGACGGAAAGTTCACTCTGGCCAAAAAGCGAGGATGTGCCAGTAAACTCGGACAAAATTAGCGAACCATGTTTGCGCTGGGGGAAAATTTTGCCATCTTGGCAGAAGATGTACTCATGCGACGTCAGGTTCATGCCCTCGCGCTGGCTTGTAATCATGAGTGCATCCGCAATGGTGAGCAGGGCCAGGTACTGAGCGTAATCGATGTCCTGTTTGAGATAGACAACGGGCTGGTAGGCCAAGTTGGCCCATGACGAGTTGACACGGGTGACAATATCTGACACCGTTGCATCGAGGTGGCTGTTTTGGCTCGACGAAAGAGCAACCTGGATCAGCACAGTGTGCTCGCGCCATTGTGGATTCTTGTTCAAGAACAGCTCATAGGCGAGAAGCTTTTGTCGAACGCCGCGGACATGGTCGAGCTTGTCTCGGGCGACGATGAGCTTCTTGCCCCTGTATCTCTCTTGTAGAATTTGAAACCAACGGAGCACGCCCTGCTCGCCACGGTTCTTGTTCAGGCTGGTGGGGTCGATTCCGATTGCAGTGTTGATGACGTCGACGAAACGATTCTCCAGTTCGATGCCTTCTGGGGTAGCTTCGATGCTGAGAATCCTGCTGCAGGTTTGCAAGAAGTGTCTGCTATACTCTTGAATCTGGAACCCGACTAGGTTTGCTCCGAGCATACCCTCAAGTAGCTCCTTGCGGACTGCGAGGCAGCGGAAGACCTCGGACGAAGGAAAGGCAACATGCAAGAAGAAGCCAATCTTGGCATCAGGCAGCTTCTTGCGAACCATGCCTGGGACCAGGAGCAAATGGTAGTCGTGCACCCAAATGACATCGCCACGTTTCCAATTCTGGACAATCTTGTCGGCAAAGGCCTGGTTTACATGGACGTAGTACTTCCAGGAATGATCCTCGTAGGCTTTGCTCTTGGGATTGTCCGGAATCTGGTAGTGGAAGACTGGCCAGAGAATCTGCTTGCAGAAGTGCGTGTAATGGCCATCGAAATCCTTGTCTGAACAGAAGACTGTCAGCATGTCGTACTCGTTTGCCAAGTGATTCTCAATGTCCTCTCTTTGCTGTGTTCCTTCGAGTGCATCAGTAGGCATGCCCAAGGTTCCCACCCAAGTATAATCACCGAGCTTTCCATCCCGGGCGGCAGCTTCAGCTGCGTTTCGCAGTCCTCCATTGCCTTGATCGGCATTTACCACACTCCAGGGAGCTGAAGAAAAGACGCGGTCGTGGCTATCACTGCGCAAACGCGCCTTTGGCTGGACCAGTCCACGGCGACCAAGCTCCCGGGCCTTCTCCATGGTTCTGTCGCGCTCAAAAAGTGCGGCCGGGGGGGGCGAGTTGGCTCGAGACAATGGCTGGTTGGCGCGGGCCCCCCAGCGTGATGCGATCTCGTCTGTAGACCCGAGTTCATGGGGAAACTGGATGCGGAACCCATCCTCGTTGGAAAAGGGATCTGGAGACTCCGGCTCATCGGTGGGAGTGTGAGGTGGGGTGATGACAGGTCGCGGGTCGAAGAGGCTAGGTTGGGCCTCGGACGCGAGAGCAGTCGGAAGTGGCTGTGGAGGTGGTATCGTTGTCTTTGGTCTTTTTCGTAGTGTATTTCTCGGTGGAGGAGTGCCGGGCAGATTGAAACGGATGGTTTTGGGTAGGAAGCTACACAAATTCCAAGAGGTGAGGTCAGCGGCAGAAGTCACAGGAGTAGTCCGGCAGGGCATTGGAACTTACAGCGAGCACACAAAGACGGTCATGGTGTCTCGTGATTATGGCGCCAAAGGGCGGCCTGCTAAGATTAGAAACAGTTGAAGCAGAAGCGGCCAGAACGTGGTTGCAAAGTAAATCTCAGCAGCAGTGCATGTGGAGAAATTGATGTAATGACGGTTGGCCTGGGAGGGGCAATGGAAATAAATATCTGGGACATACCCTTGAGAAAGAGATTGGTTGCAACAACGATGACAACTGGAGAATGGCTGTATGGAGGAGGAAGGCGGGGGATAAGAGATGATTGATGGTTCTCTTGACCTCTTTTGAGGGTTTAAAATCTAGGCGGGTGGCCGTTGGGCGCGCGGCGTGCGTAAATCAAGGTCTATGTAACGCTGCCAACTGCTCCGCCTGGTTTCTGCTTCAAGGCGTGGGGGCCACTGAATGGATGCAGTGATGCAGTGGTGCTGCAAGTGGTGCGTGGTGCGTGGTGCGTGCTGGGTTACTTCAGTGCGGATTGGTGGACCCGCCGCCGCCAAGTGTCTACAAGTGACATGGCATGATGCAAGATCGGGCAGGAGCACGAACAACGGGTGCGGCTGTGATGCTTCCTCTGGTGCAGTCCTTGACCCGACTTGGGCATTTCGAAGCCAGTGGAATGTACATGTACCGAGTGCACGACAATACAACGGTCGTAGTACATATATGTAATGTAAACAATGTAAATAAATGCCCAAGGTCCACGCCTGCGCCGGGGAGCCACTTCACTGTGCAGGTGTGCAGCAAGTAGTGTGGCTGGCGAAGCTTCTAGCTGTCCATGGACCTTCCTCAGAGCTGCCCCCCTGCAGTCGTGACGTAATCCAGATCAGGGTCAATCAGGCAATTTCGCCAACTTTGCCATTCTCGCTGTATGGCTGTATGTATGTACATGTGCGTGCCGCCGGGGGCTGGAAGGTTTGTTCCGCTGGGGTCAAAGGCAGCCATGGCCAAGGCCGGAAATCATGTTCCTCTGTGACACGACGGAGGTGACACGACGGATACCCCGGCAGCGTTCCCTAACAACAAATCAACTCCCAGCCGGTCAACTAGTGGGAATGGATGTGATTGATGTTGTGGATGTTGTGGATGTTGTCGTGCTGGCACACCAAGTCACCAGCACCGACCCGTCAAGATGTGGTGATGAGATGGATCCGAGTAGCTGGAACATGTGGTGGCTCGCACGTCCGTACCGTCGTACCAAAAGCAGCCACCGGGAATACTTGGCTCTGCTGGACGCTCAAGTTCTGCTGCCGAGACCCGTCACATTTGCACACAGTTAGTCCGACTTCTTCACTCGTCCGGGGCCCCTGGGGGCAAGGACACGCGCTTTCATGCCTGAAGCTTTGTGATGTGACTTTTACGCAGTTGTGATTTCCGCATGAGGTCACCTGGTCAGATACATTCCAACTTCCAAGATTCGTGGACGCCAAGACGCCATGCCCGATCGGCGGTGGTCCCCTTACTAATGCTCTGGCCCAACCGATTCGAATGTTCTCGACGTCCGCAGTTGGGAGTCGGGCACTTTAGCCGCGAACGGCCTTCCGGATTCCACACCCAAAACGAGCGAGTACGTAAACGCGCAGCAACGCATTCTTGTGCACAAGTATGTAATACCTAGTATACCGCTTCAGGCTGAGTTGCTGCTACGCATTCAAGAAATGCGAGCGATTTTTCGAGGACCATGACCTCCTTCGTCGCAACGATCGAACCAAGTGCGCCAGCGGAACTTGCTCCCATGCCCATGTGGCAGAGGAGAGGAATGCCATTCGACGGTTGAGCCACAATTATCTTTCTGCGACGATCCTGCGTACTGGGCCGCTACATGTACTCCGTACTCGGTACTGTAACGGGCTTATTTTTTCAACATCTCTCGATTTAACATGTTATTCAATGGGACTGGGTGCGTTTACTTTAATAAAGATTTATTCTGCTTCCACCTTGGCCCTCACGATCTTTTCAGACCGCAATTCAAGTTTTGGGCCGCGCTGAGACTCTGGACGTCGCGAGCCCTTGGGTAGCATCCTTGACTAGGTTTGGCCTGACCAATGTTGGGCGACGTCGATCGGGTGTGAGTCTTGTCTCACAACACCCATCGATGCATGTCTGGCTTCTCACGGGAACGGCCCATGGTGTGTGGCTGAGATAAAGCGAAGCCCTGCCAGATTCCTGATTTTATGAGTACATAATCAGCATCGTTTTTATACCATGTAGAAACCTGTCCTGTTCTTGTTTAAAGCTTCCCTCACGATCGACGTCTGTGGCTGTGTACATAGTCCGGCTTTTCCATGATTCTGGCCAGCTCCAGCAGTTTCGTCCATCCCAGAGTGGTATTGCCACCGAGTCAAGCTGCCCTGATATTGTGGCACCTGGGCTGGATGACTGCTGCATGACGTTTTGCCAGCGACGGATCGAGGTGGTTGTGGTTCGTTTGTCAGGCACTCGGTTTTCCGAGATGACCAGACCCGAGATGAAGAGCACGGGAAGCTAATCGGTAGTGGAGGGACTTTCTAGCATTCCGTCGCCCCTCTTACATCATGTTTGATGGGTGGGTTGCGCCTCGGACCGCCTCGGACCGCCTTGGACCGCTCGCTCCCCGAGTTTTGAGCTTCCCCCCCCCTTATATTACTCGGTAGTCTGCCACGAGTCACGACAACAAGCTTCGAGCCCGACGACCGACGACGACGACTCATCCGTCCGATTGACGCCACCGAAGCCTGGCTGTCTCCCTGGCAATGCCAGACGGACCCTGACGTGCAGTGGCCACTTCAAATCCCGCCTCGGCTGTTTTGGTTGCCAACGCAGACGCATCCAGCAAGTGCAGCGAGCTACGCCCGCCGTGTTTGCAACGTCATCACCGTCTGGGACTAGAGTGCGTCGTGTTTACCCATCGACCATCTTCGTCTATTTCATGGCAGCCGGGCTCCCCACCTCTGCCTCTTGATGCGTTATCAGCAAATGGCAGCCATGTCCCACCACAAGGACATAGAAACACTCATGTCCATTCCATGGTTTCAGAGCCAGCCTAAGGACTATACAAAACATGAACGGGATGAGAGACCCTGCGACGAGCCCTGGGCAAGTCTGTCGCAAGAAGACTAAACTTGGTCATCGTCATGGTTTATTGAGGTGCTTCAATAACTTTGTACACATTAGCGTCAGACGGTACGTGCCGCTGCCAACCGAGCCCTGAATCTCGCCCCGAATCTTACGCCCCCGAAAAGAGCAAACTGACGTGTACATACCTACGATTAGCGTTGCGCCAGCATTGTTCACCAACGAGGACTTCTTCGATTTCTCGCGCCCGAAAAATCGCGGTTGGGCCGATCTTGGTAATTCACTCTTTGTATCGCGCCACAATTTCGACCAACCACGGATGGGCGGAATAACACCACCATTAATAATTATTAGCTGAACCAAGTGCCCTCCCTGGCCCAGGATCTGCCCATTCGCTGTCATCAGTACATGACGTGGCCTTTGAGGTATTGCGAACGAGATGTTGGTGAACCAGGACGCGCCATAATATCTGCTCAATCCTTGAGAGAGGGGGAGGGGAGGGGGCTCCTTTGCTCCGTGCAAGTTTCGATTCACGCCGAGGATGTAAACGAAACTAGTTTCATCCAAGCGTCGTCAGCTTTGAGATGCCGGGGAAACTCTGATGGGGAAGCTACTTGTTACCGTATCACTTTCCACCTCCCCAATAACGTTTGCGACACCCGCACCCCGATGTAAACGCTCGCCAATTTTCACTCCGCGCATTCTCCAAAGATGCGTCCAATGATGCTGATCTGTGTGTGTTATTTCGCTTCGTGTTCACCGAAATGCAACGTAAAGCCATCGGCGTGGTTCACGAACTGTTCATAGTTGTCCACCAGCGGCGCCTGCACCCGGATGCAATGCTTGCCAGCCTGGATTTTCTTCTTTTAGCAGATGATTTCAATGCTACGATCGTGTTTGCCACATCTACTGATGTTGATTGAGAACACAGACCTGGCAGCTATTGAGGATGAGCAGGCGAGGTGTAGCTGTTGATGGCGAGAAATTGTGCCTTCTAAATTTTATTCATCGCTTATTCAGTCCAAATGTGTCTTCCTTCTGGCACCACTCTCCCTCGTCTGCGCGCTGAAATGGGTTTTAGTTCTGCCACAGTCTGACAGCTTTGTCTTTTCCTCCACTAGCAACGCGCTTGCCGTCAGGTGCCCAATCTACCACGTACACCTCGTCATTGTGCCCGGGCAAGTCGACGGCAAGCTTGAATGATGCCATTGACCACACCTTGAGGGTTGTGTCCTTTGATGCCGTAACGAGCAATCGTGAGTCTGCAGAGAAGGCGCACTGGTATACGGTAGCAACGTGACCACGAAGAGTGTTGATGAACTTTCCATCCCTTTTGTGCCCGTGTCAGGTCAATGGCCCAGATAATTTCGATTGAGATAAGGGTGACACGTACCTTGCGCTCCAAATCTTTGTGTGGTTGTCCCAGCCTGCACTAGCAATCAGGGTGTTGTCGGGCGAGAACGTAACATGGTTGATTTGTTTCTGATGACCAACCATTCTGGCAACCGGTTTGCTTCCTTGGGACGGCTCCCACAGATACATGGTGAAGTCATCACTGGCTGAGACCAACCTCTCGGATATTCTTCCTTGGACTTTGGCTGCCTTCTCAAACCTCTCCTTTGCCTTTGCCCTTTTCGCCTCATCAGTAGTCGGGGTGGGCTGGTGATCATGGTATGCTGTTCGAAGTGCAAAATCTGTGGAAAGCGCCAGGTGGTTGATCCAGTGAGCATGTGATGACAGCGTGTGGACCAAGGTGCCTTTCTCGGCGTCCCATACGCGAATGGTCTTATCGTGGCTCCCCGTGTAAATAAGCCCGGTCCCGCCCCAACGAACGCAGCTGACGGAGCTCTTGTGCCCCGAGAGAACATGCTCGGTGCGACCTGTGTTCACGACCCAGATGCGAACTGTTGCGTCTTTACTTGCGCTGGCCAACCGAGGAGTGCCATCCCGCCACAAATGGTACGGTTCCCAGGCGATATTTGTGATCCATTTCGCGTGGCCGGTCAGGGGAGATCCAGTTGGCTTTCCTGTTTCTGGGTTCCAAAGTCTGACAGACTTGTCCATGCTGCCCGTGGCCAGGCGCTGACCATCAGGAGACCATGCCACACACAGGACCCAATGAGAATGGCCACTTAGAGTGTGTTTCGGGGTTCCAGTTTCTGTGTTCCATATCCTAGCACTCTTGTCACCAGAGCCGGTGGCAAGACGGGTATTCGTGGCTGGACTAAACTGCGCTGCTAAAATGGCCTCACCGTGGCCGGGTATTCTATGTGACATTCGCGTAACAGCCTGCACCTTGAATACAGACTGTGGCTCGGCAGTTAATGTGACGGTCGTCTCAAAAGGATTCTCGATTCCATGACTTCTCAACAATTCCAGAAGATCTGTCGGGTACTGGTCGATGATTATGTCGGAATCTGGAATATGGATACGAAATCGGTAAGGAAGATATTCTTCCCGATCCTGTAGAGGGGGGAGAGGTCAGTGGCATAAAAAAAAGTGCTGTCTACAGACTGAGAAAGCAACTGACTCTTGCTAACAATGTATTCAGCAGAAGGGACAGGTTCTTCTCCGATGCATCTGCCAAGGGCACCTCGATCACGTCGCAGGCTTGGTTGCCGTCGCCGTCCAGGAACCGAGCTTTGAAGGAGCCGGCTGGACCGGTCATAGCTGTGGTTACATCTTGTTGTAGCCTTGATCGTTCAAGATCTTCGCGGCGCTGCCGTTTCGAAGGTGGGGGAACGATAGTCGCCATTGTGCCAATTTGCCAAAGTTCGTGCTGGAACAGTAATAAAAAGGAACTCCAAGCATTTATTTTTTTGCCCATTACACCCACTTCTTCGTGGCGGGACGGCGGGGCGGCAAAATTCTGACAAAATTTAGGCGGTGAACGACATCCTGACCCACTAAGAAAAATGCATTAACATCCAGATCCCGATGATACGGCTTTCTTCCCGTTTGAATGCCACGTATTTTGTGGCTATACTCTACCCAAATTTTATGTAGGATTCCATCGATCAGCCCTCGTCCTCCTCGGTAGGCAGGGAAATTGTTGGGACTGCGGCAAGTCTTAACCAGGAATGTCCCCAGCCGGGTCTGCCAGCTGAAAATGTGGTTCCTGCATGAGAGCTTCGGGGGCGTGGGTGGTGTTGGAAACCACGAGATCGTGTGTCAGTGCCTGGTGTTGCTCTGCTGCAGCACCGGAGAGCTGCTGGGAGTCCTGGTTCTGGTCGATTCGGTTCTTCCGTTGCCTCGCTGACCATTGTTTCTGTGCGGCAAGAGCTTTCCTATTGGAGTCTTGGGCAGTTTGCCGCTTCTGTCGCTGCATACATGTATCCTCGTTCTGGACGGCATACATGGCAGCCACCCGTAATTGCAGCTGGGCCAGGACATTTAAACGATCCGGCTGACCCGTCGCTCCATACGCTTGTTTGGGCAAGCATCAGGTCTTCAGACGTATCGAATATGTCCATTTCGGGTACTGCAGCAGCTGCCAGGATGTGAAACATGGTGGCCATCGATAGAGAGACGAGTGGATTTGAGGATGAACCTGAACCCAAGACTTTCCATTCGCACAGAAACCATTTTCTATTCAGCTCGTCAACCTGCCCGGCCCTGGTCTTGAGTTACGCTGCACCGTGGATGCACTGGGCCAAAAGCTACAGTACGTCAGACGGTTGAGCCAGCACAAGTTATCCGGAGCTTCAGCGGCCGCAGCACTCAATCGAGAGTGGGATCCACTTGGTTTTAGGCACTTTGGCTGTCTAAGCATTGGTCTCAAACAAAACAATGATTGGCTTGGCGGATCTGGAATAATCCATCTACAACGGAAGGAGCCCTCTACCACGACTGCCTGGCATTTGCTCGACTGCATCCATATTTTCTCGCCTCGAACGATAGATTCTGCTCTTGTGAAACATTTCCATGTAGTCAAACTTGAACTCCCAATCAATCCACCAGCCCAAATCACCCTTTACTCATAAGTCCGTCTTCTTCGAACCAGGAATTGGCCGGACTGAGCAACTCGAGCACCCCTGACAATGAAACGCTCTTCAAGGTCTGCTTTAGAGACGGCGTCGAGTCACTTCAAAAACCATGCCGAACTTCATGATGGACGTCCCCAGCAACGGGGCTCAACGGAAGGGAGAAATACTGCTCGGACAGTTCGATCGTTTGTCAGCACAGGGCCACGAACATCCACATCGAATGCCCGCGGTTCTGTCTCACGGCCTTCGACCTCAGCGTCTGGTCGCAAGTCTCGACCCGGGACTTTGTCTACGATTTTGGGCACAAATGATGATCAAACCGTAGTTTGTGCAATAGGAGAAGCTCGGGGCGTCTTACCTTTGGTTGGAGTTGCCCTCGTGAATATTACACTCGGCGAAGCCACTCTGAGCCAGATATGCGACAACCAGTCTTACGTCAAGACGATCCATAAGCTTCAAATGGCGAACCCTTCTCGAATGGTCTTCATGTCTACCGCCTGCCCTCCTATCAGAGATAATGTTCTGTTCACTCTTGTTAACGAATTGATTCCCGACGCTCGAATCGAATTAATGGACAGGTCGGCATGGTCTGAAACAGATGGATTGGAGTACTTACACAACCTGGCTTTTGGAAGTGATATAGACCCAATCAAAGTGGCTGTGGATGGAAAATACTACAGCGTAAGCTCTTTTGCAGCGGTAAGGGTATCCAAAGGGCACATAACCACCTTGACACTGACTTTCATTATGCCATGAAATACATTGAACAAACCTTTACAGTGACATTCGCTCCACATTCGCTGCGCATCCGATATCGCCCATCGGAGGACACGATGATGATTGACATTTCGGTACTACAGTCCCTGGAGATAGTGCAAAACATCAGAAATCCCAAATCCAAGGATTGTCTGTTCGGGATACTCAATCAGACATTGACGCCCATGGGAAGCCGCATGCTAAGAAGTAACATCCTACAACCACCAACCAAGTATGAAACTTTCATCGGACCTCGGTATGATGCCGTGGAAGAGCTCACTGGAGAGGAAGAGATTTTCCACAGCGTGCGAGCGGGTTTGTCATTCATGTTAGATTAGTTCTGACTGAGTGCATTACTAATCGTACCTAGCTTTGGGAAACTTTACAGACGTCGAAAGGGTTCTCACAAAGGTGAAGCAGCCCGTTCAAGCCGTGCGCAAGCCCCTTGCTGATCAGATATAGATGATCACACTGACCAAAAAGGCCACGATAGCTCAAGTCGAAGAACACATCAATCGCATCCTGGTTACCAAGTCATTTCTCGAGTCAATCCCACAGCTCCACCAGGCACTTTCTGGATGTAATAGCCCATTGTTGCTCAAAATCCGTGACATTTGCGATCCCAGCGTATCCGACCCAATTCTACTGAGCATCCAAACGATAATAGAAGCAGATGTTACCGTTATGTCAACTCCACTCGATATGCGCAACGCAAGAATATTCGCAGTCAAGGCTGGCATTAGTGGCTTGCTCGACGTCGCACGCCAAACCTACAAAGAGCTCACGGAGGAGATCCACCTTCATGTGCAAGAGGTTGAGAGTTCGTCGTCCCTCCAAAGAGTTATGCAGAAGTTGTGTATCTGACTTAAATGTCGCAGGAGAAATTGGGTTACAAACAACCTTGAAGTTCGACAATGGGCGAAAGTATTGGCTCAGGCTTAAAAGTATGGATCGCGACGCTGGAGAGATACCTGCCGTTTTCATCAACGTTGTTAGAAAACAGACTGGCATCGAGTGCCAGACAATGCAGCTTATCAAACTAAATGGCCGACTTTCCGATATCTCCAACGAAATAATCGCACGCAGTGACGCTATCATTCAAGACTTGATCATTATGCTCAGAGCGTCAGCACCTCAGCTATTTAGACTGTGTGAGTCCGTGGCGCTTCTTGACATGGTGGCGTCTTTTGCACACCTCACAATTATGAGGGACTACACTAGGCCAGAGTTCAGGGGAGCGTTTGCCATGAAGGCGGCCAGGCATCCTGTGCTGGACAAGGTATTTGCTCATGCATTATAGCCCGCGCAGTTTGCAGCAGAACTAACCGTTTAGATCTTATATGAGGATTTTGTACCGAATGACTATTATGCCACCGAACAGAACGGCTTCCAGATTGTGACAGGATGCAATATGGGAGGAAAGAGTACATACATCAAGGCCGCCGCGTTGTTACAGATCATGGCACAGGTCGGATGTTTTGTGCCCGCAGCCTATGCATCTTTTTCGCTCATTCACAATATATTTGCTCGCGTTTCTCTCTCTGATAATTTGGAAGCGAATCTTTCTACCTTTTCTGTAGAGATGAGAGAAATGGCCTTTATTCTGAGAAATGTGGACGACAAAAGCCTGGTGATCATAGACGAGCTAGGGAGAGGAACTAGCACACGGGACGGTCTGGCCATTGCCATTGCCATGTCGGAGGCCTTGATTCAATCAAAAGCGTTTGTATGGTTTGCCACGCACTTTGTCGACCTTGTTCATGTACTTGAGAAACGTCCGGGTGTGGTGTGTCTTCACCTGGCATCCAAAAAAACAATGTCGGATGATGGCATGCCGCGGCTGGCAATGCTGTACAAGGCCACTCAGGGCACCGTTGACACCACCGAGCACTATGGAATCGATTTAGCAAGATCTCTTGGGTTTCCGGAAGACTTCACTCGACGTGCAGAAGAGGTGGCGAGCGAGATCAGGCGGCGTAGACAGCAGAATCAGCAGAATCCAGAGGCTCGGAATGTCTTGGCTCGTCGCAAATTGGTTCTCAATCTTTACGAAACTCTTAAACAAGCGGCAGAGCACGGCGACGACGAAATCCTGCCAGGCTATTTGAAGCGCCTACAGGAGGAGTTTATCCTGCGAATGAATGAGTTGAGCGTGTCAGCATCCACTTGAAAAGCGCGTGGGAGGACAGATACAAGAGATGGCTTGGGCAAATCCAACGTACTTGCTTTGCTTTGCTACTTGACAATCCAAAAAGAACGGTGGCATGTATGTAACTGCACGATGGGGCCTGATTTTACTCAAAGGGTCGCTCGTATTGAAATGCGTCCACTCGTTGCCATACCTCTCGAACTACACAATGCTGTGCCTCGACGCCCCCCCCCAACCCCCCGCGCGAGAGTCGCCTGCTGATCTATGGACAAGTCAGCGGAGGTTCAAATTCCCTCATGTCCTAGGTGGCAGATAATTGCCGTACAGCGAGATATAGTCGGACGTCCAACTTTGCCTTGGGTCTTGGCGCGGTGGCGGGGTCTGCTGACGGGTTTGCCATGGTCATGAGGCCGCCGGCTTCTTCCAAAATTGGCGATTCCAGCCGCTACATGCCTTTGGTACAATGTCGGCGACTGGGTGTGGTGGTCTCGAAGAGAACTGCACATACAGTATCGGCTGCACTCTCTCCAAGCGACTCACTCTCCGTCGCCAGCCCCAAGTCGGCCATCAGCCTCGCTGAAGATGCGCGAGACGTCGAGCTTGTGTCCGAGGGAGTGGCCGGGTGCGGCACGGCCGAGGGAGATGGTGCATAGGCTTGCAAACCATTGTGTCTGCTTTGGTTTGAGATGGATGGGAGATGTTCAGGGAGGTGGGATCCGGGTGAGGAAACCTTGTCCCGCCCGACGGGACAAATTCCCACGATAATAAACCCATATCGAGACGCACACGCCCCCCCCCCCATGCGTGAGCCACACGTCAGATGACCTTGCATCGGGAAAGAATGTTCCACACACATGGCTAAGACTTTATCCAGGGTTCGAATTCGACGTCCAAAGCAAAGATCCCGATGTGGGGCCGCGTCTAGCGCGAGGCTTCCGAGCGGCGAGGAGACGGGGATCGCTCTTTTTGTGTCAGGAATCTGGGGCGCGGGCGCGGAATGCATCCACCTTTTGCCAGGTTGATCATTGATCAATACCCTTGCTATCTTGCGGCATCAGAGTTCAGGAGTCAGGGGTCAGGAGTCAGAACATGACACATCGTATAATCCGGACTTGAATACCTCGTCTTCCTCCTTGGCGCTGGCTTCACATCCCGGGCTACTTTTCTGTTAATACATGTTTTTTTCTTCTTCATTTTCATTTTTTTTTTTCATGATTCTGTCCTCTGCCCCTACAGCCCCCCAACCAAACACGCAATGAAAACACAATCACAGCTCTTTGAAATGTCGTCAATAGAGGACCAAACAGCGCGACTGGACCGCCACGGCTTCCTCTTTGGCCAAAAGATTGCACATTCGCTGTCGCCGTACCTGCACCAGTTGGTATATGACCACCTGGGCATGAAATGGGGTCAGATACTCCTCGACTCGGCCGATATGCAGCAGTTCCTGCAACTCGCCCGGCATCCCTCCTTCTACGGCGCATCCGTCACGATGCCCAACAAGGTGGCCGTCCTGTCTCACCTCGACGAGATGACGCCCGAGTGCCGCGATGTCGGCGCCTGCAACACCCTCTTCCTCAGGGAACGCCATGGCAAGCGCATCCTCTGCGGCACCAACACCGACGTCGTCGGCATCCGGGACTCTTTCCAGCACAACGTCTCCGACCCGTCGGCTGCGTTGCATAACCGCCCTGCTCTCGTCATCGGCGGAGGCGGCGCCGCCAGGAGCGCCATCTACGCACTGCGGGAATGGATCCACGTCACCGACATCTATCTCGTCAACCGCGACAGGACCGAGGTCGAGGCCGTCATGGCCCACTGCGCCTCGAGGGGGTTCGGCCGCGCCCTCCGCCACGTGGCGACCGTCGAGGAGGCCCAGGCGGCCGAGGGACCCGGCGCCGTCGTCGCCTGCATCCCGGACATTGATCCCCAGACCGAGGAGGAGAAGCGGGCGCGACGGGTGACCGAGGTGCTTCTGGACAAGGGGCAAAGGGGGCACAAGGGGGCCATGCTGGACATGTGCTACAACCCGACGCCGTTTACGAGACTGGGCGCCATTGCCCAAGACAAGGGCTGGCAGGTCATCTTGGGGACGGAAGCGCTGATATGGCAGGGTTTGGAGCAGGACAAGTACTGGACGGGCCGGGGGCTGGACGAGCTGCCGGTGGGAAAGGTGCAGGAGGCGATTGGGGACAAGGTGGCGCAGAGATCGCAGTCGAGGCTGTGATATAAGGGGAAGGGGGGTGGGGAATGGATGGCGCTTACTAGTTTCAGATTAAAGGGGAATAGGGGAGCGGCTAGCGGTTGTGTATGAATAATTTTCAGGCCCAAGAGCAGAATTTTACTACCTAACTACCTCTACCATGGTTGGAGCAAAGGATGTTTCCCTTCTTCACCGAAGACTCAATCTGCTCAGCCTCGACCTTTTCGACGTCCAGCCGCACCCCATTATTTGCGTTCTGGCGGAAGGCATGGTCCTCGGCGGCCAGCTCGTCCATGAGCATCTTGTTGGCGCGCCACGAGGGCTTGATGGCGAACAGGCGGTCCATGGCCTCGAGCGGCACGGCCTTGGTCTCGGGCACGAAGAAGAAGACGAACAAGGCGGAGAGGATCATGAGCGACGCGAAGAAGAAGTAGACGGCGTGGCCCCACGCGTCAAACATTTGCTCGGTGAAGCGGGCGATGACGAAGTTCCAGAACCAGTTGTTGGCGGCGGCGCTGGCCTGCCCGAGCGAGCGCGTCCTGTGGTCAAACATTTCCGAGTTGACGACCCAGGGGGTGCCGTTCCACGAGGGCGTGTAGAAGGCCGTCCAGAGGTAGAAGAAGACGACGGCGGCGACGCCTCCCGAGGTCGGGCCCTCGCCGTTGCCGCCGCTGCCGCCGCCGGCCGCCCGGATGTACGCCCCGATGAACCACATGCAGAGGGAGCCGCCGGCGGCCCCGACCATGAGGAGGTTGCGGCGGCCGACGTGGTCGATGAGGACGAGGATCCACACGACGGTGAGGACGGTCTTGACGACGCCGAAGATGCCGGTGGTGAGGAAGCTCGTGTTTGTTCCCGTGATGCCGATGCTGCGGAAGACGGTGGGGCTGTAGTAGTTGATGGCGTTGATGCCGGAGCCTTTTGCCGAGGAGAGAAAGGGGGGGGAAGTTGGAGCCCAAGGTTAGCCATGGCAGCTTTTTTTTTTTTTTTTTTTTTTGCGCGCGCGCTTTGCGCTTTGCTTGCTTTGCTTTTTCAAGTTTTGAACAAGTTCCGGGTGGGGGAAGGGAAGAACTGACCGTTTTGAAAGACAAACAGCATGGCGCCGAGGAAGAATCTCCATCGGATCCGCCTCTCCTTGAGAGCCAGGAAGGGCTTCCAGAAGCCGGGTCCGACCTCGCGTCGGTACCGGGCCAAGTCGTCGTCGATGTGCGAAACCTCCTCGACGACGTACGTGTCGGAGGCGTCGAGCTGACGGATCCAGCACAGGTTCTCGACGGCCTCGCGCCGCCGGCCCCTGGAGAACAGCCAGCGCGGCGACTCGGGAATGAACAGGGCGCCGACGAGCAGCATGCCGGCGGGGATGAGCTGGACGGCAAAGGGGATGATCCACTGGGCGCGGCCGGGCGCCACGGTCATGCTGACGCCGTAGTTGATCCAGAATCCGACGAGGCCGCCGACCTGCCACCCGAGCTCGTAGATGCCGACCAGGCGGCCGCGGACGGCGGGCGGCGCCAGCTCCGAGATGTACACGGGCGTCATGTTGGAGCAGCCGCCCACGCCGAAGCCGGCGAGGACCCTCCCCCCTACGATGAGGCCGGTGCCGCGGTCGCCGCTCGCGCCGAGCATCGTGCCCGCGCCGGCGACGAAGACGAGCGTGAACAGGACGAGGGACTTGCGCCGGCCCAGGAAGTGGCTCGTCGCGTAGGCGGCCAGGCTGCCGAAGAAGGCACCGGCCTGGTACACGGACACGATGTTCTGCTTGAGCAGCGCGAGCGACGCCGGGGAGGGGGACGCGAAGCCGAACTCGTTGACGAACGAAGGCAGCGCGAGCGTCGTGCCGATAAAGGCCGAGTCGTAGCCGAGCATGCACGATGCGAACGAGGCGAGCGCCGCGCAGGCGTACACGCGCCAGTTGTAGACGGCCTTGGGCGTCGGCCTGTCCTCTTTCAACGAGAGGATGCTCATCGTGATGTGTTTGGTTCCGATGTTGGTGTGGTGGGTTTTCGTTCGCCGAGTTTTTTTTTTTGCTGAAAGTTGAGGCCAACCTGGCTTATGACTCGGGAAGCGACTTTTAGGAGTTAAAAAAAAAATCCGGCGGTATCGGTTTCGATATGTCGTGCTTCACTCCGTACTGCTCTGCTCGCTAACAAGTGGTCGTCCGTCAGTCGTCGACAAGGACAGGCAATACATCCATCCACGTGGCCCGGGTCTTTGACAAAAAAAAAAAAACCGTCGCCAAGTGGAGACGTCGACGCCACAAAAATCCGGAGTGGGTGCGGGGAGGTACGGAAAATGAAAAAAACATGGCGTTCGCTCGGGCGCCACTGCTCGGGATAAGGATGAGGAAATATCCTGATATCCTGCAGCACTCGCACCCGGGGGAAGGGGGGGGGTGGCAGGCAACCTTTTCGAATGCCTTCAACGGGAAGCTGCAAGTACGTTTTGATTGCCTAACAAACAACTCTAGGACCCTGTCCATAAGCAACTCGGAAACTCATTCATCAGCAAGCCCATGTCGCCAAAACTAAACGTGCTTAACCCGACATCATCGACACAATCAGTTGGTTGGTGACTTGGGTCTGGCAGTTCCACCATTTGCCCCCTCTGGAATATATTTGCCTATCCTTTCCCTCCCAGCCTTTCCATGCACACATGCTCCGTAGGTAACCGCAAATTGCTAACAATAAAGAAGAATGAAAAAAAAAAAAAAAAAAAAAAAAATCCAACTCTTTTGCACTGCGAGCCGAAAGTCCGAGACGACTTGCGCGGACATCCGTGGATCGATTACAAAGGGTAGGTCGAATGTATTCTTCAAGAGTTTGACATTGGCGCTCTTAAAGTGTCCGCGTAGTTTAGCACATGCTGTACAGCGGTATCAGACTCCCAGATCCCCCTGAAAGATCTCAGCGAGGTCACAACCCGGTGCGAATCCCAGATTCGTCATGAACCGCGTATCCATTTCCACCGTGTCTGTGTAACCGATGGAGCCAAGATCCTCAAACAGGGCGTCATAGTCAAAGCTTTGGTTTATCCGGTAACCACCGGGGAAAGCGGGCTGGGCATCTTCTCTGCCGTCGCCAGGGTGTGCGGCCAAGGAGGCCTCGTGGACTGCGTAGCCAGGATTCGGAACTGCTGGTTGATATTCGAAGCGAGGTCGGGCTTCGTGTTTATCCCCGGCCAAATCATTCAGCCCGAAGCCACCACCCTGGGGGGGGCCGCCGGGTCGAGCATGGGTATCAAATTTCTGGCCTACCACTGTTTGCATCGGGGTAAACGTTTTCTGTGGTATCAGATTTTGCCGTTGGGGTAATAGCTCGTCCGCGCGCACCGCCGGCGCCGCAGCAGGAGTAAAGCTGTTTGCCGCACTATCCTGCCATATGTTTTGCAGCTTACCTACTGCCGAATGCCAGCTGCTCTGCTCGGCTTCGCTCATTTCATCCACTCTTGCGCGCCTTTGCACAACCTGAAGAAGCAGGGAGACCACGGGTGGCGTTCGACTTGCACCGAAATTCGCAAAGCACGATTCCACCATCTCTAGGAAGCCGGAGAGAAGCGATGATCGGAGACACGAGGCCAGTTCAATCGTTGCTGTCAAGAAAAACAACTTGACGAGGAATGCCGAGGGAATCATCGGGGTCGAGCTGCTGAAGATCAACGAGTTGCAGTAGCGGAAGCGGGGGTCGAGCTTCTGCACCAGGTCTTCGGGGCCGACTGGTCTTGCTTGCCCGTCGGTGTGCAGTCTTGGATGCAGGATACTGCCTAGAACAGTCGTGAAGGCGTGCAACTGGATCAGAGTTCGTATCGGCTCCATTGTCGCATGTGCAGTTGGCTGCGAATGTTCTGGCAAATCTGCGTTCGGCACCGACTGCCACGCCTGGTCGAAACCGGAGAATTCGGCGGTTGACGGAGAAAGGGTGCTTGCTGTATCGCAGACCTCTGTCACGGCGTGCTGATTGAGAGACAGAGAAGTCAAAGTGTCGAGTAAAGAACATGCAATGCCCGCTGTGTCGAGTTGTATCTTGTCTGAGTTGTATGGATCGAGTGGCATTGACGAGGCAATGTGTTGGAGTCGTTTGAGGAGCCGCGCGGCTTTGCCGAGGAGCAACGACGCCGAGAAGAAATTCCCTCTTCCAATGAAGACAGCCGAGTGTAAGATGATGGCACTGATGTTGTGAATGTCGTATGTTTCGTCGTCTCCGGGTATGAGATTGCGGGCAACGCGAAAGATATGTGATGGGCTGAGCTCCGCCGAGTGCCTGTGCTCTGCATGTGAGACATCCTGGAAGGACGCTATTGCTAGTGCAGCCCATAGCTCGGAATGATGCGAAAATGCCGAGCGGTCCCCATCGAGATTCACGTGTACGCCGTTGGCTCCGTACGATGCGGCGAGCGAGCGCAGGGCGTCTGGTCGCACGATGGGCAACCAGCAGTGGGTATAGGATGTGTAAACATTCAACAAGCGCTTCCAATGAGATGGCAGCTTCAAAACGGCACCTACAACTGTATCTGAGACTGGTGTGCTCGTCGGCTCATGCATTGTCATCGTCATCGTCCTGGTTGTCCGACTGGCGGTGAGTCTCGAGGTGGAAGCGACACCTCGTCCTCCATCGTGGGGGACAACTGCGGGTCGATTACGGCCAGCATTTGATTCATCATCAGAGTTGTCCGAGGGTACATTGTGCGAGTCGGATAGGATGCTGTCGATTGCTTTGCGAACCCGGGTCTCGTTCCAAACTTTCTGCAAGTGATGGCCGGCACTGCCCTTGCCCAGCAATGCGCGAGTCTTGCGACCCGAGGCTGTCTGGACCAGCAGCTGGTGGAGAGCTCGTTCAGATTCGGGCATCTGGTCGAATAGCCAGGCCAGGGACAGCTCGATTGTTCGCAGGTAGCCGGTTTGTACACCCCTCTTCTTGGTGGCGGGCGTGTATTGACAAGCGCGATCCAGAGCTACGCAAGTCCCGCATTGAGGTCTCGCCCCATCGCACTTTTCCCGAGCGGCTCTGCAGGCATCGCAAGCAAGCGAGACGCGACGCTTCTTGGCTTTCCCGTCGTCGCCCTGATCATTTGAGGATGCCGGTGTGTCCCCAGCGCGCCGTTTCTGTGGCATGGCGGGCTATCGAGGGCTGCTTCCGAGAGCTGCTTCCGAGGGCTGCTTCCGAGGGTTTCCGAGGGCTTTCGAGGGCTTCCGAGGGCTTCCGGGGGCTTTCGGGGACGAGAAACTGAAGTCCCTCGCCGACAGCCTTCAGGTCAACGACGTGAACCTGAACCCGTCGATGTGAGGCTGGCCGGGGTTGAGAGCGGGCGGTCGACGACAGCTGCCTGCGCGGTCCCACGGCATGGCAGGTAGCAGTCGACGTTGGCACGATGCTGAACGACTGACTGAGTCGAGAAAAAAGTCTTGAAGTCTTGAGACTCTTGACCGTGTGGTCACTGGTCACCGACAACCCAGCCAAGCAGCCAAGCCAAGCCGCTGTGCCGGTTCCATCAAGACTGACTGGGCCAAGCCAGATGCATGATGCTATTGGCTGTGGGCAGCGCGGATAAATGCTTGTCCAGGGGCGGAGGGGGTGGAGGGAGCGGAGGGGGTGGAGGGAGTGGAGGGCGTGGAGGGGCCAACTCGTCCGACTTATTTTTAGTAAATCAGAAATCAGCTCACCTCGTGCGAGCAAGACAAGACAGAACATGCGCAGTTGCTTCAGCAGGACATGGCACGATTCGGCACGGATCGAGCCGCCGCTGTAGTTCCTACCCTTTGTATGAATACCATGGAATGGCCCCTCACCCGTCTCACCCGTCTCTCCCGGATTCCTCATTGAAAAAGACACTGCCCGGGTCCTTCTCCCGCCCTCCGCCCGAACGCAATCATGGCAGGTGTCAAACGATCATTAGCCACGATCATGGCCGCCGAACGGTCGCCCTCGCTGGGCACTCGTCAAAACGCATCCGCGTCAACATGTCGCGCCCAGAACAGCTTTGCGAGTTCAAGCGGCGACCCTCCGAGAGCTCCATCGCCCGGCCTTCCACATTTCAACGGCCAGATGCCAAAGTTTACCGCCGACGCATCCATCGTCATGGTTGGGGTTCGCGCCGCCGGGAAGACCACCTTGGCAATCATGGCTGCCTCGGCATTGAAGAAGAAGATTATTGACATGGAAGCCTCCTTTCAACGGGCCACCAATCTCTCCAGCCACGCGTACAGCAAAATCCACGGCACCGCCCAGTGCCAGACAAGACAGGGCCATGTCCTGGAAAACGTCCTACAGAAAAACCCTCGTGACAGCATCATTGTATGCTCATGGATGGAGCGCCGCGTTCAAGGTCTTTTGCGTCAGTTTGCCACCACAAATCCAGTTGTCCATGTCATGCGAAGCCAAGAGGCAATACGCGATTGCCTCAGGATAGTATGCGAGACCAAGCTGCATACCTTTTGGCGCACTAGCAATGCCTTCTTCCGCACATGCTCCAATCTCGAGTTTTTCAACGTCTCGGAAGCTGTTGCGACAGAGCCCGAGCAGACAACCAACGGCGTCTCGGCGCCAGGAGGCCTGCCCCCGTACCTGGCATTGAAGCAAGCAGAACGACATCTCCTCAGGTTCCTCTCGCAGATATACCCGCCCGGCACCATTCCGTTCTTTGAATCTGCATACCCCCTTGCCAGCATTCCGACGGAGCACCGCAGCTACACATACGCCTTGTCTGTTTCACTCGGAGACATACTTGACGGTCGTGTCGACATCGAGGATGATTCCGCTGGAGCTGATGCTTTCCAGATCCTCGTCGATGGCATCGGCGTGGAGTGCAACAACAGCCTAACATACCTGGACGAATACACCAGAATGGCCAACCGAATCACCGAGGCCGTGGGTTTGGTACGCCGGAGCAGTGTGTTGCCAATCATTATTCATGTCCATCTTCCCCATCCTTCATCCGCAACAACGACCTTTTTTTATCTCGACCTACTATCGCACGCATTATCACTGGTTCCCGATATGATGACCATCGACCTGAGGCTCGATGATTCAGCCATTTCCAAATTATCTACGCTGAAGAGGGGCTCCAAGCTCATTGCAGAATATTCCGCATCGTCGGCCACCAGTTTCTCGGACCACGCAGACTGGATCGCTCGGTACCAACGGGCAGTTCAGTTGGAATGCGATGTCGTGCGCTTGACCCGCCCTGCCTCATCTGTCGAGGACAATTTCGATGTGGCTCGGCTCCGGTCCGTCCTCGAGGCGCTTCCAGGTCCTCACATTCCCATCACCGTATACAACTCAGGACCATTGGGAAGACACTCGGCATTTCTGAACTCGGTGCTTACACCGGTATCACCCAGGTCAGGCTCTTCGGATTCGGCGAGTCAGGCAACTCCGCAACTCACAGCACAAAGCGCAACCGGCGCCCTGTACGCAAGCTTTCTGTTCGACCCGATGAAGCTCTACGTTTTTGGTGCAAACGTCGGATACAGCATGTCCCCGGCAATGCACAACGCTGCCTTGGAAGCATGCGGCATCCCGCACAGATACGAGCCACGCTCGACAAACTCGCTGAGCCAGGTCAAGCATCTCATCCAGGATTGCAACTTTGGCGGCGCATCTATCGGACTGCCATTCAAGGTCGAGTTCATCACGTTGACCGACTCGCTGAGTCCTCACGCCCAGGCAATCGGAGCCATCAACACCCTGATCCCCATCCGCAAGCTCAAGGAGGACGGGTCAGTCCCCACGGGTGCTGACTTCTTCCGCGGCGTGAGCCGGGCGGGACCTGTCAAGGCACTGTACGGGGAGAACACGGACTGGATCGGCATCCGAGCTTGCATCCGCCGAGGACTGTCTCCGGCCAACGCCGTCCGACCAGCAACATGTGCGCTGATTATCGGCGCGGGAGGAATGGCCCGAGCCGCTGTCTATGCACTGCTGCAGGTCGGCGTCAGCAACATTGCCATCTACAACCGAACCTTGAGCAACGGACACAAGCTAGCGGAGCACTTCCGATTGCTGCTGAACAAGGCCGAGTTCCAGGGTCTCGGCGCAGGAAAGAACACCAAGTTCGAAGTCCTCACCGAGCTGAGCGAGTCGTGGCAGTCACAGTTTCGGCTGCCGTCCATTGCCATCTCCTGCATCCCCACGCATCCCATAGGCGATGCGCCGTCGCCAGAGTTCAAGCTGCCGGCGTCGTGGCTCGCCAACCAGACGGGCGGCGTCATTGTCGAGCTCGGCTACAAGAACCTGAACACACCACTCCTGCGGCAAGCCACGGAGAATGCAAGCCGTGGGTGGATCGCCATGGACGGATTAGACCTCCTCCCCGACCAAGGATTCGCCCAGTTTGAACTCTTCACCGGGAGAAGGGCGCCAAGACGCGTCATGAGGAGGGCAATCTTCGAAAACTACCCTGACCAGTATGGGCGATCCAATCCCGAGGAACTGCGTCGTAGGCTACAAACCATGACGGAGTAAGGGAAACTTGGTAGAAGAAAATCGAGAGAAGTGGGCTTTTTTTTTTTCTTTTTTTTTCGTCCGTGTCTACTACAACTGTACTGCATGTCACCAAGCCTGGCACAACCGATATTGACATTATTTTCTTTCTCCTTGTACCAGCCGAAGGAATCCTCTGCATGTCGGTTTGCTCGCGACGGGGCGGCACGTTAGCTCCTTTTTATTCATGTCGTACTTCCTGCAAAGAATTCTATAGAAGCGCACATGCCCCGTACATGGTCCTGAGACCTCTTTCCAAGTCCCAACTTACTTGCTTACCTTACCAGTGACCACCCCAAGTCCCTCGCATTCGCCAAGTTCCAGCCCTCAGCGGGACCGGAAAACACGGGTACGAGCCACGGCACCGCCACAACCGCAACTTGGACGGCATGACGGCATGACGTGTGGCAATTTCTTGCTTGTTCATCAATGCGCACAGCCACACACACACCCCGTCTCACCGTTGCGCGTTCCGTGGCCGCCGCGTAATTCCTGCCCCGCCACCCTTGCCAGCCCACGTCATGCATATAAAACAGGTCTGACAACGGGGGCTTTCACCATGTCCTCTTTATGCTCCTCTCGACACAGAGCGCTTCGTCCCTCGGTCTATCTTGGGGCTAAACATGGGCTCTTTGGACACTGAATCCTCATATACTAACTGATCGAGACATCATCCCACGCCATCGTCGACTCATACTGACACGAACCTCAACGACGACGACAGCAACAAAAAAACATCAACAACACACAACCCGGCGTCAAGACACAGGCGCCGCGAGATGCCTCACTCTATAGACTCGTCGTTGGAAACGCAGGGTTTGGCCAACGAACAGCGTGGATTGCTCGATCTCATCGACCAGCTGCAGTTTGCCCAGCTCGACAATGTCAAACTTCCACAGATTGTCGTCGTCGGCGACCAGTCCGCGGGGAAGAGTTCCGTCTTGGAAGCCATTTCCGGCACGCCATTTCCCCGAGACGCAGGAGCCTGCACGCGCTTCGCCACGGAAATCCGACTTCGAAGAAGCAAAGAGTCGGGCCTGAAGGTGTCCATCATTCCGGACAAGAACCGGCCGTACAATGAACAGAACAACTTGCTTCGGTACGGCGGCAACGTCACGGGCGACGTGTCGTTTGAGGGCATGATGCGTGATGCCACTGGGCTCATCGCCCCGCGCGACATACCCGGACGCTTTGCCGCCCGCGATATCCTCGTCGTGGAGAAGAGCGGACCCGACATGCCGCTTCTCACGCTAGTCGACTTGCCTGGTCTCGTGCGAGTCGCCAACAGAGACCAGTCCGAAGCGGACATCCAGACTATCGAGGCGCTCTCGGATCGATACATGAAAAACCCGCGCACCATTATTCTTGCCGTCATCGGCGGCAACAATGACTACGTTCAAGCACCGATCCTGAAGAAAGCTCGATATTTTGATCCAAGGGGCTCGCGAACAATTGGTGTGCTTACCAAGCCTGACATGACGGAGCGAATCGGCCTCGAGGACAAATTCATCGAGGTTGTCATGAATAAGGATCCCGAGAACCACTTCAAGCTCGGGTGGTATGTGCTACTGAACCCTGGCCCTGGTGAAGAATGGTTCACTCCTCAGGATCGCGCTCGCAGAGAGGCCGAGTTCTTCACCCGGGGACGGTGGTCTGCTCTCCCGCCGCAAATGTGGGGGATCGCGGCATTGCGTGCAAAGCTGAGTATTCAGCTGCAGAAACACATTGGAAAGCATGTCAAGTCCCTCCGAAGGCAGATTCAGCAGGCATTGGAGCGGTGCGACGGTCAACTTAAAGCCATGGGCTCCGCCAAGGACACCATTGAGGAGATGCGATTCGAGATGGGCGAGCTCTTCACGGCGTCGAACAATCTCGTTACCCCCGCCGTGAACGGCAACTACAAGAACCCGTTTGGCGAGAAATTCTTCGCCAGGCAATCCAGCCCCAAGGGAACACCGCCCCAGAAGCTGCGTGCCCGCGCCCGCGAGGAGAGCGAGCGCTTCTCAAGGCTCTTCAGACAGCAGGGCCGTAAGGTCAACTTTGCAGCGTCAACCGTCAATGGGCAGCAGTTGCCTGCCGCAGGCGTCGTGGGCGACCAGTCCAAGAAGGACTTTGCCCAGCGAGAAGTTGAGCCGCTGCTGAGGCAGATTCGTGGCAACGAGTTGCCGCTGGACTCGAACCCGCGTGCGCCCTACATCTTGTTTCAGGATTACTCTCGCAACTGGCCTGTTCTGGCGCAGGAATACAAGGACAATCTGGGTGTCATTTGCAACGAGTTCCTCGCCGAGGTCATCGACCACGTGTGGCCCACCCGAATGCGCGACCCCCTCCGCTACCACTTCCTCGAAGTGAAGATGAAAGACCTCATGGAAGAAGCCGAGAAGGAGCTGAACCGCCTGACGGACGACATGGAGCTCGAAGTGCAGCCGTATGATCCCGAGTACGAGGATCGCCTCCGTACGTGGCGCGCGCAATCTACCGAGAACGGCGGCACGTACTCGGAGGCAGAGGAGGTTCTGGAGAAGATGCTCATCTACTACGACCTTACGGCCAGGATATTCACACGCAACGTCATCACGCAGGTCGTAGAGCGGCACCTGCTTCTCGGCATGCTTCGCCTCTTCAACCCGATTGAGATTCTGAGAATGCCTGACGGCACTATCGAGTCCATCTCGGCAGAGAACAAGGAAACGCGCGATCGAAGAATTGCCCTCGAGGCGCAGAAGAAGGCGATTGAGGAGGCGCGCAACATTTGCGCGAGTCTTGCCATGAGAAGCGACCTGAGGTCGTACGAAGAAGAGGAAGAAGAGGATGCAGCAGACAGCGACGAAGAAGATGTGCGACAGCCGAAGCGGCAGCCGTCCTTCCGTCAGTCGCAGTCCCATCAACAGCCTCGACAGACGCAAGAATCCCGTCGTTCGGTCCAAGAAGAGCGTGTCCGCCCACCAGCCCACAGCGAGGTGCGACCCAGAGTCCCGGCCACGCAGGAGACGCATCAGAATGTCAATGGTACACTTGGTCACCAGCCCGGACAGAACTGGGACCAACAGCTGTATATGACGGCGCGGGATCGGGAGCAAACCCCGTCCCACGCGCCGCCGCCGCCGCCGCCCCCTCGACCTCAGAAGGTGGGCATGGAGGATTCCGAGAGATACTATGACCCTTCGTCGAGAGCAGACTCGCCTAGTAACGTCAGGGAGAAGGAGAGTGCCAGGCAGAGGTTGGCGAGTGCTATGAGGATGGGTACTCAGAACAGGGGGTAGATGCCACCGCCAGCAGAGTCACGGTGGTGTAATGTCGGGAACTAGGTATGCAAGCGTTTGTATTTGAAATGCAAAGGGAGACTAGACGCGCGGGGCATGATTAGGCAAAGAACTCGATGTGCTTTATGGTGTCTTCAAGCATATTTCGATATACAAACCGATACAACAGATGACCTGTGATGAATCGTGTCGGCAAGCAATATATAGACCAAACAAATCGATACAATAGACGACTCGTGGGGCATCCTTCGGAGAAGAACTCGACGTGCTTTATATGGTGTTGGCAAGTAGAGGTTTCCCACTGGCAAGCCGGGGGGTTGTCTGGCCGATCTTCATTCAGGGTCTTGGCGTGCGAAGGGGTTTGTTGGCCCAGGCAGGTTTGTGCGCCAAACTGTGCCTTGAACCGCTCATGCTGCTCCGTAGAAAGCATCACTATTCCATTCTCTAGGGTACCTCGTTGGTCGGCGTCAGTATCTTCTTCAAGTTGTCAAAAAGAACAGGCTGGCGTGCGTTGCTTGGCATCTGGCATGCTATTCTTTCCTAAATAGATCTCGCCAACGCCAGCATTGCCAAAGTCTTTCCTGGTATACATCGGTTGCGTGGATAAACCCTTGGGGAAGATCTGATGTTGAAACGTGTTGGGAAAGTCCGAGCCGTGAGCCGCGATGTGACTAAGCCTAAAACGATTCAGATGAACCACCTGCGAAGCCACCCGTCGTAATATGCATAGAGTGACATGATGCCGCGGCAGGCGGGGCATCACTACAACTCACAACTTTGCATCCACACCAACTAACTTGCAACATCTCTCCTCTCCTTCCTTCCTCCTCTCAAAAACCCACATTGACTGGAATACAATCCCACTCGTGTTTTTCGCTCATCAGCATCGCACGCGCTCAACAAATAGCATCGAATAACTCGCCCATCCTCACACCCAACCACAACCACAACCACAACCACACATCCATACCGTCCATGGTCGATCGCCATGGAAACTACCGTTTCCAAGCACCCCAACCCTCTCGTGTCGAGTCAATCCAAGAGCTCCCGACTCCAGGCTGTGCTGCACCCGCTCGTTCTCCTCAGCATCTCCGATTACCTTACGAGGCACTCTCTGCGAGAGCAAAAAGGCCCCGTCATTGGCGCCATCCTTGGCCAGCAAAATGGCCGCGAAATCACCATGGAGGCTGCGTTTGATTGCCACGTGAGCTGGGCTCCCGAGGTGGAAGGTGGCTACCTACTGGATGTAGAGAAGTTTAGCTCCAGACTAGAGCAAAGTACATCCGCCAAACTTCCCTTGTGCAGACCGAGACCAGCAACTGACGTCCTCTCACAGTGATTGCTGTACACAAGGACCGAAATCTAGAATTGGTCGGCTGGTACACCCTAACGCCCCCAACCGGGCCAACACCCGCCCAGCTCCCTATCCACCATCAAATTCTCGACAACTGGAACGATTCAGCTGCCTTTCTGGCTTTCGATTGTGACCCCAACTCCATAATCACCATTGGCGGGAAACTACCCCTCACCATCTACGAAACAATTTACGAAGTCGACGGCCGAAAGTCTGGCGGGCAAGATGGCGGGGATAAGAAAATGCAGGACGGTGAACCAACACACCACCTCCGATTTCGTGAAGTGCCCTACGTTGTCGAAACCGACGAGACCGAAATGATCAGCATGGACTACGTGGCTGCCTGGGCAGGTAACGCCTCATCCGCTTCCACAGGCTCCAAGGAGGACCGTCCATCGAGATCAATAGAGTCTACTGGCAAGGGCAAACGGCCTCTGGTAGAAGCTGAGGGTGACGGATGCAAGACCGCCGTAATCGATGATGCGAGCGTGGACCTTACGAGGGAAGAAGATGCCATGATTGCTGCCTTGACGGCCAAGGCAAACGCCATTAAGATGCTGCACTCCCGCATCCGCCTCATCACCACGTATCTGGAATGCCTGCCCCCATCCTATACAAATGGCGACGAGAAATCTTCTGTCACGGGACGAATGGACTTGGACCACACCTCACCGTCGCTACCCATTCTCCGCCAGATTCGGGCGCTCATTAACAGGCTCGGCCTTGTCGTCCCCTTTAATGTGGACGATTTCCAAGAAGAGATGACGAGAGAAGCCAACAATGCCAATCTCACCAACCTACTGAACAGTGTCATGCAAAGCATCAATGTGGCCAGAGAAGTTGGCAAGAAGTTCGCCATCGTGGAGGCGACGAAGACGTCATCTGGGAGGGACATGCTTGAGAAGGGATGCCTGGCATCTCCAGGATTCAACATGCCTGGCGCCGGAGATATTATGATATAGTGAGACCAGTGTCGGCCCGGAAACGGGTATAGCCATGACGAACGCACGGAAGTAGATCTGGTACACGGCACGAAGCGGCGCGTAGAAGCTGCGCCTTCAGGCAACCGACGGGCAAGTGTGAGGAGAGCTCCAGCATCTCCTCCTTGCGCGACTACCTCTTCTTCTCTCTCTTTTCAATATCTTGTCTTCTTTAAATGACATCAAGACACTGAACGACATTTAACGTGTCAACGTTATACAGGTATATACACTTAATGACGCATCAACACAACGACGGGGACAATAGGATTCATGAATACACAAGTTTTAGTAGACTCGCTTCCAATTCTTTTTTTCTTCTCCTCCTCAAGCAAAAAAATGTACACGTGCTCTTCTACCAGATGAATGATGGGGACGCAAGACCTTCCCTTCCCTCGCCCTTGACCAACGTCGGATCTCGATCGGTTCCGTCTAAAACGTGCTCGTTGCCAAACGACTCGCCGCATTCCTAGCATCAATTCTGTCATCATCATCCTCTTCATTCGCACCGCCAAGTGAAATTCTCCCCACGTGACGATCCATCGTCTCCTCGTTTACTCCTTCATTCTCCTCGGGGACTTTGCCCATGAAACTACCAGATGTGCTCCGCGTGGCGTCCGAACGACGGGGGGCGCCACTCCACGCATCGCCCCTGGGACCCTGGCTGGAGGCGAGGCTCGATCTGCGCGCAGTAGGGTGGGCTTCGCGACCGAGACGGCTCAGCCCGCCCGAGGCGTCGATGGAGCGGATGTCGGGGCGGACAGTCTCCAGGAGAGCCAGGGTTCGGCGCTCGGCCTCGATTTCGCGAAGCACGTATTCGCGGATACTGGCGCGGAGATCAGTTGCCGTCCTGGCGAACCACTTGCGGCGCTCCTGGATCAGATTGTGCGTCACGCGATGCGTCTTGCTGTGCAGGTTGGATTCGGCCTGCCGGGCGTCGTCGAGGGCCGTGATGGCCTCGTCGACCTTCTCGCGGCGCACGCTGGAACTTGCTTTGAGGCGGTCCGCGGCGTTGAGCTTGCTCCGTGTGATTTCTTGGGACTGGAGGAAGTCGCGGATGAGGATCTGGCGGTTCGTGAGGGATTCCTTGACGATGAAGGCGTCTTGGGAGTGGTATTGGAAGGGGTCGCCGACGGTGGCGGCCTGCGCGGTGGCCTGCGCGGCGTGGTAGTCGCCCATGGTTTGGATGACTCGGCCGAGTTTTTTATAGGCGTTTGCTAGACCGGGATGGGGTTCCTGGACGTGCATGCTGCTTAGCTTGACGCCGTAGTCCGACTCTGAAAGACCGAGACCTGTTGGGGGTCGAAGAGGTGATTAGGACTCGAGGGTTTGTGACTGAATTGTGGTGGTGGCATGATGGATCTAATTCTTACCTCTTCGTGCTTTCACCATCTTGTCTACCTTGTGGCCGGCATCCATGGTGCCCAGGTAGAATAGCTTGACGGTTGGACGGGCATCAGCGAGCTCGGGGGTGTCATCAGGCGGGGGAGCAAATTGCTTCAAAATCTTTCTGCGCACACCCGTAGCTGGCTGCTTCATCTTGACCAGCGGGCTGTAGCCGAAGTCGCTTTCTACAAAGAGTACCATTTCGTCGTCTCTCATGAGAGTCTCGTTACTGCAGGTGTAGTTGAGCCATCGCTGCATCAAGGCCTTGACTCGGCTGTCGTCTTCGTCCGTGCCCGCACCGGCTGCTGTCACGGGAGGCGGCACGGCGGGGACCAAGGCTTCGGGATTGGCGGACACGAGGTGTTCTCCGAGTTTGACAAATTCCGAGTGAAGGCGTCTGACATCTCGATACTGGCTTGTTCTGAAGGAGGGAAGGTTTGTCTTTCAAGAGTCAGTACATGTTACGTGGGTATAAGAATGAGACTTGGGACAATGTGTGGACCCTACGTGGACGTCGAATCGGAGCACCGGGTCCTTCTTCCCGGTTCTTTCCAGGCCTGTGATCTTGGCTTGTAGCTTCCATTGAGATCGCGGCTGGGGAGTAGGCTGCTGCTGCTTCTGGGCAAGCGGCGCTTGTCTATGGGCATGGCCGGCTTGCTCATGGGGATGGGATGATTCTTGGGAAGCGCCGAGGTGAGATTGTTCCACAGACTCGGCTAGAGACGAGCCCTGTGTGGTGGACTGCTCAGCATCGCCAGCTTCTGATGCTGCATCTGTAGTTGCTGTGCTAGGTCTTGGGAATCCTTCTTGACTCCCAGAGTGCGAGTGCTCGAGGCCAGCAGCCAGCGGGTTGTATGGGAGTGGTGAGCTCGATGGTTCACTCGCAACGGCAGTGAGCCCAGCGCGCGTTTGCCGGGGCGATAAGCTTGGGGTGTCTCCCCATGGGGATGCCGCTGGATCGTCGGCTTCGTCAATTGAGGCGCTATAGTCCATTGTATCGGGGATGACGAGGGATCGTGGTGTCGTGGTTGTGGCTCGGAGATGTGATGGTCGTGGTCGTGGTGGTGGTGATTCGGTGACGTCTGTCAGACCGACCACTTGTGGAAGTTCAGAATGCGGGGTGGGGGACGGTGAAGGATTGCTTTATCCAGGAAGCATTGCGTGCCGGCTATGCCCAATAGCTTGTTTTGTTGTCCACGACGTCGTTGCACTGAAGCTCAGTGGTGAGGTGACGCAAGTACCAGGCAGGCTGTCAGGAAGGCTGTGGACAGAGTAAAGGTTGCTGCTATGAATTTACGAGTCCTTGATGAGTGTACGTACCTACTCTTTTTGCCTTCAGCGTCTCGCTCATCAACTCGCTCAACCAAAACAAACTGGGGCTAGTGCGGGGCTACATGCAGCCGACTGGGTTCGAAATTTCAAGCCGTCTCTTTGCCTTTGCTTCCGCCTGAGGCGCTGAGATTGCTGTTTCTTCAGAATTGTTTCCGTCAGAATTTCGTTTCCGACATACACACCATCACAATGGGCAAAAAGCGATCAAGAGAGGACGGCCAAGACGCCCCGGCAGCCAATGCCGACGCCGACATGGTAGATGAGGATGTCGACGAGGAGGAGGTAGGTTTCGCGCGCCTGCATATGTGCGCCGCAGACTCAAGTTGCTGACTTGTCGTCGGATCTAGGACTTTGACGTGCTCCAAGTAGAGTTCGAATGGTTCAACTTCGACCCCAAGATCGACTTCCACGGCGTCAAGTCGCTTATGCGGCAACTATTCGATGTTGACCACAGTTTTATCAACACATCTGCTCTGGCAGACCTCATTCTCTCCCAGCCAACCATCGGGTCGACCGTCAAGGTGGACGGCAAAGAGTATGACGCATACGTGGTGCTCACCGTGCTCAACACACTTGTCCACCGAGAGAAGGAACCCATGAAACAAATGCTGAAGTACCTCACGGAAAAGGCGCAAACCAATGAATCGTTGGCTATGATTGCCGATCTTCTCAATTCCGACAAGCACATTGGTCTGGTGCTCTCGGAGCGACTCATCAACATTCCCTCGGAAATTGCCCCGCCATTGTACTCGATGCTAATTGACGAGATCGAGGCCGCGGTGGAGGACAAGGAGCCCTACGAGTTTTCGCATTATTTGATCCTCTCAAAAGCATACCTGGAAGTCGAGTCAACATTCGATGTACAGAAGAAGAGGGCACGACATTCTTCTTCCATCTGGAAGATGAAATTTTCCACAAGTTTGCGTTGGCATATGGCAACTTTACATACACCAATGAGGATGAAGCTGCGGCAGATAGTAAGCGAGCATTTCAGGAGGTTGGAATCAAGACGGCCGGACATATGATTTTGATAGAAGCTGGCAAATTGAGGGCCGCGCAAAAGGCCATCGCTGAGCACTTCAAAGTACCGAACCGTCAGAGTAATCTCACAAGACATGACAAACACTAAAGAGTCGAGCCGTTGGGAGCGAATAGGAAGTTGTTTATTCGTTCCATTTCCGAGTCTAAATTGATGGCATACACCTCTCCGCGGATCATTTCCTCATCACTCCTCTAGTCTCTGCATCAAGTACTCCACCTCGACCTCTTTAGTCAAGGGAATCATAAAATCCTCATACATGGCCACCACGGCATCCACGTTGATCTTGACATGTTCCTCGGCCCCGTCTGAGATGGAAGGGTCTTTGCCATACGTCAGTGCCTTCAATCGCAACCTCGCCAGGACGGACTTCTCAACCGCCTTGTTGGTGATGCTCTCTTCGATGCCCGCGCGATCGTTTGCCTTGATCAGACGCTTGTACTTTTCCGGATCAGACTGGTACTTTGACTCGGCGACAAACTTGCCGTAGTGAATTCTTCGTGACAAGGCCTGCAAGCACGCAAAGTCGGACGTGGCGGCTGAGCCGTAGTTTTCTTGGGCTTCGCCGCGGTCCTCGCGACCAAAGTCGGGGCACAAGGCGGGGAGGAACTTCTCAATGTAGATTTTCTTGATCTTGTCGTTCACGTTGACGGTGTTGGGGTGCAAGATCTTGGGGTAATTGAGCGGTTTGAGAATCGGCTTCTGGACGGCATCTGGGAAGAAGGGGTATTCGTCGGGGGATTCGTAGCGGCGGATGAGAGACTGGAGCTTTTCCTGTTCGTAAAAGTACCAATCGAAGAAGGAGAGGTTGCTATTGGGGATTTTGAGAGCACCGGGAGTATAAATGGTCTGTGTTCTTGATGTGTTAGCCTCGGATGGTTCGGAACGACTGGTGAGTCGGTGTGCGAGAGAAGATGGGAGATTGCGGACCTGGTTGAGAGCGAACTGAACTCGCTCAATGAGATGGAAAGTGATTGTGTCTTCTAGACGGCTGTTGACGAGTTAGTTGGCTGGCACGCAAGAACGGGGTTTGAACAGAAGCACATGGCATGGTCGGTAACTCACATTAACTGGAAGCGGATGCGGGACAGGTCCAGTGCCTTTGAGGCATCATTCATGTCGACCACGGAATCCATGGTGGGCTATCTATGAAAACATGAGGGGATTTAAAGATAACTTGGTTGTGCTCGGTAGGACGAGCGGCATTTGCGGGCCTGGCAGAATCATATTAAACCACTCATGAGGTGCGCATGAGGTGCGCGCGAACGGGATTTAATTCAGCCGGCCAATGACAGGCCAGGCCCACACGAGCTTGCGCCAGCAGAAGAAGGGCGAGAAGGGAGAGAAGGGAGAGGTCCGTCGAGGTCCGTCTGATTGGACTTGGCCGCGGATTAATCCTTGGCTCGCGCATCCACGGCTGGAAGCCTCATGAACCTCATGAAGCCATTGTGCAGCCAAACACGCGCGTTTTGATTCCACGGACTGCCCGGTCGGCCATCTAGCCATGGCTGATCACGACAATAGCCACTATGACTTCCTCGACGACGCCGATGAAGAGCAGTCGATGATATCGGTACGTTTTATGGTCTCCATCGACGGCGGCTGCAACCACCCCCCCGTTCTTCTCCAGCATGACCTTGCCTTGCAGCAAGATCCATCGGGTCGCCGCCGTGTGACAGCCGCACTCGCACTCGGCCGCGTTTGCATCTGCCTGCACAACGAAGAAGTCGTCCTGGCCCTCCATCGACCGACCGACTCGCGGCCGCCATCAACGCTGCATCGTTCAAGGTTGCGGCTTTGCTAATATGGTGATTGACGTGACACAGACCCGTGGCTTGGAGGCATTCGGCCGCAAGGTCACCACGACGGCCTCCCATCTCATGGCGCCTAATCATGATGCCACGGCGCATCACTACCAGACAGCAATGGCCCAGGTGCATCGGCAGTTGACACGCCCGTCTGTTCAACGCAGCGTCTTTGCCCTGGCAAGAAGAACTCCGTCGGAAATTGTGCGCTCCAAGCTGTCCACGGCCGAGATCCAGCACCGCGCCGTCAGCTTCCTCTCCGACGACCTGCTGTCCAAAATCCCCGAGGATGACAATCCTTACTCGCTATTCCAGGGTTTCCAGGCCAGCTTCCCCGAGATGACGGATGAGGGCAAGAAGCACCGCCGGCGTGTGTCAAGAGGAAGAAGATTATTAGACGAAAGGGAGTCGGCAACATCTGTGGACCCCGCAGCCAGCCTTTCTCATGTGCAAAAGGAGAAGGCAGCCATGTTGCACGAGTTTGAGCTCCTGGGCATCCGAAAGGGCATGGCTAGTAGTGAAATCCGCGAGATTGACAACAAGATGGCCAACCTGCAGGGGATGCGCAAAATCATCCTTGAGAGACTGACCGGACTGGAGCAGGAAGAGGCTCTGCTAGAACACGATAGTCGGTTTCACTCATCTGCCCCCCCCTGATATCACAGGTCCAAGGGAGCTTGCAAAAAAAGCTGACCACCAAGATTCTAGTCATCGATGTCGAAGGGCGCCTAGAAGTCGCGCAAGCGCTAGCAGACGAGGCAGAGGCCATTGCGCGAAACACCCCTACCAGAGATGAGGTTGATCTCGTAGGCGATGCAGACGATCACGACCCCGGATTCATGTCACAATCCGTGTATGAAAAGATACCAAACTCGACCAACACCACCCCGACCAAAAGACCGAAGAAGGTTCATCGCCGCAAGTCGATGCCTATCCTCCACGAACACTTTGAGCCTGGCTCCAGCATACGGCAAATTCGGGCTCACAAGGACACGGTGACTGCATTGGATTTCGACGCGCCATTCGGTACCATGGTGTCTGCTGCACTGGACGACACGATCAAAGTATGGGACTTGAATGCCGGGAGATGCATTGGAACTCTGGGCGGTCACACTGCGTCGGTGAGAACGTTGCAGGTTGAAGATAATATACTCGCTACTGGCGCTGCGGACGCTACCATTCGATTGTGGGATCTGAGTCGATCAAGCTATGACCCGCACGGAAACAGCTACGGCAGGGACGAGGAGGAAGACGAGGACGCCATCGCCTTTGGAAACCCCGACGATCAGCCCATCGACCCCCCGGAAGGCAGCATGAACGAGTGCGAGCTGTATACGCTGGAGGCTCACGTGGATGAGGTTACCGCGTTGCATTTCAGGGGCGATGTTCTCGTCTCGGGCTCTGCAGACAAGACGATTCGCCACTGGGATCTTGAGAAGGGACGCTGTGTCCAGACCTTGGACGTCATGTGGGCCGCTGCTCAGGCTTCGACGACCCCGGGCGCCTCTGAGGGCACCTGGAGAGCAACGGGCCGATCTTTGTCAAGTTCGGCAGGCTTTGTGGGAGCTCTGCAGGTGTTCGAGACTGCCTTGGCGTGCGGAACGGCAGACGGCATGGTGCGACTGTGGGATCTTCGAAGCGGCCATGTGCATCGCAGCCTCGTCGGACATACGGGCGCAGTCACCTGCTTGCAATTCGACGACGTTCATCTCGTGACTGGTAGCTTGGACAGGAGCATCAGAGTACGTACAAAGCCATATTCAGTCCTCGTCATGTTTTGGTGGCTAACCCGCTCCTCCAGATATGGGACCTCCGGACAGGCGCCATATATGACGCATACGCGTACGACAACCCCATCACAAGCATGATGTTTGACGCAAGAAGAATAGTAAGCGCAGCGGGCGAGGACGTGGTCAAAGTGTACGACAAGGTCGAGGGCAGACAATGGGACTGCGGCGCGGGCATCGTCGAGGCAGACGAGGGCAAGACGCCGGCTGTGGTGGAGCACGTACGTGTACGAGATGGCTACATGGTGGAAGGTAGACGTGATGGGATCGTAGGGGTATGGACATGTTGATGGACGGGCGGGTGTAAGTGGGCAGATGGACGTGGCGTTGGCGTTGTTGGCGTTGTGTGCGGGCGCTCGTCCAATGTCGAGCAGCATCGCACACCAACTGATTTCGTCACGGCGGACGCGATTGAAGATGCATGCAAACAATCCCTTGCGACGCGCGATTCTTTCGCGGCACATGTCTTGTCCAAGGATCACATACAGGTCTGCACGTGCTCCGTAGAAGACTGAGTCTATTTCAGAAAATGAAGTACGACCGTAATGGAAAAGATGCGCAGGATGCTTATTTGCCGTTGAACGTATACATCTTCTTCCCTAATGACAGCGACAGATCCCCTCCCTGCACCGGTTCACGCACAAAAAGCATATATTGAATCTCATGTCCCCTTTGCGTCTGTTGCCCTCTTTGTGTGGTTGCGCGTCGTCAATTCGGCCATCGAGAAACACCGAATAATTTGTGGGGACTCCGTCACTCACCCGCTCACTCACTCGCTCTGTCTCTCAATCACCATAGTCATCAGCGAGCTCTCACACTCTCACTCACCATACAGTCATCAGCGGGCTCTCTCTCTCTCTATCACCATAGTCATCAGCGGGCCCTCACTCTCTCTCTCCCTACAGTCATCAGCGGGCTCTCAAACGTCTTCTCCGATGCCCAAAGAGCCTGCGCCGTCATCATCATGCACGCACGTAAGCCAAATATCCGTTCTATAAAATCATGACATCGGCACGCGAACTGCTATCATGGTACCGCGACGCCGCGCAAGAGCTCGTCGACTCGGCGCCCGTGTCAACGGGGGGACACCTGCTCGATGGCGAGGGCGAGTGCGCTGCCATGAATCATTTGCTCAGGCGACAAGCTGCCTTGCTTGTGAGACTCCACGACTCGGTCACGAAGAAGGAGGGCATCCATGACTCGGTCACGAAGAAGGACGAGGAGGAGAAGAAGGACCCCGGTGGCCCAATCGTCAACGCGCAGCTCCTGCGACAGCGTCTCGAGGACCTCGCCTCCATCAGCACGTCCAAGTTCTACGCGTACCGGTACGACCTGGTGCCGCACCACTGGCGACAAATCTACACGGACACGCTCATCCTGACCACCTTTGACGACATCCTCGGGTGCCTCGCGCCGCAAAACACGGGCTGGCTCACGCGTCGTGTTCTCGACGGGGTCGTGGAGAAGCTGGACCGCGCCGTCATCACGGCGGGCGGGGCGGGCGTCCTCGGCGGCGCGTGGATCGACAAGACCATCGAGATGCTGGAGAGGCTCGATTCCGAATCTCGCGCTGCTGCTGAGACCGAGGAGGAGCAACCGCCGCCGCCGCCCCCGAAACGAGTCAAGGTCACGACCGAGCCACCCGAGCCCTCTGAAGAGGATGACAGCAGGTTGCTCGACTTGTTCCCCCCCGACGAACCACACGGTCGACCGGCCCTCGCAAAGGACAGGTCCTGTCCCCGCCACACGGGCTGGTCCCTCGCCGCCTTCGAGACATACATGAACGCGGCGCGACCCCCCCGCCCCATCATATTCACCGACCTGGCATCCTCCTGGCCTGCGCTGACGGACCGTCCGTGGAAGTCACGCGGGTACCTCCTCAGCCGGACATTCCTCGGGAGGAGGCTCGTCCCCGTCGAGGTAGGCCGCAGCTACGTCGACGACGGCTGGGGCCAGGAGATGTTGCCTTTCGGGGAATTCCTCTCGCGGTACGTCGACGCCGACGCCGACACAGCGGCCGCCCAGACGGGCTACCTCGCGCAGCACAACCTGTTCCGCCAGATGCCCGCGCTGAGAAACGACGTTTGCGTCCCTGACTTCTGCTGGTCTCTCGTCCCTCGCCATCCCACTGACGAGGAGAGGAACCGGCCGGCTCTGGAGGTGCCGCAGCTGAATGCGTGGTTTGGGCCGGCTCGGACCATCACGCCGCTTCACACCGACGGCTATCACAACTTGCTGGTGCAGGTCGTGGGCACCAAGTACGTGCGGCTGTATCCTCCGTGGGCCGAGGGGATGATGAGGCCGCGGGGGGTCGAGCATGGCGTCGACATGAGCAACACGAGTGCGTTGGATGTGGGCGTCATGGAGGGCTGGGATGACGCAGGGGAGGGGGGCGTGACGGCCGAGGATATGCGGCAGGCCAAGAGGGAGTTGGAGGGGACCGAGTACTGGGAATGTATTCTGGGGGAGGGCGATACGTTGTTGATTCCCATGGGCTGGTGGCATTACGTGAGGAGTCTGAGTGTCAGCTTTAGCGTGAGCTTCTGGTGGAATTGAGGCTGTTGGGGGCGCAGTCAAGAAGGGAAAATCACTGATGGACAACGCGTTGCAAGCAACAATGGCGTGGGACGAGGGGAATGACATGTCCGTGAGCCCCTCGACTTTTATTATCAGTATTTCTCAAGCGTCTTCTGCGCTCTCCTGCGCTTCCCGCCTCGCCTTGGCACCGGCCTTGAGAACTTCCCATTTCTCCCTGTATTTTTCCAAGGTTTTCTGCATTTTGCGATTGTCCTTCTCTAGACGCTCCATCTGCGTCGTCGCAGCAGCCAGTTGCTCCTCCATGTCCTGCGTCTTCTGCTTGAGCGCTTCTTCGTTTGGCCCGCTTTTCGCCGAATGGGGCACCGCGCCGGGTGAGCCGGGCCTCATGACGCGGTAGCTCTCGGCGAGGGCCATGGCCGAGTGCTGGGAACTTGCCTCGAAGGCGTGGAGGCGCTTGGATACGTTGTCCAGCATATCCTTGAGGGACTTGTTCTCGAGAGACAGCTCTTCAATCGTGTTGCGGAGATCCTTTTCCGTCTTGGAGAGCGCCATTTTGCGCCTCGCGTCTGGTGACATGGGCACGGGTGTTTCGCGAGCATCTACAAAGTCGTCGTCTTCGTCTTCTGGGTTGTGGCGTAGGTCCGTGTCGCTGTGGTGGGAGGCGCTGAGCCGACGCCTCTCTTTTTCCGCGTAGCTGAGGATATTGGCATACGACATGGTGTGGCCGGACGTGGGGACAACATAAAAGGAATCGGTAGCGCTACCGTGGCCTTCGCGGGCAAGGGCACGCATCGTGGCTTTGGAGTAGATTTTGGAGAGGTCCGGGTCCAGGCTGAGCGAGGTGGGCGCCGGATGAGACGGCTTGCGCTTAGGAGGGGGCGGCATTGGTTCGGCGGGCTGCTCGGCAGGCTGTTCGGACGAGGTCGATTCTTCCTGTATGAGAGGAAGCCCGGCAAATGCGAGAGGAGCCGATATCTTGTTGATGATGCTGCCGAAAGTGCTGTAGAAGCGAGCATAGCCGACATCCTCTGCTTCCGTTCCCTTTGCTGCTGCGGCAGCAGAGGCGGTGATCTGGTCTACGCGCGGTGAGGACGCGGCGCTTTTGTTGTTGCGAGACTCCGTCTTTGGAGATGGTGCGGATGTCGGTGGCACCCATGTCGGCTTGCCAGGCTGTGTGTCGATGATGCTCTGCATTTTAGATCTGGGCCCGTCCCTCCGAAGGTGCGGCTCGACGTTCCCAGGCGCCTGGTCGTTGGAAACGCTGGGACTGAGAGGCTGGCCCCGGTACTTGGACCGGATTCCTCTCGCTGAAGCCAGGTTGCTCGCAATCGAGGATGACATGTCCCGACCAGAGTATCCTCGCTGTGTCAAGCTTGGCAGCTTCTTGGAGTGCATGTTCTCTGGAGACATTGCACCCTTTTCGCTCAGCGACGATTTCTCGTTGACATCCTCGTCACTGTTCTGCGATACCTGCTCGGGGGGCAGCTTCAGGAGCTCGGCGAGTCGGCGGTGGTGCTCCTCGAGTAACTTGAGTGTGCGCAGGGCCTCGACGCTCGTCGTGCTTCGAGCGGCGATGGCAAACTCGCCGGCGGCAAGGGTATGCTCGTTGATGGCGACGGTTGTATCGGCCGACTGGCGAGTTGCTACGGCGGCCGCGGCCGCGTGGTCGTGGGCTTTCACGATGGGCGATGAATCCATCTTGTCTGTGGGAGATGGCGAAGATGTGAGCGCTCTGCAAAGCTGTCAGGAGCAATTGGCCAAGCATATCAGCTACTGCCCCGTCACGTGGGACTGGGGAGGGCACAAATCATGCCCCGTGTGGACTAACCACTAACAGCTACCATCAGCTCTATGTACATACATATAGAGGTTGATACTAGTCAAAGTGCTCTTATGTATTGAGTGTACGCTTAGAATAAAGTAGCCGCCCCATTTAATAATCCATCTACAACTTATGCCGTACGGACTACTTTTGTGGCTGGAAATTTACGTAGGGCATGGCCAGCTGGTGTTCACATGTGTTATTATCATTACCGTCGATGTGAAAATGCATCCAAAAGCAGTGGCGTGTCCGCTTCATCGGTTGGACCATTTTGTCTGCTGCCAATGCAATGCAATGCTGACAGGTGGCGTCCGGCGTGTGATTGGTTCATGAGACACAGAGGACTGAGAGGAGGGAGGAGGGAGGAACAGGGTGCCAGTGCCCAGCCAGCCAGGCCTGGATGCACCTGGCGCAGGCCCGGACTCCCGGAACAGGGGGGCCCATTATGTATTGCCATTATTTCGCCTCGGAACTGCTGTTATTAGCTCTTCAAATCATTCATTCTCTTCGTCTTGTTTCGACCTCGTTCCTGATCCCCGTGCCACAGTTCCATTTCGCAACCCCTCGCGCCTTCCACAAGTCCACGAGTCCACGAGCTGACTGACTGACTGACTGACTGTGCACGTCAACCACCGCCAGGGCCCAGGGGTCAGGTCCCCAGCCATGGAAGGCGGCACCACTGCCAGTAATGGCCTCGGAAAGCTTTTCTCGAAATCGATCACGTCGAAAAGAAGACGCAGAAAGGAGAAGAATGGGCGAGCTTCAGAGGCATCAGGCCAGGACGAGGACACGCGCAGTACGAGTGCGAGCAGCAGCCAGCGGCGGTTCAACCGCGAACCGACTCTAGAAAGCGATGACGCAAATTCGACCAACGTGGCTGATGACGACGTGAACGACGACGTGAACGACGACGTGGACGACGACGTGGACGACCGTAGCCTTGCCTCAAACGAGTTTGGACCAGACCGAGAGCCAGCAGACCTGTAAGCCACTCGGTTGTTTTACTTTGTCTTGCTTCCCTTTCACCATACATAATTATCGATTGGGGTGATCCTCCCTGATCCAGCCATCCAGCCGTCCAGCCGTCCAGCCTCGTGACACAACTCCACCAAACTTGAACCACTTGCTCAGTCGCTCAATCATCATCATCATAGATGGCCCCGCAGGAGCCAGGAGCCAGGAGCCATCGCCGCAGCGCTAGTCTCAGCCGTTCTTGTTTGTACATGCAAACGACCAAACACCCTCACGCTTCCCCATTCTCCACATCATGAAACCCCTCGCTGTTCGCCTGCCGGGGGAAAAGTCCAATTGATCATCTCACTATTTCGAGGCAGCTCTTGCTTTACCGAGCGTATTGTCTGCTTATGTGACAAGCTAAGCTGACTCTCCAGTGGAACAAGACCCGCTTCGAGCTCTGGTCCAACTCGACCCGCCATAATATCTGCACATCCGTCCCTGATCGGCTATTTGACGACGTCATCCCCCGTTGTCCAGGCTCAACACCTCGACTCTCAATCTTGTTTGCAAACTTCCGCCGAGACCTGCCGCTCTGCAGGGAGCAGCAGTGACAAATCCTCGTCGCCGAAGAACCCTTCACAGTCCAGCGGATCCCTGGGCTTTCAAAAACAAATCCCCGAGCCCCCCCGCGCAGCCGCCAAGATAGCTTCCGTCGATCGAAAGGGCCGGGCCCCCACGCCCAAGATACAGACTGCGCCCCCCAGAACACCTCCGAAGGACGAAAACTCTGCTCCCGTCATTGTGAATACTCCGCCGACCCCTATAGACCGAATCGATCGCCCCCAGCTCGGGGGCCCCCCCAATGGAAAGTCGTCAACTAATGGCAGTAGTCCGAGGGGAAGCTTGGATGGCAACCAAGGTGTTGCGCCGAATATGAACATCCACCGTAGAAGCAAATCGGGCTCTGCGGCAGTTGGCCCCAGCAAGCTGTCCCACATCACAATCGCACCACTGACTCCCACCGATGAGACTGGTGGCGAGACAACTCCCAGCGCTACTGGCTTTTTCTCGTCCATGTTATCTGCTGCTCAAAACGCTGCCAATTCGATAAGCAATACCATTCCCAACACTGGACTTGGCATCGGGAGCAATAAGAGCCGAACCAGTATCCACAAATCCCAAGCGTCTCCAGCTACGAGCCAGTCCGCATTGGTAAACGACGTCGACACGGAACCGGAGCGTCGCAGCTACGACGCCATGGACCGAAAAGAGTCAGCTATCCAAACCCTTGGCTCGGGAGACTTGAGCCTGAGCCACCTCGGTCTGGTTGAGCCTTCTGCCCCATCACCGGCGGCTGCAAGGTTTCCCGATGCTGTGGACACAAGGACGAGATCTGAATCTGCCCCGGCTGATCCCCAGACAATCAATGGAGATTTCTTACCCACGGAATCCTCCAGTCGCCCCCGGTCGCTAGTCGAGTCCGCCAGCGGCGATCGAACACCTCCCCTGATGGAACTAGCCGATGTGAAGGCTTCATTCCAAAGATCGTCCAGCCTGAGAAGCGCGATGAAGCCTCATAGGAAGCGAGGCAGCTCCGTGACGACGAGTGGGACGATCGCCGCGGCCGTCGCATCTGCCAATACCGCCGCTTTGCATCCCAACGGCAATCCTGGGGGGCCTAAACTGACCGGGTTTGCCATTGCCAGCAAGAAGCGAAATCGGGACTTTCACAGCCTATTCAAGAGTGTACCGGACGATGATTATCTTATTGAAGATTACAGCTGTGCCCTCCAGCGAGAGATTCTCGCACATGGGCGACTGTACGTTTCTGAAGGTCACCTCTGCTTCAGCAGCAATATTCTGGGTTGGACGACAACGCTGGTCATGAGCTTTGACGAAATTGTGTCTGTCGAAAAGCGGAGCACTGCACTCTTGTTCAAGAACGGGCTCATGATCTCTACGCTCCACGCGAAACACGTATTCGCTAGCTTTACGAGCAGAGATGCCACATATGATTTGATTGTGAACATCTGGAAATTGGGCCACCCGACCCTGAGAAGCACTTTAAACGGTGTCCAGCTGGAAGGAACCGGCGGCGACAAGACTGAAAAGGTCGTCTCAGATCAGGAGGCGGCCGAAACGGAACCCCAAGAGGCATCCGGGTCCGAACAGTTGTCCGATGAAGACGATGACGAAGACGAAGACGATGACGACGAGGAGTTCTACGACGAGGAAGAGCACGATGAGCGCCTGGAGACACAGTCAACGGGTATGACGGCTATGGAACCCGACGCTGATAAGTCGGTGTCGCGAAAAGCCTCAGCCATGACTACCACACACGGGCCAACAGCAGATGTACCGCCCAAGGAAGCTGCGACATCACCTCTGGGTGGCTCTGTCGACTTCCCCGGACCTGCTGCACATGGACCGACCGACTGCGGCGACTCTGCATCGCATCATGACAAGATTCTAGCCGATGAGACCATTCCTGCCCCCCTGGGCAAAGTATACAATATTGTCTTCGGCCCAGGCTCTGTCGTCTGGATGAACAAGTGGCTGTCCAGTGAACAAAAATGCACCGATATCCAGATGGAAGACAAAAAGGGTCTAACTGGCGACAACAAAACCCGAACCTTCTCCTACATCAAGCCGCTAAACGGGTCAATCGGGCCGAAACAGACCAAATGCGTCGTGACTGAAACCCTTGATCAGATTGATTTAGAAAAGGCTGTCAACTTGAGCGTCTCCACGCAGACGCCCGAGGTCCCATACGGCAATCTCTTCACCACCAAAACAAAATACTGCCTGTCCTGGGCTGAGAATAACGCCACCCGAGTTCAAATCAATTGTACTGTGGAATGGGCTGGAAAGTGTTGGCTTAAAGGTGAGTGGGCAGCGTTTCCTCCGCTTGCGCTAATAAAATCCAATCTTGAAGACCCTCGGACATGCTAACCAAAAGGATTAAAATAAAAAAAACCAGGCACAATCGAGAAAAATGTCAACGACGGTCAAGGACAATACTGCAAGGAGCTGTTCGCCTCACTCAAGTCTGCTGTTTCATCGCGCGCTCGGTCTGGCACGGGCAGCAACGGAAACTTGAAAGGCAAGAAAAGGCTGAAGAGAAGCAAGGCTCTGCAGTCAACTCACGACATGGAAAATGGAAAGTCGAGCAAGTCAGATGTTGGAAAGCAGAACTGGGGTCCGCTAGAGCCGGTGCGGAGCGTCCTGGGGCCATTTGTTGATGTCCTGCAGCCACTGCTTACTGGAAATGTCATGTACGGATTGCTGGTGGGCCTCATCGTTGCCATGTGGTTTGGTTTTGGTACCACTCCAAAGCTCAATTCGACGTATGGACCAGACATTGGCTGTGGCTACTATAGCCCAAACCGACAGGCAGCGTACGAGGAAATGTGGAGGAGACAGGACTCCGAGTTGTGGGAGTGGCTGGAAGAGCGAGTTGGCATGGACCGCTTGAACCGCGACCAGCCGAGCGGACGAAAACGAGCGATTGAGCACCGCACCGTCGAGGAAAAGCTGCGAGGGGAGCGAATGGATGCGCGGGAAGTTCAGGAGGCCATCCGCGTGACCGAGGAAAAATTACGCGTGCTGAGGGAAGTGATTGAAAAAGGGAACATGAACTGAAGGGGAGGAGGGAGGGGAGGGGAGCAATTGTATATGTATACATGGGGAGACTAACTCGACGGAGGTGAGAGGCATGCATGCCGCCACTGAAGAAGGAATAATTACATTTGTATATTACTACCAACTACATCACATTAGCTAGCCAGGCGTATTTCTATTTGTGAAACATTATCTTGCCGTGCTACGACGTTTCCTACTCATTTCGTGTGAGACTGTCCAAGCAGAGCAAGACAAGACCCCGATTCATCCTTTGTAGTGGAATTTATAGAGCACATCGGCTTGCAAATGTGAGCCTCTCGAGGACACCTGGTACTTCAAGATAACGTCAAGGCCAGGCAGGCAAGTCACTTTCGTGCCGCACGCCGCTGCCCATCTCTTGCGTGCAGCAACCCAGGTGAATGTTTCAACCCCCGGTGAACTTGTCAGGCTCGCCGCGACGACCCAGATTCCACCCCCGGACAACATCGGTAACACCAGTCCGACTCTCGACTCAATCTTTCGTCCATCTCTTTGTGTCAGCCCGATCTGGCTTGCTTTAGAGTAGCCGTCAGGAGCACAGAGGCCAGACACAGGGCGATCATGATGGAGCCTCGGATGAGCCTTGGGTCTTGCGGATTGGCCAGGAGGCTAGCTAGCTACCAGATTAGTCACGTGTGCACTAGGCAGGGTTTGCGCACCCGCTAGGTAGCACGAATCTTGCAAGGCCTTCACTCTGTTCCATCTCTCCTACGACCAAAGTCACATCAGTAGCAAATGTCATGCCCCCCCCCCCTCCTCTTCCTTCCTCATGTTCCGTTTTGCAAGTTCTTGGCAGGCACGATTTTTGGCGGCGGCGGAAGGAGGAGCGCTTATTGCACTTTCAAGGCCGGGAAAGAGGCAGAACGAATTTGCCCATAAATATCTCCCGCTTGAAACGTAACATTTCTAGCAACACAACCACATCATCACTACCGCTGGCACCACAAGAATAACAACAACACACCAACGCCAACGCCAACGCTCACGCTCACGCAAATGCCAACATCAAAAATGGCACCATTGCCATGGACCTGCCCAGCGGCCCCAGCCCTAGCATTAGCAGCAGCAAAAACAACAGCAGCAGCAAAAACAGCAGCAGCAGCAAAAACAGCAGCAGTAGCAAAAGCAGCAGCAGCAGCAAAAGCAGCAGCAGCAGCAAAAGCAGCACCAACACCAGCACTAACACTAGAAATGCCACCATTACCGTGGACCTGCCTAGCACCAGCCCTGGCATCAGCAGCAGCTGCTGCAGAAACAGCACCAGCAACCGCAGCATCGTCGTGGCAGATGCCACAGGGTATCACAATGGCCGTAATGGCCGGTCTCACTTTCTTGTGGCTTGCTGTAACCGGGGGGGTCCGATTCTAGTGGGATTGGACCCTCTACACGATTGCCTTGGACAGACGCGGTGAGTTAAGTGTTAAATGATAAGTAAATTTATTATTATTGCATTATTTTAACAGCAGGAAGCGGACGAAATCGAAAAGCGAAGTATATTAAGCCCTTGTTTCCCTACGTCGCACGTATATACTAACCTTAGATAGTCGAGGAACGGCAGAAGCGCGGTATGCAGAGCCCCCCCTTACCATGAATTCATGACTACCTTGGTAACATTCTTCTAATAGCTAAGGAGCAATATGACTGGCTAGACAAGAGGGCAGCAGTAGCAGCAGAAATAGCACTAGCACTAACACTAGCACCAACACCAACGCCAACACCAAAGATGCTACCATTGCTATGGACCTGCCTAGCAGCAGCAGCAACAACAGCAGCAGCAGTAACAACAGCAGCAGCAAAAGCAACAGCCATAGTGGCTGCTATCTCCGCGGTTTGGGTGATTGGTTCTGGGCTTTGCCGACTCTAGTGGGATTGGAAAGCCCACAAGCACGCCGTGGCAAAACGTGGTAAGTTAATTATTTAATAATAAGTAAAGCTATTATTGTTGCATTATTTTAACAGCAGGAAGCCGAGGAGCAGTAGAAGCGCGGTATGTACAGCCCCCCCTTACCATGAATCCATGACTACCTTAGTAACATTCTTCCAATAGCTGAGGAGCGCCGTGACTGGCTGGACAAGAGGGCAGCAGTAGCAGCCAAGGCAGGCTCGTGGGACGAGACCTGCAATATGATACCGGCCATTATTATCGCGTTTACTTCGGTCATTTTCGGGGGGTTTAAATTCTAGTGGGATTGGAAAGCCCACGAGATGGCCCTGGAAAAGCGCGGTATGTCAAGCCCCTGTTTCCCTGCGTTATACGTATATGCTAACCTTAGATAGATAAAGAACGGCAGAAGCCTAGTGTATATAGCCCTCCCTTACCATGACTACCTTGGTAATATTCTTTCAATAGAGGAGAAGCACTCCAACTGGCTAGACAAGAGGCTTCGCGTGGCAGCAGCAGCAGCAGTACCACCACCACCAACGCCGCCGAGGCCAAGGTCGCCCTAGGCCTGTCTCGACGAAATTTCCCTGGCACTAAAAGCAACACATGTTGAATAGGCAGCACATCACGATAAAAAATAACTCCCGTGCATGTACAACCACGAAAAAAAAAACCCCTGTGTACCTAAGATCGAAGACGGTCTCGCCGCAGCATGCTAACATCTAGCCATCGAGCGACTATGTCTCAAAACTACGTTTCTTGGAAGACTGCGGCGTCATCTCAATCTATACACACGACTTCTCGATCAGTTTCTGGCATGATCTGTCCTTGACAGCCATATGTTCCAAAAAGTTTCCACTCTTTGGCAAGGGGTAGGCGTCTCTTGTAAGTCAACGAAAGTCAAAAGACCTGGTTTACATTTCCTTTGGACTCTTCGTACTGATACACTTAGGAATCCATGGTTTTTCTATTCGGACACCCGCAAGCACTTTGGTTCGCACGAGGCTGTCCTTGTTGCCGAGACCAGTGCTCCGTCTTGTCGTAGAGCTGCCATTAGCGAAACTCGACTAATCACATTCTTTTATGTCTACTGTTCTCGATTATTGTGAGGATCATCCAATGTTTCGCGACAGAATTAGTCGCTAACGCTGCATATCATAGCCTCCCCACAAGATCGCCGCAGCTTTCGATACCAATCCCGGCGCTTGGTAGGTAGCCACGATGATCAAAGTGCTTTTGTCTCATCTTCTTTGACCGATGGGAGAAGCGGTTGCTCAAGCGACGAGGCACCTTTCTGTGGCATGGCTACAACATTTGTAAATAGAGCACATTTCTCATCAGCCGAGTGTAAGATGCTAAGTCAGTATCTTCATGGTGGATAGTCCTATCGCTATTCTCGCTTTCATAATCGCTATCATTCTTTTCGTTTTCATTACTAGGTTGTTAATCGTTGAACTAGCGGGGTACTGCTAGTATTTTTTTTGTCACTTATAAATTAGATGCATTAGCCACAACCAATGACCCCAAAAAAAATTATAAAATCAAATTCCATCGTTTTCAATTTCTTGTTTCGCCGTACAAGTGGTACCAGATTCGTGGTTTGGGTCATCAACGACTTCACGCCTCCCCAGTTGTTCAGGCCAGATCGGGCTGAGGCAAAAAAAATGGAAGGACGAATGAGTCAGGTCGGACTTTACCGATTTTTCACGGGAATGCATAGAAAAGAGAAGGAACATGCTTAAGATAATATTTTTTTTTGCTAGCTACTAGCAAGGCAAGCGTGGTAAAGGGGTTGCTTTTGCTTTACTGAATAATATAGCTACTGACCCAAATTAGGTGCGCGCATGTAATAAGGCGCCTGACCTACAGACCCGTGGTACCAGGCCTAGCCGAGGGGGACTGTGACCTGCTAGGTGATGTCGTAATTATGCTGCGGAAGACCGTCGTTTGTTCTCGTGGTTGTACATCCACGGGTGTTATTTTAGCGTGATTTGTCTTCCTATTCAACACGTGTTGCTTTTAAAGCCGGAAAGATTGTGCCCGAGATGGGCCTTTGACGGCGTTTGCCGGAGAATTGGCGGCGCGGCGGGCCCGGGCTGCCGCACGTGCGGCTGTCTGCGAGCCTAGCTGAAGGGGATAGGCTCTGGCGGCGGGGCCGGCGGGGGCGGTGGCGGGGTGGGAGGTGGTGCTGCCGCTGGCGGTGCTGAAGCTGGCGGCACTGAGGCTCTGGCGGCGGCAGGGGGAGCGGGAGCAGTGGGAGGAGCGGGCGCAGTGGCCGGGCGGCCGGCCGGGGCGGCAGGGGCGGAGAAAGTGCTGATACCGAGGCCTTCAGCCTCTTCTCGAGCCAGTCGAGGCGCTCCTCTCCTATTGAAAGAGTGTTACCAAGGTAGTCATGGTAGGGAGGGGCTGTACATACGCCTCTTCTGCTTTTCCTCCTCTATTGAAAAAATGTTACCAAGGTAGTCATAGTAAAGGGGGGGGGGTTTCATACTGCGCTTCTGCCGTTCCTCCTCTGTCTAAGGTTAGTATATACGTGCGACGTAGGGAAACAAGGGCTTGACATACCGCGCTTCTGTGTTCTAGTGGGCGTTGAACTCCCACTGGAAATCAAAGCCGCCCGGCATGAGCAGCTAAATTACGGACATGTTTTGGATCCGCTGCTGCGTGCCGGGCGACCTTGGCCGCCGCCATATCCGCCGCCTCATCCGCCGCCTCATCCGCCGCTTTCCTCCCCTATTGAGTGTTATCCATGTGTTTATCGCGAAGGGAGGAGCTGCACACACACGCTAGTGGAGCGTGGGGGAAAAAAAGAAATTAAACATACCACGCTTCTCAATCTCTTCGACTGTCAAGTTGACATATCTCGCTTTTCCACTTCATTGACTTCCTAATGTTAGCATAATATAATAATAATGACTTTACTTATTATTAAATACTTAACATACCGCGTCTTACTAGGGCGTTCCTGTGGGCGTTCAGATCCCACTAGAATTTGAAGACGCCTGAAATCTAGTGGGATTTGAACGCCGGAAATGACTGTTGCACGAAAAAAGAGGCGCAGCCGACTGGCCACTAATTTGTGCGTGTTGCAACGTCATTTTGCAGGTCTCCTCCCACGACCCTTCTTCTGCTTATGCTGCTGGTGCTGTTGCTGCTGGTGCTGTTGCTGGGGCCAGGGCTGGTGCCGCTGGGCAGGTTGGGTTTCTCAATGGGGGCATTGTTGTTGTTGTTATTAGTGTTAGCGTTGGTGTTGGTGCTGGTGCTAGTGCTAGTGCTAGCTCTAGTCACCAGCAGGAGCTGGCGGTACCAGGCACGTTAGTGCCATTGTCGTTGTCGTCGTTGTGGCTGCAGCTGTTGTTGTTGCTAATGGTGGTGGTAGCGGCGGCGATGTGATGATAGTGCGGTTGTGTTGTTGTAGTTGTTGCGTTTCTAAAGTGGAAGATTTTTATGGGCAAATGTTTTTCACCTCTTTCCAAGAATTGTAATAAGTGTAGGGCAGGAAATGAGGAAAGACAGGCGGGAGAAAGGCGAGGCAGGTGGGGCGAAGCGAGGCGAGGTGGGGCATCACTACACCAATCGAAATTCCAGAGAGGCGAGAAATTCCATCAGCGTCTGCAGTAACAGGCCAAAAGTTTTGTACGTCCGCATTGTCAGCGGTTCGATCAAAGAGCTGAGTTCATTCAGTGGCTTTATCCGCGTGGTATATTCATTGAAGCACTCTTTAGTATATGCGCATTAGTACCATGTTCCATGTTAGAATAAGCAATAGTAACTTGTTATTTGCGTTCGCGTTCTAGCTCAATCGAACTGCTTCCTCCCACATCCGCTTCCTCCCACACCTGCCTCTTTCCATAGCTACGGATCCGTACTTCCCCCTATTTCCCCCTCCTTCAACACGTCGCCAAGGCAAAAGTGCATCCTTCCACGAAGACTTTCCAATGAAATGTCTGATTGTATACTCATGGGACCTGTTATGCTCTTTCTTGCCATGCTCATCCGGCGCAGCCAGCTGCCAGGCGCCTGAATCGGTATCGAATTGCACCGAGGAATTATACAGCTTTGATTTGCAGCGTTAGCGACAGGACTAGCTGTAAGACATTGAATAGTGCTCACCATTTTAGAAGAAAGTAGTAGTTTCTGAGTTTGAATACACGAGAACAGAGTGTGACTGGGCTCCGCTACAGGAGCGACCTTCGGCAAACCAAAGTGTAGGTGGGTGCCTGAATGAAGAAGAATGAATGCATTAGTACAAAGAGTTCAATTACCTGATTACAAGACATCCTAATTCAGTTATGTCAAGTCTTATCAACTCACGATGGACAGTGCCTATCTCTTGCTAGAAAGGTGGGAAATCTTTTGAACGCAGTGAGGGCTGCCGGAACCTCGATTTGGATGGCGTGTGCTACCTCTGGAGAAAGAGGGAGACAAGCTAGAGTGATAATGCGTCAGACTTCTCGCAGAGGCGATGAAGATGTTCAATGTTCGAAACTTTTCAAGACGATCTAGAGTCCTGATGCGTCGGACTTCTAGTAGAGGCGATGAAGATGTTCGAAACTTGTCAAGACGAGCTAGAGTCCTGATGCGTCGGACTTCTAGCAGAGACAATTGAGTTAATGATGGAAAAAGGTTGTCAAGATGAGAGATGGCTACGATGAAGAATGTGGCTATTCAAGGCAGAGTTTGAACACGAATACGTTCGAGACGTCGTATGCATAGAGCGAGATGACTGACTGTTCGAATGAACTTCGATGGTTTCGGTATCGAGGACTGCATCTTTCGAGGCGGAAGAGGAGAGAGACGCTCGAAAATTCTGCTGCTGCAGTCTTGGCGATGAGATGGCCGAGCATGACGTAGTGTTGAAACTGTTCGTTTGAGTCTTGGGTGTTATCTGGCCTCCGTCGAGACTTGCTGCTGTATGGAGAAAAGGAGGAGCATATTTGAGGTGACATCGTTTTATACCAGCTACTGGCAAGGCGAGCATGGTAAAGGGGCTGCTTTTGCTTCACCAAATAATGTGGCTACTAGACCCGGACAAGGTGCGCGTATATACTGACGAGGCGCCTGACCTACAGACCCGTGGTACCGGGCCAGCCTGGGACTGTGACCTGTCCCGGGCTGGGTGATGTCGCAACCTCCCCCAGCGGCAAGATCATCTTCGATCTTAACTGCAGCGTTTTTTTCGTGGTTGTACATCCACGGGTGTTATTTTTATCGTGGATTGGTCTGCCTCTTCTCCCCGGGTGTTTTTTTTTAGCGTGATTTGTCTCCCTATTCAACACGTCAATGGCGTTATTTTTATCGTGGATTGGCCTGCCTCTTCTCCCCGGGTGTTTTTTTATAGCGTGATTTGTCTCCCTATTCAACACGTCTATGGCGTTATTTTTATCGTGGATTGGCCTGCCTCTTCTCCCCGGGTGTTATTTTTTACCGTGATTTGTCTCCCTATTCAACACGTCCATCGTCTAAGGGCGCCAGAGTGGTTTCGATGTCAGAGACATCGAACCCCCTCCTCGGCCGTGACCAGTCGCGCTGGAGGTCGTCGACGGTGGCGGCGGGGGCGGCAGGGTCGGCGGAGGCAACGGTGTTGCTGCTGCCGCTGCGAGGGCGGCCTTCGCTGCTGCCGCCTTCCTCTGCTGGAAATCCCAGCGCTCCTCGTCTAAGATTCAATAAGTAACACGCTCACCGAAGAGGAGTAGAAATATATACGTACCGCGCTTCTCCCGCTCCTCGTCTAATATTCAATAAGCAACACGCTCATCGGAGAGGAGTAGAAATATATACGTACCGCGCTTCGCCTGCGCCCACGCCGCCGCTATCTTCCTTTGACGGAAGTCCTCCCGCTCCTCCCCTAATATTCAATAAGCAACACGCTCATCGGAGAGGAGTAGAAATATATACATACCCCGCTTCTCCACCTCCTCTCCTAGGCGATGTTAACACTATGACATAAAGGAACGGAAACGTACACATACCGCGCTTGATAACCTCCTCGGCTACCTTATATTAGCAGTTGAAAAATACTAAAAAGAGGCGTGGTTTTTACATACCGCGCTTGAGAACTTCCTCGGCTACCTTATATTAGTAGTTTAAAAATGCTAAAGAGACGTGGTTTTTACATACCGCGCTTCGCCTTCTCCTCCTCTGTCTAATATTAGCAGTGTTATAGAGAGTAGTAGTAATTCACACATACCACGCTTCTCCCTCTCCTCCCCTGTCTATTATTAGTAGTGTTATAGAGATCAATAGCAACTCACACGTACCACGCTTCTCCCTCTCCTCCCCTGTCCAATATTAGCAGTGTTATAGAGAGTAATAGTAACTCACACGTACCGCGCTTCTCCTCTTCCTCCTCTGTCTGATGTTAGTAGTGTTACTGAGAGTAATAGCAATTCACACGTACCGCGCTTCTTCTTCTCCTCCCCTATCTGATATTAGTATTGTCATAGAGAGCAATAGCAACTCAAACGTACCGCGCTTCTCCCTCTCCTCGTCTATTTGAGGTATAGAGTGTTAGTATTGGATGTCAAAGAAGGGAATGGTTTTACATACCACGCTTCAACATGTTCTCGACTATTTAAGTTTAGTAATCATGAAGTACTTAGGACACATGGACTATAAATACCATGCTGCTTCCTTTCCTCCACTATCTTAATGTTAGTAGTGTAATAGAGAGCAGTAGTCATTCACACGTACCCCGTTTTTCTTTGGCGCGCTCGTTGGCCTCCTAAGCCCACGTAGTGCCGAAATAAGAAATAATAGCACCCACAACGGTGACAATAATGGCAATAATTGCCCTGGCTATTAATAGTTTTTCGTAAAACGTTGTTGTGGTCATGGTCGTCTTCGTCTTCGTCTTCGTTGTCGTTTTTGTTTTTGTTGCTCGTTGGTGTAAAAACTTCTGCAGGAAGAATATGTGCTCCGTATTTGACAGTGTGGAGGGCTTGTCTGGTTTCGCCAAGGTTTGTGTGCCAGCTGTAAAGCAGGACACACGAGTGCCAGGACAAGTTGTCAAAGTAAAGGATGGGTTTGCGGGACCTAATTTTCCTCCCAAACACCTTTTCGCTCAATCTTGACGGCTTCCAAATCCTCGAGCATGAGTACCATTCATAACATTGCTATTGCTGGAGTATATTTTAGCATAGCATCTTTTCACGATTCTACGACTTCTCGCATGCTATGTCGTGCCATTGTCCTAAATGACCTACCTATCTTGTCCTTTTCTGCAAGAAATGATTCAATGCGGGAGTCGAACGTGGTGACTGTTGTGATATTAATAGTTTTGAAATTTGCAATCTTTCCTGCTGACATTATATCAGGTTTCATGAAAACATTCCATGCACCAGTAGACATCTTGGTATCCTTCGATTCCCTCACCAGCTACGGAGAGACCCTAGCTGGGATGCCTTCCACACCTCTCGACAATCCCATTCGTCGGTGTAATCCTCATTTGAAACGTCAAACCAGACACTCTCGGGGTCGCCCTGGGACACGGCCAATGCCTCTTCAACGTCGAGACCTTCCCTACGACTCCCACCTAGAACTTGGTACGCCTCCCTCCTGCCATTCTCTTTCACTAGTGTTTCCCATAGTGCATTTCTGTTAGTACGGCAATCTCCCTTATCACACCAAAGAACATGCTTGTTGTATGCGGTGAAGAATTTTTCTTTGTTGATCAAGCCCAGCCATCCAAGACTAGTCGGCCTTTGAATGGTCCAAATATACCGCATCGATATAATCACCCGATCGGAGAAGTAGAGCCACATGTATACAGCACCACAAACACGACACTGCAGAGTCGTTTGCCTTCCACATTGACAGCCTTCGAGAAAATCATGACAACTGATATTCCCATATTTCCTGAAGCAACTGCAGATGCCAGACTCAACAAAATTCCGGATCTCTTTCTGGATGGAGATGTGCCGGCATAGCCTATGGTTTTGAAAGGCATTCTCGAGCAATTTGGAAATTTTTTCCTTAATGTCGGCTAGAGGGGGGGCAGTCCTATAGTTGACTGTAAGGAGAGGTATATCCCACCCATATCCTAGGCCGAAGATGGAGGGAAGCTCCCATCTACGGATTGCCACGAGCCTTGGGAAGGCACTTCCACCCTGGTAGAAACTATGTATGTATTCAAACTCGGGCTCATGTGACCGGTCCATGCATGCAGATATGAAACATCCGAACTGGGCGTGCCATTCGATATCCCGCCATGTGACGGACTTGCATGAATGATGATCGCAAGGCTTAAAATGTCCGAGTCGTCCCATACATGTTCCGCTACCAGATGTGCCACCATGTTCTTCGCCATCCTCGGGGAAGAAAAGAGCGTTTGAGTGTTCTCGTTTGCATCCGTCACAGTATCGCAACCGGCGCAGCGCCTTTAATCTCTCTTCAATAATTCCAGCCTCTCCAGCCGCGATACATGAGCTGCAATACATACTGTGGTGCAAATAGCCGGCAATGACGTTCTTTTCCGCGTCGCATAACTTCTGTAGGTCAAAACTCATGTGGTTGCGGAGTGTTGTAGATTGTTGATGGTACGCTTTGAACAATTTTAAATCAAAAAACGCCATAAATATGGACGAAGTGTGACGGAGGCTGTATAAAGACATTGGAGGTAGACAACACATAACTTGTAGTATCATCTCATTGGGCAAAGACATGAGAGGAAATGCGCACTGTGAACTCTCATGGCTCGTGATGCTTCGCCTCGTAGATGTGCCAGACATTGCAGCAGATGGCTCTTGGCTCGTGATGCTTCGCCTCGTAGGTGTGCTAGATATCATAGCAGATGGCTCTTGGCTCGTAATGCTTCGCCTCGTAGGTGTGCTAGATATCATAGCAGATGGCTCTTGGCTCGTAATGCTTCGCCTCGTAGGTGTGCCAGACATTGTAGCAGATGGCTCTGGAACATCTTTACCGGGTGCGTTTCGACGCGATAACATGGATCTTGCGCTGAGAAACTTGCCCCTGATTTTGCTGAAAGCTAATCGCGTTCGTTCACATAGGCGCTTGGTATGGACGGATGTGGTATGGACGGATGTGGCTGATTTTAGAACACTAGCTGAGTGCTCCAAAATGACAGATGGTGTTGCTTCCAGAACTGGCACCGTTGGTGTTGCTTCCAGAACTGGCACCGCTGGTGTTGCTTCCAGAACTGGCACCGCTGGTGAATTAATTCCGTGACGCGGGTAAAGCGAAGGAACACCTTGAACGCCGCTGGACCGCGATTCAAAGAAGTCCCTCTGCCTAAGCAAGTATGGTACCTCCGCCATATCTGATGAGCCGCTTGATAAAAGAGGCGACTGGCAAAAGTCAATGTGAGTGGTGCGCCAAATAGCCGAATTCGTAGTCTTGGGAGTTTCTGCCTCTTCTCTGGAACCTAGAATGTTTGTGTGACTTTCCGGAAAGCGACTTTCAGAAATAAAAACAAGAAAGCACTGATGTCTCAGAATAGAATCGAAATTACTCTCCAACGATTCCTGTAGATGGAATGGGACCTGATCCTTGGCGACTGAGCTTTATATAGCCACGGGAAGAACTCGCTTTTAAGGTTAAACTAAGTATTAGGTTTGTCTTTTTTATGCGGGCGCAAACCTACCTAAATTGGCTCAAAGGCTATATCACCTTAATCTTCACGCACTAAAATCTTCGCTCTTAGTATCATATTGCAACAAAACAACCACAGTCATGCGCTTTCCTTGAGTGGTAAATACCAAGACTGGCCAAGGCGACTTGGTGACAGGTTGAACAACTGATGAGTGAAGGGAAAACATACGGCCGTTGGTCTGTCAGTTCCCACCCATTAGACGGCAGGAAGGGAATAAAACCTAATATAGGAATAAGCTTTAAGGTTATAAATACAGAGGGCTGCGAGGTAAGAGCAAAGTTAGCGATTAACTTGGTGGCTTCGTTAGCGCAAGAGTCATGGTTCGTGACCGCAGTCAAACTCAAATCCGTTCGAGTTTTACTCACAGCATGAATTGGCGTTACTCACAGCATGAACTGATGTTACTCACGTCAAAAAATTTGACACGATTACCCCTTCCTCTGTGACCGTGTTTGTTGCCCCTCTTCATTTTTTCCATCTTCTCGCATCTTCTCACTTGTGCTTCAAAGCTCCGAAGCGATCAGTTCCCACTCATCATGACGAGACAGTGACGCGAGACAGTGACGCGAGACAGTGACGCGAGACAGTGACGCGAGACAGTGACGCGAGACAGTGACGCGAGACAGTGACGCGAGACAGTGACGCGAGACAGTGACGCGAGCCTGTACGGGGCCCGCCCCGCCCAAGACGGCAAAATTGACTAATCTATTCTCCGCATGTTTTTGCATCTTGGCCATATTTCCGAATGTGGGACATACATTCAGGAGTACAAAGGCAAAGCTACCAGCTAGTCACGTGTGCGCAAGGCGGATCACCATATCGGAATCGGAAAACCCGGTGGCCCTCGCGAAAAGGCAGGAGGCAGCTGAGCTTGTTGCAAGTTGGCTTCGCGCACAAACACAGGGATATTGCACGTGATTCACAGGCATGCGGCAAAGCAAACAAATGCATGGCGAACCATGAGTCACAGCTTCCTTCCTCGTTACAAGCAACAACAAATTCTTCCTTAACTCTAAGTTCGAGCGACGCTTCAAGTCCTTGCTCTTCAGTCTTCACCAACAAGTCCCGAACCCCCCCCCCCCCACATACCTTTTCTCGCCATGGCTCACCGCCAGGCTCCGGCAAACATCACTCCCAGCCAAATCGGTGAAACCGTCTCCCAGAATCGGGTTCAAAACCCGTCCGGTCCTGCTGGGTGCCATTGCGGATGGTATCTTTTCTACAGCAGCATCTGTGGCCATCTCTTCCAACAATACCCTGGCCACTGTGGTAAGAGGCGCACTAAACTGGGAAAGAGTGCCTTTTGCACAACTCCCGCGCCACAAAACAACATGGCACTTCACGTGGGCGAGGCCTGCCGCCAATGCCGCCAAACCACGGAGGACGTCGCGATTGTCGGATAAGGCGTCGCAGGGTGGAATCGCACTTTTTTTTAGCGTGATTTCGGCCACGGGGTAATGGAAGTCACGGCCTCACCATCAAGCTCTTTTCACCCCACCGTGGCGTGCCTGACCTTTGGCACGAAAATGATCGGGTCTGTGTTGTTTGAGTCGCGACGACCGCGATTAATAGAGACGTTGACAAAGCATCTCATTTGGAACAGTACGAAGATGATGTGCCAATCAATACCACTCACAGTGCTACAAAGTCACACCCGCTACTGTTCAAAGTGATCATCCATTGCTTTGCTAACAATGGTCAAATGATCTCTCAAACTAGTGATCAAACGCGACAGTTCCCCCTTCACATCGTTTCCTGAGGCATGGCCTTCCAGCACATTGGATGCAGGCGGCGCGGGAGGCGGCGGTAAGTCGTGGTTCATCCCCAGAGGACTATTTAGATACGACGCCGCCAGCGCTGTCGAACTATCTTCTTCAGGCCCTAAGTTATCACGCTGCTGCTCAGGCGAATCGAGTCTAGGCTCTGCTTTGCCGTCGTGGTCACCACTATGAACGGATGCCGTGACGGAATAGGTAGGCTGTAGCAAGCCTGGGCTACGAGTATGATGCTCAAGGCCAAAGGGCATTGGCTCCGAGAATGATGATGCACAATTTGAACCCGCCGTTGATGGGCGTGAGTCAACAATCAGTCCCGTTGGTAAACCATCATCGAGGTCAATAAGACTGAATGTGGAATCACGGCCATTGGCTTCTTGAGCCCCAGGTTGAGCTATGACCGGACTACGCGAAGCCTGCTCATATTGCCGAGGCAGACTGGCATCAAGATCAATCAGACTTGCTGCGGTCGAAGCGCGGTTGTCGGTAGAGAAACCCCAAGGCACATCAGTGACATCACTTACCCCCGTTGCCAGATACGGGGATGCACTCCATTGAGGTTCAAGGTCGGGGTTCTGGAGAGGCGTTGGAAATTTCCACTCCAGTGTCCTACGGCGGTTGACAGACGGCGCACTATCTGTCGCCTGACTTGCTGGAATCCCACGGCCCTTCATGTGCGAAGACTCATCGACTCCAAGCGCAGCATCGAGGTCAATCAATGACTCTCGAACACGAACCGTTGATGAATTGTCGCGGAGAGGCAGATCAGAAGCTAGTGGGTATCCAAATTCACCGTAAAACTGTCGTGAATTGCTTTGATAGTCCGTCAGCGTATTTGGGTCGAAAAGCTTCTCCAATGGCGCAACGGGTGGCTGATTAGACGATGGCACGCGCCGGCGACGTGTTCGTGGCTGTTTCGATGGCGGACCGATGGTTGCATCATAAGCGTCGGCAACGAACTGCAAAGAGTCTTGCCCCGGACCCGGAAGCTCATCAACATCATCCATGGTGCTGAAAATCCACTCGTTTCCGGGATCTACTGGGCTTGAAGAATCAGCTTCCATCTGCGCGCCACCGGCAGAGAAGAGGGACAGCCTGCTGCCGCCTTGAGCCTCCCAAAGCTTGTACGCCTGCATAAGCTTCGACAGCGACACGGTCGGATACTGCGCACCGGTGTCGTAGATGTACGGGTGGAGCTGGACCAGCTCAATGGCAGGGCGTTGCGCCGGATCTTCCACGACACAATAATCGATCAAGTCCCTCAGACCGGCCGAGTACTCTTCGCCCTGGAGTTTGGGTTGATGGCACTTCAGGTAGGTTCCGAACCGGTTTATATCTCGGAACCCGGCATTGGGCGGCAGCCCCGAGGCGACCTCGAACGCCATGGAGCCAAAAGCCCAAATGTCCACCTCGGTACCATATTGCACCGCGGGGTTGAAGAGTTCAGGCGCCATCCAGTGAAGGGACCCCGTGAAAGTGCTCCGCTTGTCAAACTTGGTCGTGACGATGGCAGCCACGCCAAAGTCGCACAGCCGCACGCCTCCCTCCTCCGTGACGAGAACGTTGGCGCACTTGATGTCTCGATGAATGACGCCCTGCCTGTGGGTCCAGTAGATGGCCTCGGCGACCTCGCGAAGGATCGGGATGATCCACTGCTCGGGTAGATGACCCTTTGGTCTCATGAGCGTCGAGACGCTGCCGCCAGCGCAGTATTCCGTGATCATCCACACCCGATGGCCGAGGAGAAGAGCATCCAGCACGGTGTTGATGTTCCTGGCTCCCGTGTCGCCGAGAAGCTTCAACGTCTCGATCTCCTTCAGTATGTCACCGAGCGTGTTGGTGCCCGACTCGGCATCTCCGATCTCGATATTGATGACTTTGATCGCGACAAGTTTCCCCGAGGGGGGGTGCCGAGCTTTGTAGACGCGGCCGAAGCTGCCTTTACCAATGAGTTCCGAGAAGTGATAGGGCGGCGGTTCTTTTCCCGAAGCAGCGCACTCTGACAGGACCGACGCCTGCATCTTGTTCGCATCTTCGATAGCATTCTGTCGGGTCGTTGAGTAGTGAGTTGCGGCGTCGCCAAGGCTGGCCATGTGGTTTGATGGGATTTCGATTTGTCGGTTGTTGTGGGGCGTCCCGGTAGATTTTGATGTGTTGTTTGCTATGAGCCAGTACCGACCGATAGATACGATGGAGACGAGACTCTAGCCAAGTTCAGTGTTTAGGGGCAGACTACGATGGCACAGTAGATGGTTTGGCAAAAACGCTGCTACATTGGAAAATCGGAAACCCCCACATTGTTAATTTAGGCTAATTGCGTAGAATGTACATAACCCGTCCGCGTCGATAGGCTTCTAAATCCAAACCGGGGTTTCTGGAAGCATTTCCCAACATGGCTTTCCTGTGTGTGCATCATTCGCAGCTCAATGTAGTCACCATAATATTACTAGCTCAATGTTTGCTCCGTACCGAGAATACCGAAACTGTATTGAGTCATGGGAGTTCGCTGAAGATGTGGCGGATATCTTCGTCTTGGCCGTGACTTTAGCGGGAGGAGCAGAGAACGAGATGGATATCCCGCACACGGAGGTTCTCACATATCAAATATGAGCAAGTCGTTCCGGGATGTGGAAAAGGACATGTGCACTAATTAGATCTGGCACTACTTGCACAACTCAGGGAAGGGCGGCTAAGGATTGCTCACTGAGGCTCAGAAGCTATGTAAGTACGTGAAAGCGGTCACTGCTCGGGAGCTCGTTCTAGGAAGGAAGCGGAACCAGCTGGTTTTTCCCTCTTGATCAAGCTGTGTCGACTCACTTTGTCAGATAATACTGGTGGCATTCATCAAGCGGAGTTTGCCCGCACTTGCCTGCCCTGTGGACCTGCACCGTTACAGCGGTCTTATAGTGGGGCTTTCGTCCGAACCCACAACTGAAACAGCAACCCCGGATCTGGTGAAGCCTGATTGGCCCACACCTCTGCAAGTCACCTTTGGTCATGCACAATGGCTCAGAAATCCCTGTTACTGTTACTGTAATGACAACCTCGGGAAATACGGCGCCCCCCCTAAAACCTTGTTCTGGTCAGAGCGCTACGGAGTACATCAGAGGGTTATGCTGGACGGACCGCTGATCGTCGTCTGGCAAAGATTCCTCGCCGGGTCGTTCTGGGTCGTCTGGTGTGAGAAACTCGCACGCGCCAACTCGCGATGGGTCGAATCTTCGCAAGACGACGCCCGCTCATCCTGTTCCTGCTATTTGTGCTTGTTGTCATCTCACTTCGTCTCCATCAAACATGGGGTAGAAACGCTGTCCACGCGGACTCGCCAGAGCCCCCGTCGAGCTGGGCAGCGCCGACGGAACAGCCAAGCGAAGATGCCGATGGCATCGGATACCTCACGAAGCCGCGAACCATTCCCAGCAACGACACACATCCCGTCGAGTACATTTCGGAACAGGCACACCGGGAGTTCAACGATACCCTCCGTCGACAATCAAAGACCCTGGAACAGGCAGTCGAGGAATATCGCAGGCGATATGGACTGCCCCCGCCTCCGCGCTTCGACAAATGGTTCGAGTTCGCGCAAGAGAACGAGGTTCGACTGATTGACGAGTTTGACACGATCCATGATTTGATGACGCCGTTCTGGGGTCTGAGCCCCAAGACGATACGAGGTCGCGCGAGGGAGGCGCTGGGCCACGGCAACGGTCTCATCGGCATCGCCATCCGAGGGCACAAGGTCGCCTTTGTCGAGAACCCCAGCGGCGCCGAGTGGCAGCATCTCGCGACAATCGACATGATGGGAAAGTTCATCCAGCATCTGCCGGACATGGACCTGGCCTTCAACATACACGACGAGCCGCGGGTCGTGCTTCAGCACGACGACCTCGCGAGGCTGGTCCACAGAGCAAAGACAGTGGACATGTCGGCGTCTCGCGCCAATCCACGACCCATCAACCGTTTTTCCACCAACGTTCCCGACCTGGGAGGCGGCCAGCGATTCGAGGAAACAAGGCGCACCCGGTTCCGGTCCGCCGCCCACCAGCCGACGTGGACGACCTCGAGGATGTCCTGCCCGCCGGACAGCGCGGCGCGAATACTGGAAGACGATGGCCTGGGCGACGACGCCGAGAAATACGCCGCCACGGACGCCGGTTTCGTCTACAACTCGTCTGCCATGGCTGACATATGTCTGAGTCCCTCTCTCAGCACGACATTCGGCTTCTTCGACATGCCCAACGGCTACGTCGTCGCGCACGACCTGTTCCCGATATTCTCCCAATCCAAAATCTCCTCCTACAGCGACATCATCTACCCGTCGCCATGGTACTGGGCCGAAAAGGTGGCCTATAGCGAAACTAGGGATCCTCCGTGGGCCGACAAGCAAGACCGATTATACTGGAGGGGTTCTACCACGGGCGGATTCAGCCGCGACGGCAACTGGAAACGTCATCATCGCCAGCGTCTCGTCCGAAAGATCAACCATGGCGCTCGCGCCAAGGTTGTTGTGAACCGCGGGCGTGTCGACAGGCCCGAATGGGCCGTCAGCGAGGTCAATCGCAGCGACTTTGAACATCTCGCCGACGTGCGCTTCTCCCACGTCGGCCAATGCGACCCGGGTGATTGTCAATCCCAGATTAAGTATTTCGGGGTCAAGGACATGGTCGATATGCAAGATGCCTGGGGTTACAAGTTCCTTCTTGACATGGACGGCAACGCCTTCAGCGGGCGCTTCTATGCGTTTTTGAGGAGTCGCAGTCTGGTGTTCAAGCAGGCTTTGTTCCAAGAGTGGCATCGGGAATGGCTCAGACCCTGGGTGCATTATGTGCCCGTGAGCATGCGAGGCCATGACTGGTTGGAGCTCGTGCGCTACTACGATGCATCTGGCGAAAAGGCCGAGGCCATGGCAAAGACTAGTACAGAGTGGGCTGGAAAAGCTGTGAGGAAAGTCGACTTGGAAGCCTGGTTCTTTCGATTACTTCTCGAGTGCGTTCTGCTGGCCCCCCTCCCCATCACTTCTTGGTGCTCGATATTGACAGCAGTGATTAGGTACGCAAGGGTCATTGACGATGACCGGGCTGTGATAGGTTTCGATCTGCCGGGTGGAAACCCGGCGTCGCTGTAGCCACGCAGTGCCAGTTAAAATCTTCACACGGACACTAAGCACCGACCTTGAAACAGCCTTTTTATTTTTTAGATGAGGTTCCTGGCTTCAATGTCTGTTACGCTGGTGCTCTGAGGCAAGGCTTTGGTGCAGGGATTCGTTGGCAGAACTGCATGCAACACGGGAGTGCCCTGCGGCCAGGGACACTGTCATGACGACTGCGGATGCAGCTGCTGAAACCACGACTGAAAAAAAAGGTCAAAACCAAACAGGCTTTTGATGTCATGAATCATGTCAATTCTTTGTGTATACTTGCTTTCATGATGGTTCTACATCGTACTCGATATCTGTTCTTATAATGTATTTGGCTCCTTTTCTGACACTCGTGCCCTCATGTAACAATGCGCCTCTGCTCTCTCCGTGGGGAAACACAGCCACGGCGCCCATCACGGGCCGAACGGGATACGCGTTGAGCGTCCCCTCCCGCGTGGCGGGCATGTAGAAGGTCGTTTCGCCCCCTTCAAACTCATCGTTGAGATACAACAAAAAAGTGAACAGGGAGCTTTGCTTCCTCTCAGTTGGCGATGAGTCGTACACATAGGTGCCGTCTGGACGGATGCCCGATGGCGGCCAAGCTCCGTCGATGTGACAACGGTATTCAGCGCCGGGAACATATCGATATACGCGGAATCGTCGGTTCAGCCCACGAGACAAGCGGCCGTTCAAGGACGCGGGGACGAAGGGGGCCATGCGTGCCCAAAGCTTGTCGTGGAAGGCGGTGTCGCAAATCCAGTAAAAGTTGTGTGCTAGGACACTGGTGTCTTCGCCCTCGCGAACCGGAGCATCGGGGAGAAATCCGACACTCTCCCCAGCAGCAATGACGGCCCTGCATTCTTCGGGAGAAAGGACATTCGTGGCCAGGCTGAGATTTGGGACGTTGGGGTGTTTATGAAGTGTGATCGGCCCGTGGTCCGGTGACAGATGGACAGTGTTCGGCTCCGAGGTGTACAGAATAGCAGGGTGGTGATTTGGTGGCCTGCGAAGGTGTCCGGGCGTCGTTTCGATGACTCGGAGGGAGGATGGTGGAGAGGTTGGCCCGGAAGACAAGATCGACTTGTCCAAGACGGATTCGTAAATCTGCAGAGGTTCCGTGTGCGGCCGCAAATCCCACGTCGTCTGCAAAGCGATGTGTGGTGATGACTCGGATGGAAGTTTGGCGGCGCTACTGTAGTCGATGGAGCAGCTGACCCGAAGAACGGCATCGAGCACCTCGAGAAGCTCCCTTTCTTTGGCTGGCCTGTCGGGGTTGACAATGCTGGCACCTTTGGGCTGTGTGACGACATCGAGATCACGTACCCATCGGCACAGCGCGCCAAGCTTCGGTTCCTCGCCTCGCAATCTCATCTCGGCGAGTAGAATCTTGGCCTCGAGATACTTTTCGTCCGCAAGCGCGGCTGTGACGCGGGCCGTGAGATTGGCGCCCTCTGCAGCATTGAGCCCCGTATTGCACGACTGACGAAAGTCGTAGACGGCCACTCGGAGATTTTTGCATAGTTTTGATTTGGTGAGGCTGGGATATCGTGCCAGCTCCGTCAGGGTCTCGATGGTGATGTCGAGCTCTTCGTCGGAGATGACGGTTTGCAGATTCTTCGGCTCGAATTGTGCGCCGTCCGGCGGCGGAGTGACGATGGATGATGTCCTGGCAACTTTCTTAGAGGCTTCGGCCTGTACCTGCGCCTTTCTCTTTCGCTTGGCTGCCTTGGATTGTGTCATGACTGGGTCTGCCTCTCGTAATACAGAGAAGAGTGACGGCGGTGCCCGTTGTGTTTTCCCACACAGGAAGGAGAGAGAGAGCGAGAGCCGATTGGCTGGCTGGGCTCGCAGCCTCGCCTCGCGGGGGACAATTTGGTCCCACTTTAATGCAAATACATTGAAGAGATTCTTCCCATCTTCCCAGTCCTTGACGCCACCACGTCTTTCCATCAATCTTTATTTGTCTGTATTATTGTTTGCATCCGCCAGCCCAAGCCGTGACCAGAGGCGATGGATAAAAACACCTGGTCGTCGGTATCAGGCTGAAGGTTTTATCAATACTCAGCTGCACGCAGGCGCCTCTGATTTGCTGCGAATGGGGCTTGTGAGCAGCTAACCAATCTCAAAAGTGGCGTGCTCGGACGGATTGGAAGCGCCACGGAAGCGACACCAATGGCAAAGCTTGAAATCGTGTTGGCTGAGATTCTGCAGCCAAAAGTCCCTGCAGCTCCTCCCGTGGCATGTGGATGGATCAACACGAGTTTCGCCATGTTGCAAGGCTTGGCAAGGGCCTGCTTATCACGGGAAACCCGGGAGCCACCAATAACACAAAGCAGAGGTTGTATTGCGACATCGCCAAACATGGATGATAGCGGAGGTTTAGCACGACGTGGCGTTGGATGCGACCTCCGCGCGGAATGCTTGAAATAGCCCGTCGAGAAAGGCTTTTCGAGCGTTTGAACTGAATTATGGGCAGCAATTGAAGTCTCGTCTTCGTCTGGCTCTTTTGCAGTCCCGAATCATGGCCACTGACAACATCGTCCTCGGAGGCCTTGATGCCATCGAGGGCAAGGCTCTCGCTCTTCCAAGCCATCAAGCTGAACTTGTCAACGACAAGATCGACAAGTCTCGCAACGACGCTGTGACCACCGACGATGATATCCTGGAACAAGACGTCAAAACAGGCCAGGGTTTGTCCTACAATGACGAGAAGAAGGGAGACCCGGACAACGAGGATGCAATCATTGTTACCGGCTACGATGCAGCGCAGCACCTGTTACCCTTGAGAGACGATTTCGAGCCTGCTCTGACGTTTCGGAGTATCGTAATCGCCTCGTGTCTGTCTGCATTTCAGGCTGTGATGAGCCAGATCTATACAGTAAGTGTGGTCGACTTTCGAGAACGATACGATTCTGACCTTCTTTTGCACGTAGTTCAAACCAACCCAGGTCACTATTTCTGGAACCTTCATAGTGCTCATCGCCTACTTTGTCGGCAAAGCATGGGCGTCTGTCCTTCCTCGAGGTGACCTCCAAGAGGCTCGATGGAGACAACAAGGCGGCCAGGGCAAACTACCTCCCTTGATTCGGCTTGCCCGCTTGATCAATCCCGGTCCATGGAACCTCAAAGAGCACGCAGTCTGTTCCATCACTGCTACATCTGCCTCGAATGCGGCCGCAAGCATTTTTGTTTTCACCGCACAGGACCTGTTTTACGACTTGCCGCTCAGCGCGAATACCGTTGTCTTGAGTGTCATCTCAATCGGTCTATTTGGCTATGGCATTTGCGGCATCGTTCGCCCGATTTGCGTCTGGCATGTCGAATCCGTGTACTGGAGCAATCTTCCCACGGTCAAGACCCTCCAGGGATTGCACTGGCAAGACCTGAAGAGTTCCAAGCCACTACGTGTCTTTTGGTACAGCTTCATCGGCATGGCTGTCTATGAAGTCTTCCCCGCCTACATTTTCCCGTGGCTCAATTCCATCTCAATTCCTTGCTTGGCTTCCATGAATGCGACGGGAGACAAGGCATCCACACTTACAAACTTGTTTGGCGGCGCCACCAATAACGAAGGGCTAGGCCTTTTTACCGTGTCTCTTGATTGGCAATACGTAAGGAACCACCTCCATGGACCATCGTGGTCTTCCGTTCCTCGCGAGACTACTGAAACTGACCGAGGCATTCATATAGATTACCTCAGCCCAGACATCGCTGCCCCTCAAGCTGCAAGTCCACCAGGCTCTTGGCTTCCTGATATGCATTCTGGCGATGCTCGGCGTTTATTATACGAATGTATGGGATGCCAAAGCGCAGCCTTTCATGTCTACACGACTCCGAACTGCCAGCGGCAAGTCATACCCCACCGCACAGGTCTTTGCCGGGGGTGTTCTCGATAAGACTATATTTGCCAAGCTCGGTGTTCCCCGTTTGACAGGTACTTTTGCCTATGCCATGTTCATGGCGAATGCTGCTGTACGTGTCATGTCCGTTGACTGAATCTCACTCGAAGAGGTGCTAAACAAATGACAGATTGGTGCTTTGATCGCCCACTGTGTCCTGTTCTGGGGCGGCGATTTCGTAAAGGCATATAAGAGCGCCAAGGCTGGACAATACGACGATCGACATCATTCGCATATGTTGAAGCACTACAAAGACGCACCTTGGTGGTGGTATATCATCGTTCTGGTGCTCAGCTTCATTCTCGGCCTCGTTGTTGTCATCCGAGAGAACATCACGCTCCCTGCTTGGGCGTACATTATGGCTCTCTTGATTGGAATAATTTTAGCCCCTCTCGTGAGTCTGCCTTACTGAATGTTAAAACACTGATGACAAAGTACACTCTGCTGAAATGAAGTGAAAAAACCCGCTTCGATAGAGTTCCATTCTCTATGCTCGCTATGGCAATGGTATTGCCACGAATAATTTGTCCAAGATGTTGGCGGGCCTGATGATCCCTGGACGGCCGATTGGTAACATGTATTTCTCTGCTTGGTCGCATAACGTGATTGCCAATTGCATCAATCTCTGCGCGGACTTGAAGATGGGAGAATATCGTATGTCCTTCCCGAGTCCTCGAGTGCGCGCCTGTGAGTAGCGTGCGGTGCTGACCACGGACAATAGTCAAAATCCCCCCTCGCGTCATGTTTCTCACCCAGATCTATGGCACCATCCTTGGTGGGTTTGTCAACTACGCCGTTATGATTTCCATTGTCGAAACCAATAGAGATCTCCTCGCCAATTCGAACGGTAGCGCTGCTTGGAGCGGTGCGACTATCCAATCCTACAACACCAACGCGACATCGTGGGCATTGGCCAAGTACCTTTACGGTTCTGGAGGCAGGTACTATATGGTACCAATAGGCTTAGCCGTAGGGGCTGGTATTGTGACTGTTCACCGGATTGTCACATACGTAGGTGGAATCATCGGCCCATGAATTTTCTCGCTTCCTATGCTGACTCTGCACTCGTCAAGTTCATCCCCAGAATAAAGGGTTTCGCTCTTTCGGAAATCAATATGCCCCAGTTACTTCAATACTCCGGCTACATTCCCTACAATCAGTCACAAACCTGTGTCATTGTCAGCTGGACCTTGACAGGTTTCTTCGCGCAGTTCTACCTGCGCAACTACAAGCCGCGCATCTTCAGGGACTACATGAACCTGGTCACGGGTGCTTTCGACGGCGCCAGTCTCTTTGTGCTCTTTATCTTATCCTTTGCCGTATTTGGTGCTGGAGGAAGGACTGTGCCGTTCCCTCAATGGTGGGGGAACAACGCCGATGGGAACCTGGACCACTGTCCGACCAACGAGTAAAAACGCACGTGGAGGAGAATAAACAAGTTCAATCGATGATGATAATCCATGACGCTATGGCATTGCCGACCTGATCGTGATCGTTGATTACGGCACATGCTCTTCCTCAATTGACAAAATGAATGTCAAGGACTACCATCGTGGCACCATTTCATCCCTCGCTTTTGGTGCCCAACTTGGAAAGATATCCGGATCGCACCCATTGTTGACGTACTCTACCCATTGTATACTAGTCAAAAGACTACGTAGTTTAAGAGAGTGCATGAAATGCGACGTCCTTAACGACTCTTGATCAAAGATTCGAGACATGAAGCAAACTTTGGATGCTACGTTGACAAGAAGTAACTTTGATGCGCGAGAAGGCGTGAAAAAAATCCAAAATCCAAAATCAACTTCACAATCCCCCGAGTCGAGCCTAGCCAGAACGTTGATTGATGCTACACGCAGTCGCCTGGCTTGACCTACCTCTTGTGCCAAACACTCAAGCTCTTCCCCTTCCAATCTACAAAGACGAGATGGTACGGCATCCCGTTCTTCTGCGTCATCGGCTGGATGGAGAGCCACATGTGGTAGCCCAGAATGGATATTCTCTCCGGGCCGTCATCCGACGATGACTTGGGGGCGCGAACTGGAATGGCGTCTCGTTCACACCGGGCCAGATGTCGCTGTTCACGATGCGCACCGAGAGCTGACTCGGGTCGGATTCACTGGCGGAGGCATCGATGGCGAGATCGCTCAGGAACGCGTAGCAGATGCGCGAGGACCGATACCACCCAAACATGGAGTTAATGGCCTCGGTCAGCTCAGCAAGTGGCCTTCAAGATATCTGCGCACATGCTCATTGATGGCCAATACCTCTCGTCATGGGTTAGATTTGACTCCATCTCCATGTCTGCAAGGCCCCGTGACGTTACAAAGAAGTTTGTTACGCTGTTGGCTTGGGGACCGAAAATACGCGCCAGGAGTTCTGATGGGCAGCGATTGGCCGTTTGGCATTCATCAAGGGCGTCGACAATGATAAAGGCTTTCGCGCAACTGGCTGCGACGAACTGAAGCGGCGCATGAAGCAATGGAGCTGAATAGTCATGAGGCAGAAAGAGAGTGTGGTACAGTATCAGGTTGTAGGGATGTAGCTTAATTATTATGGAAAGGTTACGTGAACCAAATGCAGAGGAGTCTAAAATGCGCTTGTCAATGGAAATGCTTCAGATTTATACCTATACTACGGAGCTTGCCTAGAGATGACAATGTCGCCCAAGCAGTTGGTCTAACCATGCTGGACGGGAGCACGGATCTCTCTAGCATCAATTGACAACGGTTCATTGGCGTTGACCTGGAGTCTAAAATATATTAGCAACTTGATGAAGCGTCAAAGATCAACCAGGAAACTTACAGCTGCCGTCGAAGCCGTCTTTCTGCGGCATGCGCCAATACTATCAGGCATATGGCGTTTCCCAAAACGAAGGAATACCCTTTCGCGAACCTCGGTGCTTCGGATGTGGGAAAGACCAATAACTGAGTCCACAGAGTTGTCGACTGTGCCACAATGTTGACTAGAACCAAGGTAAATGACCGTTTTGCTGGAGATGAACGCAGCTGATCGTTGATCCATCCATACAGAACGCTCGACATGGCCACGGACGAAAATGTCGTGATGAATGCAAACCACAGCGCCGCCTCTGGGACTTGCCAGATAATCTGGATGACTAGGCCAGAGATGTTCCACATGTGAGCAGCCGTTATAGCCCATGCTGGCCCGATGAGCAAGTCGGAAGCAAAACATATGGAGAGGGTGTAGAAGATACCAACTGCAGGCATTATGCTACCAAGCGCGTTGATTTCTGCTCTCGAATAGCGGCCTAGGCTTTTGAGCCACAACAGATATCCACCTGTGAATGCGTTCAAGCTCGCATTCCAGTAAAAGACGTCTAGCATGAGTAGCATCCAAAACTGCAAATCTCCACCAAGCTGTTTCAAGGCTCGTAGTGTGACCTTCTCAGACGAAATGGTGTGTCCAGCACCTTGTAAGCGCGCCTTGCGGACACGAAGATCATGCTCGGATAGAATGAGGAGGTTTGGCTTGTTGGGCGTTCCAGGTAATAAGATGTAACCGAGGATACCAATTGGGATGGTAATCACGCCGCAGATGATGTACATCCATCGCCACCCGGCCAGGCCGTGTTTACCATCGAGTCTTGCAGATGCGCCAGCCTGAATGAGGCCAGCAGTAAGCGTCCCCAACGTGTTTCCCACGTAAAAAATGCCGCCTCTTCTGGCAATCTCGTCACCGCGATACCATGACCCGAGTATAAAATGCATTGCGGGAAAGAATGTTGCCTGTTGGTACAACCATTAGCACCACGCGGGTTTGTTATACGAAGCTTTAAATCACTTGCCTCGAACCACCCAATGAGAAACCGGTATGCTGCTAATTCGGTAAACGAGGTGGATCTGTATTGTAATATTGTGAAGAGCCCCCATGCCACATCCAGTATCGGAACAAGCCAGTGCATGGGAACCAGAGGAAACAGGAACATGAACGGAATCTGGCCGACAACAGCGCCAACAGCGTAAATGGTTTGCAGTCGAACGAGTTCATTTCCGTAAAATCCAAGGTCTTCCTTTAGACCAGATACGTAGGCATTGTCTGTCCCCAATACATGATACATTAGTCCATACTGCGAGGAAATTCATTAGCTAGACTCACTGAGGTTTGCCTGGTCGATATACTTTGTCCAGTATGAAAGCAGGGCAAATGGGAGAATTAGCAAGTCTAACTTGGTGATGATTTTACGATCTTCCGGCGTGTCCTCGTCTGAGAACCACAGCATGCTATGCCAATTTTTTTTGCCACCTGGCTTAACAATGAGCGGTGAGGTCGAGGTGGCAGCCATTACATCCTCGCCTAGTCAGTTGATAGAGTCAAAGAAAACAAATTTAAAAAAATTGATTCAAGTGCCAGAAGTTCTGCATAGACTGTATCCGAGCCAACAGAAAGTCACGGAGAGATGAGCTAGCCATTAACTGTTAGACTCGGTTCCGGGGAGGTGGGCATGTATCGTGGCTCATGACCGCAAGGATGTAGAAGATCTAAGATTCAATCTTTACATCCTTGAAGGACGAATTCGCTCCTGAGAGGCGTTTCGTGTACGAAGAATCGGCATAGAAGTTGGGTGTATATGGTTACTAAACAGGGGGAAATGAATGATATAATACTGACCCGGCTGAGTTGGGCAACCCCTCGACCACATGTGCATGCTAGCTCATGAACGTGTATTTACCTAGCTAGCGCAGCTTGGCGTTCAGCACAGTCATGTAGTCTTTGCCAGAGAACGGCTGGAGTTTTCTCATGGATTAGTTTCCGCATAGATGCAGTTGCAGAAGGGTGGCAGCACCACCGTACCTTTACATCAGTGACTGTTTCATCGCAGGAGAAACATATCATGCATCAGTCTTGCTTTCAGCACATGTAACCTACCATATACCCGTCTTGTCATGCGTATGCATTCATACCCATACGCAGACGCCCTCACCGGCAGGTCGTCAATACAGCAAAACTGGAATCACGGACAGCGGCAGCCAGCCACCATCTGAAGCATCAGCTGCACGACGTGGTTGGTTAAATGCGGCTGGAATAGCGGGCGCGGCTGGCTGAGCAGTCATTTTTTTTTCACATAGATCTATGCAGATGACGGACTGCGCAACATCTTTCCGCAGTTCAAATCAGATGGCTGGACGGGCCATGACACTACCTGGGGATCGGCGCGTGAGCTGGGAGGGTTCCCAGTTTAGCCATTGAGATATCTTGTTCTTGGCTGCCGCCCCGCCAACCCGGCCTGCATATCGGTGTGCAAGGGCCTACCGAGCATGTATTATGATCCGCTTGACCCAAAAGGTTATGTGTACGGATTACAGCAAATCCCGCATATCCCTCGGGAGACAGAGATGCGTTTCTGCCGGGCAACTAAACGCGCATCCGTCAAAGATTGAATGTGCATCCGACGTTAATCCTACATAATCCGTCAGAACGACCCACCCACACTTTTTTCAGTGCGGCACACCCACGTCTAAAGTCAATGATAATACCTACAATATGTGCGTGCTCCGTGATATTACTGTTATTAATAGGTCAGGGACTGACATAATTGGCAAGGGGCTTTTTAAAAAAAAAAGAGGTTAAAAGGCGTGCTTCTCATGTGATGTGGCGATATAAATGCTAGTGTCATACAAGATCCTTATGGCTGCCCGAATTTATCGGCATCATAGGCGCAGGGAAAGCGTCGGTATCCGCCCAGGCTAATTATTATCCGCTTCCGTTTTCACTAATAACATTAACGTTAAGTGCGTAAAAGGGCTTTTTTAGTTAATCTACTATAATATAAATTTATATATAACTATCCCTCTCTAGGGGCGTGTGCTTTTCCCTTTACTAAGATATTACTTAGCAGATATCTAAGAAGAAGTAATATCTTAGTAAATAATACCTTTTCTCTCCTTTCCTCCTCCTAAAATAATAGCTCTACTAAGATATTACTTAGTAGATATCTAAGGAGAAGTAATGTCTTAGTAAATAATAATACCTTTCCCTCTCTTATAATCTTAAATTAATTTATATTAAATTAATATAAATAGGAGATTTAATAACTAGGACTAGGCTATAAGATTCTTTTATTTAAGGAGCAGAAGGGGTCTAAGCTAGGTTAATATGTAAAGGTAGCTTAACCACCTTATTATTATTAATAATAAAGCTAATAAAGCTCTTATTATCTAAACTTGTTAAAATTTCTATATCTAATAAGATATATTAGCTTTGTCTAGCTATTATATAGTGTAAATTATTTCCACCTCTTATCGCCACATATTAAGAGCCCTTAGGCTAGTATTTAGGTTAGTCTAGGAAGTAAGAGTACTAAGATTAAAGGGAGTATTAAATATAATACCCTTAAGCGTCTTTACTCTTAAGATAGTAATATATATAAGGCCTGTTATAAACTCCTTTACAGAGATATTAGCTACTACCTTTTTAAGAGTAATGCCCTATAACTTATATATAGTAATACTATATATAATTATAAATAGGAATTAACACTAGCCATATAGGTTACTACCCTTAATAAACTTGTGGTATACTTAGAAAATAGAAATAATAGTAGCCTTATTAGGCTTTGTAAAGTAAGGCGGTCCCACGTACTTATCTATTTATATAAATATAATATTAGGAGCCTGTTAGTAAGGATTAGTAATATCTTAATCCTAGTAAATATTTTCTATAATCCCTATAGCGCTATTAATAAGGCCTATAGGTATCTAGATATTCTTTGTTAGCATAACCCTTACTCTAATATAAACTAGTAAAGTATAGTGGAGGTTTCCTACTGTTTAAGAATTAGTATTATGCCTAAATTCGCTAATATATATTACATAGACCTAAATAATTAGTAATATAAGCCTTTCTATATAGTTATAGTTATATTCTTAGACCTGCTATCTTATGTAGTAAATACAGACTATATTTACAAAGGAATTAACCTCTAGAGGTAAGAGCTATAATTAAATTTAGGAATAAAGAAGCTTCTAATAGTTAATAGATAGCTAAGCTAAGTAAAGGCCCTAGAGAGCTTTATAGAATAGTGCCTATATATTACCTTATTAGCGGATAACTTACTAAAGCATAATAGTCTTGTTAAAGGCCTAATAGGCATTATGCCTAGCTAGATCCATATTATTTATAAGTCTGTTATTACTATAAAGAGGCTTCTTAAAGACTAGTAAAAGCTAGTAGAAGTTACTAAAGAGAATTACACTATAGCTACTAAAGTAGTTCTCTAAATTAGAAAAGATCTAATAAAGTTATTAGTTAATAGAGTAAAGTGTCTTTAGCCTAATTATAGACTTCTTATTAATAATGATGTATTTAACCCTTTATAGGGTGCCTTATAAATTAGAAAGCTTGTTAGTTAAAAGCTTAGGTAAGGTTATAATCTGCCTTAAGACTAGAAGATATAGTAGCGAATGTAATATTATTTTATTAATACTATTAGCAGCGATTCTAGTAGGGGTAGCTTGCATAATACATCCTAGGGCGTGGTATTCTAGTGCTATAGAAATAGCGTGAATAATAAATGATTTCCCTATGCCTCCCTAGCTATTAACCTAGAGAAGAAGTGATTTAAGTGTTTACTTATTTAGATTAAGAGTATTCTTAAGGTAGTAAATATATATATTAAAGATAAGGCGCTGCTCTAGATTAAGACTAGTAATATTCTAGTTACTTATAGGATCCTAAGAAGTAATAGTAGTAGTAAAAGACTCCTTAAGGCTATTCTAATACTCTCTCTTTTATATAAGAAGATTAGGATAGGTTCTAATATAATTTCGCTAATCATAGGCTAAATCATAATTATGGTTCCTAAGTAATTTAACCTTATTAGTGTTAAGCTTAATATATAAAATCTAGTAAGCTATTTCCTACTAAGCCTCTAGCTAGACCTTATTCTCTTACTAAGGGTTTTCCTTAAACTTATCTTCTATTATAGGAGGTAGCTTACTATAGTAATTATAATAGTAAGCGCTAGCGTAGACTCTCTAATAATATATAAATACCTTATAAAATATAGTAAAACTCTTCTTCTTTACTATCTTTAGCTAGTTATAGTTAGTATAGGGATAGCTTAGTATAAGCTTTACTTTATAGAAGTCCTTAAAGCTTTTATTATTAGGATTAGCCTTATATTATAGGAAGTAATTCAGGACCTAGTTAGGTATATTAGGGAACTCTTACTAATGCTTAGGCTTCTTAGAGAAGTTAATCTGGGTTAGGAACTAAAAATAATAAAGATCCTATAGGCTTATAAGGTAATTTAGGTACTTCTAGTAAGAATTTAAAGTCTGTTAGACCTAATCCTCACCCTTAGCAGGTAGATAATCCACCTGCTAATGCTTATTAGGTAGGTAGTAATTAATACTATAAATAATATATAATCCTTCTTAAAGGTTAAGGTTAAGTAATAGGTAGAGGACCTCTTATGTAAACTAGTCTCTTTTAGTAATAAGTTTATTTATAAACTTAGTAATAAATCTAATAAGCCTATGACTTGCGTTAACCCTAGGTAAAATCTCCTTAGCTATATCCTAGAAGGTCTTTAACTACTATTTAGCCTTACTGTAATACTTTAATATGTAGGAGATAATAGCATGTATGCCTATATAGGGTGTAAAGTTAATATTAGTAAGCTATAAGGCTATAACTATAGGGCTAAAGTTATTTAAAAAGGTATTATTCTAAGCCTTATTAAATATAAAATACTATAGGTTAAAGTTCCTTATAATAATTTCTTTATAATATACTTATAGAAAGTGAAATTAGTAGTGTGTCTTCTCTATTAATCTCCTATTAGGTAGTTGCTTATAATGCTAATAGTATACTTCTATACACTTATAGTGTTAAACGCAATTAATTACATTAACTAAATTACTAAACTTAGGATTTATGATAGGTAAGATTAAAGGGTTATTGCCCTAACGCTACTAATTTACTAAGTTAGGGCAGGTATTATAGGTAGTAATATACTACCCCTAGTACTTAGCAAAGACCTTCTGTAGTTCTGTAGTCATAAGGCTAGTGTCTAGGGTATCTTTAATCTAAAAGAGGTAATAAGTATGAGGGCTACCTTAGGACTACTACTTATATTAGTACTAATGTTTCTTAATACTAAATTTAGGCTAAAGAACTTACTTAAAGAATAACCAGAAGCGCATCTTAAAGTACTATGCTAAGATATATAGGTTCTTACGAAGGTTCCTACCTATAATCCTAGCCTTAACTTAGTTATTCCCTAACTACTATTTATTATAACTAAAAGACTAGATTAGGCAAGACAGGCAGATCCTAAGAAGCAGACCTGCCGAGGTTTAAAGGTAGACGTGGTTGCACTAATAAACGCTAAGAAAGTAATATATTTAGATTAGAATCCCCTGCTAAGGACTAAGAAGGTATGAAATTATCTATTATATCACGATTACACTGTTTATAATATCTATGTTTTACTCTATTAGGAGTAATAAAGCTCTAGCAGGCAAATACGTAATAATATAATAGGCATTGTTTCTATTCTATGCCTAGGATAGGATTATTATTATTATCTAGGTTACTTACTATGTTGATTTAGCTGCTAAAGAGTTCCTAAACTCCTAGCTAACGTAGAGAGGCTACCTAGTGTAAAATAGTAGCTAATAAAGGGGTAGGGTTAGGTTCTTCCCTAGCTTATTACATAACTTAATACTCTTATTAGATTATAGCTTACTCTAGTTTAGTATAAATACATAGTGTTAAGAGTAGGTTAACATACCTATAGAGAACATACCTTAGCTTTATCTAGTATATCTTAAGAAGCCTATTTATAGTAAAGAAACCTTATTAATCTATATATTATTTATTATAAGAAATTAGCTATAATCTCTTATAAGCCTATAGCTTATTACTATTAGGGTAATAGTATAGGAAGTTACTAAGTTTATTACTACTTAGGGGATTACACTTTAGTAATTAGGCGCTTACTACTACTATATACTATAGCTATTATAAAACATAAGAATTATATAAGAGCTTAAGACTATAGTTATATTAGTATTAGGGTAATATTAAGGTACTAAGTAGTAGTAGTAGTATATACTAGTGTGTTCTATTAATTATAGCACGCTAGGTATTTTTATATTAACTTATCCCTATTCTTTAAGCTAATGAATTTATTAATAGGTTTATCCTATTTATAATGCTAATATATACGTGTTTTAGAAGTGTTATCAGGGATATCTATAATATTAGCTAGGTTCTTATAGCCTAGATTATAAGGAGAATTAGGTAGTGGTATAGGAGGAGTAAGAGAAGCTATTTTATTATAATAATTTACTATATTATACATAGCTTAGAGAAAGTAAGATAATGATTAGATAATAATAGGTATAGCTTTATTATTATAGATAGGGATGTAGAAAAGAAAAGCAGAGAAGAGTTAAGAAGGAAATTTAGGTTAGTATAAGAGAAAAAAGTAAGAGGTAAGAGGTAATATATAGTAAGGAAGGAGCGCTTAAATAAGGGAAAGTAGGACTATTATATATAATACTATAAATTATATTATAAAGCTACTAGAAAAACGCGTAAATAAATTATCGTATTAGCAAATCCTACGCTTATTGCCTTGCTTTATAAATTAATAGGATTATGTGGTATACATATATGCCTACGCGTCTATGTGCGTAGTTGCATTAACTTTACAATATTAAACAGTGGGTGGATTTATGTGGCATTTTCATGCCTTACTCCTGTCTTAGTATATAGATCTAAAGATAGGTATATAGTCTATAATTATAATACTGCTTATAACCTAATATTTACTTAGAATATTATGTTTAGTGTAGTTAGTAGTAAGGCTAGCACTATTAATTATATTAAACACTATATAGACTAGCCCTATATAGTAAACTACCCTTATAGATTAATGGTTATTACGGGCTGCTTCCTTGCCTAATTTAAAAGAAGAAAAAACTACCTCTATAGTATTACACTTACTACTATAAAACTAAATACTATAGATGCTATAAATACTATAGAATAACTATAAATAACCGTAAAATATAGTAATGAATATCTAAACCTAATGCTAAACCTAATATAATATAATATAATATAAAGCAAGTAAATAAGGTAAGAGTAGTAGACTATAGTAAATAGTGGCTTAATTATACTATACTAAATTATAAGTAACTTAGTATTCTCCTTCTAACCTTACTAATATATAACTACAGATACTTAGGGACCTAGGGTAATGTAATACTTTAACTCCTAATAATCCGCTATAGGCGCTAACTCTAGGTTATTAAATAGGTGCCTAAGGTGGTTTCTTTTAAGAAGTGTTTAGTCCTAACTTACTACTATATAGAGTTACCTAATAAGGGTAATACTTTTTTAGTGTTAATTTTAGTGTTAAAATTAAGTGTAAGGGCATGCTATGAATTATATTTACATAATATAGTAATACTTTACTTTATAATATTATTGTTAATTCCTTCGGATCTTCATTGGTTCAATCGTGGCCAAAAACCAGACTAATTGTAGGTCTGGCACGATGCACGCGATATGATTAGCTGCATCAATTCGCCACCCCCTTTTGTGCCCCACATACGGATTTCGCCCACTTTTCTAGCATCTAGACTTTCCCTCTCTTCTCCCTCTTTCCTAGCTAGCTAACTATCTATTATTAACTTCGAATTTATACAGGATTTATTACCTACGCAGGACCTTAGTGTATCTAACACTAATTAGTGGTTAACTTCATAACTATAGATAAGCTAGGTATTATAAGAAAAGACATTTTTACAGATACCACTACCACTACCCCTTGTTATACTATAATAGTTATTGCGGTAGAGAGGCATAACTACATAAGTGTGCTAAAGGAAGAGACTAGAATCCTAGTTGCGGGCTTATTAGGCTTCTAAGGAATTAATCTATTAACCCTTAGGCTTAGGGATATAACTTCGTTATATCTATCTAGGATATTGTTATTAATTGTCGATTTTATTGTCTATTATGAGAAAACTAACTAACTAACCGAATCTATTGCCGCGAGGCATTTATTCAAACCCAATGTTAAATAACCTTAGCTAAGCTAGCTAACACATCTATAACTTCTCTATAAATATTCCCTTTATCTAATAGACCTTTAATCTATTTGTATAAGCATCTATAGCTTGTTTTTTACCCCCTTTATTATTAGTGCTATTTACCCCATGCTTATTAGCAAGAGAGAGAGATTACCTCCTTCCCTCCTTTTTACAAAAAATAGGAAGTGGTAATTCCTATTATTCCCTTATTACTTTTCCTATTATTTTCTAGTTACTTTTAGAACTTCTATTACTTTCTTTATCTCTAGTAATTTATTCTTATTGCTTTATTTTTATTACTTCTTTTGCTACTTCCGCTGCTTTTTCTTTTATTTTTCCTGTTTTTACGATCTTCTAATTTCATTAGAGTGATAACGCTCCTGAAATACAAAAGAAGAACCTTATAACAGCAACAGGCAAATATAGGAGCTTAATTAGTAGTAAAAACAACAAATTAGTAACGTTCCTTTTATAGTTAAAGATAGCAGAGGAATCTAGACTCTCTACAAGAGTAAAGGCTACTAGTAATAGTAAGGCTCTAATTATTACCCCTAAGAGACCTTAAAGGCATAAATTACCCCCATGCCTTTAATAGCTTACTTACGAATTCTTACATAACTAGAAAGAATCTATTAAGCTAAATCTAGAGACTACTATATAGTTTAAGCTTAATAACTAGATCGTAAGATTTATTAACCTTAGTGAATATTAAGGATAGAGAGATAATAACCTATAGGAATTATTTTAAGAAGACTTTAAAGGCTAGTCTAAAGATACCTTTAAAAGGGCATCTAAGGATATTATTAAAGAATTATATAATTCTTTATAAGATTATAGCATCCTTATTAGGCGAGGCCTAGGATATTTAATCCTAGTATTGCTTAAGGAAGTGCTTTATTAAACCTTAATGCCCCTTTAGTTATAGGAAAGATTATAAGAATAACTATAATCTTCTAAACCCCTAGAGCCTTAATATTAACAGCCCTAATAACTTACCCTAGAAATTAACCTTCCCTAACCCTAGAGATTACTTAAACCCTTATAAGAACCCCCGTGATAATCCTTATTATATTAATAGCTTTATCCGGATAATTATTATTAAGAACAACCAGTGGACTATTATTTATAATAAATTATGCCTTTATAGCAATTCCCCTCCGAAGATTAGATCACAAAGAAGATCTTAGAGCTTATAAAGATATATAAGGATAGCGACTACTATAGTAAAAAGCTATATAACTTCTTAACGCTAAAGATTATACTCTTTGAAAATAAGTGTAATAGAATTAACCTTTCTTAAATGTATTATTAGAAGGCTTTCCTTATTATGTTAATAGGTAATGCTAAGTAATACTACCTTAATTACCTCTTTAGGAATAACTATTCCTATAAAGAGATAATTACTCGTGTCTATTAATGCTTTAAGATAGAAAGTAACTAGTAATTCTATTACTATAAATAGAGTAGTATAATACTAAAGAGCATAATTAAGAGAAACCCTAATAAAAGTAAGCTTAAGTGCCTTAAGATTATATTATTAACCCTTAAGAAAATTTACAAAGGCCTATACCCTGCTAAGATAGTAGATACTAAACTCTATAAGCAGGCCTTAAACGCTATAGCTAGTGTGCCCAAATATTAGATAGTAGAATACATATACTCCGTAGGCTTTAAGAGTCTTACTAGAGACCTCTATAAGGTAATTACTATTACGAAATTAAATAAGAAGTTCTCCTAATACCTTTAGTACTAATAAGGAGACCCTCCAGAGGCTATATTCACTAATTATTAGTACAAATAGTAATTATCCCCCTATGGCGGAGGAAGCTATTATAGGTAAAGCCCTAGGCTAAGCACTAAGCGCTACTTTATATATAGTAAGAGCGGCTGCTAGTCTTCTAATTACTTTACTAAAGAATATTAAAAGGAAAAGGACTGCTAGTAAGCTAGTAAAACATATTATATACCCCCTTTAGAGAAGAGATTCTAGGTATTCCTTGCCTCCTATAAAGGGTAGGATAATAACAAGCCTAATAAAGGCTTAGGTTAGAATTAGGAATTATATCTTTTAGCTTGCATAGAAGCTAAAGATAATAATAATAATGTAGAGGAGCTACTATTAATAGCACACCTAAGTATTATATAATTCTTTTACTCTAGATTACAGACTAACTATAACGCCGCTAATGTTAATATCCTTATGACCCTAAATAATTAAGCCTTCTAACATACATTCCTTAGGCAGGAGCTTTATAAGCTATAAGAGTGTAATAAAGGCTTAATTTACTATATCTCTAAAGAACGCTATTCTAAAGAGGTCTTTAGAGGGATTATGCCTAATACTAGCGCTATAGGAAAGTTAACTATAGGAGAGGTATAAGTAAAGGCTTTATTAAGATTAATGCCTTTATTAAAGGTAACCCCTTATAAACCCTAAATTATTATATTTAGCGCTAGATTAGTAGTTATAAGAGGAATTCTTTATGTGCCTATAGAACTTAGAGAGCTTGAATTCTACGTCCTTAATATAGCTACCCCCTTTCTCTTCTTAATTACTAATATAGATAAGATATAAGTTAAGATTAATAACCTTGCTAACGTGCTTATCTAAGGTAACAAGACTATACCTATTATGCAATAATAGGGATATCCTTAGTGGTTACTAGAAGTAAAGGAAATAGTTACCTTCTACCTTTTAGGAGGAGATATTTGTTAATTGTATCATTAACTTAGTTATCCTTCTGTTTAATGACTCGTAAAGATCCTTTACTAAGCTAGTTATGAAGTTAAGCGCTAGGTAATTAAGGAATTAACTAAAGTTTGCTACTATTGCTAGATGTATAGAAAGGCCCCTAGTTGATTTAAGTTTATAATTAAAGATGACCACGAATTTAACTATGAGATCATCGTTAATATTGTGTAAATCAATAGCTGACTAGTGCTTCACATTATTAATTTAGTAATATTGTTCTAGGTAGCCTAATTCCTTAATCTAAAGAAGTAGAAGGCTTGAGATATCTAGGATGTAATCCGCGAATATTGGATTAATACTTATCTCAGACCTCTAGATTAGATTATCTATGATGCTAGTAATAACTTTGCTTCCGCTAAGTTTAGATATTATGCTTAATTAATGTTAATTAAAACTAGTAAGATGCTAATTAAAGCCTATAATAGTATTAGAAAGGTTAAGAGATACCACAGACCTCTGCGCTAAGCCTATAATATTATTATAGACTTAATTAGAATGGATCTTACGCTAGAGTAACGCCTCTAAATAGCTATTAAGGCTATTAATAACTCTATAGGCCTAAATAGTATTATCCTAACTATACTAGTCTTTAGAGGCTACCTATAGATAATAGACAAGTCACTGCTAAGCGTCTCTGTTATTTAATATGCTAAGGTAATTTATAAGGTAATAGATAAAGTCTAATGTCTTCTAGCTTTATAGTAAGTCTATGATGCCCTTAGAGCCTAGAATAGCCCTAATATAGTGCCTATATATTAGCTACCCCTATAGGCTAATATATATATATAGAGAGAGAAAGGTAGCTAGTATAGCCTGTATAAGCTGCTTACTACTAATAGAGAGACCTATACTATTAACATACCCTATAGCCTAGTAAAGTTTTGCTCTATAGTAGTAAAGCCTTATTATAAAGACCTATATATTATAGAGGGACTAGAGTAGCAGGAGATAAAGCCTTATAATACGCTAGAGTAGTAGGAGATAAAGCCTAGTAATATAGAGAAAGAAGTAACTATATAACTAACTACTACTAATAAAAGAGATTCTTAATAGAAGATAGTAAAGAGTAGTAAATACTAGCTAAGAGAAAGTAAGGGAGACTAAGAAAGGCCCTTATAGTGTAATTTATAAGTGTAGGAGAGTCTAATAAAGAGGCTTATAAAGCCTAAAAGGCCCTAAGGGGAAGCTGTTAAGTTAAAGACTTATTGCTATGCCCTAAAGGAATAAAAGTAAGGAAAAGAAGACCTTATAGCCCTAAGAAGGATGTTAGCCTAGTTTAGCTTTATATACTTATAAATAAAGATTAAGAGGAGGCCTTTATTTAAGAGATTATAACTAGAGGGATACTAAGCATAGTATTTCTTATAGCGAAGGAAAAGGCTAATTAGAACCTTGCCCTTTAGCTCTACTAAGAAGGAAGGATTATAACCCTAGGAAAACCCTTTAAGTAGTCTGATTAAGCTGAGATTAACGCTCTGTAAGCTTGTGATGTGTTTAAATTTGTTAAGTTTAACCTAGCGAAGCATAGAGGTTATAGAATCTTTAATTCTTATATAGTTAGAGAGATTAAAGGCAAAGGAATAGATTCGCTGTACAAGAAATCTTGTCTTGTTATATAAGGCTATAATAATAAAGGAAAGGAATTTATCCTAATGTAATTGCTAACAATATAACGAGTAAGCTAATAACTTATTGTAGCTATCGCTTTATTATTAAGAAAAAGAGGTATTTACCTTTGGATTTGTGATATCACGCAAGCCTACACTCAATCGCACATAATACTAATGAGGCTAATTATCGTGAGACTACCGAAGCAAATTACATATCTCTTTCTAGAAGGGACTGTAATTAAATTAATTAGACCTCTTTATGGGATTGCAGAGGCCGGAACCCACTAGTGGGCAACATACTTCCATCACCACAGGGATAACCTTAATATAACGACCTTAACCTACGATCCCTGCTTATTGATTATAGCCCTGAATAATAAGAATCTCTTTAGTATTATTGGAATATAAACTAACGATATATTAGGCCTGAGCGATAATAACTTCTTCTGAAAAGAAGAGAAAGAGCTCTAGAAAGCTAATTTTATAGCTAAAGAAAAGTAATGATTAACCGCTAAGAATTCTCTTATCTTTAATAGCTACATCTTGACCTAGAACACTAATAACTTGCTAATCTTAACCTAAAAAGGCTAGAGTTAGAAGATTAAGGAAGTTAATTCTTAATCCCTAATAGCAAAGTAAGATTACGTGGAGTAACGAGCGTGAGAAAGCTATATTATAACTGTGTGTTAACCGGAGGCTTTATACAACCTTTTAATTATAGCTTAATACTAAGAGCCCTCTACGGAAGATATTGCATACCTTAATAAACACCTTAAATGGTAGATTAAGAATTAATAATACAGACTGTGATATATCCCTTTAGTTCTTAAAGAGGCGAAGCTCTTTGTGTTCGTAGATGGATTGCTTACTAACAACAAGGATTTAAGCTTATAGATTGGATACGTGATTATGATTAGCAACGAGATAATATAAGATAATAATACCTTTATTATAAAAGGTAATATTATTATGTATAGCTTAATAAAGAGCAAGAGAGTTACTTGTAGCGCGCTTGCCTTTAAGTTATATAGTATAGTTTAAGGCGTAGATATTGCCTATGCGATTTCTATGACTTTATATTAGATTACGGATTAATTAAAGATGCCTTAAATTCCTATGATTCTCTGTACTAATTCTTTTTTGTTATATAAATATCTTATGAAGCTAGGAACTATAAAGGAGAAGAGACTAATGATTAATATTATAGCTCTTTATTAATTATATAAAAGGCATAAGATCTACGAAGTTAGGTGGATTAACGGCAACGATAATCTGGCAGATGTAATAACAAAAGCATTGCTAAATTTATTACTTTCCTCTTTAATTAATTTAAACGAATTAACGATTTGTGTTAAAGGATAGGTAAAGAGACCTGTGATATTAGGAAATAGGAGCTTAGGCAAGGAATAATAGATTAATTTAATTAACTGATGCCGCGACGGCTAATCAGAGCAGCGGATTCCTATTAAGGGATTCACTTATATACACTTTCCTTTAATCTGATTTTTATTACGTTTTTGAGCTCTTTAGCCACGAAGGAAAAAGAGAGATTACTAGTGTTAATTCCTTTGGATCTTTATTGGTTTAATCGTGGCCAAAAACCAGACTAATTGTGGGTCCGGCATGATGCACGTGATATGATTGGCTGTATTAATTCGCCACCCCCTTTTGTGCCCCACATATGGATTTCGCTCACTTTTCTAGCATCTAGACTTTCCCTCTCTTCTCCCTCTTTCCTAGCTAGCTAACTATCTATCATCGACTTCGAATTTATACGGGATTTATTACCTGCGCAGGACCTTGGTGCATCCAACAATTATAATAGCAAAAAATAACTAAATTAAAAGGTTATGTGTTTAAATTATATCTATAGTTTTTTTTTTTTATAATTATAAAGTAAGCAATATACTACAAGTCTTTATAAGATATTATAATATTACAAGTTTAAGTCTTTTATAACTATAATTTAACTATAATACTACTACTACTACTATATATCTATAATCACGAATTAATTACTAATACTTTATATTATTAAATTTATTTATCTTTAAAGGTATAATATTTTATATTCCCTCTAGGGGCCCTCTAGGGGCCTTACTAGGGGCTACCTATAGCAAGCTATTACTTATAGTAGGCCTTCTCCTCCTCCCCCCCCTTATAAAAAGCATTAGGTAGTTAGGAAAGGTAAAAAAAAAATTCTTAACTAGTTACTAAAGAGTATTTTGTGTCTAACTAATTAGAAAAGATATCTCTATAGGATAACCTTATTTTAATAAAGGGAAAGCAGGAAGCTTTGCTCTACCCTCTTGCCTTCGCCTTGCATGACGCAAATCTTAGGCAAAGCTCCGCTTTCCCTGATTAGAGCTCTTCCCTAACAAAAAGATATCCCCTAGTGGGATAATAAATAAAGAAAAAAGGTTGGATTAAACCCATCTTCTCTTATACAAATGAAAGGATTTAAGCTCCTCTTTCAAAGAGGGAGTAGTCAAGTGAAGGTTATAAGCTTCTTTAAGTGTGTCATCGCGATTTAGCTACGTGCATCTTCAGCTTCCTTAATACGGTCAGGCGCGCATATTAATCGTCATAGATAATTATCCGCCATCAGGCAACAGCTTTCCCTCTTTTCCCTCCTAGCTAGATTCCTTCCTTCTCTCTCTTCTAGATATCTATTATTCATTATTCATATCGTTAAATCAAAACCCGTTCGTTGCACCAGTGCATCACCTTTTGGTAGAACCAACACATATGATCGAATATCAACAGTTAAGGTCAACCAGCGCGGAGGTGAGACGAGAGAGAAAGCGAATTGCGCAGCGCAAATATCGTAAGGACAAGACAAATTACTGCCGAGACGCAGAATTGTGTGCTTGATTAAGAGATGATAACAACTAACGCCGCTACAAAAACTAGGAAATAACCTGCGACTTCGCTCTGAAACTGCACTAGTCAATGAAACGGGCAAAGACACAGATTGGGAACCCAGTTGGTGCATTAGTAGCGAAGAATTTGAAGCAGGAAGGAGCACATCCCACGATGTTCTCAGTGTAGAGGCTCTCAGCCAGTCCAATACATATTCTGTTGCTGATAGTCCAACGGTCGAGCTCCAGCAAGGCAATACAGATGCAAATTGGTGTTACGTGGGAAATAGACGCGATTCTCCATCCCCCAAGAACACCCCAAATACGAAACATCGGCATTCACAATACCAGCGGAAGCCGACGAAAGGTCCAGGCGACTCAGCACACTTGCATGCCGGACGACAACGTGCAGGATGCTCAATAACAGGGTCTCGACAGCCACCACAATCAATGGTGTTCTCCATACAAGCCAATGGCAATGGCTCTGCAGGGAATTTAACAGATGGCTTACAGGATGCCGATGATACTGCAGAGTTCACCAGATCAGGCGTTGACGAAGTGGACTCCGGCAAAGAATCATCAGTGTCGTCTAATCTGTCGCACTTGAGCAATTGTCAGCGGGAGGCAATGGCTCCTGTCAAGAGCGCTGGATCCTTACTTGTGGATAGAAACAGTTCAACGGCTCTCCATGATCCAGCCTTTGGTTTGGAAACCACAGTCAATGTAGGTGATTGACTGGTAGACCACAAGTCCCATCATCACTCTCTACTTTTCGAACATCGGGTGCCCTAAATGAGGTTAGATCCTTCCGGGAGAACTAACAGACTCTTTTCTCAGGCTTGGACGACCGCTATTAGTGACTATAGAAGCACTCGAGTTGGCAGCCATCAAAGTTTACAATGTGACCGCCGTCAGCCTGTCAAAGACACGTTTGCAGAACCGAAGCCGGCGAATATGCTTAACCGAGATTTGCCCCTGCACAAACATGGAGACGAGACGACAAACTTCGAAACTATTACAGGACCCGTCATAGATGATCCATCCAGCTCTCATGCGGTGTCGCCACTTTTCCAGGCAGCAGTATCGGGAAACGTAAAGATCTTGTCAATAATGGTTCGCAATAGTGTCTATCCCGAGATGGTGAATCAGGATGGACAGACTATTCTCCACATTGCTGCCAAAAACGGGCACTGTGATAAGGTGGAATTTTTGCTTGGTTGTGGGTTCGATGTCAATGCACAAGATAATGTAGGAAATACGGCTCTGCACTTGGCCATCTCAAATGGCTGGGAGAACATGGTAGAAGTGTTGGTCGACGCCGGGGCTGATGTGGATGGGCTAAACTACAAGACCCCAACTACAAGTTGTACGAGGACAAGCACTCAAGCCAGAGCTAGTCATTTTAAGAGCAGAAATTACATGCATCTGGGTTGATGCAGCCCGCGAAGGACGTGCCCCTGCACCGTGGACGTGAGCATGACCACCGAGTCACTGCTGTGACACTATCCCTTGGCTGGAAAATACTCCGCCCGTCGATCAGTCGAGGCATTGCTTGATACGCTTAGTGTAGATTATTGACTTCACTCAACTGTACCAGAACCAAACATAAGCCGTGTCTCGCAGATATAAGCGTTCTACAAGACTTTGAACCGTCGTGTGTATTCCGGATGACGGGATGTAGAGAGCAGATGAGCCACAATGTTTCACCCTTTTCAGTAAACCACTACAACAGTCATGGAAAACACACCCCAGACACAGATACGCGTAACAATTCATGTACACAAGGCCCGGAAACAATACTCAGTGCAGGCAGAGCGGTGTCTACTGTGCTGCAAATCCCTGTCGAGGTTCCCCCACCACCACCACCACCATCGCGCTATATAAAAGCCTTTGAGGGCGGACCAGGTCTATCAGCGATTTAAAATCACATAGTAAATTCTTGAAAATTCAGAATGCAAAATCCCCGTCCTGGAATAGAATGTACGCATGAGTTGTTAATGTTTTCTACACGCAACGCCTGCCACAATGAAGTACCACCCCTTTGGACTTATACCCAGGGGAGAACTTGGTAGGGCCTCCACATTCAATGCCAGTGAGAATCACGTATTGACACTACTTGGAACTAGAACCACTCAATGCTCTACAAGACCAATATAGAAATGACACAAATGGTCACAGAATCAGCCTTATGGCTGGCGTTTATAAATCAGAGCTCGGAGAGCCATTTGTCTTGCCAGCTGTGAAAGCGGTATGATCTCCCAGAGTAAGCGCACAATGTGCTGATTACCGTATTCTTATCATGTATAGGCACGGCAAAGGCTTTTCGATGATCCTAATTGGAATCACGAATACCCGGCCTCCCATCTAGGGACGAAGCGCTTCCGCGATCTCTGCGAGGCTCTTTTTTTCGGAAAGGATTGTTTACTACTGCAGGAGGAATGGTACGTTGAAAGCTGTCCATTACAGCAGTTCATTGTGTTTTTATTTTTTTTAATTTTTTAACGCGGGATCATAGTATCACATCAATGCAATGCCTGGGCGCGAGCGGTGCATGCCACATGGGAGCTGTGTTTCTGAACCTCCACTATGCGCCGTTCCGGAATGGTCAACTTGGAAAGTTATATATCCCTGAGCAAACCTGGGGTAAGTCATTACTGGCAACCACTTTATTCCGAATCAAGAAGCTAATTGGTGGGTTTTCGATGCAGTGAACCATGCCAATGTGTTCAACTATGTAGGTTTGGAAACTGAATTGCTTCCCTGGTACAGTTCAGCCCTGGCTTCACTTGACATTGATGCTCTCATAGAATCTATTGTATCTTTACCACCAAGGTCTGTCATTGTATTACAAACAGCAGGAAATAACCCCACCGGCTGTGACCCGTCAAAGTCTCAGTGGAGGACAGTGGCCGAAGTATTTGCCCGCCGTCATCATCTCGCTTTCTTGGATGCAGCGTATCCAGGGTTTGTGACAGGAGATGTCGAGTTGGATTGCGAGCCAATCAGGATCTTTGCAGAAGCCAATGTTCCCATCGTACTAGCTGCAACATTTGGTAAATCATTTGGGCTCTATGGGGAGCGCGTTGGCATCCTGACCATCACATCACCTAGCAAAGGTGTGGCCAGTAGGGTTGAAGACCATATGAAATTGCTGGCGAGAGCCGAAACTGGAGCTCAGCCGGCATTTGGGGCCGCGATAGTGGAGATTATACTTTCGGATTCTGAGCTGCGACGCACATGGCAAGATAGTGTTCGCCAAATGGCGGCCGAGTTGCAAAAACGGAGAGCTTTGCTGAAGGCAGAACTGGTGACTCTGCAAACGCCTGGGCGCTGGGATATAATCACCGAGCAGGTCGGCATGTTCTTGTAAGTTTTCCCATCGCAATGCCCAAACAATTACTCTACTAATCATCTTTGGAACGTAGCTTCACTGGCTTTACGTACGAGCAGGTCACGCGATTGAGAGAGCACCATCACGTTTACCTTCAAGATACGGGGCGCATGGCTATATCGTTAGTATTCCATTCTTCTTGCCGCTGGGTTGACATGTACACTAATAAGTGACATTTAATCAGATCAATGCGTTGCTCAAGCATTGCATACATTGCCAAGTGCATCGATGAAGTCGTTAGAGCAACTAACAGAGACCGTACTTCGGTCTTGTCTTAGCTTTGTAGGGTAGGGTACAAACAGTCAGCTAGAACAGACCTGATCTTTTAGCCTTGATTGGTTCTATATTATCTTCTCAATTTACTTGCATATGATACCTCAAGATACAACCCTTTCACCTATGCAAAATTAACAGAAAAGTCAAAAGGTTTACATCCTTCCTAGCAGGATAATGCTGATTGAGAACGAGGCAGTCCACCTGGGAGCCCAGCCAGCTGAAGGGTTGAGTTGATTAGAAAACTACGCTCACGTTGCCAAGCAAGATTTGCCGCAGCTTGCCGTCAGGGGGTGTACATATGTAGAGTTACTTACTCCGCCGTGAGGATTCGTGTTATGATCACCATGCATCATGCAACGAGGATGTGCCCATGCCCAAGCCCATGCAGACGCCGCACCGGGCCGCTTCGCAGATACACCGGACTTATCAATACTACCGTGCTATATGAGGCGTCAAGGCATGAGTACGTGGCAATGTAGCCTACTTTCGACAAGACATCTTGTTCCTTGGTTTATACTTGGTAGCTGGAAGAGTTGCAAACTTGGAACAGAAAAGTTGGCTTGTACTCATCTGGGTATACTCATCCCTCGGACTTAGTGCTCGACGGTCACAATAATAGTCCCCATGGCTCATCAGGCGTTCAAGAAGACATCACTCAATACTGTCAACCGATATCGTAATAGAGGTACTGCACTATACACATTTCCATACTGTCAAATAATTCGCTTTATTTCGTATCTTCGGTATTCCGCAGGTCCTTGAACATCTCCCGCAACCACAAGCCCTTCTCTCAAAATGCTATCGGATTTATAGATTGTAATTTTCTGTCTAATATGCTTACAGGAATATACGACTACAAAAACGTGCACGACTTGATTGATAGAACTCCTCTTCTTCATGTCGCCTTCTCTCCTACACCTTCCAGCGTGGAGAAAGGTGATGGGGAGCCTTGGTACCCTGTTGTCCTGCCCATGTTAGGGTGCACAGGAGATTTTCACAATGATAATCACGTCCAAGGATCTGTATCTGAAGGTCCCAGGGCCATCTATCTACATGGCTACATATCATCTCGTCTAATGCGGCTTACATCGACCCACGATGCAGACGTTTCCGATGTAGGTATGCCTGTTTGCGTAGCTGCCACATTAATGGACGGATTGGTATTGGCCTTGACCCCCAATCACCACAGCTGCAATTATCGCTCGGTTGTAGCATACGGTCGCGCACACGTGGTGACGGAGGAGGCTGAGCGCAAATGGGCCATGGAATTGATCACGGACAACCTGTTGCCAGGGCGGTGGGGAGCCACTCGTTACCCCAGTGAGGCCGAGCAAAAGAGAACTGGAATAATACGTGTTGAGATTGACAGCGCAAGCGCCAAAGTGCGAACTGGCACTACCGGCGAGGATCGGGGAGACTTGAAGGATGAGGAGATGCGTCGTCGTGTGTGGGCTGGTGTTGTGCCAGCGCATTTGGTTTGGGGGGAACCAGTGGCGGCGCCTACCAACTTGATGGACACTACTCCTCAGTACATCGAGGAATGGAGAAGAAAAGAAACGAGCGAAGCAGAGAAATATGCGTATGCGGCGGCAAAGTGAATATTTGAAGAACGAGCCTTGACATCTTTTGTCAGCTGTCATTGGGGATATTGTTCTACAATTAGTCGTATAATCATTCATTAGAAGGGTAGCAGTCCCTCAAAACGCTACATGCTCTACGGAATGATATGTTTTGCTTTGTTTTGATGAATGGTATGGGCGGGAGCTGCCAAGTGTCCGAGCTAGATGGGTTCAAGTCGCGTTGTGTTGAAATGGGTACAGGAAATCAAGCCACCGATGACAACACCGTGGCTTCAGATTGCCACAATCTCATCCCCAAAAATTTTCTTTCAATGCAAGAACAGATTACACACGGAGATAGCTCGGATGTTAACAGTTTGGTTTATAATTCAAAGGCTCTATTGATCGAACTACCGTATCTGAAGCATCACGCTACGAGCGATATGGTACATCTATGGACACTGCTGGTCTAAGGACCGAAAACCAGAGCCCGAATCTCGATGCTTTCACGCGTCTCCGCGCCTGTTCGTTCCCGGGGATCCACGAAAGCTGTATGTGGAGCGCCTCCAGTAACAGTCAAGTTGTTCTTGGTACAGTTGGTGTCGAAAATTCCAATCACTAGCCGATCATTCCCAGTCATACCACTAAGATAGTACCAGCTCTGGGCTGGATTATGCTTAACGACATATGTCTGCCCAAGATATCCATCTGGGAAGCGGCTCTCCACCTCGCTAAGGTCCTTCATATCAAGCGTCTTCGTAGACGCTGATGCAAAGCACAAAGGTACATTCTCCAGAGGCTCCTTGTTGAGGGGTCTCCAAACATTCACAATTCTCCACCGCCCTTTGACAAGTTCGTCAGCCTCGTCAGCGACTCTCTGTCGGAGCCGTTTTTCGGCAGCCCAGCCTGTATGATCGATATGAGCACGGGCGATGGGGTTTCCTGCGTCAGGACCACCAATCGTGCCCGCTCGGCGGAGCGTGTGGTCAAAGACGGCGACGCGAGTAGCGCCAGGTATAATACTAAGAAGTAGTCGTTCTACTTCAGGATAGTACTCCGCGCGGGTCGAGTCGTCGTTCTCAAACGCGCTTTCCGGGGTCGGTGGTAGATCGACAATGACCTGAAAAGCATCATGTTCAAGGTTGAATTCATCTTCACGGCCACGGACATCTTGTAAGAGAGTATCGTGAGGGACCAACCGAAAGTTTCGCTGTGGGAGCCCTTCAGGTGGCGAAGCAACATAGTTGAATGGCCTGGATCCGTCCTCGGGATCTTCGTAAAAGTTTAATGGTATTACTACATCGCCACGAGGAGGAGACGAAGTCGTCGCCATGATAGTATTGAAAGATGTCTTAGGCTGGGCAACGATAGAATCACCGACTCGACGGTAGAATACGATTTTGCTTGTGACTCTAAGACTCTTGGCTCGCCATATGCCTTGACCTATATGATGTATCGATCAACCAAGCTCAGAAAGCTCGAAACGTGTGTTTGCGTACTGAAATAGAGCAAAGAATTCAAGTTCGTCCTGTTGGTGGCTCAAGGTATGCTCACACTCATCATTGCAGCTCCAATAATGCAAGATGAACCCTGTGGCCATCGCACGGCAGATGGCACAGTTTGAAATCCTGTCTTGCACGGCTAGACCGATGCAATGAGTGGTAATGCAGTGTTTGGCGGGCAAGCTTGTGCCTCAGAAAGACAGGCAGGCAAACGACACAGAATTACTATCTTAGCAATGCAGTGTAGCAATTGCTGTGAATGCAAGCAGGTGGGGTAAAGTGAGCTCAGTCTGGAATCAAATATGCATCATTCCATATCAAGCATTCTACAATGCAGACGTAATGATGACCTTGCAGCCACTAACGCCGCAAAAGTTACCGAGTTGCCGTGTCTACACTGTGGTAATTTTGACCATCGTTTTTTTGGGAAAATTCACTTCCCCTGGCTTAATCCTTTGTTCGACAACTCCGAATACCAAAAGCCAAAGCATCTCAGGCATTGCCGTCTTGTTTCGGGTCTTATTGTGTCATTGAATCCTTCTGAACCATCTAGTCCAGCCAAATTTTGGATTAAGCAAGCGACAATGTCTACTCCTTGTGTGAAGGACCATTTGGAAGCATTGGACCCCATGATGAGGCAAATTTGCTCAGTAGCGGGAACTCCGGGTCTCGCGCTGCGTGTGTCTCACCACGGCGAGATCATTCATGAAGCCAATTTTGGCGTGGCAGACGTAGAGGTTCATAAGCCGACTACATCTAACACCATCTATCCGATTGGTTCTTTAGCCAAGTCGCTGACAGCTTCAGCGGTCGGTATCCTCGTCGACGAAGGGAAACTAAAATGGACATCCCTCATCAAGGATGTGTTGCCGGGCTTTCGAACCCGTAGCAATACTGTTACGAAAAATCTTACTGTTGTTGATCTACTCTCACATCGGACTGGTCTTGCCAAGTCTAACTTCTGGTGGCAAGGAGCCGAAGGCACTCTACTTTTGAACAAGTCAGAACTGCTGCGCTTCTATCAAGAACTCGAGCCGACTGGTGCGTTCCGTGCTGATTGGGCATACAGTAACTGGGGTTATGCCATAGTCGGGGAGATCATTGAGACAGTCAGCGGTTTGAGCTATGCAGATTTTCTACAACGGAGAATCTTCCGTCCTTTGGGAATGGACAGCACAAGCTTCAGTCCCGTTGATACAGGCAATCCTGACTTGGCAAAGCCATATGCGGCAATGGATAATGCATCTCCTCAACTTGTGGCTTTTCCTGGCGTGAACAATGATACAATCATGGCCCCGGCGATGGGAGGAACTAGCACCGCAAATGATCTTTCGAAGTATGCCACGGCCCTCCTGCAGTCTTACCAATATGAGACAACTGGTAAGGGAAATGGTCTTCCCGTGATTCGCAATGCAGTCATGCAACTCACTGGGCATATGTTTACGGCTCGCTCCATGTTGGAAAAGTCTTATGCCTTTGGTTTTTATCGCAATCAACTGCCAAGCACAATCCTTGGCATGGGACCCAACGCAGGTTACGTGGAGCAGATGCCAACTCTCGTTCCAAAAGATGCGAGCATGGGGCCAGTGTTGGCTCATGGAGGTAATTTGGCTGGGTATAGCATCGCCATGGCTCTACTTCCGCAAATAAACAGCAGCGTGGTTGTATGCACAAACTCATTCGCCCTCGGCTACGTATCCGGATGGGCTACCCTTGCGGTTCTGGAGGTTCTCATCGAGACTCCACTTCCATCTGACTATGTACGGTTGGCTACTGAAGCGGCGAAGTCTAGTGTCGATGATGTTCGAAAGCTCAGAGCAGCTTTGGAGAGACAGAAGCCTTCTTCGTCTAGACTCCACAAGTCTCTCGATCATTATGTTGGTCGCTATGCCCATCCGGTGCTCCAGGATTGGTTTCTAGACGTGAGAAAAGAGCAGTCTGGTAATCAACTAGAAGTCGCTTTTATGGGCCTCGATAGCCAAGCTTGGGCAATGGAACATTACCATGATGATACATTTTTGTGGCTGGCAGATCGAGAGGAGCAAGTTCGTAGGGGTCGGATGACTACGTATTTGGTAGCTGACCATTTCAAGCTTGTCTTCCAGGCGAACCATGACGGCCATGTAGACAGTTTGTGTTGGGCGCATGAGGCTGGGGTCTCCTTACAAGAGCAGCGTTTTACAAGAGCACCGTAGTACACCCGTGTAGTTTTTTTCGGTCAATAAACGGCAGATATTTCGGCGTTGGACAATTGACTTTGTAGTGCGACCTCTTCATTAATTGTTAGTCGCGATGCAAGCTTCTATACTCGGCCATGATCTCAGTTTAGCTACAGCCCTTTCCGTATCGTCTTGGAGCAACACTCGCCGTGCGGACGCTACTTTGGAAAATGGAAATGAACTTAATGCCATATCATTAGTCTCTATCATATGGGTTCGCATTTGGGGTCTCTACATCGATAAGCGTGAAGTCCGGTACGACAGCCCTAACAGGCTCCCAACGTCTCACCATCTCGAAGTGCTTCATGCAGTTGGGATGTCCTTTCCTCCATGTTGCGTCAAGCACCCATTCCAAGCCCCGAGATAGCATGATGGCAACAAAAATGTCAGCTAGCGTGATTTCATCGCCGACGAGATGACTCTGTGTACTCAACAGAGCCTCCAACGTATCAAGCATAGCCAAGGAGTCGGCTTTTCCTGTTTCTACATTGTCCTTGTTCCACGGAGCTGGCCGTGAGAAGTTGGGAATTAGCGGAAGGAACCTGAAGTTGAATAGTTAATAATTGTGCAATATGCTGATATACAAAGACAAGTCGTTTCGGAGGGTATTTTTACCATCGAGCCAGGGTGCCAAGTAGTTCCTGGTTTGCCCAACTCATCCAAGAAATAATCTCTGCCTCTTCTTCTGCAGAGCCATTTCCAAGCAGAGTCGTCGACCCAGAGCACTTGGAGAGGTACTTGTAGAATTGTTAGTAAGTTTCCTAGCGAGCATCGTTTCGAGGCCTTGGACACGAGCTCCACGAACCAAACCGATGCTGATAGTCTCAGTCAGCTTAATACCCGGCCTTTCCAGTGCAGGAATCTTGCCGTTGCTCCGAGGAAACTTGTCTATGAACAACTGCTTATTGATGTTTTTTCGTGGTACTACTTCGATCAATTGAATGGGGATGCCTTGTGCCGCAGCCTAAGACGTGCCATCAGTCTTGAGGGAGAGGTAGCGCATAATGCTGGACAGCCTTACGACAATGCGAACCAGGCGAGTCCGCGGATTTTCCTTTGTTTTACACAATCTTAGCTTCAACGGAGGGCCATTCGGTTTGAATACATACCTCGTAGCCGTAAACTATAAAAGACATTTGGTTGTCGCAGGCTTTGCTGCTTTCATGGGGGCTGCCTTCAAAACCATCTTACTCACCTCTAAATTCAAATGGAAGGAAAGCCTTGTGCGTGTGAGTCACGCTTCTTAAATGTCGGATGTAGCAGCCTCACATCTTAGGCATCACTATCATCGCAATGTTCTTCCCTCTTCGACGCTTTATTGCGAGACCTCGGCAAAGACCCTCTTTACCCTTGTATATGGCCTTGTTGTGCCACGTTGTGGATAGCCTAGATAATAGCTGAATTCATCATCACTTTCTACGGATTACACCGTCTCACATCAAAGACCTACATTATGTCAGCCGCAACAAAATCTTGCCCAGTCATATTCTACAAACGGCATCGATCTGCGTATTTGGTCAGCTGAAAACCATGTAATACGTGCTCTCCTTTCTCGGCCCATTTATTGGCGTCGATCGTATCCTAACAGGTCGCTTAACGCTTGGTGGCCCGCTATAGTGGTGCATTTGGTGAACATATGTGTCTTGCAATGCAAAGAAAAAACCTGTGTTTAAAATCCGTTTCTGACACTTCACATCACACGTCATAGCCATGCTGGCATGTCGGGAGACTTGATATATGTATCTCTCGTCCAGCAACCATACGCCGCTCTCTCTTTAGGGTCAATGCTCGCACACCGCGTTGTCTATCCCCGATGATTTCGAAAACGCCGCCCGCTCTCATGTACCAGATGATTTTCGGAGTTCCTCAGCCCCAGTCTCGAACTAATCCACTGGTGTCAGTGTCAGTGAAGCCTAGCCACTGCCTATTAAACTCGCTAGACTCAGCAGGGCAGGGATGTTGGAGCATTGAGGAAGGCTATAGACTGTCGTACAAACCCGTGATTCGTTCATGCTCCTGCAACCCCTCAGAGTGTGCACAGCTGTTGTGTTACTATTATTCATGTAATTGCTTTTATCTTGGTCTCACTGTGACCGGAAGAGCCTTGAAGTTTAAGCCAGCTGAGACATACTGCAAACTTGGTCCACGAACGGGCCGGGGAGTCGTTGGCCGTCTCGTCTAAACATGATGATTGGATAACTTGGAGGTCGTGATTGTATATTGAGCTGTAGTTGGCCTAATTGCAGCAGAATTACCTGATGCGTGGCTAAATTGTTTGCTGACTTGAATCGCACAGGACGCAGACTAAGAGACTTCGGCAGAGGTCGAACATGTTGATTACATACCCATGTGATTTTTGTCATCGTGGGAATGTGAATAACGGCGTGCAAGATTACCAAAGTTTAAAATTAAAAAAAATACATGTGTTTCGCGCAACTCATCTCATCATTTTGCCAAAATAAAGAGACCTGCACATAGCAAGACAGAGGCATCATGGCGAATGAAGAGTGACGGCGCAGGCCAACCCCGTTTTAGAGTAGACCTCCCGCGAACTTGGACGAGCAAACAAGCAAGAAACTGCCTAGAATTGATGTCAACCCTAGCATCGCCTCAACGTATGTCTTATTACCGATGTGGCCTCGGAGCGATGTGACGGACGAATTCCTCCCTGATTCATTTCTGTCGTACTATCTTCCTGTTTCACTGCATTTTGACTCTCATCGTCATGATATCAGGTGTTGGATGTAGCAGCCTCACATCCGAGGCATCGCTATCGTGATGTCTTCCCTCTTTGTGGCTTTGTTGCGAGGCCTCGGCACTCAAGAGGGTCTTTGCCCTCGTATATAGCCTCGTTGTTCCACGTGTGGTTAGTCTAGCTAGCTGAATTCATCATCATCACTCTCCAGATCGTCTCACATCAGGTATTAAAGAGCCTTGTCCTCCTTTATGTTTAGCGTGTTTTACATACAGCCAAATCCGCAATCCAAAGCCACAATGTCGAGCGTTTCCGATCTCGACGAAAGCACCGCTTCCGAATTCTTGGCGAGTATCCGTACCGATGTCGAAAACCAGCATGTCTCGCCAACCACTCCCCTGCTGGCGGCTGCGGGCTCATCCCCGTTCATAGTTACCTTCAAAAAGCATTTTGATGATCGAAATCCGCTAGATTGGGACATCAAACACAAATGGATGGTCACAAACGTTCTTTCAGCAACGGGCTTCAATCGGATTTTGGTCTCTACCATCTTGGCACCGGCTTTGTCAGCGATCGCCAGTGACTTGGACATGAACTCAAGCGAATCCGTCATGGCTCTATCTATTTACCTCCTAGCCACGGCTTTTGGTCCGCTGTTCATTGGGCCGTTGACGGAAGTCTATGGGAGAGAGGTTGTGCTGCATGCCTCTAATATATGGTTCTTGATATGGAACGTAATTTGCGGCTTCGCCAACACAAAGGAGCTGCTCATTACTGCTCGTTTTCTTGCTGGCTTTGGGGCCAGTTCCATCTACTCCCTGGCTGGAGGCGTGCTGGGGGATATCTGGCACCCTGAACAGCGTGGGCAGTCTCTGGGGTGGTATTTGGCCATTCCATTAGTTGCTGTCGCTGCAGGGCCTATTCTAGGAGGTGCGATAACCGCATACATCAGCTGGCGCTGGATGTTTTGGTTAACTTCCATTGTCCAAGCTGTCATGGTAATATTCTGTTTTGGGACGTTTCGAGAAACATATGCCCCTGTTATCTTGCAGCGTATTGCCCGTCACTTGCGCTCTGAAACCGGGAATGAGAAGTACCAGACCATAGAGGAGGGTCTAGATCGCCAAAAGTCGGTTTTCCAAGTCTTAGGTTCAAGCCTCACTCGCCCCTTAAGACTGTTAGTCTGTCATCCAATTATACAGGTCTCTTCCATCATCCTAGCTTTGAATTACGGTCTTCTATACCTCGCCTTGGCCTCCTTCGCTGACCTTTGGATCTCCCAATATCACCAGTCAATCACAATCAGTGGTTTCCATTACATTGCTTGTGCACTGGGTGAACTACTTGGTTCTCAAATTGGAGGACCCCTCATGGATCGTCTCTTTGTTTACATGAAAGCCCGGTCATCAGATGGTGAACATGTTCCAGAGTTCCGCATCCCGCTCCTTATCCCTGGGGCAGTCATTGCTCCAATTGGCCTTCTAGTTTACGGATGGGCAGCCGAATTCCTTGTACACTGGATTGTAGTCGACATAGGAATGTTTGTGGCTCTCTTCGGTCTCCAACTGATCGGTCTTTCGATGCAAGCGTATGTAATGGACGCATACGCTGACCACATCAGCAGTGCACTTGCTGCTTCGCAATTTCTCCGAAGCTTGACGGCTTTTACTTTCCCGCTTTTTGCGCCGGGTATGTATGAGGCTCTCGGATATGGATGGGGGAATACTACGATGGCATTGTTGGGTCTGGTAATCGGACTTCCGGCACCAATACTCATATGGAGCTTTGGGGCCAAATTGAGAAAGAAGTCCGAATCAAGTTACTGAAGAACAACCGCGGCAAGCAATTACTATAGTTACAACTACGGCGTAACTACGGTGTAACTCAGATAGTGAAGAAGAGAAAATGATTCGGTCATGATTGCATAGCTACGTTTTGGTGTCCCAAAAAGAATCATGCAGAAATAGATTCTGTTTTAAAGGGAAATAAATTCAACACCCAAGTCTGAATAAAAGATGGCATGTATTAAAGAGACCATCCAGATTGACTGATATGCTCAAATATTTCTAAATAAACGATCGTGAGAATGCAGGCTGCTCTTTCAACATCGCCTCTCCTCATGACACACGACATACTGGTTTCGCTGGCCTCTATAGTCGAAACCATGTAAGCCACAGAGATGCCAACCAAGTGGCTGATTTGTACGCTTGAGTCTACCGTGCATGATGTTGCTGCAGGATGCACTTGGTCGAGGAGAAACTGTTTGGAGCTGAACAACGGCAACATCCCACAACCATGATGTTTGGACCTGAAAGCACACGATATGCCTTCAAGGGCTTGACGCAACCAACGGATTTAGCTATTCTTGAGGCAGAATTGAAGGCCTGACAGAAAGCTTGGCATGTTTACGAGCAGTCACAGACAACACGTATGCGAGAGTAGGGTAGTCTCGTCCCCAATCACGCACAATGTTTCAATGACTGCCAGAATGAAGACGTAGTTTTGGGCCTCTTTATAGTTTTTGAGCTATCAACTCAACATGAATTCATTAGAAGGTAATGGCAAGTGCCTCTGGTGCTTCCGTGCTCTTAGTAATACTTTGGATGTTCTAAGAAGTGTGATTGGATCGTAAAGAAAACGGCTTGGCAACCAACGATTACTGCAACCTGGGTTGAGCATTATATTCCATACCCGAGAGAAAATACGAAAATCACGCGGCAACTTGGTATTCAGCCACGAACCATCCTACGTGTGTCTATCTTCAATTCAACGTCAAAGACGATTGACTGCGGAGTTCGCATCGGTCAGCTTGTCATGTAAACGTACAGTCTCTGCCACATCCAGACTAGAACGAAGGCCCTCCGTCCCGGACTTGAAGATTCCGTAACCATCAGAATGAATAATAAAGGCTCGCCAACCCCGCTCAAGACGACGGCACAGAATCTCGGGTGACATCGCGAAACCCAACACAGCCAAGTTGTTGGCGTCAGCGGCTCTCTGAATCTTTTCTAGTGCATCAAGAAAGGCCGGTTCGTCGCCATCTTGACTACCAACCTCAAGACCAAGCGAACATCTCAAATCACCTGCGCCGATCATGAGAGCATCGACTGGTAAAGCAAGATCCAAGGTTAGCTTTCAACCTACCGCTTGACAAATTGACGCAAACGCGTCGTAGGGCAGGTTGCAGACCAACCTCCAGGAACTGCTGCGATTTCCTCAACATTCTTTAGGCCTTCGTTATCTTCAATTTGACAGAAGACTGCGGCATGATCATTCCATACATCGTACAGAGTCTGACCTGTTTTCGTTCTGGTTTGTGGCCCAAGCAACGCCATAGGTGGATAGCTTCGGTCCCCTATCGGTGGGAACTTGGCCATTCGCACAAATGATTCAGCTTGAGCGGCGTTTTGGACATGAGGAAGTACAATTCCTCCAGCACCTGCGTTTAATACATAGTTAATGAGGTCCAATGAGTTGGGTGCGATGCGCACAAATGGAACCATGCGCCCGTTTGAGAATTGTTGAATGGTCTTGATTAAGCTGACTAGTAACGTGGCATTCAGCGGAGAATGCTCCTGGACGGCAGTCAGATTCAACCCTCGTGTCTTGCAAAATGGAATGAGCAATTACTGAGTCTATGAAGCAAAAATGATGGGGGAGTGTCGCAACTATTCGAGCAGCTTCCTCGCTAGCTATGCGACACGACGTCCCCCACAGAAGCTCTCCAGATCGGAGCATTGACCTGAAGTCGGTGGGTTGGGCTAGATCCAAGGCCTTGTATTGGTCCGTGTTTAACATGGTGAATTGGCGTATTGGTGTTGTTGCTACCAACTGGAGTTATCCACGATGAACGAAGTTGCCAGCTGCGTGTGTGGGCTTACAGGAACAAGAATATTTGGGGAACTTGGCGAGATTCGTGAATTGGAGACTGTCCCTGGTGAGAGACAAGTAAAATCAATGTGTGGAATACAATCGAACCGGGAGACGCATCAACGAGAGCTGTTACGGTCAGAGCCACCTCCCTTGTCACCCGATAGTCTCTGCGCTTAACCGCGGAGACGCAAGGTCCTAGAGCCCTAGTTCTCTTTCTAGCACCTTTGTAAATATATAGTATATTTTAAATAGGTAAATTACACACCCCTTATAGTATAAGTACTTGGTTATTTAAGTCGCTGTCCGCACCCTCTTGTAGGGTTAGGCAACTCATTCCATGCCCTTATTTCGACCCTCGCTTCGCGGTCCAGCAGTTACTGATGCACTCGGGGCCTCATTCGATTGAACCAACCCGCATTCAACAAGCTGCCTGGCGATGCGGGGCTTGCGGTGAATTCCGTTTGAAATCTAGCGCCAGGTAGATCAGATCCTTGTTGCAGCTGCACAGTAGACTGCCAAATGCGAAGATTCAATGCACGTAGCCGTCACAATCACAACATTCGGATCTACTGCATATGCGTGGATTTATTACTAGCTGCACAGTAAACTACCAAATGCGAAGATTCAATGCACGTAGCCGTCAACAATCACAACATTCGGATCTACTGCATATGCGTGGATTTGTTGCATCACAAGGCAAGAGGGCAGAGCAGTCATGATGCATTTCACGAAGTGTATTGCCACTTGAACCTTGAGAGTGTTTTCTGTCCCCGTCACTAGTTTTAAATAGAGACAATATACTCTGGCAGACAATAAACTCATCTACATTAGCCCCTACAACTCCATTTCATCACAGCCCACTCATTTACCAGTCATGCCTTCTGCGGTTCAGGAGCAGGATTACTGGGTTCCAGTCCAGAAGGACTACCAGCAAACCCTTCAGATCACCGAAGCCTCGGGCAAGCCTGTCGTTCGATTTCCTTTGGTGGTGCAGCCGCATGAACCAGCCAAGTCCAAGGATGAGGTCTTGCAAGAGATTGGCCGTATTGCGGCGCAGCCGACAGATACTGACGAGCAAAGTCAACTTCGCAAGTTACTTGATGCAAACGGTGGCGTCGTGCACTTCAAGGGGCTGCCATTGAAAACGCCTGAAGATTTCTCCGACTTTCTAGTGGCCATGGCCGGCAAAGGTGACCATGCATGGAAGCCCCATGTAGATGTTGGCATGGAAGTGCTCCGCCGACCGAGGGCAAAGCATGTTCTAACAACGAATGAGTAAGTGAATCAGTACCCGGGGGGTACAAGCCGTGGAATAGACACTTTCTGATATGAAAAGGTAGAGGGCCTCCGTCGCACTTTATTGGCTGGCACAACGAGTATGCCGTATCGCCAGTACACCCCGGATACCTGATTCTCTTCTGTGAAGTTCCTCCTCAACATGGAGGCGAAACATCCGTCGTCAGCTCACTGGCGCTGTTTGATCGTTTGAAGAAGGAGGTCCCAGGTTTTGTTCAGAGCTGTGCAACAAAGGGTCTAGTATACCAAATTCCTCATACTGCCACTCAAGTTGGCGGCATCGTTGGCGGAAACGGGCTATACAAGGCGTCGGCCTTCGGACCGACTGATGGTTCATTGCTTTCGACCTCTGAAGAAGCGAAACGAAAAGGTGTCGAGGCCCGTCTTACTGAACTTGCTGAGCGAGGTGGATGGCATGCCAATATTGACAAATCGGATGAAAGTCTACCAGTGTGGCAGCGCCGTGGTTTCGATTGGACTTGGCAGGAAAATGGAGATCTCGAGGTCATTCATCGGGTGCCAGGTAAGATTCAAAAAAAAAAAAAAAAAAAGCGCCAAAATGGCTCAGAACTGGGCAGCCTAACCTTGACGTGCGTCAGGCGTTCGCCTCCATCCAACTCAGAAGATCCCGGCAATTTTCAATGTAAGTTTCCACATACTTTCCATGATGTGAAATTCGAAAATTAACCTGACTCTCGGACCTATAGGCGATGTCTACCAGATACACCAACGCCAAGGTGAATGACACATGGGAGCCCCCGTTCAAGTTTAAGAAGGAGGACGGCACTGAGGGTATTTCCGTGCCACCGCATGTAAGTAGTAAAAGAAAAGCCAACGGTTTTCGAAAGTTAACCTGAAACAGTTTTCTGGAATTGAGAAAGATGAAGTCATTCCCAAAGAGTGGCTCGAGAAGATGGACTACTTCCAGCACAAGCTTACAGCTGACGTCAAGTGGGACGTTGGTGATGTTCTCGTTATTGATGTCAGTAAGAAAAGAGGTGAAATCTGAAAATGATCCATATGCTAAATGGTGTACGTACAGAATTTTGCTGCACAGCATGCGCGATGGGCTTGGGAAGGCGAGCGAAAAATCTTGGCTAGCTTCTGGGACCAACCCGGTATGGTCGGGCAACCAATGGCCACTGTTGAGGTTTGAGACACACCTCATGGGTCTATCACCGCCAGTAGTGCCTTCAGAGAGCGAGCGATGGTTGAGGCCGGCTGAATTTGGCGCTACTACAGATATCTCCTGCAGGTCAAGCGTCGATCGTACTTGAAAGTTTGGGCTTTGGTACGTTTGTAGTCTGGATTTACTAACCATCTGAAATGGAAAATAACGCGTAGCAATCACAAAGTCAAAAATGCAGTTGAGAATTGCTTCTAAACACTCCTAAATCTTCCCGTGCATTATTTGCTTTGTTCCCAAACCATGTAGAGATGTGGAGAACTCATCAGGAATACAACTATTAAGCAGTTGTTGCACGCAAGTGGAGGACTGATGGTGTAAGTCTCTGGTCCATGTCTTTACATCACGAACAACCGAGCGTTCCAGTGCTACAAAGTCGTTCTGGTTGTAAACTCTGTATGAGAAAAGTTGCAGAATGGAGAGTAACTAGTTTGCCGCGCGAGACTGACATCACAAACGGTTGGAGTATGCTTAACCGTTATTACACCAAAGAACCGATTTCAAGTGAAATTTGGAAGCCCACATTGCCCGGATTGAGTTGGCCCGAGAGGCATGTCTACATTGCAGATGAGTGGTACTTGATGCGACGACAAAAGAATTACTGTCACATGCGTGTGAAGATTAGGCATGAACAATGCGGGAGCCTTCACTGCAGATATGCGATGACGGGTCTCTTCTGCTGCAGGGAAGCTCCTTGCATATGCGGAAGGGTAGCACCAAAAGGTACCTCTGTGACGGGGAGCTTGAGACCACGGGCTGGTCGCGGTAGCCATGCTGCTGACTTTATGGAATTCTTACCATTAGAGGAATAATGACATGTCGCAGAAGTGTGTGGCAGACGGCCTTTTTGGACTCGTGGACAGGTTTTTTTTGTTATTAAAACCGACTCTCAGTTGATGGCTATTTAGAACGATCATCGTTGGTTAAGCATATTCAGTAATGTCAATACATGATCTGAAATCACACTCCCCATAGTCGATATACTATATTGCGGGTGTTTCGGCGATATGGTTGCTGCACCAGCTCTTCCATACCCTCCACCTCTTGGGAACCCTATTCCATCCCTACCCCATGCCATCTCGGTACAGCTGCCGAAGTGGCAGGATGTGGTTGACTTTGCTCAAGGTGCAACACGTTTCCGAAGCGTTCAACAAGGCGGCTACCCTCGATCATTCCTTCACAAGGATATCCAACTAGTACGTATCTTTTCCAAGTGACCATTCAGCACACTAGTGCCAATTACCAACGCTTCAATTAGCTTCACGGGATTTGTGTTCATAAATTTGCCAGCGCAGGTGACGCTTGCCTACTCTTCCTTTCTACTGAGGATGCGATTGCCTGCCAAAAGTACATGTGTCAGTCGCCACCAGAAGATGCTGGCTTGGACGGTACAGAAGTTAGAATACAGCCTTTGGTTGCCCAGATTCGAGATGGCTCCCCAAGTGCTGCTGCCATAACTCTTTGTGCCGTTCTCTTTCCCAAAAGGTACTTGCGGTTTGGAATGGCATTTTGGCGTCTCACGGGAGTGGGTATCCCATCTCGTATGGCCGAGCATATTCTCAAAGGCAATGATGAAATCGACATTTCCAAGACAGACGGTTCGGGACAGATAGAGTGGCCTAGCAGCCCGGCAAGCGATGCGGCGGAACGGGCTGTCCGGCACCGCATCGCGGAGCTACTCGAGCGCTCCCCAATCGGCGGCCCGCGAGCTCCTGTTGTTGGCCCAGACGATATATTTCTCTTCCCGACGGGAATGGCTGCTATTTACCACTTGACCAAGTCTCTCAAAGGTTGGCCAGGTACTAAATCTGTTGTATTTGGCTTCCCATACGAGTTGACACTCAAAACTATGCATGTTTTCGGCAAGGACTGCGTATTCTATGGTCTGGGCACCTTGTCCGAAATGGAGCTGTTGGAGGATTATGTTTACATGATGTCCCAGCAAGACGGCACAATCCAGTACGCTTGGTGCGAGTGTGCATCCAACCCACTTTTACAGACTGTTGACTTGGATCGGATGCGTCGTCTGGCCGATTCATATGGCTTTGTGCTGATCGTGGATGACACGCTCGGGTGCTCTGCCAACATTGATGTTCTTGGCGTGGCTGATATCGTTGTTACGTCCCTTACCAAGAGTTTCAGTGGTTATGCGGATGTTATGTGAGGCAGCATTGCTCTCAACCCTCGCTCCAGATACTATAAGAGCCTTCGAACCACGATATTGGACGACTATTCCTGCCGCCTCTACGGCAGCGATGCTATTAAACTAGAGATGAATAGTCGAAACATTCTCTCTAGATGCACAACGATGAACGACAACGCATTCCGGCTGGTAGCTCTGCTTGAGCCATTTGCCAAAGATTCGGCACACCCTCTGCTACAAGTGTACTATCCATCAACGTCGCCCTGGTCCAGGCTAAACTACGAATCACGAATGCGACCAGCAACCGCAGATTTCGAACCCGGCTACGGGGGAGTTTTCACACTCGAGTTCGATACAGTCGAGTCGTCAGAAAAGTTCTTCAATGCGCTGGATATTTGCAAAGGTCCCTCTATTGGAGCAAATTTCACGCTAGCTCTCCCATATTGTCAGGTCGTGTTCGCGCAGGAAAAAGAATGGGCAGCATAGTATGGTGTTAGAGAGACTATTATTCGCGTCTCTGCAGGTCTGGAAGATGCTGGTATTTTACTTGATAAGTTTTCAGAGGCTATTAATGTTCTTACTACAGGACAGGGGAAGCAGTCGCGGTCGCGGTTCGCGGATAAAAGCCTTGAGGAACAAACTTGAGATAGTGTTGTTTTGAGCAATTGAACGAAATGAATTCATCTACTTTGCTGTTTCATTTATTAGGCGTTTCTATAACAACCTGTCATGTGCGCGCAATTCCAGTTGTCAACGCGGATGGTGTCAGCGGGTCTTTGAGTCAAGATGTAGGGGCTGCGACGAGGGTATTGACGTTCACTTGTCGACATCTTCGAAGTATGCCTTGCGTAGTAGTTCGCCGCATAGCCACCGGCACAAGGCGGCAGGGACAGCCTATGAATTTGAGAGAGAAAGAAAGAAAAGAAAAGAAAGCTGCCATGAATACCAGCGCTAGTAGATGATGTAGCCGCCCACAGGCAAGTATTGTACACGCATCGTGGTGACCTAGCGGCCTTCATCACTTCTTGGGAGCCTGGCCTGTCGGAGGCCGGGGAACTATGTCGAATCGCTTCTCTGGAATCTTGGTGGAATATTCCCCATGGCCTACCAGTAACTTCGTAATCACGTCCCGGTCTATCCCTTGCCGCATGACATCTCTTTCTGCCACTAATCCGTTCACTCTTGGACGGTCTGTGGATCCCTTTCTCTTCTGGCAGCACCTGGGCACCGCCAAGATCTTCTTGCCAATGTAGTCTGCCGGGTTGATCGTGAAAGGTAGGCACTCGTTTGCGTACTCACCCTCGTCTGCCTCGATTTCGATCATGTTTATCTGCAGAACCTCTGGAAAGTACTCATCAGAAGGAACGTTGTTATCAAATGTGACGCCGTAGCAGTCAATCTCACTAAGTTGCACTGCTGTGAGCGAATTTCATGATTCATGAAAGCCGGGGGGGGGTGTACGTACTTCTTGTGATGGATCCAGCCGAGATACTCATCTCGGACGACTAGACGACTTTCGATATCAGGCAAAGCGCTGTGTCCGTATATGGCCCGGTAGGTCAGCTCTGCAAGCTTCGGACCAGCTGGCTGCGGAAAGATCGGCTTGCAAACATCTACATGCCATGACACATCCGGTAGCAATTTCTGAACAGAAACCAGCGGACCATCGATCTGAATTCTCAACGACTTATCCACTGGCGGCAGATGATGGGGATGAGCGGGAGTTCTGAGGCATGGCGGGATATGGAGCGAATGAGCCATTGCTGTTGATGGAAGATCTCAGCTATTTCCCTGTGTATTATGTACTACGTAATACACCTGTCGTGAACTCGTGATGCTCCCTTTCCCTTTGGGATCCCTCTCGGGTCCCTTTGGGATAAGCCCGCCCCGCCTTCCCACGCTCGTTGGGTGTTGGACCGCGATGCTAGGGTTCAATGTGACCACCTCTATTAAGTTGTCCAATCCTATAAGAGGGCGCGGACTACGGTTTAAATAACTAAGTACCTGTACCATAGGGTATATAATCTGCCTATATAAACTATACTATGTATTTACTAAAGGTCTAGAAAAGTAACTAGTTAGGTAGGTCCTAGTGTCTAAGTTACCTATATATAGTTAAGCGCTTGTGGCGGGATTCTAATATATCCCCCTAGGAGGCCTATAATTAAGGCATCCTGTGATAATTTAATTAAATTAATTAAATTAATCTTATAACATCTAAATTAATTCTATAGTGTAAAAAAGTAGTTAATTAGTTATAATCCTATTTAATTTAAGGTTATTATATAATACTTATTCTTTAAGTTCTTTACTAAGCATGCTAGAGGGTAATTACATAAGCCTTAATACCTTATAGAAGCTTATAAAAGCATTCCTTATAAGAGGCTTTATAAGGCTATTTATAATTATCTCTTTAGTAGTAATCTAGGTAATATTAAAGGTTCCTTTTATAACCTCTTAATAAAGCTAGTAGTAATAAATATTTATATACTAAAGCTTTATAATAAGCTTAATAAATTCTTCCTTAAGAAGGCGGATTATTTATATATTATTATATTTAATTTTAAGCATATTATCTCCTAGGCATAGCCTAACCTCTTAATATAATTATCTAAAGGCTATAAGCTCTTTACTATAGTAAGAAAGCGCTAGAAGCTTTACTTTAGTTAATAAGGTTATTATAGTAGCTTACTTACTTACTTTAAAGAGTATAAGTCCTCTAAAGAGCTTTATAATATAGCCTTATAAGCTCTTTTATATTATAGTATTATTAGCAAAGGAGGTATTATTATATATCTCTAATTCAGAGTTATTACTACTATACTTAATTACTAAGTTTACTTACATATACCTATACTTAAGGGCTCTTTTAGCTGCTTCTATATGCTATAGCCCTAGGTTTTATAGGAATTATAAGAGTTATAAGGCTATAAAAGTAATATTAGGTCTTAAGACTATTATTAGATATAGTAGGGTCCTAATTAAAGATTAATACCTCTTAAGATCTTAAGCGCTAACCTCTCCTTTAAAAGGTTCTAGTAGTATAGTAGTTATTAGGGCTATAGGTCTTTATTAAGGGATTTTTATATTAAATTTAGTAGTAGCTTTATCCTAATAGGACTTCTAATTAAGCTATACCTTCCTATTAGCATAATCTCTAATAATTTTAACGCCTAGGAACTATTATAGCTCTCTAAGGTTCTTTATATTATATTTTATAAAGAGTCTTACCCTAAATTTATTATATAAATATGATTTCTCTTTAGCAAAAAGGGTAATAAGGTTATTTATATAGAAAAAGATAATTAACCTATTCTTAATAAACATATAAATATCTTTAAAGATCTACGTAAAGCCTTTACTAATTAGCTAGCTAATTAGCTTTTTTATCTATAGAAAAGGCACTCTCTATAGCTTATAGACTACTCTAAGAAGCTTTAGATAGGCTTATTTATCTTTATAGCCTAGAGGTATCTTATAGTAAACCTCTTTATTAAGGTCTAAATTTAGGAATACTATAATAAAGTTATACTAGTATGCTTTAAGATTAAAGTAGTATATAATAGCTATAAATAGCCTAAAAGTATTAGTAGCTAGGGTTACTACCTAAGTTAATAGGTAACTCTTTAGTTAATAATTTCTAAGAATATAGAGATAAGCTTTATATTATAGAAGGTAACCTTGCTTGTCTAATTTGTATAAGAAAACCTAAGTAAGGCCTAGAAGCTTTATATATAAAGGGATATTAGTTCTAGATACCTTCTTAGCTACCTTTCTATTAATAATTCTATTATATTCTTTATCTTATACTTTATAGAATTCTTTTTCTTTTAGATAACTAGCTAAATAATTATAATAAGCTAGGGAAGGAGGAAGCCTAGATATATAAGGCTTTTCTTTACTCTTAGGTCCTAGCTTAAAGGCTGTAGCGAATACTTTAAGATTGTTATAATCTTCTGGATTTGCTAATATTTTATAATTATTGCTGCTATTAGGTAGGTTAAGTAAATTATTAATACTTAATAGTATGTAATCTGCTAAATCTAGGAATTTCCCTAGTAAGTTTAGAGGAGTTAGTAGATTTGTTTCTTAACTTTCTTTTTCCTTTTCTTTATAATCTTATTAATTATAACTAGTAGGAGTTTCCGCCTATTAAAGCTAATTAAGTGGTTATTATAGTAATAGAGGGTATGCTATCTATAGAAGCCCTATATTAGAGCTTTTATCCTTATTATCCTTAACTAGCTCTTTAAGGCATCTTTTTTTAACCCCTTTTATAGTTAATAATAGGCCTCTTTCTTAAGCATAGAAGATAGACTTATTAAAGGTAACGTAGCTTAATAAGAACTAGTAGCTCCTCTTTATTATTAGTACCTAAATCAGGTATTACATGGAGGAAACGTATCTAGTAAGGTATCTAATATAAGCTCTCTAAGTAAGCTTTAGACCTGCCTTATGAAGCCTACTTTATATTATTATAAATACTTTACATTTAAAAGCTTATAAATAAGTTATTAAAGCTTCTAGCTCTTCTAGTAAGTAACTTTATTAAAGCTTATTATCTCTTAACTACCTATTTAATGCTTGTTAAGGTAATTACTAGTTAAGTAGCTTTTAAGGCATGTAATTTAAGATATAAATAGCTACTTTAGTAGCTATAGGCTAGAGATCTTCTAGGAAGCCTAATTATGTTATAAGAGTTATTATAACCCTTATTATTACCCCCCTAGACTATTTAGCGTGCCTATTTTAATATAGGTAAGCTAGGCTAGACTTTCTGACAATAATACCTTTATTTATAACCTCTTCTTCTTGTTTTTTAGTCTAGAAGGCAGTCTTACTATTAGTTATTATAATCATAATATAGATGCTATATACTCTTATGTATATAGCTTCTAACTAATTAAAGCAGAGCGTAATATTAGTCTTTAATAGGATTGTAAAGATATAATATAGTCCTATTACTCTATAGGTAAAAAGAGTAATATATTAGTCTTTATTATACCCTAATAATTAAGTAAAGAGGTTAAAAGAGACTACCTAAAGCGGTCCTAAAGGTAGGGATCCTATCTAAGGGACTTATAATATTTACCTTTATGCTTTAGAGGTTTAGTAAACCTTATATTTACCTATGCTCCTTTTCTTTAATTAAATTTAAAGCTTCTAAAGCACTTAATCTATTACATCCTCACCCAGATATGCTAATCTAGCGTGCTATAGATCTATAAGTGTTATTATAGCTATCTTTAGGTCTTGTGAATCTCCCTTAATAATAAAAGCTTCTAATAGGCTTAAGCCCTTTATATATAACTATATACTAATAACCTAAGTTTAAAATATCTCTTAATTACCTCTTACTAAGTCTATTACCCTTCTAGTAAGATTATCTTACCTTAGTCCCTTTTACATAAGTAGCTAAAGAGATATAAGGTTTGTAAAGAATATTAGCTAGTACTAGGCGTTTAATAAGGTAAGGGTTTAGCTATCTATTAAGATAATCTAAGCTATGCTAATGCTATAAGCGTTTATAACACTATAACCTACTTAAATTCTAGGCTACTTACTATAATTAAGGTCTATAAACTAGCGTTTATTATTAAAGATGTGAATTAAGGTTCTGCTATTAAGTATAACCCATGATTTATCTTAGGTAAGGAAAGCCTCTATAGACTCTCCTATAGTAGTAAATATAGTATTATCTTCTTTAGGTTCCTTTACGCTATTATCCTTTAACCAAGCGTTATATACCTTTTTTATATTATTAAGTTAATAATTTATTACTTCTTTTACCTTCTTTAATAGCTCTTTATTAATCTTCTAGTCTTTTATTAGGCAAAGAGCCCTATAGACCTTCTATAAGTCTTTTAACTTCTTTACCTTATGCTTCTTGTAATAGATGTAGTTATCTTTTTTCACCTTCTCTTTTTTAGCTTTATCCTTTATTTTACTATTAAGAGTTAGTTCTACTCTAAAAGAGTTATTAGCCTTTACTTAAGACCTTTCTTAGGCTTTAATTAGGTGCCTAATCCTACTTATAATGCTATAGAAATCTAGGACCTTTCCCTTGCTCTCTATAGTATAAATTAATAAGTTAACCTAAGCTAAGATAGTAGGAAATCAAGCCCTAATAGCGTTATTAATTATTTCTATAGGTAAGTTACCCTTAGTAATAGGGTAGTTTACTTAGAAGCATCTCTTATAACTAATTAAAGCATTTACAAGCTATTTGTTAATATTTACTCTTATAAGATTCTGCTTAATAGTCTTATTAAAATTAATTTTAGTATAATACTTAATAGTCCTACTTAAAGGTATTATATTCCTTTAAAGCTTCTTAATCTTATTATAAAGAGATATATACCTTAAGGTTATTTACTTATATTTAAACCTAAGGGTCCCTATAAACCACGTATAATACTCTTATAAGGCCTTTGTAAGGCTCTAGAATTAACTATTAAAGACCTAATAATAACCACTAAGAATAGTAAACTAGGCGTTATCTTTAGTATTATTAGGTTATTAAGGGTACTAAAAATAACTCTCTTTAGTTACCTTAATATCTTTAGGTAAGCTTTCCTTAGGTTTTAGTAGGCTCTTAGTTATAGTACTAGTGCTATAAGAGCATATTTAAACTTCTAAGGTCTCTATTATAAATAATTAACTTTATATAGCTTCTGCTACCTTTCTCTTTACTAGAGTCCTATTTCCTATAAGGATTAGAGGCTTAGGAGGGTAGTCTAGCTATATCTTTAAATTAGGATTAATAAAGACCTAGATTCTATCTTTAATAGCTCTTACCTTAACTATTTTATACCACAGGTCCTAATAGTAAGGCTCCTATAGCTTAATAGCTAGCTTATTACCTTTTAAAGATTCCTTAGCTATTATAAGATATTCTATGGTGTTATTATTAAACTTATAAAAGGTGGTATTAATCCTAGCATGCTAGGGTTACTTAATTATAATATTAATAAATTAGGCCTCTCTTTTGCTAGGTATATACTAATTATTTAAAGATTAAATAATTAGTTAATTTAAAGAGAAGAGTACTAATTTAGAAGAAAGGTATAATAATTATAAACACTACGCAATTGCTACTATATTAGACCGCGATGCTAGGGTTTGATGTGACTACCTCTATTAAGTTATCTAATCCTATAAGAGGGCGCGGACTATAGTTTAAATAACTAAGTACCTGTACTATAGGGTGTGTAATCTGCCTATATAAACTATACTATGTATTTACTGAAGGTCCGGAAAAGTAACTAGTTAGGTGGGTCCTAGTGTCCAAGTTGCCTGCATGCGGTTGAGCGCTTGCGGCGGGATTCCAACATTGGGCCAAATTCGCCCCAGTCGCGTGTGCTGTTGACTCAGCCTGTTGTAATATTAAGTGGGAGTAAAGTGGGAGGCGCGTCTTTGGTGCTTGACATCGCGTCGGACCCACAAACACTTTGAACATTCATTCCTGCGTGACCAGCCACATGCTGCATGTCCATTCGTATATTCCGTACTTCGATAACAACTCTTCCAGGCATTATTTACGCGACCCAGCACTGCAGAACTTGTGCTGCCTTTCCTTTCTACGACTCAACATATACATGTATCCCACCATTGCTGCCACCGTCGTCGTCTTTGGTAGACCTGCCCACCCTGGGCAATCAACGCCTTATTCCGAGGCGCGCGTCCTGATACTCTCGACGACATCATCGCCATCGACCTCGACTTTTACTCCGCTTCAAGCTCCATGAATCGACAAGCGCTTCGACATCCTTCTCCTCATAGACCCTTGCAGCCATGTATCTGCCACGCTCGCTGATTTCGAAGCTATACACGCACCTTCAGAGCACTTGCCATCCTCTGTCACCGCCTGTCCTGATACTCGTCGCCCTAGAACCTGATGCTCTCTGTGGGTGCCGGATTCTCACCCGCCTGCTCAAGCATGACTACATTCCGCACAAGATACAGCCTATCGCTGGATACAGTGACCTCGAAAAGGCTGGGAAGGAGCTCGTTGTTCCCATGATGGAGAGTCAAGGTGGCAGCGGAGGCGTCGTAGTATGCCTGGGTGTCGGCGGCATGGTAGATCTAGGACCACTCTTGGGACTCGAGCCTGAAGGTGACGAGTCAGCATACAATGGCGTCGAGGTCTGGGTCATCGACGCTCACCGGCCTTGGAATCTTGGCAACGTGTTTGGTGGTTTCCCCTTGGAAGGGTCCTCGGAAGCAGGCAATTCGTACCAATCACGCACTCCGGTCGGTATTTCCGGTGGCCAAATCGGCCGCGCCTACAAGTCTGGCAGAGGAGGCATCGTGGCATTTGACGATGGTGATATTGAAGAACAACTCGGCACGGAACGCGACGCGTACATGACATTGGTGGATATGCCGGATATTGATGAAGAGCAGGACGATTTGGGAATACTAGGGGACGAGGAAGACGATGACTCATTCGAATCCGCGCCATCTCGCGCCGGTCAAAAACGAAAGAGCTGGTCAGATGACCACGAGGACGATTTGAGCGATGATGAGGATCGGCCACATCAAAGACGCCGAAGCAACTCTGTAAGAACCCCCCAAGGTTGATCACTTGTGTGACCAAGCTAACGTCGCAATCAGTCAAGTCCAATTGATTCCCCTAGAAGACCGACACATAGAGGACTCGTTTCCCTGCGAGGCCCCGATACTGGTCTTTCCAGTGACCCAATCGAGCCCCCATCAGCCGCACAGGAACCTCCGACTCCATCGGCGAGGACTCTGCGACGGCGACTTTTACAATTACGCCAAGAGAAAGAATCTGTTTTGCACAAGTATTACAAGATGGGCTCTTCATTCGCAGAACCGATTTCCTCCATGATGTATTCCCTGGCTTCTGAACTCGGCAGAGAGGACAATGACGTCCTCTGGCTGACTATTGTTGGAGTCACATCCATGGAGCTCTACGGGCGTTCATCAGCAGGTGTGGCAGCGCCTGTCCGAGCCAATGATACTAGCAGACCGTCGGGCTGGATGGGCGTCCGTGGATCAAGGCTGCGACAACTACTGCGTGACGAAGTGCGGCGCCTCAACCCGCCTGAAATTACCAATGGCCGCGTCGCCCAAGAAAACACGGGTGTCATTCCCACTACGGCTAGAAACCCAGAGGACACCAGCATCAGGCTGTCTCCTGAGCCTAGGTTCCTGTTGATCCGACACTGGAGCTTGTATGACAGCATGCTACACTCGCCGTATCTGTTCTCGCGGCTCAAAACCTGGAGTGAGACGGGGATCAAGCGACTTCACAAGCTGCTAGCCAAGATGGGCGTGAGCTTGGCGCAATGCAAGCAAAGCTACACTCACATGGACATGATGCTCAAGCGCGAGCTCAGAGCCAAACTCCTCAAATACGGCTCACTATACAATCTTGACGAGATGGTCCCGGCCGTAGATACAGATGACAAGGACCGGGCTGGCGCAAAGGATGGCTGGGGTTTCGTGCGAAGCTGGGGTTGGCGAGCGACACTGAGCGCTCAAGATGTCGGGGTCGTGATTGGCGCTTTGCTCGAGGTCGGTAAACATGCTCACACAACCGATGCGCCGATGGCGGCCAGTCAACTAGCTCGGGAAGTCGAAGAGGAAGTCGAATTCGGTGCCCAAACCGAGGAATGGGTCAGTCGTTTCTGGGAAGCCTACGACGCGTTAGAAAAGTATGTTGAACCTGTTGTTGAAGCAAATGTGGCTTGACTAATCTCTTAATTTTTTATTTTTTTTTCCTTCTCCCGCAGCATCGACTGTCTCAAAGCCGGCTTACCTACAGCACAATTTTTGCATCGAGCAATCTACCGCACAGGCACTTCACTCATCAACAAGAAACAAATCAAACACCTACGGGCATTCCGAATGTGTGTTGTCAAAGATGGGCCAGACGTTGGACTCTTCACTCATCCTGCTGCTCTCACAAAGCTCTCTCTATGGATTGGAGAAGCACTTGCTGAACAAGAACGAGATTCTCATGGCAAGCTCTCTCATGGTGGCCGCGGCACGCCGCTCGTGGTAGCCAGCTTGAACGAGAAACGTGGCATCTACGTTGTCGTTGGCACGGGAGGTGGTGGTGGACCGGACACGACATTTCTCAATCGGGAGGCAGCAAAACGGCGCAAGATGGAGAGGGACGCCAAAGCGAAAGACAAGGAGGCTGCACGACTGGCTAAAGAGAAAATCAAAAGAGAAAAGCGTGCGGCGAAGCGCGCAGCCGGACAAGAGGTTGAAGACGACGATGAAGTCGAGAGCGAGTCAGAGGGCTCGGACTCGGACTCGGACTCGGACTCGGACTCGGATGAAGAGTCGGATGATGAGGATGCTGAACCTGACAAGGGATATGGGCTGAACAAGTTCGGCAGCGCTTTCCAGGAAGTCGTCTCCGAGACGAATGCCAGGGTACGAATCGACAGCTTTGAACATTGCGTGGTCGAAGTCAAGAAGGAGGACTTGGGGGCCTTTTTGGAAAGCTTGAGCATGAAGGCCGTGGTGGGCTAGAGAAGAGTCGCAGCGGGAGCGACTTGTCTTGTCTTGCGCAGCGTGTCTTTTTTTTTTTTTTTCTATTGGGATCATGATGACCATTTTGCAAGGGAGTGTAGGTACCGCGGTTCGATATATGCATGGGAACTATGTTTTCCGTCTCCTCTTTTTACTTTCGTGTCTAGGCATGGGCGGGCATTACTACAATTAGGTATTGAATCAAGGCATAATTGTCAGTTTCTTCTTCGTCTTGCAAAGCACATGGGGAACAGGAAGCCGCTGACCGCCTCGACGAGAGAGAGAGAAGAGAGAAAGAAGAGAGAGGTGCATCGCTCTCGTCTGAGACATGCGCATTTAGCCGCGACAAGATGATCGATGGCCACTTGGATCTGAAACCTGCTTGGAACAAGGGTGGGCTTGTCCACATGTACACAGATACACACAGATGCACACACACAGATGCACACACACAGATGCACACACACAGATGCACACTGACACAGCACAGATGGCGGCGGAGCACGGCGACAACTTGGCGGCTTCTTGTGTCGAAGCTTGCGTCTGTGTGCGGACGTAACGGCGCGTGCAATGTCATGTGTGCGTCTGCTCTGCGTCCGTCCCTTGCAGCCTTGCAGGCACTTGAGCCCACTGGCAGGCAGCCAGCCACCAAATGCCACATTTTAGCCGGTGCTGTGCCGGGGCACTGATCCATCATCGTCCATTATCCACGCGCGCACCACCTGGCTAATAAAGTCAAGTCGAGCCTGAGCCTATTCATGTCTGCCGAGTTCTCGCTGCCACCATTCTTCTTCAATCTCTCATCATCCATCACATCAGCATTGGGCTCAATCGTCCAACCCCGACTCAATCTTTATTCCCTCGGTCATTTTTTCTGGTTTTTTTTTTTTTTTTTTTTTTTTTGGAGGCGGGCCACGACACACGGCGCATGACACGCATTCTTCGCCTCCACGCTCACGCCCGCAGCCCCTCATCCTGCCGACGACAGACGACATTATCCATCCATCCATCCATCCGTCATTCCCATCGTCGTTCCCCCGCCGCGCACGCCACCGCGCACGCCGCCCTCGCCCTGTTCTGATTCCCAAGCGCCCAACACCGCCGACCAACACCATTGACTTGGCGCGTGCCAGTGCAGGCAACACATCGTCCATCATCTCTTTGCCTTTATAGAGCCAGAGCCAGTCCCAGTCTTCCACGCTGGTCCGTCTCAACTGCCGCGCCCCCCCATCTCGTCTACGCGGAATACCATCGACCGGGATATAAACTACGCCACCAATTCACCGCACGGGAGAAAGATGGGCAAATCGTAAGCTCAAAGACCCTGAAGCCAGGGGCCTTCATCTCGGACAACACGCTTCAAGAATGTGTCCCTGTGCTCTGCTTGGACTTGGGGTGCTCATCATGATGCGACAACGCGGGGCTAACCTCTTGATGCAACATGCAGGCAGTCCAAGCTCTCCCAGGACCAGCTGGCCGAGCTGCAAAAGTCGACTCACTTTGACAAGAAGGAGCTTCAGCAATGGTACAAGGGTGCGTTAACCCTCCGCCTCACTCACGTGTCCTTGGCATGTGCTCTTGTGCGAAGACATGGCAGAAGCCTTTGGAAAGACGCTTATCGGTCGAGTCTGAATGCAATGCAATGCAATGCGCTGCGCTGCGCTGCTCCACGGGAACGGTGCGTCAATTGTCAAGAGGCTGACTGACCCCATCATAGGCTTCCTCAAAGACTGCCCCTCGGGCATGCTGAGTAAAGACGAGTTCCAGAAAATCTACCGACAATTCTTCCCATTTGGCGACCCGAGCTCATTCGCCGACTATGTGTTCAATGTATTCGACACGGATAAATCTGGTAGCATCGATTTTAAAGAGTTCATTTGCGCCTTGAGCGTTACGAGCCGGGGCAAGATGGAAGACAAGCTCGACTGGGCCTTTCAGCTTTACGACATTGACGGCGACGGCAAGATCAGTTATGACGAAATGCTGCAAATCGTTGAAGCAATCTACAAGATGGTAAGCCGGTGGTGCTGGCACTTGCTCCTCTCGTTATGGATTGACAGATTTTTTTTTTTTTTTTTCTAACACGCATGGCTGCCAGGTCGGGTCCATGGTAAAACTGCCGGAAGATGAAGATACCCCCGAGAAGCGCGTGCGCAAGATTTTCCGCATGATGGACAAGGACGAGAACGGGTCGCTCGACTTGGAAGAGTTCAAGGAGGGCAGCAAGCGCGACGAGACCATCGTGTCGGCCTTGTCCTTGTACGACGGCTTGGTGTAGGCACGGGCTGGGAAGAGGGAACGGGTTGGGCGCATGAGCTCATCGGATGAGCCTGGACAATGGACGGGAAAGGAAGGGGAAACAAGGTGCAAATGTTTACAGAAGCATGTTTCTTTTGTATTGTTATGCGACTTCAAAACACGACAATGTTGATTATGAAGAAGCACTTGTCCTACCCTATAGTGAAGGTCGGGTTTCGTGCGTCAAGATGACCTAGACGGACATGTAGATGTTATTCCATGTCCTAATAGCTGTGTTCTGGACCACTTTGCACGCCTTCCCAGCCATGTACTATATCCAAGGCCGGGCACTGGACAGCTCAAGTCATGATGAGACAGGACGACGTGCGTACGTCAGTGTCTTCCTTTTCTCCTCACGTGGGGCGCTCATATGCATGTAAAGTGGGGGCATGGCCTCGCACATATTATATGTACAATTGTGGCTGCTTTCGAGTCGGCCTTGCGCTGGGGGTGAGCCATCAATCGCCTCCGTTCCCAACTTGCCCAACAAACCGCACGACGCAAACGTTCGTCCCAACCCCGGCAATGCCCGTGCGAGACCTCCTCCCCTGTCTGGAAGATGAAATCCAAGATGCCGACCAAGGTGACGCGCCGTCCGTGGCTCCCCATGGCCCGGCCCGTCCCAACTAACTAATACGGGCACCGCAGAAACCTTCCTCTTATACTCGAGTCCGCTGCCCTCGCAGAACCTAGGCTTCGTTGACCCCATGGCGCAGAGCGTGGAAGTCGTCCTTGCGGGAAGAGATGTCACTATCTACCAGAGTCCAGGGGTGCTGGGATCCACGAGGGCAGGCGGGACAACGGGGGCAGGCGAGTTTTTATCATTCTTCCTCTTCTTCTTCTTCTTCTCTTTTTTTGTTTCTTCTTTTTCTTCTTCTTTATTTCTTCTTCTTCTCTTTTTTCTTCTCCTTCTTCCTCAGAACCAACCTCAGTGCCCGTCGTCAAACTAACATGGCGCAGTGCTATGGAAAGTAGCCCCCCTGTTCGCACAATGGCTGTCCTCTCCCGCGAATCCCCTCTTGCGCGCGATACTCACGCCTTCATCCGCGGTGCTCGAGCTGGGATGCGGCATCTCGCCGCTGAATGCGCTGGCCGCGGCGCCCCGCGCAGCGCACTACGTGCTCTCCGACCAGAGCTATGTCCGGAAGCTCGTTTCCCGGAACCTCGTCGAGAACCAGCAGCCTTGTGCGAGGCAGCGCACGGGGAGCATCGCCTTCCGCGCTCTGGACTGGGAGCAGGACGAGGTCACGCCCGGGCTGGCTGCGCCGGCGCGCTGGTTTGACGCGGTGATTGCGACGGATTGTGTGTACAACTTTGCGTTGGTGGACCCGTTTGTGCGGACGTGCGTGGATGCGTGTCTCCTGAGGGAGCGGGAGCGGCGGGGTGGTGACGGGGACGGCGAAGGTGACGACGACGGGGACGGTGCCTGCGTCTGCGTGATCGCGCAGCAGCTGAGGGATCACGACGTGTTTAGGGCGTGGCTGGGTGCGTTTCTGGAGAGGTTTCGGGTGTGGAGGGTCAGGGGGGAGGTGCTGGCGGCCGAGGGGTTGACGGCGCGGGACGGCTTCGTGGTGCATGTGGGTGTGTTGAGGCAACCGACTTGAGGAGGGGTGGTCCTTGGATTTGTTTCATTGGCGGCGCCATGTGCCGTGCCGTCCCCTGTACCCCCTGGGATATGTGATGTGGCCCTATCACATGGTGGGTATAGCGGCCAACTCGTAGCTAAAACCGAGTAGGATTAGGACCTCAACTTCAACCTTCACCTGCTGCCTCCGGCCATAGCACACCAGCACACCAGTGCATCATCAACAGGCCGCCCATTTCCAAACAGTTGCGTCAGATTCCTCCATACGTTGCGCCTGGAGCTATTGCCATGCCGGATCGATTGACGCTACTCGGGCGCCCCCCTATCACATACTCCTCGGCTGTTCGCAAGAATCATAATGTTCTGAACGAACTTGACTATGTCCCCGCAATCAAGAAACAATATACCGACCTCTGGGCTCAGCGAGAGTCAATCGAAGCTCTTGTCAGGCACCATCTCCGACTCGAAAACGAAGATGGCTGCACGGTTCTGGATCCACGAGCATGGATTCAAGGGTCGTTCAATGTTTGCGTCCTTGTTGAAGTGGCTTCGGGTGGTTCGACTACGAAACTTATCTTCCGTTGCCCCAAGCCTCATAGACTTGTCGGAATTGTGGATGAAAAGCTGAGCTCTGAGGTCGGAGCGTATGTGTGGATGCAAGAAAAATGTCCCGATGTCCGGATTCCTCACCTGTTTGGATTTGGGTTTTCGGATGGGCGCCAGGTAAATAAGCCCCCTCCCCCCCAAGCCTCGGTTGCATCTGTTATTCATGAAAGAGCTTAGTTCACGCACGTGACCCACCGGCCATTCCATGTCCGTCTTGTGCATACATTATGGCGGTCTCTCTACTCCCTGTTTCAATTTCCCATCTTGTCGCAATATACCAAGTTCTCAACAGCCCCCAGTATTCGCACGCCATACATGCTACTGGAACACATCGGCTCCGACAAAGTACAAATGCTATCCAAAACTCTGGCCAAGTACAGGGCCGATGCAGAACGCAGGCAAAACCTGTTCCGCGGCTTGACTAGAATCATGCTGTCTTTGGCCCGTATTCCTCAGGCTCGCATTGGTTCTTTCCAATTCCACAATGATGGTACAGTAGCCCTGACAAACCGATACCTGTCTTGCTCGCTTGCAATCCTGGAAAACGATGGTGCACCGAGATCTATACAGCGTGACCATCTACATTCCTGCACGGACGCTTTCGTTTCCGATTTGCTCACCTGTCATGATGGACGATTCCTCGCTCAACCAAATGCTGCTTTTAGCGAGAATGACTGCCGTGGGCAGATGGCTGTAATGTCGCTGCTGCGAGCAATCTCGCATCGTTATATCAAACGGGAACACCGCAGCGGGCCATATCTTCTCAAGCTTACTGACGTCAACCCAAGTAACATTTTCGTCGACGACGATTGGAATGTTCAAGGTCTGATTGACTTGGAATGGATTTGCGCCACGCCGGTCGAAATGCTGGAAGTTCCATATTGGCTGACTGGGTGCAGCATCGAGGAGATTCTTGGCAAGGAATATGTCACATACGACCAAGTACGACAGGAATTCATGAGTATATTGGAAAAGGAGGAACGTGAGACAACGATGGAGCATGGTATTTCGGTCTCTAGAACCATGGGAGACATGTGGGACTCGAAAGGAGTGTGGTTTTGGTACTGCTTAACATCAGTGGATGCCATGAATTGCCTCCTTGAGGACCACCTGTGCCCATCGGGATATTTGCCTCGTGAGGTCGAGCGAGCGGTATCAGAGTTTTGGTGCGGTGACGCAGGTGATGTCGTCAAAAAGAAGCTTGCTGATAAAGCAAAGTATGACGAGTTGCTGAAATCTCGATTCGCGTAGTAACGAGCGGCGGCTGCGAGCGTTGCTATTCGGACATGTACGGATTACCTACCGCGAAACGCCCCGCCACCAAAGTCATGGCACTCCCGCGCATACGCGTCCTTCATTTCTCAGTTTCTCAATTGCGGGCCTGTTTGTGAAGGCCCGTGAAATGGCGCCAAGTTGAACAAGATGTACCCAACGGAGAGCCAGTGGGACTACTTCGTATGACTTCAGCAAAAACCTTGTAATCGCAGGGACGATTGTTGCCAATTATATCTGAGAATCTCGGATATAGAGTGTGAAGCTGGGGCAAGATAATGCCTGCAAAGGGGATGTGCTGGTAGTGGCCTACTCGAAACATTCGCCATCGTTCAGGAGAGACATCATTACTATTCTGGCATAGCACAAAGATCCCATTTTGAAACCCCCAGAATTCGCAAACGGCATGACACGTCAAAGATGTGAGCAGATATGGTTTGGAGCTATCTGTTTATTGCAGAAACAGGAAAACCCCGCGACTACCTGAATAGGCGGCGATAGCGGATGATGTTTTGGCAGGATCTCAACCAGGTTCACGCGAGAGCTTTGGCGCAGCGTGAACCACGTGACTTCATAATGCGAGACATCTCGCTGAAAGCAGGTAACGACTAAATTGCAGACGATATGCAGACGATACCTTGGGGATCGCAGAAACTTACTCGTCTAGGCACAAGCAAACACCGCTTTCATCCCCTCCGCATAATTAAGCCATATTGAGCATTGCTATTATCACTCCGTCCATTCCATCTTCAAGCTCTGACTTCGATACACCCAAATTTATTTTCATCCTTACGCTGAACCTCTACGAGACTTGTTGCCTGATGCTGACTTGTTCCCCATTCGCTTCGGCGGAATCTCGGGGACAGTTGGCGATGACGTAACCTGGCTCACGTCGTGCATCAATGCCCACCAACCAAAATTTCTGCGCGACTTATTTTGCCCTCAATAAGTCCTTTAGTCGTGCCGGTCAACTTCCCCTCACACAGCTCATATCGCGCGTTGCGCCAACACACGCATACTTCTATAATACAGGGCTCCTCTTGTGGCGCTGTCTTTCTTTGCCCCTCGGAAGTTCTCAGTTTATTCAGTAATATTTCCGACCTACGAGACGTTAAGCCCGCACAAGTCACATTACGGAGCGACGATCGCATCAGTGTCGTGTTTCTAAGCGATAAGCCAGCTAGACAGGTCGATCTAGTGACTATGGCGGTGAGAACATTTGGCATCCAATTTCAAATATACATTGTATAGCTAACAACGGACTGTTTCATAGGTTGGGGATGATGCTCTTGCCGGTCGAGAAGAAAACGATGTCACCCAATATTTCCCTGCGACGCTGGAAGAAAGAACTATTTTTTTCAAAGGTCACTACCTGTCTATTTACCACCAGCAAACAGGGGACTACAAAACACATATCGACAATGCAATCCCATCCACCGAATCCATTCCTTATACTGTACCAGCGGGTTACTCAGTATATGTTAGAGGAGGGACAGTATATTTTCAAGTTTGAGAGGACATGGCATGTTGAAGGCCGAAGAAACTGATCAAATGATACCCCTGGTTATTACCACACCACAGTGTGAAGGTCACATCTTGTGTATTGTCCTTTGGGAACACGGCGGTCATGCATCCCGTCGTTCCATAGCCTTGGCTCCTTTCCCATTTGAAGAGTCGGCTATTTTCTACTGCCCCTCTCAGTGGCTCAGGCAACTCTGCGACGCGGCTGGCCGCTGCATTCGTGCACATATGCTTCATTTCTGATGATACATGATTAGTAACCTCTCGCATTTTCCTAGAATCCCATTACCTCTGTTTTCATCGTTCGGTGGATGAGAAGTTAATGTCTTCTCATGGTCTTGTTTATCCTGCGATGGCTTCCCGCTACAGACTTCGCCTCGACTGGTGGTAGATGTATCATCATTGCTTTGTGATTGTTCTAGCAACATTAGCAACATCGCGCATTAGGTCAGGTTGTCTTCACCTCTTTTCCATAGGACACAGGATTGATTGTTACCGAGCCGTCTCCGCTTTCTTTGCCTATCATCTAGACTAGCTGTTGAGGGAGTATCGGATGTTAGCATATCATTCGCAACCCAAACCGCGGGCCATTCTCAAGATCAAACAGGCATACCATCTAAAAGCTCCTGGTATTCTGTTGATTCTTGCAACGCAACCTCGTCTGCCGAGAGGGTGCGTAGCGTTTCCCATACTATAGGCGGCCAAGAAGGTTCGTAATTTGGCTCTATGTTCTCCAGAAGGCACTCAAATATATCTGTGGCCATAGACCCCCCAGCCCAAAGACTTGGCGGAAAGGCAATTGCCCATGAAATGAGACCGTCGGGGCTTAATTGCCGGACCTCTGTGCATCTTTTTCGTGTCGTAGCCTTGCGGATCCTGGTGTCCTCAGTGTCAAACTTCGAGTCCTTTGGCCCCTCGAATATAGTGACAATATTTCTCCTAAACACCGGGGCTTGCTTCAATCGACCATTGGCCAAAACGTCACCTTGACATTTTAGAGCTTGAGATCTGAATTTTTCGCTCTCTTGCCACGCCCTATCTGCTCTGGACTCTTTCAAGGCTTGAACTGTCTGCCCTACCGTCGTCGCCGCCGCTGCGAGCTTCTTGCTCAAGTCTCCCAGGGCATCCCATTGATCCTCTGTTGGATAGATTTTGCCAAGTTTAAGTACAACTTGATCAGCTTTGTCGAGGAGGCTCCGCAATTGAGAAACGACAGAAGCGGCAGACATGGCTGGGTGGGTGTCGGAGATGTTGTCAAAGGCTGGGAAGGTAAACAGTGAGCTGGCATTGTCTCGTTTCTTATAGATGGGCATGCCGATCGGCCGTCCCTCTCTATGGTTGGGCGTTATCTCACTTTATGCAGGTCTGCAGAACTGTTCATCTTGATGGAGGGTGGCCTTTCATTGCGGTTTGTTCCAGGACTTGCTGTGGGGGGGGAAGGATGGATAGGCTAGGATGCCCAAGCCACTTCGTTGGTGATAACCCAATTGCTTCGTCCACTTCAGAAGGCGATTCGCCATGGCCTTGCCTGCATGAATTAAAGGAGAAGAGAACAGGGCGGTATGACAGCACACCAAGGCACCACAGAACCAAAATGTGACCAGGCTGAATGCCGTTTCTTGACCAGAGCGCTGATCCATGTCGGCGTCAATGAAGTGCATGAGTTCACATCAACTCGGAGGGGGCAGGCGCTTCGAGGCAATGCCTGGAGGTCAACCGTGTCCCACCTCCATCAATAAATAGACGCCAGCCGTCCTGAGCGTGAAATCGAGCAAATATTCATCACTTTTTTGTTCCATTTTATCTACACATCATGGCCTCAACGATCTGCTTTCGCTTTCTCACGGCAACTCAAGTCAAAAGGCTGTATACGATGCACATTGCTACCTCATCGCCAAGTCAGCCAACCATGCTAGAGTCCGCTATTGACTCACCAAGGAATCACAAATACTACGGACAAACCAACCTTTTTCAGCTAGCTGGGATCCTTGCGGAGAAAGTTATCCTCAATCACGCTTACCAAGACGGCAATAAACGCACTGCGCTTTATGCAGCCGATATGTTTCTCAAAATAAACGGTTACCAGTTGCAGAAAAAGCCAATGGCTACGAATGATAAAGGACTAAACGAGATGCTTACTAATGCACATATACTTGTCGCTACTGGTCAATGGACATCGGCAGACCTTGGGAATTATTACGCTAGTGTGGCCAGGCCACTTGAAGAAATGACCGAAGAGATTAGAGACTATAGTAAGGACGCGGTTGAGTATTAGTCGCTCCAAGGCCTCGGCACATTAGGGTGGCCTTCTTCAAGGTGGAATGTATTTAACCGCCAGCGACGGGGTGCTTTATAGCAACTTTGTTCATACGTCAACGGCTTTTGGTTAACCACATGAGGGGCAGGAATCGGATTCTCCCATGTGTAGAAATTGCGCCGATAGCCTTGTTAGTCATTTATCTATCTCGTAATAGTTCGGCAGCCCCCTTTAGTCTCTCGTGACTTTCTCGTGAACTCTCCTCAAACTCATCTGTAGTCTATCAGAATCATATGCTCGGAATTCTATCTCGGACGCAGAACTTACGATCCGTTGTGCCATCCAGTGTGATCGAGTGCGAAGCTCCCCAGAGCCAGAGAGTTGCAGGGCTTATATAAGTGGGCGTTTGTCGTGGGAGATCCTGTTCGATGACAATTCGTGGGTACGGGAACAGCGCTTTATAAACATTATATTATTAGCTTGGTCTTTGATTTGATTTAGACAGGATGACAAACCGTGCGCAAAATGCAGAGTGTCATGATAGAATCTCAAGGGGATCTTCTCAGGATCTGAAGTGAGACAAATGCCAGTTTGCTTTACTATAGCTGACCTCATGGCAAAGCCAACTTCCTTGTGGAATATAATGTAAGCTTGGTCAGGTTCGCCAATGAAAATATCAAGTTTCCGCGTTTCGAGGGACCCCTTCGTGTCGAGAGTGATGAATTCTGCCTTGGCATCATGAAACTTTCTGTGAAATTGAAATGCTCGCCTATATTGCACAGGCAGCTTTCTGAAGGAATCCTGTAATCTTAGACGGGGTGGCATTGTCCTGAGAAGCTTTGAGTTGCATGGGTTTGTCAAGTCAAGGAGACCCGATATGTTTGCACAGCAGGAGAAGGAGAGGCTCCGGATGAATGGATAACCCGTGACCGACCGCAACAAGTACCTCAGTCAGGCAGTCATGGCAGTCTAACGCCGCTTCTGTAATTACTGGCACGCTAAAGTTTTAGCGGGACATCTAAATGCGCATCCCTCCTTTTTTGAATGCGCATCCCCCCTTAGTCCTAAAACAGAAGAAGTACCTTTCCACCTAATTTCCCGCTAAATATACTAGCTATCTTTAGTAACGAATGCAGGCAGCTCACGCAACGCTTGCAACGCTTGTAATTCCTTCCTTTTTATTATCACGAGGCCTCGCAACATAATAATCGTAGCTTTTTTAATAGTATTAATACCTTTAAATATCGCACAAATAGGCATCTTAATTGACAGCGAAAATCAACAAGACGCGAGCCACACCAAAATTAGGTGTGGGGACCGTCCTTCCGGATTAGGACTAAGGGGGGATGCGCATTCAAAAAAGGAGGGATGCGCACTTACTACATAGATATCCCCAAAGATGGTCGCATCGGCAGCCTGTTCAAATGTTCCTTTCAGGCAAGGCCGAAATCGGGGCAGATGGTGCCGAGTGTGCCGACGGGGTTCATCTTCACCATGCCAGGCGCCTGCAACACGTATGTACATAGATCGCGGCAACGACGGACCCGTGGCCTCGGATGCTTCGGCTGGTGCCAATTTGACCCATGGATAAATGCTGCTTAAAGTTCCCGATTGGACAGGTGCGCGCGCCACTGCCGTTCTGAGACGGGGGAGGGAGTCCGGAGGGGCCGGAACGGAAACGGACGGTGCCAAGTGTTTCCTAATCGGGAAGCATTGGAGTAGGACGATAACACATTTTGTCCGCTAGTCCGGCTGTATTGCCATTTCATGCCGCACATTTGGAACAGCCAGTGGGCACGAAGTAGTACCGAAAAGGTTGGGGGGGATAATAATGCTTGTGCTATTCTGTCTTCTAGCTACGGACGGACTACTGGGTCCCTACGGATTACATGTAATATTACTACCCCCAATAGCAGCGTCGAGTACTAGCTACCTGCCCTGGGACCTCGAATATGACACCGGCCTGGCGACATTGGCACGGCCTGGAACATGGAGAGGAGATGGATATCCTGAGAAGCAAAGATGATTCATAGCTTCAAATCACTGCACGCTGACAAAGTCACTGCACGCCGACAAGGCATCATCGGATAGTATAAATGTGTACTAATTCCCTTCCAAAATAGCCCGCAGCTTCTACTGTGAATAGGTGGTGGGCCTGGTAGCTCGTTGCTCACACACAATTAGCATGCACTTTCATTGTGCGGTACATCCATGTAGCTTGCGGATTGCAAAAAAAAACATCGCCATTACTTGTCCCCCAGTTACCGTTGATCCCGCGATAAGCCAACCTCACCACTCCAGAGGCTCCTTCTTCTCTTCACCCCTGTTCGTCTGCGGCACCGGCACCGCCTTGGCCGCCAGCCGACCGCCCCGTCCCGGCCTCTTCAGGTACGCCGATCCGTCCAGCCAGGGTGTGTTCAGCGTCATCTTCTTCTCAAACTCGGTGATCTTGTCCTCCATCTGCATCGTCTGGCCAATGTCGTCCAGGCCGTTGACGAGACAGTGCTTGCGGAACTTCTCCACCTCAAAGGAGCAGATGGGCGCGCCGGCCGAGTTCTTGATCTGCTGGCTGGGCAGGTCGACCTCGATGTCGCGGCCGGCGCGGGCCTCTTCGGCAATGGCATCCATGTCGGCCTTGTTCTCGATGCGGATGGGCAGCATGCCGTTCTTGAAGGTGTTGTTGAAGAAGATGTCGGCAAAGGAGGGCGCGATGACGCACTTGATGCCGTAATCCAGGAGGGCCCAGGGGGCGTGCTCGCGGGAGGAGCCGCAGCCAAAGTTGTCGCCGGTGCATACCAGAATCTTGGCATTGCGATAGGGCTCCCTGTTCAGCACGAAGCCGGGATTTTCGGAGCCGTCTTCGTTGGTGCGCAGCGCGTAGAAGAGGGCGTTGCCAAGACCGGTTCGCTTGATCGTCTTGAGGAACTGTTTGGGGATGATGGCATCGGTGTCGACGTTGGCCATGTCCAGGGGCGCAGCGATGCCCTTGAGGCTGAGGAATTTCGGCAACCCGGCAGAGGCGCCGCCGCCGCCGCCGCCCGCGACAGACGTGTTGGTGTGTGGTTGCAAGTCTTCGGGTTGGTCGCCAATGAGTTCGCGCTCGTGGGCACCGTTGTTCACCCGTTCGTCGACATGGGCCTGTTCTGATGGGCTCGGCGTGATGCCGGCTTCGAAATGCGGGCTGGCCGTGTAGTCGAACAGCTTGCGCACATCAGCGAGCTTGCCGACAATGGCAGCCGCGGCAGCCATGACGGGCGACATGAGATGGGTTCGGCCACCGGCACCTTGACGTCCCTCAAAGTTACGGTTCGACGTGCTGGCGCACCGCTCCTGGGGAGACAGGATATCTGGGTTCATGCCCAGACACATGCTGCAGCCGGCCTCGCGCCACTCAAATCCAGCGTCAATAAAGACCTGGTCGATGCCCTCGGCCTCGGCCTGCGTCTTGACGAGGCCGGACCCTGGGACCACCATGGCGCGCTTGATGTTGGCCGCAATCTTCCTGCCCTTGACTACATGGGCGGCGGCGCGGAGATCCTCGATTCGAGAGTTGGTGCAGGACCCTATGAACACCTTGTCGACGACAATGTCTTCCATGGGCGTGCCGGCCGTCAAGCCCATGTATTCGAGCATTCTACGCCCGGAAATCTTCTTGGCCTCGGTAGCGAACGTCTCTGGGTCGGGCACAGCACCAGTGATGGGGACCACGTCCTCGGGTGATGTTCCCCAAGTGACAGTGGGGATAATGTCCTTGCCATCGATGAAGACATCCATGTCGTACTTGGCACCGGGGTCGGATCGCAGCGACCTCCAATAGGCAGTGGCCCTGTTCCACTCGTCGGAGCCGTACTTGGGCGCCAGGGGACGTCCCTTGAGGTACTCAAAGGTGGTCTCATCCGGGGCAACCATGCCTGCGCGAGCGCCACCCTCAATGGACATGTTGCAGATGGACATGCGAGCCTCCATGCTGAGACTGCGAATGACCGAACCACAAAACTCAATGACAGCTCCAGTACCACCGGCGGTGCCAATCTTTCCAATGACGTGCAGTATGATATCCTTGGAGCTGACACCGGGGGCAAGCTCGCCGTCAACCTGAATCCTCATGTTTTTGCTGCGCTTGGTAATGAGACATTGGGTGGCCAAGACATGCTCAACCTCACTGGTACCGATACCAAAGGCCAGCGATCCAAATGCACCGTGCGTCGAGGTATGACTGTCGCCGCAGACCAAGGTGGTTCCAGGCAGAGTGAAGCCCTGCTCGGGTCCAATGACGTGGCAGATGCCCTGGCGCTTGTCCGAGAGGCCGAAGTATGTGAGACCAAAAATCTTGACATTTTCTTCCAGAGTCACACACTGAGTTCTGGAGTCGTCCTCCTCGATGAAGGAGGCAATGTCCTTCATGCCCTTTCTTGATGCAGTAGGGACATTCTAAGATGGCCGCCCTGTTAGTACCATGTGGACGAAGGGCTATGCCTATGCCGCCCAGGCCTTCCATCTGGAAACAACTTACGTGATCGGTGGTAGCAAGAGTGCAGTCTGGCCGACGCACTTTTCTGCCCGCGTTTTTCAACCCTTCAAATGCTTGCTGCGAGCAAGCGAGTCAGCACTCCCATTGGATTGGTGCAAGTCAAGTCGTGCGCGGTGTGCGTAGTAGAGCGTGTACTCACAGGTGATGTGACTTCGTGCACCAAATGTCTGTCTAGAAGCGAGGAGCACCGTCGGTCAGCATCATCTCATTGTAGCCAGGCGGGTTCGCGGCGTAACCGTTTCACATACCAATGTACAGCAGAACCGTGCCATCAAGCTTCTCATCCACAATATGACTTGACAGCACCTTGTCGTACAAGGTCTGTGGGCTGCTCGCTGTGCTAGGCATTGTGAAGTTTGGCCTTGTAGAATCGTGATATCGAGTTGGTGGAGGGGCAAAGCGGGCGACGAGGAAGAGAATAAAGAGGAGGAGTGGTGGTGGTGGTGGTGACGTCTAGATGTCTCGTTGCGTCCACGATTCCCGTCAATCGAGCACCAAAGACTCAAAGAGGTAGGTGAGATTTGAGCTGCACGAGAACCAGAGCGAGGCGGCCCACATGGAGGTTTTTATTATCGAGGCAACATGAGTAGGCACGCACATAAACTACGAAGAAGTTGCCTTATTCGCGAGGACCGGCACCGGGGGCCTCCGATGATCGGATAACGCTGCAGAGGGGCGCTCCGATGCGGAGGAGGGGCAGGGGAGGGGGGCAGGGGAGGGGCAGGCATTGGGGCAGGGCCAGTGAGAGCAGGCCATTTGGGAATCGAGGCTGGCCAACTGGCCGGGGAGTGAAATTGAAGTGCTTGCCTTGTTTCAAACTTCAACCCCGCGCCACCCGCCCAAACAAACAACAAGCACGGATCCGTAAAGTGTACATGGACGGATTATGTATTTGACAGTATTTTTAGGCCCTCGTCCGGCAAAGCCGCAAAGCCGCGAAGCCGGCATCAGCACATTTTGCCGGGGAGAGGAGCGTCCAAAGTCCCCGGACTTTGCACTTTTTACCTTCGCCCGTGATGGCCGCCGGCCATTCACAGCATCGCAAGTCTGCATGCAACGTACCGACTATTCTCTCTCTATTGATGCTGATATCGTGTCACGTCTAACAATACTACCCTGTCACGTACAGCACAGCAACCCCCCTGCTATTGCATCACATAATACCAGTAGACATCATCAACCCACTCCCTCACGGCCTCGAAATTCTCTACACACAGCAGCCCAAGCCTGAGTGCCACAATGTAACCAGCAATGAGTAAAACAGACACCGGAACGGCCAGCACTACTGTCAGGCAATCCGTCAATGTGCCCTCGTCTCTATCTTGCCTTGACCAGTATTCCGACTTGAAAGTGAACAACGGCCCGACCCGTTCCCAGTACATCTGCCATAGGGGCAGCATGTAGCACCACACGACACCCAGGAAATCTCCTACCGTGTCCGCCATCGAGCTAGTAGATGGGCCATCTGGTTGTGCAACACCGTCCACGTTCCATCCAGCTATTCTAGAGTCACCCGAAGAGCTTCGGCAACCACACGTCATGCTGCCGCCTCCTGCATTGAGACATGGAAAGCGTCCCGGAGCTCGAACCAACGCCGTCAAGTCGTCCTCAACCGACACGTCGACGTGGGTGCATGTGTCTTCGTGAGGTACGCCGCCGCCCGCATCTACCGGCTTCTCCACATCTTCTGTGCGCACGTCGTCGTCGATGTCTTTGTCTCTCGAGTCTGGATTGGGTTGATGCGCCAGGACGTTGTCTGGCTGTCTCAATCTCCAGTCTACCGCCTTCATGGCCTTGATGCCTTGCTCTACTGCCCCGGGAATGTCTGACTTGCGCACCGCAGCGCGGTGCATGTCTAGGAAAGGCTTCATATTCTTCTTCATGAACCAGTCTACTGGCCTCTGGTTGAGCTTCAACGTAGTACCGATCTCGTCGTGATCTTTTGCCAGCTTGACCCTCGACGATGGCTTCTGTAAGGGTTTCATTACAGAGCTTTCCAAGCTGCTTTCGGACGTGGCAATCGGAGGCAGGCTGTATATAGCTGCGCCGCTTTGCCAATCTACTGGTTGAGCTCGACTGCTGTTGGTCTCTTGGCTTGGGTCGGCTCGAAGGCTCTTCTCTGAACGACGTTGGTCGCAACCAGTAGTGGTGGTGGTGTGTGTGTAGGCACACTTTGCTGTTGGTTCGAAATTGCTTTCCATGGCAATGTCCTTTGCGGTCTCCAGCTGACTGCTTCCCCGGGCGAGTTGCGCGTCGGGACCCGTGTTCGTTGCTGCCGGGTTTCGTACATCCGCCCTTGTTCGCTGCTTTGGCTCCTGGTCTGGGCTCATGTACTTCGTATGCATGCCCAACGTCAACATTGGCCGGCTTGAAGCCGCATGCCGGGCAGGTCGTGAAATGGGCTCGATTACACCATCTCTCGAGGGGTGTGGACCTGGTCCTAGAATCAAGACCGAATTCTCCTTTTGCTGCCGAGAGTTTGTCTTCACCATTTTGCTCAGCATGCGAGGGCTGCTTATCTTGGAATTTGGTGAGAAGCCTCTTCTTCCTCCCATCCAGTGACCCCAGTTGGGCACAATCTTCTTGCGGCAGGCTGCAATTGGCGATGGACGTTCCTTGGTTCGAGCCCCCTGCTTCTCGGTCCCATTTGTCGGAAATCTTCTCTTCAGCAACTTGTTGTTTCCGTGATCCATCGCGTCGACTCTGGAGCGTAGACTCGGGTGCCTTAGAGGTAGCGTATTTCTGCTGCTGCGTCTGGGCTGAACATCCACTCGGGAGGTTTCTTTTTCTGAGGCGTGGCTCTTCTTGTTTGGTAGCAAGGCCACCTGTGCTTTCGTCCCTCCGGGATCGTCTACTTTCTCTGAATCCTTGTCTAAAAAAGATCCCGCCCGTGCTTGGGCCTGTTCGTCGTTTGAAATCATATTCCCTTCCGTTCGAAGAGATTCGCCCTGTCCATGTGCCTTATCCGAACATTCCTGCTCACCGACATTTTTTGACTTGTTCTCTTGCAGCTCCTCCGTGTCACCAGAACTATCAAAACTTATTCCATTGACGAAAAGCTCCCAAGCTGATGGCCCCATCTCTGCAAGGTCAGCAAAGCTTTGCCGGTGTGGTGTCCGAACCACAGTCGCCGTAGAATCCGGGCTCTTTGCCAGTGCTCGCTCTGTCTGTCGTGTGGCATAGTTCAGTTCAGATTCTTTGTCGGGATGGTTGAGATCAATGAGGCTCGAGTTCGAACCGCGCTTGGCCACTGACACATCACAAGCTTTCGATTGTCTTCCTGTCACGTCATTGTCAGTAGGAATGCATCTGAAAATGGCGGACAAGTACTCACGAGAGGCTGGCGTTGTTTCCGCAATTGACTGTGCGATAGGACTGAGGTTTGGCTCTTGCGCCGACGACCATTGCCGTGCGTGGCGTTTCCACGTCACCGTCTTATTAATTTCCTGAATTTTGTCTTTGCCATTGTTCAGACGACGATCCTTCTCTTTCTCATTCCTCAGCAGTATTTTCTTTGCCTCCTGCTCACTCTTTTCTTTTGTACTCTTGTAGTAATGTCTGGCATCTTTCAGAGCGTTCTTCAAGACATGAAGTTTCTGCTGAGTCTCTTGGCTAAGGCTGCTCCTCTCGCTGTTTGATGGAGTAATCACATCAAGCTTTCCAGTTTCGGGATTGAACCCCTGGACCCCTAGATAATCTCCGCTCTCTTTGAGGTTTCGTCGGAGCCTTCGAGCCTCTTGCTTTGCCTGGATTGATTGGAGGTTCGGCGGAGGCGTCGAAAGGGAGCCTGAACCGCCCGCATTAAGAACGTTCAATCGACTTTCGTCAGTACCATGTAGTGCTTGTCGCGGCCCCTTACTTGAATGCTCTCTGCCACGGCGTTCCACATCATCACCAGGTGCCCAGCTCCACTTCCGGTCCTCGTCCATGGCAGGGTCCAGTTGGATGTGATTTCGAAAGCTTCCTCCATCAGATGTGTTCCGAGGCAGATTCCATTCAGTAATCTGGTCTGATCCGACTGCATCACCTCTGCGATTCCGGCGAGTTTGTGACGCTGGGCGCCGGGGTTTATTACTACTTTGGTGCTTGAGATCGTTCTGCACTTGAAGACCTGGTTGGCGAAGCGTGCCTCCACGCTCTGGTCGATTGCTGGGTAGTATTTGTTTGAACCAAGAGCCGATTGCCGAAGCTCTGTGAAGTTCAGCAGAAGGGTCTTCTTGTTTTGTAGGCTTCTTGGATATTTTCTGAATTGACTGGGCTGAAACAGACAAGGGGACAGAGACTTTTGGTGGCATAAAAGGCGACATGATCCTCGACGAGACTGTGAACTTGCTAGGACTACCAAAGTGCTTTCATTGGCTGACCAGTGAGTATACAGCTGTCACCGGCTGGTTGCTTAGCCTAGCAGCTGGTAGCAGAAGACTTGTTGCGTGAAAGCAAGGGCATGAGGCGGATGGAGATAAAAATGAACGAAAGTTTGGTAGTTGGGCATACAAAGGCCAGGATTGAAATCTTCGAGTAGCCATGTCCTTCTTCTCGTGGGGCAGAAGGACCTAGCGAGAAATTGTGATCTTTAGAATCGGAAAGAGTGACCAAGCTTCACGATGGGCCTGGCCATGTGCATCTCTATTAGCACACGTCATCTGCACCATCTTGTTGCAAGCCAAGTGCATCAAGTCCATACTTGATCAAGTAATTAGCATGAGTAATGAACCTTTCAACTGTTGGGTCTGCGCATTGAACTGCACATGTGTGCAGATATATATAATCCCCAGGAGCAAATAATACTACCTACATATACACAAGACGCCACAAAATGCCTGTCCAAACATCCATATCCGTAAACTCCCTCCATCTTTGCTGAACAAGAAAAGAAAAGCAAATCTAGCCTCGCCATCTTTTAGGGAAGCGTTCAGTGGCGCCATGTTTTCCCATGTTGGCGAATGGATGCGGAGAACTATTCAAGTTGGAGCTAGCAAACCGCCTAGGTTCGAACTGTCTTGTTGGACTGCTTGGGAGCTCGGGGCTCCGCTGTTCAGGCGCAGCCGCCTCCTTTGAGGGTGGTGGAGAGATAGAGTCGTCCTGGTTGATATCGCCCATGCTGATAGCCTTTTTGAGAGGCGACCTGTTTTGCGAGTATGTTCCCATGTTGCCCCTGTATGTAGATTGAGTCCCTGTAGAGGCCCGTATGCTCGCAGTGAAGGGCGGAGCCGCTGGTGTGTGTGCAACTGGTGTATTCTGATTAGGAGTATAGCCAGCTGGTAAGCTGTGCCTCATTCCAGACGAACGAATGCTATTGATTGCTGGTGTAAACATCTCGGACCGCCGGCTAGTAGTGGCAGGGGTGAACATTTGCGGCTTCAGGAGATTCCCAGAGCTGGCACCGGGACTATTGAATCTGTAACTCGGCGTGGACTCCTCAGAGTCAACATGAGGGTTGCCCTGACTGAGAAAGGACCGTCTAATAAGCGTAGTTGGCGTTCCAACTTGCACAAACTCCCTCGAAAGGGCCGGCTGCTCCTCCGACATCTGTGTTCCGACATCTCGAACGATGGGATGAATGCGCGGCTGAACAAATTTGGTGTCGTATTCGTGAAATACTTCCCTCTGGATGATTGCGCCGTCCCTAGCTTGTTGGGAATATCTCGATGACAGCAGGATCATCTGGACCGACAAGACAATCTGCATGATCAAGGTATTGAAGACTGTGACGCTTGGCCGGGGGTCCAGAGGTGCCAGCGGCAGGTGAATCAAGTACACCAAGACATGGCCAGGGCTGAACAAGCAAAGAAGCCGAATGCACACGGGCAGGGGGTCCCAGATAAAAAGCTCCCACACATCACGGTTCTTCTCGGGATGGGCGCGGGATTCGGCAGAATCGGGTGAAATCATATCCGCAATGAACCGCAAGGGCGAGGACGCTACAGGAGAAGACTGTACTCGGACTCTCCTGGCAGATGTTGTGTTTGGCTTGACATCAATATCAGCCCCGAATAGTCTGTACTTTCTCGTTCGCGAGACGGCGTAAACTGCGTTGGTGATTGAGAATGCGACAAGACCCCAGCACAGGGGAAAAATCTACAAGCCCATGTCAGTAGACGAAGAGTCTCATGGCATGACAGATTAATGACTCACAAGTATCGACGACCAGCTTGTTGATGAGCTCTCATCTCCAAATATGTCATCACTTGCCTTTTTGGTCCCCGAGTTCGCTCGAACGATGAGGAACAGAAAGTTGAGTCCCAATCCAAGCTGCGTCCCGACCAGCCCCGAGTCCCAGTCCCTCGTCTCAATCTCCTCTGAAAGCCAGAGAATAAAATCCATTGGGTTGAGCATCGAGGTGATGCGATCCCAGAGCGGGCGTCGGCGCACCAGTCGGGGCATTGTGGCGATTGTTGGCACGCTGGCGAAAAGTCAGATGAAAAGCTTTCCCAACGTTTTGCACAATGTTTGAACAAGTTCTTTGTACACAGAACTCTCCTGGCAGTGTCTCGCCAAATAAAGGAGACAAAGGCGATGTGCGCCTGCCTGCCAGACTCTTCTCTTCTCTTAGAAGCGTGACCTGGACAAGATTGTTTACAAATGGAAGCTCTTCGGGCCAAATCTCCCAGCTAGAAGCTGCGCTGCGTGCCCAGCAACATGAGCCAATCAAATCAGCGGGGTGCTCGTTTTAGCGCCACCAGGCCAGGCCAATGACTCTTTCTGCCGCCGTTCAATGATATGCTGCGACAGCCTCCCTCTCAATTGATCCACCAACAGGCACCGTCAACAACGGGTCGCGGGGCAGCAGCACTTGCAGTCCCCTACAAGCTGTTCCACCGCCTGCCTGGTGGAGAAGCATCAACCACCTCACCTCCAGCCTCGAGCCTCGAACCTACCCTGTCGCACGGCATTCCCTCACTAAAGGTCGTCGTCCCAGAGTCAAGATGGCTAACCAAGCGGACTTCAAGAACCGCGAGTTTCTCGCTGTCATCGGCGATGAGGTAAGCTCACCCGCTACACGTTAGACCGGCCCGTGACAGCATGAAGGGCCGTCCGTGGTCATGCCAAACCACGGTGGCTGACACGGACACAGGATTCGGTGACTGGCCTGCTCCTTGCTGGCATCGGCGTAAGTTCCATCTGTTCCCGAGTACTTGTCTCCAAGCAGAGCAAATTATAACCGGTCCCTCTAGCACGTTACGACAGGCGCCGACGCCCAGAAGAACTTCCTAGTCGTAGATGGCAAGACCGACACTACGGCGATTGAATCTGCCTTTGATCGATTCACACAGCATAGAAAAGACATTGGCATCGTCTTGATCAATCAGCATGTTCGCGCGACCAAATTCACATAACGAGGGATACCTGTTGCATGAGGTTGCTGACATCATAGACAGATCGCGGACAAGATACGGCATCGAGTTGATTCCTACACAGCAGCTTTCCCCACTGTTCTGGAAATACCAAGCAAGGACCATCCATACGACCCTGAAAAAGACAGTGTATTGCGAAGAGTACGCCGATTATTTGGCGAGTAAGCTGGTTGTTGTGTCAAGAAGAACAGGTTGGAGGATGCATCCAAGCGAGTCACGAAAGAACCCAGTAAGACTTACAATCCGCAGATAGACTACTAGGGGCGACAAATGATCATTTCATTGAACCATTGAATGCAAGGTTTGTATGATGAAACGGAAAGAGGAAGGCCTTGTTATTAATCTAAACCCAACGACAAACTCTGTTTGTACATGACGTCGCCTTGATGCTTCGAAAGACTGTCGAAATAGAGCAGGATCCCCTTACCAAACCCTTGTAATATCGCCGTTGCAAATTGTTGGGTGCAGTCCAAAGCAGAACAAGGGAAGATGGAAGGAACCAATATAAGCCAGATTGACAATGTCCGTCAAATGCTATACGTGTACGCAATATCGCGTGACAATCTAAACCTGCCATAATGACCAATCTTCCGTGCTTCATTACAACTCGTTGCCAGTAGAGTCCCCGAAACCGCCGAAACCGCCGAGGCTAAATTCAACACTGGCAGTCAAGCAGGTAATTCGCTCGCCATTGGCAGAGAAGACATCAGCCACGACATTGTAGGTGCCCTAGTAATGCACATTAGCAATCAGCCAGACGAGTGGGAGCTCAGCATGAGCAATGACATACGGGGGGGATTTCTTTGGGCAGTTCCACTGCCTTGGTGATGACTCTTTCGCCAGGCTCAACGGGGCATTCGAGGTCGACTTCGCCCATTTTTTCGCACAAATCGGCTTTGGCCGTGAAAAGCCGAATCAGGCCATACTTAACAGTCAGGTCGATATAAGCTCCTTCTTTGATGGTCTTCTTCACGGTACCGTTGGCTTTGATGACTAGCTCCTCGCCGCTATCGACCCAACGCCAGTTAGCACTTGTCATGTTTTCAAAACAAAGGCCGAGAGAAGCGCCCAGTCGCTGTGAGTGAGTCGACCGTGCAAAGGAAACAGTACATACGCAGAAGGTGGGTTGGGGGCTAAGTCAATACTGTTGATTTCGATATAGCCATCAGTCTTCTTGCCGGCACAATGTTTCAGAGGGGACTCTCCTGGGATCTTCAAATCCTCGTTTGGAGAGATGCCTTTCCGAGCATCGCCGCTCCAGAGGCTCAGTGCAGTGCAGGGAGCTACGATGGCGGACAGAATGGCGGCAGACACTCTCATTGTCGGTCGCAGGCTTTTTCGGAAAATGCGTCTACTTTTCGAGCCTCAGTTGAATGGAAGGAGATGGAGATGGAGATGGTGTTTCGCTAGTAGACGAGAACGGACGCGATGAGGCGAAGGATGACGGCAGCGAAGGTAGGGCGTGACACTGACGAACTGGGGCTTGGGCCGGTTGGGGCGAGACTTGGCTACTGGGGCAAGACGGGTGCGTCATGGGACCTTGAGGGAGATCCACTGTGACCGGCGCAGATGATTGGCTGCTTCTTTCATTGGAGACAGCACGTAATTGGCAGAGCTGGTCTGCAAGTGGTTAAACAACATCAGATCTTTGTGCCATGAGAAAATCCCAGGATGACTAGATCGAGACATGAATAGTAGATCGTGCTCGTAGACGACTTGACCAAAGGTTTTTCTACTCACCCACCGACGTGGTTACTTAGACTGAAAACCTGATATCCTCCGTTTGTGAAGAATGGCAAGTCGAAATGCAAGGAGTGAGCTGCCAATTCTATTTACCAAGCGAGCACTCGCAGCAAGCACAGCAAGCGAAATTCACTGGTGTTGCCTTGTCGCTGTGTCAAAGTGGATACCAATTAGGCAGGAAGCAGGCAGCTGTTCTCAGCCGTCCTCTGCGCTAGTCAAGACTAGTCAAGACGCACGGACCATCCATTAGGTAGTATATAACTTCGCACACGCTCGCTCTCTTTCAACTTTTTCTTCCTTTCTTCTTCATACTTACCTTGTTCCAGTATCCCGAGATCATGAAAACGGGATACTAGTAGAGGATACCTGCATTGCACATCGCGGAGTCGTCCTGTGCTCAATTGTCCTTCGGGGCCATTGGGGGCGGAATTTTTGATTTCTTACTTTCTACTTTCCATTGTGAACCATGGTTTTACACCGTGGCATGAGGGAGAACCTGGGACTTGACTGAACGCAAAGCCTGGCCGGTGCTCACCGACCCTAGGAGCATTCATGCGAAGGTAATTAGTAGTTATCATTTGAACGGCAATCTGATCCTGGTGTTCTGACAATATGTGTGCAATGGCTTTCAAGGTGCTAGACGCACATAGGTAAACCCCGTTTCTATGAAGCTCTATGGAGAAGCGATTATACGGATTGTAGTTGACAGAATTGTTTCAGCCAAAAAATTCACGAGGTTGTATGTACTCCTTATGTTATGTGGTAAAGCAGATTATAATGACGCGTCGGTCAGTTGTTCCAACCGAGCCATCTACGCCATCTTTCGACTGGACACTTGGCCGACCGCGGGAAAATTTAAGCCTGGCTGTTTTCGAGACATGCAAGCAGTGTACACGTGGCAGGAGCGAGATGGCTGAGTCGTTTTCAAAAAAAATTAAGTGAAGCTCAAAGTGTACGGAGTCGAGGAGATGTGAATTGTTCGAAACCAGGCATCTCGTTCACTTTCTACATTTCCCCAAATACGCAAATTTATTGACTTCTTGCAATCATCCTTGACTAGACTAGTGGTTCGGTGGTCTTCGTCGATTGACGTCGTGGAGCGTCTCGCCAGGATGCACGGATTAAGGTTCGTGGGTACTTCGTGCTGCGCCGTTACCTGCTCGCCACATGTATGTAAGAGAAAAAAAATCAAGGAACTGACTGGCTTTGTTATGAGTGTTGGATCTGGATTGCATGCTAATCGAGAGACATGCTTAAGAGCTCGGGAGGCTGCGGGATATTAATGGTGTGAGCGAGCAGGAGGAAACAAGGCGTGGTGGATGAGGAGGGGGGGCACGGGGGCAAATGCTTGATTGTCGGGCACAGACCACCTGCAGCTTCTTCTATCCCGGTCACAGATATCGCTTGCTGCACTTTCCACACCAGGCATACACACACGGCACACACGGTGTAAGCCGCCAACATGTACATATTTGCTCGTTGCCCTTTTTTGTCCTGCTTGTCTTGTCGATGGCGCTGGCCACAGACAGAGTCTGTTCGACACGACAAGGCCCACTAAGCACGCATGGGAAAGGGGCATAAGTGGCTGCACGCCAAGAGCTGCTCTTCAAAAAGCAGCAAAGAAGCATTTCCTCCTCCCTCAAAGCTTGCTCGCTGATGTTCCACGACGATGTCGGGAAGAGAGTACATTCATGAAGGCCCAGACACCTGCTCATCGTGACAGCCTCAGGCAGCAGCGCGAAGCCAGCGTGCATCCACTCAGAGTGAGCCAACAGGCCCACCGCCATATGTGGTTTGGGCTTAGTGCCAATCAGCGCGCGACGCCGTTGCAAGTCGGTTTCTTTTTCTTTTTCTTCTTCTTGGCCTGGACCGCACTGTGCTGGTTTCTCGCTCGCTCATTTCGCCTGCCTGCTGCGTCCTGCACTTGTTGTTACCATTCAAGAGACTACCTGGGTGTGCGTTGGTGCAGAATGCTCGGATTTGATTTAATTCATCTCAGTCTTCGCCGTCCCGTCGCCGTCCTCTCACGCGAACTCTCACATTGGCAGGCACTCTATCAATCATCCTTGATGCACCTTTGCTGCGAGCTGCGAGCCGCGAGCCGCGACCTAATCCGTACACCTGTCACTATACCTTATGTACGCGCGAGGCGGAGGTCTGCTGTAATGGGGAAACGACCTGCGGCCTCCCTACGCTTGACACATTTCTCGCATCATAACATTAGAACTGTCTTTGCCATGCTCGAGGCGGATGTTCATCACGACGCATCGGATCCTAGGCCACGTTGGTCCCCGTTGGCTGCAGTACCTCTCACATCTTGCTCACTTGAACTCACTGATCAGCAAGCCCCACCGAACCGACTAGTCTAGAAAGTCTGGCAGAGATTGAAACGTACGGATTACAGATTACGGATTAGACCACTTCCCAACCTGCCGCCCATTGGCACCCCTACACCCTACCCCTACCCCCACCCCCACCCCCCATCTTCATCTTCATCTGCTAACTTCAATAAGGGTCAACTGGTGCTGTTGCTGTTTTCTGTTTAGCCTTGCCTGACACTGCCTGTCGCCCGCCCGGTGTCTTTGCCTGTTGCTTGCCTGGCCTGTCCATCCCCAGCGCTCCGCCCCTCCTCCTCCCAGCCTCCCAGGTAGTCGTATAGCCAAAGTCCAGTGTCCCATGTGCTCCAAAGCGTCTGTGTTTGTCGCTCTTTCCCCATTACACCGCCCATTACGCCGCCCATGCCGCCGCCCATGCCGCCGCCCATCCCCGTCCGTCTTTGGTGCAGTGCAGCCCACGATTTGTCTCTCCCTCCTCCTCCTCACTCACCAATCCTCGTCGGCCTCTCGTTTCCCGCACTCTTGAACACTCTACGCGAAACCCCAATTCCAGTCTGAAGCCGTTCGGTTTCCTGGCCCATTCCGATTCTGTTCATAGTCTTCGGGTTCCTCTTGTGACTAACCAGGGGCGCATTCTTCCAACTCTACGCGCTGAACGACCGCGCTCGACCCTTGACCTCCAGAGATCTGTTGTAACGAAAACCTCCACGACTTCTCGGGCAACCAGTCTGGAAACCTCTACCCCCACAACCACCGCTCAGTACCTGTTGCAGACTTGATTTTCTAGCTGAGAAAGGCTGGTGATTGCTTCAGCTCGCTCAGTTTTTCGTCTCGACCAGCCGTTGCATCGCTACTCTAGTGGCGTCTCGTCCACGGCCGTCTACACCTCGAAACTAGTTTCAATCCTGCATCCGTCGCTGACACTTTCTCAATTTGTCGGCAGCCGGGTCGCGAGGCAAGAAGGCACTCACAGCTGTAGAGGGCGCCAAGCTGGATAAACCTTGTTGTTGCGGCTTTTTCACTCTGCAACACCTCGGGCGCGCGTCTTCGTCGAGGCGTCGTCATGCCCCCAAGATCGCGACGTTAATTTCCACATGCGACTCACGCCCTTTACCGCCGACTATCTCGCAAGCCTCTCTCAGATTATGATTGACAAGCCCGCGCCGCCGTCGACGCAGGCAATCCCTCCCAGTCCGACCGCTGTCGCTGCGCCCGGGGCCACGGTTGTCAAAGATGACCCATCCGTTGACCCGGTCGTAGAGCAGGCGGAAGAAGAGCCATACACCATAAAGTGTATCTGTAACTTCTCTGACGACGACGGAAATACCATCTACTGCGAGACGTGTGATACTTGGCAGCATATCGACTGCTTCTATCCCAACAATCGGGATGAGGCAATCCGAGAGGATTTTGCTCACTCCTGCGCCGAATGCAAACCTCGACCGCTCGACCGACAAAAAGCCATCGAACGAACGCTTCGATTGCGAAACGCGAATGCTATACTGGCGACACGACCAGAATCGTTGGACAAGAAGCCCAAACGACCGCCGACCAAGGGCACAAAGAAGAAACCCAAGTTGAACGATCTGCAGTTAAATGGCCACCCAGAAAATGGCAAGCTTGGCGGCAGCCCTCCCCCGCCCTCATCCAAGAAGGCCAAAATATCACACCGACCTTCACACTCTTTCAGCTCCCTGCCCACGAAGCGAAGCCCTTCTTGTGGCAACAACTCACGCGCCAACCCTGGCCATCCCCCCAGCCCTGCTACCACCCCCCCTGATTTACCTGATGACTTCCAAATCCACCACTACTCAGCGGGCTTCTACTCCCTCTACAACGATCAAGGGGAGGTGCCCGATGCGCACAACAACGCATTCGCGAGTCTAGCCATTCCCACAGCACTCTCACGATGGCTTCGTGAGCCTGACACGATGAAGCAGGAGGTTGGCAGGACGCGCGCCGAAGTCTTCCAAGATGAGCCGCCGAACTTGGAGCAAAAGAAGCCCAAGCTCGAGGTCAGGAATACGACGCGGTCGCCCGAACCGGGCACCACTATTCGCTGGCGCTTTGTGAAATCAACAGCACCCATCGAGAAGGACGTGCCCCTGATCGAGTTGAACGGGGAGATTGGGTTCCAGAAAGATTATTGTGCTGATCCAGGAAATTTGTGGGCAGACCTATCATCGCCATTGCCGTTCGTGTTTCTTCATCCCGTCTTACCACTTTACATTGACACCAGAAAAGAGGGGTCCTTGGCCAGGTATGTTCGCAGGAGTTGCAAGCCGAATGCCCAGCTGGACACATATCTCTCTGGAGGCTCCGAATATCATTTCTGGCTCGTCAGTGACCGATACATTCCTGCCGACGAACAAATTACCTTGCCTTGGGACTTTAGGTTAGAGAAGAGCGTCCGAGACCGATGGCTTCATCTGCTGGGTCTCAGTGACGAAGACCCAAACTCGACCCCAGAAGAGCCAGAGTTGGAGCCCGCCGAATACACCGCGATTTCCAACTGGATCGATCGGATCCTCTCAGAGTACGGTGGCTGCGCTTGCGATCTCGAGAACAATTGCGCATTTGCTCGATTTCACCGGCACTACCTCTTTGGTAAAGGCCAAAGTCGGAACGGCAAGAAGAAATCGCGGAAGGCTCGCAATCACACAATTTCCCCAACCACCACAGGACATGCTACCAATAGCAGGGCCGCTAGCGAAGGCCACGTTGATGAGAGCATGGATGTCGAGAACGGTTTGCGGAGCAAAACCCCGAGTCGCGACCGTACACCTCTCCAAGGGTCCTTTGACCAACTTGGCATACTGACGGAGCCGACCGACCGGGACAAGAGGAAGGTCGCCATGGTCGAGGATTCATTTCGCAGAATGGAGCAGCAGCAACCGCCGAGGAAGAAGAAGCGGGTATCTGATGGCACGGGTACATCTTCAAAGCCAAAGTCAAGAAATGGATCCGCTGGTCCTACTGGTCCTGGCCACTACGTTGATTCGGGGACCTGGCGGAGCAAATCCAGATCGCCGTCCAGCGCCCGCTCACCGAGCATCGGACATGTCAAGTCCAACGGCGGGCAGACTTCGTCGGCATCTCAATCACGGCAGACGTCGACCGGACCTCGCCCGATGTACTGTGATGTCGCTGTTCAAACCGATCCCGTCGAGGGGCAGTGGTTTAGTGAATCCTGCAACTCGACTCCCGCCAAGAAGAGAGTCATATCGCTGTCGAAGCGGCTGATGAACAGCCGGCATCGGTGTCGGGCTGGTGGGGAGGACCGAAGGAAGTTTTCGCTCGGCGATCAGCAGCCATTACACATCAGTGCCATGGATTCAGACTCACCACCCAGCGAGCATAAACCTCTCATTGCCCGCCGAGGCTCGGGTGCTCCTTCCCCAACTTCCCAGACAACGGACAGCAACTTGGCGGATAGCCAGCCGTCAATGACCAATGACCGGCCGGTTGAGTCGTCGAGCAAGATGAAGACGCCGGATTTGCGGGTGCAATTACCGCCGGTGCCAGCCTTTGACAACACCGGTTTGAACGGATCAGCCAACGCGGCCCCTCTATCTGCTTCAAGCTCGACAGCATTGTCGCCCTTGTCAAATCCGTTTGGTGCAGGATCGCTGAACGGCGCCGTTGTGAACCCCAGTCCGATAAAGAAGAAGCTGAGCCTCAGCGACTACAAGAGTCGTCTCAACAAGGCAGCGGGCAAGGTTGCCGGAGGATCAGCATATTCGAAGCCCGGCCTTTCCAGTCCTGAAGATGTCAAGGTTGAAATGACCATGGAGCCGCAACCACTCGACAAGGCTGATGAGTCGATGAATGCCGCCGCTGCGGCGCCTCCCACGGTCAGCGGCGCCTGAATCTGTCATCTTGAATGATGTAGGGGATGTGTATTGCTGAATCACGCCCCACGTGTTTGTGACAGATTGGTGGGTTTCGTAGGATGGAGCAAATGGTGTCTCCCCAAGCGTTGCACAAACTGGGCATTCTCGGCCATAATATGCTGCGATTGCCCAAAAGTGCCTTTTTTTTCTTCTTCTTCTTTCTACTTTTTCCTTTATTCCTGACGAATCGAAAGGGGGAGCAATTTGGCGTTACAGAGGTTACAGAGGGGAGAGAAAGGGAAATGAAACCCGGCGTTTGTTTGGACAAGTGGAGAAACGGAGCGGACCATGTGGACTTTTGATTTTGATGACATTTGGAAGGAATCTCGAGGGGGGGAAGCAACATTTTTATTTCTTTTTTTTTGGCTTTCTTCCGACCCCCTTTTGTTGAAAAGGCGTTGTGAACGAAAAACAACGCACGGAAACGAGAAGCCGATTCCCCGTGCACGAGGGTGGAGCGCAGATATTCGCGGGTTTCTTCCCGAATGAAACGTCTGTTGACGCAACGGGTCGGAATTTGTTCAAAAGAGAAGGGGGGGGGCGTTGTCTTACTACGGGACTCTCACATGAAGTGGCTCTTGTTCTGGCTCGTCGCTCGACTCGTGTCTTGTTTACAACATGTCGTCTTATTTTATTCAACGTTACGCCGTGTATTTGTAAGGGGTTATATAGTCGATTGGGGGGGGGGGAGGCCGGTCCGGTCTCAGACGTCTCTTCTCGGAACAAGAGAAGTTGTGAATGCGATTTACATTGCGGCTTCTCAGAAGATGCACTCTACCTTTGGTGTTTTGCAAAACCCGTACGTTTCGGCTTGTGATGTGACGACTTGCTCATCAGCACTGGTGGTGTTTGTGTCAATTCTGTGTTCCTTGATGTGCGCTAGCTAGCTACGTTCCACGTTGAAGTCGGCACTCCCGAGATTCTATGTAAATTGCAATGAAAACCCTTGATTTTCCTCTTCCTTATTCTCTTCATACATGTTTATTAAGCCACGGTCCCCCAGTTATCCTCCTTAAAGACCAACAAGGCCAACTTGTGTCTCGCAAAAAGGCCGAAAAGACCGATGAGTAACTGCAGTAGGGTGATTTCCCACGCCAGACGCTCTTCTCGCAGGGGACCTCGCCAGATGAGCCACAGGTTCAGAATAGTAAAGTTACTGGTCTCGATGATGTGGCCCTTTTCGTCCGTCGTGACTCGCAAGAGATGCAGTCTCGCTAAAAGATGCAAGACCTGGGTAACTAAGGGGTGAGGCTGGCGGTCAGGAGACCACGGGGTGACGGAGGGTTCAAGAAGACCAGTGCGGGCGTTGAACCTGGGGAGCCTGTGGCGAGGGCAAGGCACGAGCCCAAAGATCTGGGGGCATGAGTAGAGGAAGTTGAAGATTTGGGGCACGAGGAGGAGGCCGAGGGTTTTAGAGAAGTGGCCGAGGATACCCACGACGGCAAAGACCATGCCCGAGAAGTAGCAGTATGTGTCGCCGACAAAAACGCGAGCCGGGTACCAGTTGTGGTGGAGGAGGGCGCACGAGACGCCGATCCAAGGGAGCAGCAAGTACAGCGAGAAGAGATGCGAGTCAGTTGCCGGGTGCGGGTAGGGCGTCAAGAGGTATAGGCAGTCGTTGAAGGCGATGAGGAGGGCGACGACGACACACTGGGATACTTCGATGCCGTTGATGCCGGCGAGCATGTTGATGCTCTGCGGGCAGAACATGGCGACGCAGGCCATGTAGACGTAGTAGAGGGGGCCCAGGTCGAACAGCTCTCCGAGGAAGGGCTGGAGCTGGAGGGGCATCACAATAGACGTGACGCCAAAGTCGACAAAGTAGACAACCAGGATGGGGATGCTGGCCAGTCCGGGGATCCACCACTTATGCCGCCATCGAATGTCGAAGAGGTCGTCGCCGATGCCGAGCAGGGCGATGGTCTGCAGGGAGATGATAGCGCCGAGATACGAGGCGAGCTTGTTATGAGGGAACTTGTGGAGGAATCTGCCCCCACCGGGGTTGCTGGGGTGCATCTCGAGCACGACATCGCGATTGCCTCCGCCAGACGTGGCGGCCACGATGTCCTTGTAGAAGGGGAAGGGGATGAAGATAATGACGGTGAGGAGGTAGACAGCGGCGCAGACGGCGCCCATGCATTCGGGTATCTCCACGCGCGTCGTCTTGCTGAGGTCGCGGCCGCGGAAGCCTGCGCGCATAAAAGTTGGGCCGAGCCAGCGGATCATGGCATAGCAGAGGCAGAAGGCGGCGAGGGAGAGGGCAAGAGAGGCGATGAGGGGCTCGCCGTCGCCTCGAAAGGTGTTGGCCAGGACGGCGAGAGACGAGCCTGAGAGGACGAGGAGCGTCGTGGTCTCTTGGCGGGAGAGGGAGGGGGCGATGGCGATGGTGGCGGGCGAGGACGGAGAGACAGTCATGATGGGCAAGCAAGGTCAAATCGATTGAGCTCAGGATTGTGACGAGAGGTTATGTTATCGACGGGATCGCATGGTTTGCGAGCGAGAGATGGCGTGGTTCGGACAAGGACTGCAGATGATTGCGCGTGGTTCAAATCACTAGCTGCGGTGGTGAATGCAGAGAGGAGAAAAGCCCTCGCGCTAAACAGGCAGAATGGAAGCGCGAGGACAAATGAATGGATGCAGCTGAAGTGAAGCGTCAAGTTGTAGATTTGATGATTGATGATGGTGATGAATTCATGCAGCTGCCCACGTTGACACTGCCAGCTGCCTGCCAGCTAGAAGCATGTGGGGTCGCCGGCCGTCGGAGTGGAGATGCCTGGATTCATTTGATTTGGGGTGGCACAACGACTTGGCCTCCTGCAGACAGCAGGCTTCACCTACCCTAGATTGACTTGGGATTACGGACCAATGACACATTCATTTAACAATCTCCCTGGTCAGCGCATCTTGACCCAATCAACAAGACATGGTGGAAAACATGCCATGATTTGCCCACCTGGAGAATGCAGTCATGAGTCATGAAACCAAGTTCCACTGGGCGATATAAGACCACGACATACCCACCCTGCCCTTCTTGGATAGGAATTCTTTCCCTGTGACACCACGGCCGTCATCATCACCCAGCGTTTCCAGCTTCAGTAGTTCCACTGATTGCCCTGGAGCACCCAAGTCTCGAGCATTGACGTCCACCCAGTGCCAGTATCCGTTCGTCTCGACGGGAACCTGCTCGTCCTTGCGCCCGCCAAGCCCGTGGATACTGAGCAGGAACAGGGCGGGCTTGCCCAGTCCGGCCTTCTCTGATGTCCAATGTTCGCAGACCTTGGAGAACTGAAATCGAACAGTCTGCCCGCTGGATACGGAAATGTCCTTGTTCTTGGGCTCCACCGAATCCTCGGACAGACCCTCGTGGTGTCCGGTACCAAACCACTGGAATCCCTCGCCGTCAATCCCTCCCGTGTAATACTCCTCCCATGATATCGGCCGGCCGTCGGCCCGGAACTGATGATTCGGGTCCTTTGGGAAATGACGCCGCCCAAACTGTTCATTCGACGACGTGAACTGTCGCGGGGAGAACTCCTGCTTGTACAGGTTGGCCGCCGAGCAGATGTGGCCAGCCCCCCAGCAAGCATCAACGAGCTTCCACGCGCCGCCATCCACGCGCACCGCGTTCCAAGCATGCCCGTCTGGCTTGGCCGGAGGAGGCCGCTCGCCCTTCTCCAGAGCTCTGTGCCCGAATCCCTTGCCGTGGCCACCGACGACGATGCATTCTAGACCTGCACGCTGGGCAACCGCCATGTAAACCTCGGCATAACCTTGGCAGACAGCCATTCCGCTGAAGATGGTGTCTTGGACAGAATGATGTCGCACGTCGTTGTTGAAGAATGAAACGGTGTCATAGGAAATGTTGTGGTGGCACCAAGTAAAGATGGCCCGCGCCTTGTCGTCGTACGAGGGAAATGCATCACACAGCCCCCGGGCAAGATGGCCCACTGGGTCAGTTCGAGGCAATGAATGCCGGGGAAACTGAGCTGCCACCGCGTCGGGTCCGCTCCAATCTCGGCATACCCAGCAATTGCTACTTTGCTCACCACCACCACCCACTCCGTTGGACTGCTGCGCCGCACTTCGGGTGGACGCAGCTTCGATCTGGGCAACAGAGGGCCTGGACGTGAGAGGCACGGGCGGCGGCGTGTCACAAGGTGCCCCGCTGGCTGGTCTCGACGAACTCGGTGTTCTCTGTGTAGGAAGAGCAGTTGCTGCTGTTGCGGCCTGACCACTCCCGAAGCCTCTGATTGCACCGAACGGCAACTTTCGTGGGGAAAGCTTCGCCTCGTCAGCTTGCGACGTGTGTGATGGTGCAGGTGACGGTTGCGTCGTATTGGGAGACTTCGCTGGCCTCGACGGCAATCTTGGCGGAAGATTGGGGCGCGAAGCTGGCACCGGCGAGGATGAAGCATGGTTAGCGGTCACGGATTCTTGTAGTTTGGTAGCTTGTCTCGCCCGTATTTCGTTTCCGCGCGCCTCTCTAACTACGGCTTCTTGCGCGGCCGCTTCTTTGGACCTAGCCTCCAGTGCCCGTTTGGAGGGAGGCAGTGCAGGCAGACTGGCGGCATCGTATGTGGCAGGCGCCATATTACGGGTCGCACCCCCGATAGACGTGTAGCTTGACGATGGAGTCCGGCCTATCGAGGAGGTTGAAACAGTAGAAAGTTTAGAGATTTCTGACGACGCTGAGCTCCGTCGAGGGGAGAGATGTGTTGCGGACTGCGTTGACGCTCGTCGGGGCACCGCGGGCGGGGTTTGCGCAGGCAATGGCGGCGTTCTTCCCGGCAGCGGGGGAGGAGCGATCTTGACAACTGTCGATGAAGTTCCGTTCCTCGACGTCTCTCTTCGAGGTAGTGGTGGGGGCGCATTTGCCCTCGCGGGTGTTGCGGGTGTTGCGGGTGTTGTGATGGCTGCAGGTACGGTTTCGCTTCTCTTGGGGTTCGCTGGCCGGACAGGAGGGGCGGGAGGAGGTGGTCTCCTGCGCGGCGGCTCAGAAGCGCTGGGGACGCCGTTGGAGAGCGAGTTGAAGTTTTTTTGGTTGTTGAGGGCGGCTATTCTCTCGGCGAGCGTGTTGAACTGAGGCTCTTGCGTATCCGCCATTGTCACAGACGATGGGACCACAGGTGTATAATTATAAGGAGAGAAGAGAAGAGTGAAAGGAAAAAGGAAAAAGGAAAAAGGTGAATGGTGAATGGTGAAAAAGGGGGAAAAGCGTGGGCAAAGCTTTATTCGAAACAGGTATTGTCAGGACGAGGCTCTGCGCGGGTTGGTTTGCCACCACTCACGATGGGGGAGTGAGGTGAAGTGGGAATCGGGTCCTACCCGTGGGTGGGGCGCTTCGCCATGTACATGCACTTTGTACCTCGCCTTTGACCACTCACATGCACCCACTCACCACCAGAGCTTTGCACTCGTGTAGTGTAGTATTTCTTGTAGTATTTTTATTTATTTTTATATCTAGCTTATAATTTAAGGTAATATCCTAAAAATTACGTGATCTTATAGAAGAAAATTCTAAGAAAAATACTATATATAAGAGTGGGTCTCAAAGTGGACCCTCGCTCCATAATTTACAAATACTACATTTGTAGTATTTTTTTAGTGCTAAAATGTAGTAAAATGTAGTTTTTCTAATTTGCGGCCCAACGACCCACTTTTAGACCCACTTTTATATATAACTACACTGTAGTTTTTAGGTTATTTATCTAATAATCAAAGTTTTATATCTCTATATATTTTCTAAGATTAGATATGAATTATTTGTTAGAAAAAAAAAACTACAAGATGTAGTGTAGTGCTGTCAGGAGCACGGAGGCCAAGGGGCCATGGACAGGACGGTCACATGTTAGAGCCCTTAGATAAGCCTTAGGTTCCGCGAATAACTAAGTAGCTATAAGATAGCCACGTGCACGTAGTAGGGTATTTAGATAAGGACTGCCTATAAGAGATATAGGAGGTTAGAGTTTAAGACCTTTATATACCTACCCCTAAGTAGTAGCTCTCTAGCTATAACTAAGAACCTTAGCCTTTACTTTATTTATATCTCCTTATATATAGTTATGATAAATTAAACTCTTAAACCCTTTAGGGAAAATAGACTATTAGCTAGATTTAAATATAAAGGAGCTACAAAATGTCTACCTAAAATACACCTATACTACCTAGCAAGGAAGCCCTAACTCTATAGCGCCTAGGTAGTAACTAGAATACCCTAACTATAGAATATAAGAGGGTATAGTAGACGCTACCTAACTAATATAGTAACTCTAAATCTAGTAATAATAATAATCCAGACGAGCTATAGAGGCAATATAAGGTTGCATAAGCTAAGCTATGAAATACCTGTATAAGAAAGGAGATCTTAGATATAGAAGTGTAGCTTAAGGAAATAGAAGCGGACTTATAATTAGCTAGATTAGGTAGAGGACCTATAATTACCCCTTAGATAAACGCATAGAGAATTCCCCTATTCCTAGACTTCCTGCCTAATACTAAGTTTATAGCAAACATATACCTATAAAGCTTTGTTAAGATATAGTATAAGGTGCTTGCGTATAAAGGTAATACCTATAAGAATCTACAAGTGTATCTAGTAGATTTAAACATGCTATTTAAGCTAGACCTAAGAACCTTTTAGGATAATAAAATAAAGGTAGTATATACTAGTAGCTACTTAGCTAATAATGCAAAGTAATAGTGGATATGTTATATAATAGTGAATAGGTTAGTTAACTACTTGGCTTATACCTAGGATAGATTTGTATCCTAGCTAAACACTAGAGTAATAGATAAAGATACATAGTGCTTAGAAGCTACTAGGATACTACTAAATCTTAGGTAGAAAAGTAATTAGTCTTTTTAATCTTTCCTAAGACTTTAGATAAAGGTAAAAGCGGAATTACCTAACTAAATCCCTACACGCTTAAGAATAGTAATTTTTCTAAATAGCTTAAATAACACTATAAGGAAGCATATAGTTAGCTAAGAGTTCCTAATATCTTAGAGTTACCTATAGGGTTAAGAAAAAAAGGCTAAAGTTATAATAATATTTATATTAAGTAATTATAATAGAAACCATAATAAGGAGGGCAGGAGTAATAAGAGATAACGCTTTAGCTCCCCTATAGATAACTTATAGCGAAGCTCGTAGTAACCTAGTATAAGCTAGAGACTATTTAAGTGCTTTAAATATAGTAGTCCTAGATATGGTTTAAATAGATATAATATAGTAGACTACTTAATCTATAAAAGTAATAGGCATACTACTAAGAAGTATAAGGATAGTAGTAATAAAACCTTAGACCTAAACAAGATTCTAATTAGTTTAGCTTAGGCCTAGGATAATAGTCTTACTATAAAAAAACCTATAGACAAGAGAATAAGAATATAGGTGTCCTTATAGTGAGATAACCACTAGTTAGTAGTGCTAGCGCTGTTTAATATAGGCGTGGAATATTTAATAATCCACCCTAAATTATTATTAAAATAGGATTAGAAGAACGTAGAAAAAACAAAGATAATACTAGAAAGCGTAAGCAAGAATAAGATCCTACACTAGGGAATCTTACATAAACTAGTTAAGGTAAAAGATAGTATAGGCTATATAAAGGTCTACTAAGTTAGCTACTATATTACTAATATAGGAGAGGGAATGCTCCTAGGGATGGACTAGACCTTAGAATACAAACCTATAGTAATAGACTAGAAGCAGGGTTTCTAGAGGTTTCTAATAACCTAGGATTATATTACTTTTACCATAGGTAAGTAATAACTTCATAAGGTAGCAAAGTAATCTTCTGTTACGCTATTACTAGTGTTACTAAAGATTAAGGTAGTTAACCTAGAGGTAATAGAAGAAAATACTAATAAAAATTCACTAATAGGTGACGTAATAAGCGATAACCTAAGTCACAGCGTAGTTATAGTAATAGTAGTAAAACATGCTTACGCATTAAAGAAGAAAAAACTAAGAAGTGTGATAGTACTCTAGGCAGTATTTCACAAAGAATTAGTAGCGCTTACACAAGAGATAGATAGCAACACACCCCTATAGTAAATTCTAGAAGAGTACGCGGAATTCGTAGACATATTTTTAAAGGAGCTAGCTAGTAAGCTCCTAGAATTAGGTGGTTACACTTATATAATTAAATTAGAAGAGGGAAAACAACCACCCTAGGGACCTATATATAACCTAGCTAAAAAAGAGCTAGAAGTGCTTAGGGAGTACCTAGTAAGTGCGTAGGAGAAAGGGTAGATTAGAAGATTAATAAGCCTAGCAAGAGCCCTAATTTTATTTATTCCAAAAAAATCAGGGAAATTAAGGCTTTATGTGGATTACAAGGGCCTTAATAGGATTACTATTAAAAATAAGGCCCCTTTACTACTAATCTCTAAAATCCTTAATTAATTAGTAGGTATAAAGATTTTCACGTTACTAGATCTTCAAGAGGCATACCACTAGCTACATATCCATAAGGGTAATAAGTAAAAGATAGTATTCCGTTACTACTATAGGCACTTTGAATATCTTATGATACCATTCGGGTTAGTAAATGCACTAGCTACTTTTTAGGAATATATTAACAATACTCTTAAGGGGCTTATAGATAAATTTTATATTATTTACCTTAATAACACCCTAATATATAGCAGCAACCCTACAAGACATATAGAGCATGTTAAAAGAGTGCTAGGGTGACTTTAGGACGCTAACCTCTATATTAACTTTAAAAAGTGCTAATTTTCAGTTATAAAGGTAAAGTTCCTAGGTTTTATTATATCTAAGAAGGGCATTAAGATAAAACCATCGCAGGTTAAAGCTATTATGACCTAGCTAATACCTAGTAGCGTGTTTAATATTTAATTATTCCTTAGGTTTATAGGGTTTTACTAATGCTTTATAAAATAGTATAGTAAGGTAGTAGTCCTACTAATAAACTATCTAAAGGGTGTTTAACTAGTAGAGTTTAAGCTAGAGCCTAGTAAACTTATAGCGTTTAGAGAACTCTAAAAGAAGTTCTAGGAGGCACTAATCTTAGTGCACTTTAACCTACTTTGTCCGCTAAGAGTAAAGACAGATATATCTAGTTACGCGATTGGAGCTGTACTTACAATATTAGTGCTAGGTAGCTAGCACCTAGTAGTGTATTTTTTAAGGAAGTTAACTAATGTTAAACTTTGCTACTTAACCTTAGATGCTAAGTTGTTAGCAATCTAAGAGGCGTTTTAAGCCTAGAGATATTACCTTATGTATTTAACTTATTAAATTATAGTTATTATAGACTATCTAAACTATAAGTACCTAGCTATAAAGCTAAAGCTATCTAGTAGGTAGGTAATGGCATTAGATAAGCTCTATTTATTTAATTTTAGGATTAAATATTATATAAGTAAGCTAAACCCTACTAATGCCCTATTAAGAAAAGTAAATTATATTAGTAAGGAGCGTAGGGCAGAGGCTATGTCCTTGTAACTACCTAACTTCTTAGCTAAGTTTTTAGATACTAAGTAGTAAGGGCGCTATATGTGCAATAGTGTAGTTATAGGCCCTAAGGTTATATTACTTAGTATAGTTAATAGTTTATTATAAGAGCGCTGTAAGGGCTATTTAAGCCTCTAGGGTTTTAAGAAAATATAACTTTATTATATTATTAAGGAACTTAATAGTCCTATAAAGCCTATAAGTGGTATGCTAACTAGGTCCGCTTATTATAAGCAGTAAGGTTATACCTTATCTATGTTTTCTAATATTTCTATAAGTCTAGTAAGCCTGTGGGTTAGGAGTCTAGCTAGGTTAGTAGTTAGTAAGCAGCATAAGCACCCCCTTAAAATACTACTTAGCTATAATTTATCTATAAGTCTAAAAGCATACTATAAGCTAGTTACTTATAGCAGTATTATAGTAAGAATACAAGTAGTCTAGCAAACCTCTTCTAAGTTTGCACGTAATGCGTGTCCTATATACGTAGAATTAGAGACTTTAATTTAAGTTACATTATTTTAAGCATAGTAAGGTAATAACTTTACTATAGGTTATAGGAAGCTGCTTAAGAGTGGTGACCTTAAAGTATTATAGATATAGTCTATTAGGCCCTCTAAGCTATTAATATTTTAAAATAAAGTTTTTATTCTAGTAGGTATAAGAAAGGAAATTTTACTACTTACTTATAATAACCTAGTAGTAGGCCACTAGGGAGTTAGTAGGACCCTCTATTAGATCGTAAGTTAGTATTACTAGCTAACAATAAAGAAAGACACTAAGTTATATATGCAAACTTATGTAAGCTATTAGACTTCGAAGCTAAGGCACTATAAACCATATAGCAAGCTAGCTACGCTGCTAGTGCCTAATTAGCCTTTTTAAGAATTATTAATAGATTTTATTACGGGGCTACCACCTATGAAAGACGTAAATTAGACCTATAATATAATCTTAGTTATTATAGACTATTTTATAAAATATAGTATTTATATCCCTATTTTAACGCGGATAACTAGTAATAGGTTAGCTACTATATTCCTAGAGTACGTTTTTAGGGATTATAGCGCCCTAGAAGGTATTATTATAGACTGCGGTTTGACTTTTACTAGCGGGTTTTGGATAACCTTTTACTATCTTATTATAACTAAGTAGTAACTAAGCACTATGTTTTACCCGCAGATAGATAGTTAGATAAAACATTTAAACTAAGTTTTGGAGTATTATTTAAGAGCCTTTGCTTACTTTGATTAGACTAATTAGGCTAATAATCTTTTAATAGCATAGTTTACGTATAACACAAGCGTCTATTTAACTTATAACTACACCTTAGCTAAGGCGCTGCGAGGCTATAACCCTAGGGGACTATAGTAAGTAGTTATAGATATCCCTATGGTAAACAACTAGGTAAAGACTTATATCGCTACGCTAAGAGATAGACATATAGTAATTAAGTAGCTTCTAAGTAACTTATAGGCCTAGTATATAAAACACTATAATAAGAAGTAAACCCTAATAAAGTTTAGAGTAAGTAACTATATTTTATTATTCATAAAGAATATTAACTTATAGCAACCTAGTAGGAAGCTAAGTACGAAGTACCTAGGCCCTTATAAAATTAAAAAGGTAATTAGGACTTACAGTTTAGCGTACTAACTAAAGCTACCACCTAGTACGTAACTATATAATATTTTTAATATTACTAATCTTAAACTATTTATAAGGGATCTAACTAATATAGAAGATACGTCCTTGCTGCAAGAGAACGTTATAGATGATAAGTAGGAGTTCGAAGTTGAAAGAATTATATTATATTATTATAATAGGAGATATTAGAAATACCTAGTTAAATAGAAAGGCTATAATACTTTAGAGAACTCTTAGGTAAAAAAAAGAGATTTTATTATAATAAATATTATTAAGGATTATAAGCAGTAACTAAGTAGCTAGTTCGCGGACATAAAGTTGTATTTAGTAGAGTTTAGATAGCAGTAGTAATATATAAAAAAAATCCAGATAAATTCTTAGAAACCTAACTCGTAGCTACTTTGTACTAATTATTCTATTAACACATTACCTGCCTAGCCCCTAGTATTCTTACCTATGCTAACAGGGGCAGAGGATTTGTTCTTATTATTAGAGGAATCCCCCTCCCTATATATATACGTATAAAGCTTACTAGGGAGGTCTAGCGGCTTAATATAAGTAGGAAGCGTGGATATATTAGTAGTAAGTTACTAGTAAGTTAGTAAAGCCATAAACTAGAGCGTGAAAATATATATAAATAGAAGGTTTTACGTAATAAAATGCAAGCTATTAGAAATATTAATCTAGACTTCTAGATTAATAGTATTATTAAGTAGTAACATAGTAACTTATTTATTAGTGTTAGCCTTATGTATAACTTCTACTATAAGTCATGCTTGCCTTGCCTAACCACGCTTATTAGTATTTTTAGTGGTTAGGAGCGTATTATAAAGTTTGCGTTTTATATATATTAGACGCTAGTAGTATATTAGTAGTAACTAAGTTATAGAAATAAGAGATATGTATATTATTAAGAAAGTATAGATTATCTTTAGGATTACTATAAGCGTTAATATACTTAAAGAGCGCATAGTATAACTAGGTAAACCAAGTAGGACACTAGCAGCGTATTAGTATATATATTAGTAGTAAGAAAAGGAGGATAAACCCTAGCGTAATCCTTATTATTATGCGTATAATAGGCGTATTTTATTAAGTTATTTATATAAGTTAGGAGTAATATATAGTAAGATAGTAGTAAAGTTATACTTAGAGAATTAGTATATTAGGTTAGGATAGATTTGCCCTTAATAATATATTATAGCTCTATGCTATTGCTATCTTTAGGTATAATAGCTTATATTATAACCTACTACGTATAGTAAATATAAGGAATTTTTATTTTACTAGCACTACTAGCTATAAGTTAGTAGGGTAAGCGCTAGGGGGGTAAAGATATTATACTTATATTAAGATTTTTAAAGCTATATACTTCTTACTAGGAGACTTTAAAGGAGATATTAAGGAATTCTTCTTACTAGAGAGAGGTAATAGTAGTAAAGTAGTAGCTTATATTAAAGATATTATTAACTACTAGTGAGTTAGTAGTAATACGCTATAAGAAACTTATAAGTAGAAGATAAGTAACTAATCTTTTAGTGTTTAAGAGGATTTAGGCGTTTTAGATAAGGGTAAATATAAATAATAAAGTAACACTATAGGATATTAGTAACTACTATAAGAGAAGCTATAAAGCTACTAGCTTATAGGTAGGGGTAACTTATAATGCTAAGGGAGGATATAGAGGGAAGAAAAGTATATAGAAGTAAGGGAAAGCAAGCCTCTTTTATATTAGCCCTAGACCCCTAAGTGATTTACGCGCTATGTGTAGCTAATCTAGGAATTATAATATTTATAGTTATAGCTACTACTAGCAGATACGTATGCTAGCTATGAACTCCTAGCGAGATTAACACGACATCCCTAATATTAGATAAGAAGTTGTTTGTTTTGAATGGCACGCGTTACCCTGTCTATTTGACCTAATTATAAAATTCGACAGGTAGCCCGTCCACTTAGTGCTAGCAACTTACTAGATAGAGGCATATATGTTAGAGGTAATAAAGCAGCGAGTGTGTAGCTATTTATAATCTAGAGGTTATAAGAAGGATTACCTAGGACCCTGTAATGTCTATCTTATTATTTAAAGCGGATATAATACCGCGCACTAATAGTATAGCTAGCAACATAGGCATTGCTATGGGTTATGCGTAGTATACACACACTAGCTAAGTAGCTCTTTTTAATTAAGGATAATCGTATATTAGGGGGGTAGCATGTTAGGAGCATGGAGGCTAAGGGGCCATAGACAGGATGGTTATATATTAGAGCCCTTAGATAAGCCTTAGGTTTCGCGGATAACTAAGTAGCTATAAGATAGCTATGTGCACACAGTAGGGTATTTAGACGAGGACTGCCTATAAGAGATGTAGGAGGTTAGAGTTTGAGACCTTTATGCACCTACCCCTAAGTAGCAGCTCTCTAGCTATGACTAAGAACCTTAGCCTTCACTCCGTTTATATCTCCCCGCACACAGTCGTGACAAGTGCAAAGCTCTGCTCACCACTCGCCGACCTTGGGACACAATTCTCCACCGGACTAGCTAAATTTAGTAAGGTCTCTATATACCTACTTTTGGTGTAAATGTACTTCTAGAGTCATTTTGCTCTTATAACGCCTATAATATCTGCAATACGTGCCTTCTGTGCGCTTCCGCTGCTATAGTAATCAAAAATGGCTTGTAAACGTACTTTTAGCTTTTAACACACATATTCACTAATATAAAGGGCTAACTAGCTTGACAAAAACCTTAATGTAGAGGCACTTCTTGTTGGACCGCGAAGCTAGGGTTTGATGTGACCACCTCTATTAAGTTGTCTCTCCCTGTAAGAGGGTGCGGACTACGGTTTAAATACCTAAGTACCTCTACTATAAGTAAGGTACTAATATAGTGCTAAAATATACTATATAGTTATAGAGATTATAGAAAAATAACTAGCTAGGGGTAGACTCTTATCTTAGCTAGTTAAGTAGTAAGACTATTATATAGTAAGGATTAATTATACCCTTATAGGTATAACACACCCCCCTAGGGGACCTTATTTAAAGTTCCCTATAATAAATCTAAATTAATTAAATTAGTTAAATTAATCTTATAATATTTAAATTAATTCTATAGTGTAAAAAAGTAGTTAATTAGTTATAATCTTATCTAATTTAAGGTTATTATATAATACTTATTCTTTAGGTTCTTTACTAAGTATCAGAGCATTGCAATACAATACAATACATTACACAATACAATACATCCAAATTTTTACAATACAATACAATACATGTATTATTTGTATTGTTTTGTATTTTTTTTTCTTTTTTTTTAGTTTTAAGTAAATTCCTTAATTATAAGGTATATATAGTTAATATAATAGCTTCTAATAGCTTCTAATAGCTTCTAATAGCTTCTAATAGCTTCTAATAGCTTCTATAGCTTATAATAGCTTATAATAGCTTATAATAGCTTATAATAGCTTACAATAGCTTATATATATTATTATAATATATATATTACTTTTATTACTTATATAACTTAAAATATTATTAATGTTAAAGTTTAATTAAAAATAAATAAGTAATAACTTAATATAATATAAATATAAGTATTTATAAGTAAATTACTATAGAAAAAGCTAGACTTTTTAGTTATTTAGTGTTTAAAGGGTTTTTAAAATATTAATAAAATAAAATTTGTTTCTTTTTTATGTTTTTTAATATTATTGTTGGAACAAAGGTGATATTAATTGCGCGTCGCAGCCGCAATTACCCGGCAGAAGCTCGGGCCACGCGCGGACCCCACACGTGACCCACAACCTAGCACGTTAATTAGCTAGGAAATGTGGGGACACAAACACGTAACCCCTTTTCCCTCTAATATATTATAACTTCTAGCTTTTTACCTCTTTTTTCCTATAACTTAATTAATTATAATAACAGACAACGTAGCCTAGAATAGATAATTAATAATAATACTATTCTTTAGGCTTATAACTGTATTATATTAAATTTAATACCTTGTGAATCTAACACTAATTAGTGGTTACCTTTATAGATAACTATGTAGTCTTTAAATACCACAGATTAGTAAGGTTAATTAAAAGAGGCAGCCTATTTAATAATGACTTACCCTATAAAATAGGAGGGCTATGTTTAATAATAAGTTATACTAATAGAAAGGTATAATATAGCTCTCTTCTTACTTTAGTATTAATATCTATATCTATATAGACTCTAAAACAATAAAGAAAGGTTTAATACTAGTAACTAAGCTATCCCCTTATCTTTCTTTATTATACGTTCTATTACGTATTTAAAGTTAACTGACTTACCTCGCGATCCTTTATATCCAAAACACGTTATATAATCACAGTTATATTTTTTTCCTTATATTACAAGATTTGCCTCCCTTAATTAATTAGAATATTAGATATAGCTAGACTTTCTAGGACCTTTAGTTAATTCAGAGTTCCTAGCGAGACTAATAGCTATAATAATGCTATAGAAGGCGTTAAAACAGGAGATAACAATAAATACCTTAATAAAGGAAGAACCCCTATTTACACTAACCTATACCCCTATATCTCTATAAAGCTTAAATAATATATTATAGAAGAACTACTCTAATAAATAGGAAGTTCTAAATATAAAGAGATAATAATACCTAAGGAAATAAGTCTTTATATTCTTATAAAGACTAAATAATATAAGGAGTAAGGGTTATTTAGAAAAACACTATTCTCTAAATTTAGGAATAACTTCTATAAATAGTTAAGGGATAAGTTTATAGAAGGGAGAGACCTTTTATAAAATAGACTTTAAGACTATTTTCTTTATAATAAAGTGTATATAACTATTAGAAGAGGCACTAAGATAGTAAATAACCTTAAAGAAGTAGTAAACTAAGAAGAATTTAGATTTTAAACTCTTAAAGAAATTAAAGAGGCTAGGAAGAAGTATATAAGCTTCTAAAAGAACTTATAAAATAAAGAGTTTTTTTATAATTTACTAGATAATAGTAATGTTAGAACTAGGTAACTTACCCTATTACCTTGTTTATTAGTATAATTACTATTAAAAGGATTAATAAGCTAGACTCCCCTAGGAAAACTAAGTTAATCCCCTCTAGGAAGGCCTAGCTAATCTCCCCTAGGAAGGTTAATTAACCTAGAGTTAAGATTACCTAAGGATACTATTTATAAGTATCTATAGGTAACTCCCTTGCCTATACCTTTACTAGAGGTAAGTAAGTAGTATTACCCTAATAACACTACTAATAATACCCCTAAGTAGGAGAGTTACTAATAAAGGTAACCTATACTACCTAGGGCTAGTAGTGCCCTTATTAGTATAGCTTAGAGAGCTATACTCCCTTCTTTCTAATATAAGGAAGAGGAGGATTAGAGAGAATAATAAGCTCTAAGGGTGCTACTTATAAAGCTACCCTCTTACTTCCTAAAGACCTTACTACCCCTTTTATAAATATAAAAGGAAATACCTAGAGGACCCCTATAGACTTAGAGACCCTTACTAAAGTAAATTATTAACCTATCTAAGGTATACCCTAAAGAATAACTCTATAGCGCTAATAACTATAATATCCTTAAATTAAAGCTTTAAATATTCTATAGAAAGTGTAAGTTACTTAATATCTAGCCTAAATAAGCTAGCTATGCTTTTAAGGTTATACTTAAAGGTAAAGTACTATAATACTATATAAACTACCTCTCTAAACCTAGATAACTATAAGATCTCCTTATACTTATTAGCTATATAAGAGAATAATTTAAAACTAAGGATATATAGTAAAGATATTTACTAGAGTAAAATAACACTTCCCTATAAGGAATAGTAAATAATAACCTAAGTAAGTTAATAATTAAATGCTTTAATAAACTTATAGAAAGACTAGCTATCTTATAACAAGTAGTGCTTAAAGTAAGCTAAACTAAAAGGGCACTCTAGAATTAACTTATTAGAGCCTATTATAGTATTCTAGAGTGTAGAGAAGTAATTATAGATTTGCTAGATGGATTACAAGAGTTTATAAACGGATTAGAATAACCCTCTATCTTATTAAGGAAGAGAAGAAGAACTATTAATAATTCCTAACTAAAGCTATAACCCTAGAGTAATTCTAGACTAACTAAAGATATAATAGGAAGGGAAAAGAGACTTAATACCCCTTAAAACCATAAGGAAAAGGAGGTAATCCTTGTATAAAGAAGTGCTATATATGTGGTAAAGAAGGATGCTAGTTATCTAAGCACCCTAAAGAGAACTGTAAGAAGGCATTTTAATGCTTTAAGAATTACTACCTTACGGACCTAACTAATAACTTATATTATTTATTTCTTATATAGTACGAAGGAGACTACGAGTCTTAATCCCTTATTAATAATGAAATCGCTTAGTATATAAAGAGCATTAGATTTGATAATAGCCCTGATGATATAGATAGGCTAGTACCTATAAGCTTTTTTACTTATAGAACCTAGATTAATAGCGAAAGAATAGTTTAATTTCTAATAAGGTAAGCAGCGTATTATAGCCTAAGTAAAGAAAACCCCTTTTAGCAAGAACTTGTAAATAAAGCCCTAGTAATGTTTATATTAGAAGATTACTATTCCTATGCGACATTCTAAGGGATTATGCCTAATATAGGAGCCACAAAGTTCTTTATAGTAGGGCACCCTTAATTTCTTACTTTATAATATTAGATGCCTATATTATAGCTTAATGAATTAATAGAGAAGAAGGCATTAGTTAGATTTAGCGTAAGAGACCTAATTATTGCGCTTAGAATAGCTAATATGCTTACTCCCTTTAGAAATATCCTCTTTTAGGTTATCCCTATAAACACTCTATTTCTTTTATCCCTTAATAATATAAACTATCTGAAGATTAACTTTAATATCTCTAAGAACACGCTGTAATAAGGAAACATTAAAGTCCCTATTATACGTAAATAGGGCTACGCCTAGATGCTTCTTATATAGAAAGAAAAAGTAGTTACTTAAAGCTACCTTATAGAAGGCAAGCTATAGCAATTACACCGCTGCTTTAAATATCCATTAATCTAATGTTTATATAAGGTTCTCTATAAATTAGGGCATAATATTAATATTAAAGCTATTAGGGAACTAACAAGAATCTGCTACTAATGCTAAATGCACATAGATAGCCCTAATTACTTTAAGTTCACCCTTAAGGATAAGTATAGCTTTAATTATAAAGTAATAGTAAATATCTTTTACCTAGATAGTAACTACCCTACACTCCACGCTATAGATATAGCTATAGCGTTTAATATAGCGAAATTCCTTAATAATATCTTTATAAAAACAACCTAGGAAGCCCTCTAAATATGCTAGATTAATACTTACCTAGGCCCCCTAGACTTTATTATTATAGACACTAGAACAAACTTCCACGGTAATAAATTCAGATAATTCGTAGCTTTAATATTAATTTTAATTAAGGAAGTCCTTATTAAGGCACACTATAGCATAGGGAAGGTTAAAAGGTATTATAGGCTGCTCTAAAGAGCCTATAATATAATTAGATGTAAATACCTTATAACACTAGAACCTATTGCCCTTTAAATAGTAATTAAGGCCCTAAATAATACCACAGGCCCTAATAGCCTTGTCCTAACCCTCCTTATCTTTAGAGCTTACCTATATATAATAAATGAGTCCCTGTTATTACCTAATATTATATAGTATGTAATTATAGTATAGAAGGCTACTAAAGAGATTAAGAGACTTCACGCTATCTAGAAGGTTAATAAGGCCCTTACTAAATATAATAGCCTAGATACCTTAAAGACCCTTAGCTTATTACTTAGATTAAAGGTTAAGGTCTAGTAAGAAGGTAAGGGATAGTTAGGTCTGTATAAGCTACTAGTAATTACTAGAGAAAGCTATACACTTAATATGCCTAGAGGCTGAAGACCTTTAGGTTAATATTTATTAAGCCTTACTATAATAATCCTAGTGTAAGGAAAATAGTAAAGCCTAGTAAAGAGGAAGGAGAAAAAGGGTAAGAGGCCTGTAATAAGAATATAGTGCTACTAATACTACTAAAGCAAGGACATAGAAGGCTATGGAAGAACCCTCCTATAATACCTTAAGGTGCTAATACCTTCCTATTAGTAAAAGAATATAGTAACCTAGCTCTTATAATTAAGTTACGTAAGGAAGGAATTATTAAGACCCCTAGTAAACCTTTTAAGCTATTAATAAAAGCGGAAATTAACGCTCTAATTAAGTAAGGTGTGTTTAAATTTATTATGTTTAATAAGGAAGAATATAGTGGAATTTGAATCTTTAATTCCCGAATTATTAATAAGATTAAAGGTAAGATAATAGAACCCTACGAAAAGTTACGCCTTGTAATCCAAGGGTGTGAGGATAAAGGGAAATAAGCCATTCTCACACAGGCCCTAATAATTTAACGCGCAAGCTAACATCTCATCCTTACGATAGCCCTATCTATAAGATTAAGGAAATTCCTTATCTAGCTAAGGGATATCTATTAGGCTTATATACAGGCCTGTATATTGCTAGAGCGGCTAATCCTAGCGCGCTTGCTAATTTAGATATAGTATCTTTACCTGCCTAGTATAATCTTAAGGGTTATAAAACCCCTTTATAGGCTTGTAAAGGCAGGAACACACTAGTAGGTTATGTATTATAAGCATTATAGAGAGAACCTCTAGATAGAAACCTTTACGTATAATCCCTGCCTACTTATAACTACAAAGGAAAGCCCTAACTTTGCTTATATTAGAATATAGACTAATAATATAATTAGCCTCTTAGATAAGAAGTTCTCGAAGAAGGAAGAGACCTAGCTTACTACAGTAGGCTTTAACGCAAAGCTAAAGCAATTCCTAACTTAGGACTACCCTCTTACGTTTAATAGTGGTATTATCTTGCTAGAGAATAATACTATTAAGATCTAGTAAAAAGGGCAGAGTAATAAGTTAGAGTTAGTCCTAATAACTAACTTAAAGCATAAATACGTTAAGTAAAGGGCCTGAGGCGCTTATATCGCCTTAATCTACTAACTAGAGGCTTGCTTTAACCTATCTATTACTACATAATACTAGAAGCTAACCCTAGAGGACGTGAAAGCCCTTAATTACCGCCTAAAGTAGTAGATAGATTACCTAGAGAGAGGTTTAATGTTTATCCTAATTAACCTTAAGAAAGCAAAGCTCTTTACCTTTATAGATAAATCCTTTACTAATAACTAGGACCTATTCTTATAACTAGGATATATACTTATCCTAGCAAATAAAGACTATACTAATAGTAAGTTTATAATTAAAGGTAATATTATACACTTTAGCTTAATAAAGAGTAAGAGAGTTACGTAAAGCGTGCTTACCTTAGAAGTCTATAGTATAGTAGCTAGTATTAATATAGCTTATGTAATTATAACCACCCTAAACTTAGTTACTAACTAACTAAAGCTCCTAAAGATCCTAGTTATTATATATACGGATTTATACTCCTTATATAAGTGCCTTATTAAGCTTAGTATAATAAAGGATAAACGCCTAATAATTAATATTATAGCCCTTTAATAGTTATATAAACGCTAAGAACTCTATGAGATCTAATAGATTAATAAAGAGGATAACCTAGCTAATGCCTTCACAAAGGCATTACCTAATAAGGCCCTTAAGAGCTTTATCTTAACTAACTAGATAACTATCTAGATAGAGGGATAGGTTACCTGCGTGTAATATATGCGTGGTAAGAGAAAAAGGTAATTCTCTAGGAGGATAGCCACGGGGATAGGATAGTAATACGCAGGGGATTTACGCCCTTATAGTTAATATCCCTAGCGGCTATAACTACGCTAGCCTACTAGGCCCTCCTAGTAGACCATAGAAATTAATAGTAGTGTGTAAGAGAATAAAGGTATTACTAAGGAGGAGGAAGATGTTATATACACACTAAGGTGTAGTATATATATTATTTTAAGGAAAAGAAAGGATTTAGAAGGACCTACTTATCCTTATATAGGCTTATAGGCTAAGCAAGATTATTATTTCCCTTTTATTAGTAACTATATGCCTAGATAAGCTATAAGTTCTTTTCCTTATATCCCTTATTAATTACATTCTTAATCTATCTTTCTTTTTTATTTTTATGATTAATATTATATGTTAATAATCATGTTAAAAGAGAGAAGTTCTAGTGTTAGAATAAAGGTAATATTAATTACGCGTCATAGCCGTAATTACCTAGCAAAAGCTTAGGCCGCGCGCGGACCTCACACGTGACCTATAACCTAGCACGTTAATTAGCTAGGAAATATAGGGACATAAACGCGCAACCCCTTTTCCCTTTATGTATTATAACTTCTAGCTTTTTACCTCTCTTTTCCTATAACTTAATTAATTATAACAACAGATAACGCAGCCTAGAATAGATAATCAATAACAATACTATTCTTCGGGCTCACGACTGTATTACATTGAATTCAATACCCTGTGAATCTAACAGTTAACATTAAAGCTATTAGGAAGCTAATAAGAATTTGCTACTAATACTAAATACACGTAAATAGCCCTAATTACTTTAAGTTTACCTTTAAGGATAAGTGTAGCTTTAATTACAAAGTAATAGTAAATATCTTTTACCTAGATAGTAACTACCCTATACTCTATACTATAGATATAGCTATAGTATTTAATATAGCAAAATTCCTTAATAATATCTCTATAAAAACAACCTAGGAAGCCCTCTAAATATGCTAGATTAATACTTACCTAGGCCCCCTAGACTTTATTATTATAGACACTAGAATAAACTTCTATAGTAATGGATTTAGATAATTCGTAGCTTTAATATTAATTTTAATTAAGGAAGTCCCTATTAAGGCACACTATAGCATAAGGAAGGTTAAAAGGTATTATAAGCTACTCTAAAGAGCCTATAATATAATTAGACACAAATACCCTATAACACCAGAACCTATTACCCTTTAAATAGTAATTAAGGCCCTAAATAACACTATAAGCCCTAATAGTCTTATCCTAACCCTCCTTATCTTTAAAGCCTACCTACGTATAACAAATAAGTCCCTGCTATTACCTAATATTATATAGCGTGTAATTATAATATAGAAAGCTACTAAAGAGATTAAGAGACTCTACACTATCTAGAAGGTTAATAAGGCCCTTACTAAACGTAATGGCCTAGACACCTTAAAGACCCTTAGCCTACTACTTAGATTAAAGGTTAAGGTCTAGTAAGAAGGTAAGGGATAGGTAAGTCTATATAAGCTACTAGTAATTACTAGAGAAAGCTATATACTTAATATACCTAGAGGCCTAAAGACCTTTAGGTTAATATCTATTAAGCCTTACTATAATAATCCTAGTGTAAAGAAAATAGTAAAGCCTAGTGAAAAGGAAGGAGAAAAAGGGTAAGAGGCCTATAATAAGAATATAGTGCTACTAATACTATTAAAGCAAGAATATAAAAGGCTATAGAAGAACCCTCCTGTGATGCCTTAAGGTACTAATACCTTCCTATTAGTAAAAGAATATAGTAACCTAGCTCTTATAATTAAACTACATAAGGAAGGAATTATTAAGACCCCTAGCAAACTGTTTAAGCTATTAATAAAAGCGGAGATTAATGCTTTAATTAAGTAAGGTGTATCTAAATTTATTATATTTAATAAGGAAGAACATAGTAGGATTCGAATCTTTAATTCCTAAATTATTAATAAGATTAAAGGCAAGACAACGAAACCCTATAAAAAGTCATGCCTTATAATCCAAGGGTGTAAGGATAAAGGGAAATAAGCTATTCTCACATAGGCCCTAACGATTTAACGCGCAAGCTAATGTCTTATCCTTGCGATAGCCCTATTAGCAAGATTAAGGAAATTCCTTATCTAGCTAAGAGATATCTATTAGGCTTATATATAGGCCTATATATTACTAGAGTGACTAATCCTAGCACGCTTGCTAATTTAAATACGGCACCTTTACCTACCTAGCATAATCATAAGGATTATTAAACCTCTCTACAAGCTTGCAGAAGCAGGAACGCACTAGTAGGTTATATATCACAAGTATTATAGAGAGAACCTCTAGATAGAAACCTCTATATACAATCCCTACCTGCTTATAACTATAAAGGAAAGCCCTAACTTTACCTACATTAAAATACAAACTAATAATATAATTAGCCTCTTAGACAAGAAGTTCTCTAAGAAGGAAGAGACCTAGCTTATTATAGTAAGCTTTAACGCAAAGCTAAAGCAGTTTCTAACCTAGGATAGTCCCCTTATGTTCAATAGTAGTATCATTATGCTAGAGAATAATACTATTAAGATCTAGTAGAAAGGGTAAAGTAATAAGTTAGAGTTAGTCCTTATAACTAATTTAAAGCGTAAGTATATTAAGTAAAGGGCCTAAGGCGCTTACATTACCTTAATCTACTAACTAGAGGCTTGCTTTAACTTATCTATTACTATATAACACTAGGAGCTAACCCTAGAGGACATAAAAGCCCTTAATTACTACCTAAAGTAGTAGATAGATCACCTAGAGAGAGGTCTAACGTTTATCCTAATTAACCTTAAGAAGGCGAAGCTCTTTACCTTTATAGATAGATCCTTTACTAATAACTAGGACTTATCCTTATAACTAGGATATATACTTATCCTAGTAAATAAAGACTACACTAATAGTAAGTTTATAATTAAAGGTAATATCATGCACTTTAGCTTAACAAAGAGTAAGAGAGTTACATGAAGTGTGCTTACCTTAGAAGTCTATAGTATAGTAGCTAGTGTTAATATAGCTTACGTAATTATAACCACCCTAAACTTAGTTACTAACTAACTAAAGCTCCTAAAGATTCTAGTTATTATATATATGGATTTATACTACTTATATAAGTATCTTATTAAGCTTAGTATAATAAAGGAGAAACGCCTAATAATTAATATTATAGCCCTTTAATAGTTATACAAACGCTAAGAACTCTATAAGATTTAATAGATTAATAGAGAGAATAACCTAGCTAATACCTTTATAAAGGTATTACTTAATAAGGCCCTTAAGAGCTTTATCTTAACTAACTAGATAACTATCTAGATAGAGGGATAGGTTACTTACGCGTAACACACATATAGTAAGAGGAAAAGGTAATCCTCTAGGAGAGTAGCCACAGGGATAAGATAGTAATACATAGGGGATCTACGCCCTTGTAGTTAATATCCCTAGTGGCTATAACTACGCTAGCCTACTAGGCCCTCCTAGTGGACTATAGAAATTAATAGTAGTACATAGGAGGATAAAGGTATTACTAAGGAGGAGGAAGATATTATATACGCGCTATAGGGTAGTATATATATGTTATTTTAAGGAAAAGAAAGGATTTAGAAGGACTTACTTATCCTTACATAGGCTTATAGGCTAAGCGAGATTGTTATTTCCCTTTTATTAGTAACTATACGCCTAGATAGGCTATAAGTTCTTTTCCTTATATCCCCTATTAATCACATTCTTAATCTATCTTTCCTTTTCATTTTTATAATTAATATTACGTGTTAATAATCATGTTAAAAGAGAGAAGTTCTAGTATTAGAATAAAGGTAATATTAATCGCGTGTCATAGCCATAATTACCTAGCAGAAGCTTAGGCTACGCGCGGACCCCACACGTAACCTATAACCTAGCACATTAATTAGCTAGGAAATGTAGGGATATAAACGCGTAACCCCTTTTCCCTCTAATGTATTATAACTTCTAGCTTTTTACCTCTCTTTTCCTATAACTTAATCAATTATAATAATAGATAACGCAGCCTAGAATAGATAATTAATAACGATACTATTCTTCGGGCTTACGACTGTATTACATTAAATTCAATACCCTGTGAATCTAACAATTATACTATTTATAATTTTATACTAATAAAAAGTAAGTCCTAATATAACTATAAGACTTACTTAGGTATATTTCTCTCTTTTAAACTAAAATTACATAACTAAGTAAAGAGATTACTATATTTATAGTATAACTAATGAGACCCACTTTTAGACCCACTTTTATATATATGTTTTTTTAGCTAGAATTATATAACTAAGTAAAGAGATAATACTAGGTTTATAGTATAACTAATAGGACCCACTTTTAGACCCACTTTTGTATATATGTTTTTTAGCTAGAATTATATAACTAAGTAAAGAGATAATACTAGGTTTATAGTATAACTAATAGGACCCACTTTTAGACCCACTTTTATATATGTCTTCTTAGCTAAAGTTATATAACTATAAAAAGGGATTATACTTAGGTTTTAGTATTTAACCAGACCCACTTTTAGACTTACTTTTAAAAACACTTTATAACTAAGTAAGTAAGCTAAAAGTAGTATAAATAATTAAACTTACTTTTAAAGCTTATTTTTTATTTACTTAATATTAAAAAAAATAGTATATATATTATAATTATTCTTTATATAATATTTTAACCTTTCTTTATAAACTTTTCCTAGGTTTTTTCCTTTCTTTTAGTTTAAAAAAGGTTAAAAGCTAATATAATTTATTATAATTATAATAAAATAGCTTAATAGTAAAAGAAGTATTTATTAAATAAGTATTAATTTTCTCTTTATAATAAATTCCTTAAATATATAAGTATATTTTTATTAGAGTTTTAATCTTATTTATTTAGAATTATAAATTATTTCTTTAGGGTAAATATTATATTTAAAGCAAAAAAACTATATTAAAACGTATAGTAAATCTTAAAAAAAAGCTAGAAAGATAAAATAACCTTTAAAATATAAAGAATAAATATCACTATAAGTTAAGCCTAGATAATACTATTTATAGCTACCCTATATATATATAGCTTAATAGTGTTATAGACTTAAGCTGTGAGCTTGGGTTAAGTCTAGCTCTGGAAAGGCTCTGGAAAGTATGCGCACTCTAGGCAAAGGGGTTAGGGCTTTACGTAGACCACGCACGGACTATACATAAGGGGATATATATCCAGATGCTATGTAACACTAGTAGAGTTCTCCTTTCCTTTTATAAGAATAATATTCTTATTCTAAACGCTTATATATAGTAGCTATAAGGCTAGTTCCTAATATATATTATTTTTTACTATAGAAATAACCTAGCCCGCGGATATGCTATTACTACTAAATACAATAGGCAATAACAAGTTAATACGCTTATAATAATAGGTAGAATAGCAGGCGGAGTAAATCTAGTACTTAGCATATGTGTAAAATATAGTACTTATACTAACCTAGATTAAGCAAAAACCCTTACTAATAGGTCCCCCCTTTAATAGTAATAGGGTCCTATTTATAGCCTAGAAGGGCTTTATAACTTATAAACTACTAGTAAATAGGGAGTTTATTAGTAGTAATTAGGATTAGTAGTGTTTTATTTACTAGAACCTATTAGCTAAGGTCTAAGCATAAGTTACACCTTTCTTTAAGAAGGGTTACCTTAAGAACTTTTATTTATCTTAGCTTCTTAATTACCTAGGGGAGATATTTAATAACCCTTACTAATAGGAAATAGCTATTATAGAACTTAACTAGTTAATATAATAATAGAATAAAAGGTTTAGTGACTTTTATATTTACTTTAAATAGAAGTTAGCTTTAGCTAAGGGGCTTAGGTAGGCGGACTTAGTAAAGTTATCTAAGTTACACATAGCGCTTAATAAGTAAATAAGGGACTATAGTATTAGGCAAGACATTCCCTAGGCTAACTATGTGGCAGTAATAGCCTACTATTAAAGCATTACACTAGATATTAAATCCTACTAACTAGAGGAAAAACACCGCATATAGAAACAGGGTAATACAGCGCCTAGGCATAATAAGGCTAAGATATAGGATAAGGACACACTAATAATAGATATTTACTCTATAGGTACGTTAGGGACCTAATAAAATTCTAGAAAGTCTATAGGTTACTATAAGTTAGGTAATAAGAGAGATAGCAAATAGGCTAAGTAGGTTACCTAGGATATGCTTAACACACGCTATAATAAGGGTTAATACTTACAATATAGCTTCTCTAAGCACTTTACTATAGTATACTTACTATATCCTACCGTTTATCCTTAAATAAAGTCTTTTATAAACGCTTATAATACTAAAGAGGCACTTACTATTAACTTAGATAATAAATCTATAGACTAGTTAGAAAACAAGTAACCCTATTATTAAGTTATTTAATAAGAGACACAGGGAAGAGGCATATAGGGGCTTTATAGTATATAGTTATTACTAGCAGGGACTATAAGGAGATCCAGAGTAATATAGATTTAAGCCCCTTCTTAGTTCCTACGTTAATTAATAAGACTACCTTTATAAATACTTAGGTTAATATAGGTTATAACTACTACACTACTATAAGTAAACGCCTAGTCTAAAAGCTTTAATTAGAACGCCTCCCTTTTCTAACTAAGAGGTTAGTTTATACTACTATTAGTGTAAAATAAGGGGGAAAGAAGAGTTAGGAGAAATAATTATATATATTATATATAGTTTAGTTTTAACTAGATTTAGATAGATAGGAGATGCTAATTATAGCATATATAATCCTAGGATTAACAAGGTAACTAATCCTAGGAATACTATAAATAAAATAGAATAAAATTAAGCTAGATATAGCGCGGTAGTAAGTTTGCGTTAGCTTTACAAATAGGTTATATATATAGGCTATAGTAGATAGGAGAGTTAACCACCCTATGGTTTTAATCCTTAGCTTAACCTTTATAGGTTTAGTATAATATGCGTGTAAGCAGAAGGAGACTATCTAGCTATACGCTATAAGCTTACAGGAGATTACATTAATCTTATAGATTAATGTAACCCTAGAACCTATAGAGGGGGAGCTTCTTGCTTCCTTACTAGAGGCATTATAGGATTTTCAAGACTTATTTTTAGAAAGTAAGGCAAGTGCCCTAACCCTATATTAAGGGAAGTTAGACTACTATATTTAACTAAAGCGTAACACGGATAGCAGCAAGCCTAACTTGCTATAGGCACCTTTATATAATATGCCCTAAGAATATTTGCTTAAGATCTAGAAGTAGGTAATAGACTTAATAGATAAGGGGTGGATTTAAGTAAGCTCCTTATTAGTAGTAGCCCTAGTGCTACTTATAAAGAAGCCTAGGGGTAGCTAGAGGTTTTACGTGGACTATTACGCGCTTAATAAGATTATAGAATAAGACTATTACCCCTTACTATTAGTAAAGGAAACGCTATAGTTACTATTAGAGGTAAAGTAGTTTATAAAGCTAGATATATAATTAGCGTTCTATTACATACGTATTACTAAAGGCAAGGAATACTAGACCGCATTTTAGACTAGGTTTGGCTTGTTTAAATAGCTTATGTGTCCCTTTAGGTTAGCGGGCGCGCTAGTAACTTTCTAATAATATATTAATAGCATGCTAAGTGGGATACTTAGTGATTATATTACTATATACCTTAATAATATACTTATTTACTTAGGTAGTTTAAGGAGGGACTATATATAAAAGGTCTGTAGTGTGCTAGCTAGATTATAATAGGCTAGCCTAAACCTAGATATTAAGAAATATATCTTTACTACTAAAGAGGTTAAGTACTTAGGGTTTGTTATTTAGGTAGGAAAAGCTATCTATCTAGATAAAGAAAAGATTATAGTAATTTAGGATTAGGAGGCACTAACTAGGGTTCAGGGGGTTCGCGGTTTTCTAGGGTTTACTAACTTTTATTATAACTTTATACTAGATTTCTTAAATATTATAGGTCCTCTGATTAACTTAATAAAGAAGGGGGTCTTATTCTACTAGATAAAGGTATATAATAAGGCCTTTAAGGTATTAAAGTTAGCTTTTATATTATACCTAATCCTAGCTTAGTGGGATCCTGAAAGGGACATATTAGTGGAGGCAGACTACTTTAGAATAGCCCTAGGGGGGTGTCTCTCCTAGTTTAGTAATAATAGTATTCTGTATCTAGTAGCTTACTATTTAGCTTAATTACAACCTACTTAGTGGAATTACATAATTTATAATAAGGAGTTACTAGTAATTATCTCCTATCTTAAGGCGTGGTTAGTAAAGCTATAAGGCGTAAGCAAACTATTTATAATTCTAATAGACTATAAGAACCTTAAGTACTTTATAGCGCTAAGGGAGATATCTAAATATTAAGCTTAGTAAGCAGAGACTCTAGCACTCTTTAATTTCTATTTATATTATAGACTGGGCACTTAAGCGAAATAACTAGATATGCTATTATGGCGTTATCTAAAGAGGCTAGGAATAGAAAGGGTAAAGGCACTAATTATTTAGTTAGTAACTAGTCCTATGAAGTTTTCCCTTAAGGGAAGGTAACTATATATTTACCTTAAACTTATTATAGTAGTAAAGGGGAGTGCTTCTAATAGTAGCCTAATAAAGTTAAGGGTCCTACCTGCTAGTAGGTTAATGTTTACAGATAAACACCTTTAGTCTCTGTGGGATTAGTCTTTAGCCTAGGATAAGGCGTATAAGTTATGGATAGATACTGTGGTGGTAGGGGCTAGGAAGTTCCTAGATACTACTAACACTAAAGAATAGATTACGGATTATTAGATTAGTATAAAGGGGTTGCTCTAATTCTAAGGACAGATATAGGTCCCTAAGTGGGAGCCGTTAACTATAATATTAATATAGTGCGTTTATGACTTGCCCTTATTAGGTTACCTAAGTTAAAATATAACCTTTAAGGCGCTTTAAAGAGACTTCCACTAGGATAGTATGTTATAGGATATAGCCTAGTTTATATAAAACTATTACTACTATAGAGGGTAGAAAAGCTAGTAACTATAATAAGGCTTGCTAAAACCTATTCCGCCCCCTAATAGGTACTAGTTATAAATATTTATTAACTTTATAACTAACCTTCTAGTAGAAACATAGGATTAGCTACGGTTTCTTATAGTTATTACTAATTAGCTCTTAAAGTACGTCTAGTTAGAAGTAATGTTATTAATAGAGGCTAGGGCGTGCGCGAAATAATTTAAATACTACTAGTGGAGTTTTCACGGATTCCTTATATAAATTATTATAGATTATAGGTTGGACTAGCTAAGTAATTTTTAGATAGAACTTTATAATAGGGTTAGTATGTAATAGCTACTTTTTACTACGCATTACCCGCAGATAGATAGCGGCATAGAAAGGGTAAACTAGGAAGTATAGGCTATATTACGCGTAATGCTATCTTTCTCCTAATTTAAATAGCTAGATTACCTACTAGCTTACTAGCTGGCATTAAATAATAGGGATTTATTAATAACTAGGATAAGCGTAAACATAGCACTTTATGGGTTTAATATAGCTGTAATTTAGGATTTATTACCTACAGGGTAATTTACTATATTAGCAAAGGGGAGGGCTTAAGCCTTTCTATAATATTTAAAAGATAGTATAGATTTAATATAGGCTATAATAGTCTTTATCTAGTAATAATAGTAAGAGGATATAAATAGTAGTTATAGGCTAGTAAAGCAATTCTAGGTTAGGGACTACGTGTAGCTTAGCCTTTATAACATTAAAACAAACCATCCCTGTAAGAAGTTAGATTAGGTTATAGCTAAATATAAGGTGCTTAAGGTGCCTATGCCCTTAATGGTTAGGTTAGATATCCTAAGGGGACTGTATCCTATCTTTTATATTAACTTGATTTAGCGTGTGGTAAATAATTTGCTACTAAGCTAAAGACTAGCTAATAAACGTTTACTACCGGAGCTAGTTATAATAGATGCTAATAATAATCTCGCGGAGTATTAGGTAAAGGAAATCCTTATAGCTAAGAATATACTAGGTAGGGGTTTAAACTAGAATGTCTTAGTTAAATAGAGAGGTTATGTATAGCTAACTTAGGAGCTATTAGAAAGTATAGCATATATAAAAGCACTTAACTATTTTAAATTATAATAGGGGAATGTATGGATAAATAATAGCCCTAAAAGAGTGTATTTTAATTTAACTAAAGATAGCTAGAAAATACCTAATTTCTATCTAATGCGCGCACGACCTAGCGCTGAAATTCTACTATAATATAAAATAATTTAGGATAGGGGGGGGGTGTTATTATTATTGTTACGTTAGCGGCGGGCCTTAGTAATGGTATGGGCTAGCTTTGCGATGGTTTTAGCTATTTATTAGACTTAGGTATTACCTGCCTCCTAGGCGGAGATAGACTAGGCTAAGTTATTATTTATAGTTCTTATACTATAAAAGAATTTAGTAGCTAGGTTATTATATCCTTAGTAAGTAGGCGTTATCTAGGTAAGCATAAGTTACTACGCCTTAGAGGTACCTTAGGCGTAGGCTATACCTACAGGGGAGGAGGCTAGGGGCTAGGCCTTAGCTAGATTAATATAAGTAGTAGTAAGTATACTATTAAAATATTTATAGTAGTAGATAAAAGTTTTTATAAGGGTAGTGCGCTACCCCTTATTATTACTAGTCTATAGTATAGCTAGAGTCTTAATAGCTTTTCCTGTATATATAAGATTCTTAAGATATTTAAAGGTATAGTAGAGTTTTAGGTTTATACTATATAGATACTTCTCCTAGAGGTATATATAATAGCTAGCTTAATAATAGTAATAGGCCTAGTTTAGCCCTAGAGTGTAGTTAAGGGTACCCTTATTTTAGAGATTATTTATATAAGGACTATATAGAAAATTATACTCCTTACTATTAGAGAGGTTCTTATTATTAGAGTCTCCTTTTAAAATATACTTACTAAGGTAAGTATACTTAAATAAGGTAGGAGAGGGCAGAGGAGGGGAAGGAGATATACTAGTAGTAAGTTAGTTAGAGGGGGAGATAACATTACTTATAATAAGAAGTAGACTAGATATAAGAAAGGAGCTTAGAGGTAGTAAGATAATTAATAAATAAGGCTAGAAAGGGTATAAAAAGAAGAAATTATAATAATAAGAAAGTAAAAGAATATAAAGTTAAGGGAGGGGAGATAGGTTATTTATATTTTAGGATAAATTAGTTAAGCTCTAATTAAAGCATGGGTTATTTATATTTATAAATAAAGGCTAGGAGTAAATAGGGGTGGTATATTATATAATAAGGGGCTAGATAATTACTAATAAGGGGGCTACTTAAAGTAAAGCTTAAGTTTAGTAGGTAATAGATAAGATATAAGATTAGGGTAAAGTTAAGGGGGCGGAGGAGGTAGGGAGATAGCTAGTAATAAGGGGTTCTAAAGAAAGTAGCTAGTGTTTTTAGGGGCAGGACTAGAGTAAGGTAGGGCGCTTACTACACTAAAAATTTTTCTACTTTATATAGCAGAGATATAACCCTACCTAGTAACCTACTAGCTCTACTAGGCTACTTATATTACCTTACTAGGTTTTTTTATAGTAGCTATATAATAGGGGTCTAGCGTTAATATATGCTTACTTTTTTTATAGGAGAAGGAAGGGGGAGATAAGTATAGGGGTATATTATAGACTTAAGCTATAAGCTTAGGTTAAGTCTAGCTCTAGAAAGGCTTTAGAAAGTATACGCACTCTAGGTAAAGGGGTTAGGGCTTTATGTAGACTACGCATAGACCGCACATAAGGGGATATATATCTAGATGCTATGTAACACTAGTAAAGTTCTCCTTTCCTTCTGTAAGAATAATATTCTTATTCTAAATGCTTATACGTAGTAGCCATAAGGCCAGTTCCTAACAAATAGTCTAAATTAGCTAAACTTTATAATTCTATAACTAAATACCTAAATAGTATAAAAATTTAATAGTATCTTATTTAGATTACTTTGAAAATCTACTATATAATAAGTATATATACTACCTTACCTTTTTAATAATATATTATATTGTATTGTATTGTATTGTAATGTATTGTATTGTATTGTATTATAATGTATTTTTATAAAATAAATAATTATAATAAATTATAGAAAATAGATATAAGCATAGGAAGACCCTTAATATATTAAGAAAAAAGCATTCTTTAAAATAGATATAAAAGAATATTACTAAGATATTATATATTTAAAATAAGCTTACTTTTCTAAATAAGCTAAAACTTTTTTGTTGGATTCACAGGGTATTGAATTCAATGTGTAATACAGTCGTGAGCCCGAAGAATAGTATTATTATTGATTATCTATTTTAGGCTACGTTATCTGTTGTTATAATTGATTAAGTTGTTAGAAAAGAGAGGTAAAAAGCTAGAAGTTATGATATATAAAGGGAAAAGGGGTTACGCGTTTATATCCCTACATTTCCTAGCTAATTAACGTGCCGGGTTATGGGTCACGTGTAGGGTCCGCGCGTGGCCTGAGCTTTTGCTAGGTAATTACGGCTGCGACGTGTGATTAATATTACCTTTATTCTAACACTAGAACTTCTCTCTTTTAACATAATTATTAACATGTAATATCAATCACAGAAATAAAAAAGGAAAAGATAGATTAAGAATGTGATTAATAAGGGATATAAGGAAAAGAACTTATAGCTTATCTAGGCGTATAGTTGCTAACAAAAGGGGAATAATAATCTTGCTTAGCCTATGAGCCTATGTAAGGATAAGTAGGTCCTTCTAAATCCCTTCTTTCCTTAAAATAATACATATACCGCACTATAGCGCGTATATAATGTCTTCCTTCTCCTCAGTAATACTTTCATCCTCTTACGCACCGCTGTCAATTTCTATGGTCCACTAGGGGGGGGGGGCCTAGTGGGCTAGCGTGGTTGTGGCTACTAGGGATATTAACTATAAGGGCGTAAATCCCCTGCGTATCACTATCTTATCCCCGTGGCTATCCTCCTAGAGGATTACCTTTTTCTCTTACTACGCGTGTGTTACGCGTAGGTAACCTATCCCTCTATCTAGATGGTTATCTAGTTAGTTAAGATAAAGCTCTTAAGGGCCTTATTAGGTAATGCCTTTATAAAGGCATTAGCTAGGTTATTCTCTCTGTTAATCTATTAGATCTTATAAAGTTCTTAGCGTTTATATAACTATTAAAGGGCTATAATATTAATTATTAAGCGTTTCTCCTTTATTATACTAAGCTTAATAAGGCACTTATATAATAAGTATGAATTTATATATATAATAACTAGGATTTTTAGGAGCTGTAGTTAGTTAGTAACTAAGTTTAGGGTGGTTATAATTACGTAAGCTATATTAACACTAGCTACTATACTATAGACTTCTAAGGTAAGCATGCTTTACATGACTCTCTTGCTCTTTATTAAGCTAAAGTATATAATGTTACCTTTAATTATAAACTTGCTATTAGTGTAGTCTTTGTTTGCTAGGATAAGTATATATCCTAGTTATAAGGATAGGTCCTAGTTATTAGTAAAGGATTTATTTATAAAGGCAAAGAGCTTTACCTTTTTAAGGTTAATTAGGATAAACATTAGACCTCTCTCTAGGTAATCTATCTACTACTTTAGGTGGTAATTAAGGGCTTTCATATCCTCTAGGGTTAGCTCCTAGTATTATATAGCAACAGATAGGTTAAAGTAAGCCTCTAGTTAGTAGATTAAGGTAATGTAAGCGCCTTAGGCCCTCTACTTAATGTATTTACGCTTTAAGTTAGTTATTAGAACTAACTCTAACTTATTACTTTGCCCTTTCTACTAGATCTTAATAGTATTATTCTTTAGTAAGATAATGCTACTATTAAACATAAGTAAGTAGTCCTAAGTTAGGAATTACTTTAGCTTTATATTAAAGCTTACTATAGTAAGCTAGGTCTTTTCCTTCTTAGAGAACTTCTTGTCTAAGAGGCTAATTATATTATTAGTTTATATTCTAACGCAGGTAAAGTTAGGGCTTTCCTTTGTAGTTATAAGTAGGCAGGGATTATATGTAAAGGTTTCTATCTAGAGGTTCTCTCTATAATGCTTATAATATATAACTTACTAGTGTATTCCTACCTCTATAAGCCTGTAGAGGGGTTTTATAACCCTTAAGATTATACTAGGCAAGTAAAGATGCTATATCTAAATTAGCAAGCGCGCTAGGATTAGCCGCTCTAGTAATATATAGGCCTATATATAAGCCTAATAGATATCTCTTAGCTAGATAAGGAATTTCCTTAATCTTACTAATAGGGCTATCACAAGAATAAGATATTAGCTCGCGCGTTAAATCATTAGGGCCTATGTAAGAATAGCCTATTTCCCTTTATTCTCATACCCTTAGATCATAAGGCATGACTTTTCATAGGGTTCTATTATCTTACCCTTAATCTTATTAATAATCTAGGAATTAAAGATTTAAATCCCACTATATTCTTCCTTATTAAATATAATAAATTTAAATATACCTTACTTAATTAGAGCGTTAATCTCCGCTTTTATTAATAGCTTAAATAGTTTACCTAGGGTCTTAATAATTCCTTCCTTACGTAGCTTAATTATAAAAGCTAGGTTACTATATTCTTTTGCTAATAGGAAGGTATTAGTACCTTAAGGCATTATAGGAGGGTTCTTCCATAGCCTTTCGCATCCTTACTTTAGTAGTATTAGTAGTACTATGTTCTTATTATAAGCCTCTTACCCTTTTTCTCCTTCCTCTTTACTAGGCTTTACTATCTTCTCTATACTAGGATTATTATAGTAAGGCTTAATAGATATTAACCTAAAGGTCTTTAGGCCTCTAGGTATATTAAGTATATAGCTTTCTCTAGTAACCACTAGCAGCTTATATAGACTTACCTATCCCTTACCTTCTTACTAGATCTTAACCTTTAATCTAAGTAGTAGGCTAAGGGTCTTTAAGGTATCTAGGCTATTACGTTTAGTAAGGGCCTTATTAACCTTTTAGATAGCGTAAAGTCTCTTAATCTCTTTAGTAGCCTTTTATACTATAATTACATGCTATATAATATTAGGTAATAGTAGGGACTTATTTATTATATATAGGTAAGCTCTAAAGATAAGGAGGGTTAGGATAAGGCTATTAGGGCCTATAGTGTTATTTAAGGCCTTAATTACTATTTAAAGGGCAATAGGTTCTAGTATTATAAGGTATTCGTGTCTAATTATATTATAAGCTCTTTAAAGTAGCTTATAATACCTTTTAACCTTCCCTATACTATAGTGTGCCTTAATAAGGACTTCCTTAATTAAAATTAATATTAAAGCTATAAATTATCTAAATTCATTACTATAGAAGTTTATTCTAGTGTCTATAATAATAAAGTCTAGGGGGCCTAGGTAAGTATTAATCTAGTATATTTAGAGGGCTTCCTAGGTTATTTTTATAGAGATATTATTAAGGAATTTCACTACATTAAACACTATAGCTATATCTATAGCGTAAAGTATAGGGTAGTTACTATCTAGATAAAAGATATCTACTATTACTTTATAATTAAAGCTATACTTATCCTTAAGGGTAAATTTAAAGTAATTAGGGCTATCTACATACATTTAGTATTAGTAGCAGATTCTTATTAGCTCCCTAATAGCTTTAATATTAATATTATGCCCTAATCTACAAAGAACCTTATATAAATATTAGATTAATAAATATCTAAAGCGGTAGTGTAGTTGCCATAGCTTGCCTTCTATAAGGTAGCTCTAAGCAACTACTTCTTCTTTCTATATAAGAAGTATCTAGGCATAGCCTTATTTATATATAATAGGGACTTTAATGTTTCCTTATTATAGCGTGTTCTTAGAGATATTAAAGTTAATCTTTAAATAGTCTATATTATTAAGGGATAAGAGAAATAGAGTGTTTATAAGAATAACCTAAAAGAGAATATTTCTAAAGGGAGTAGGTACTATAGCTGCTCTAAGCGTAATAATTAGGTCTCCCGCGCTAAACCTAACTAATGCCTTTTTCTCTATTAATTCATTAAGCTATAATATAGGCATCTAACGTTATAAAGCAAGGAATTAAGGGTGCCTTACTATAGAGAACTTTACAGCTCCTATATTAGGCATAATCCCTTAGAATGTTGCATAGGAATAGCGATCTTCTAATATAAACATTACTAGGGCTTTATTTACAAGTTCCTACTAAAAGGGGTCTTCTTTGCTTAGACTATAATAAGCTACTTACCTTATTAGGAATTAAACTATTCTTTTGCTATTAATCTAGGTTCTATAAGTAAAGAAGCTTATAGGTACTAGCCTATCTGTATTATCAGGGCTATCATCAAATCTAATACTCTTTATATACTAAGCGATTTTGTTATTAATAGGGGGTTAGGACTTATGTTCTCCCTTATACTAAGTAAGAAATAAATAATATAAGTTATTAGTTAGATTTATAAGGTAGTGGTTCTTAAAGCGTTAATATACCTTCTTATAGTCCTCTTTAGGGTGCTTAAATAACTAGCATCCTTCCTTACTATATATATAGCACTTCTTTATATAAGGAGTACCTTCTTTTCCTTATAGTTTTAAGGGGTATTAGGTCTCTTTTCTATTTCTATTATATCTTTAGTTAGTCTAGAATTACTCTAGGGTTATAGCTTTAGTTAGGAACTATTAATAGTTTTTTTTCTCTTCCTTAATAAGATAAAGGGTTATTCTAATCTATTTATAAAACTCTTATAGTCTATCTAGCGGATCTATAATCACTCCTCTATACTCTAGAATACTATAATAGGCTCTAATAAGTTAATTCCAGAGTGCCCTTTTAGTTTAGCTTACTTTAAGCACTACTTATTATAAGATAGCTAGTCTTTCTATAAGTTTATTAAAGTATTTAATTATTAACTTACTTAGGTTATTATTTACTATTTCTTGTAGGGAAGTGTTATTTCACTCTAGTAAATATCTTTACTATATATTCTTAGTTTTAAATTATTCTCTTATATAGCTAATAAGCATAAGGAGATCTTATAGTTATCTAGGTTTAGAGAGGTAGTTTATATAGTATTATAGTGCTTTACCTTTAAGTATAACCTTAAAAGCATAACTAGCTTATTTAGGCTAGATATTAAGTAACTTACACTTTCTGTAGAATATTTAAAGCTTTAATTTAAGGATATTATAGTTATTAGCACTATAGAGTTATTTCTTAGGGTATACCTTAGATAGGTTAATAATTTACTTTAGTAAAGGTCTCTAGGTCTATAGGGGTCCTCTAGGTATTTCCTTTTATATTTATAAAAGGGGTAGTAAGGTCTTTAGGAAGTAAGAGAGTAGCTTTATAGGTAGCACCCTTAGGGCTTATTATTCCCTTTAATCCTTCTCTTCCTTATATTAGGGAGGAGGAATTATAGCTCTTTAAGCTATGCTAATAAGGGCACTACTAGCCCTAGTTAGCATAGGTTACCTCTATTAGTAACTCTCCTACTTAGGAGCATTATTAGTAGTATTACTAGGGTAATACTACTAACTTACCTCTAGTGAAGGTATAGGTAGGGGAGTTACTTATAGATGCTTGTGAATAGTATCCTTAGGTAGTCTTAACTCTAGGTTAATTAACCTTCCTAGGGGAGATTAGCTAGGCCTTCCTAGAGGGGATTAACTTAGTCTTCCTAGGGGAGTCTAGCTTATTAATCCTTTTAATAGTGATTATACTAATAAATAGGGTAATAGGGTAGGTTACCTAGTTCTAATATTACTATTATCTAGTAAGTTATAGAAGAACTCTTTATTCTATAGGTTCTTTTAGAAGCCTATGTACTTCTTCCTAGCCTCTTTAATTTCTTTAAGAGTTTAAAATCTAAATTCTTCTTAGTTTACTACTTCTTTAAGGTTATTTACTATCTTAGTGCCTCTTCTAATAGTTATGTATACTTTGTTATAAAGGAGATAATCTTAAAGTCTATTCTATAAAAGGTCTCTCCCTTCTGTGAACTTATCCCTTAACTATTTATAGAAGTTATTGCTAAATTTGGAGAATAGTGTTCTTCTAAATAACCCTTACTCCTTGTATTATTTGGTCTTTATAAGGATATAAAGACTGATTTCCTTAGGTGTTATTATCCCTTTATATTTAGAACTTCCTATTTATTAGAGTAGTTCTTCTATAATATATTATTAAAGCCTTATAGAGATATAGGGGTATAGGTTAGTATAAATAGGGGTTTTTCCTTTATTAAGGTATTTATTATTATCTCTTGTTTTAATACCTTCTATAGTATTATTATAACTATTAGTCTTACTAGGAACTCTAAATTAACTAGAGGTTCTAGATAGTCTAGGTATATCTAACATTATAATTAATTAAGGGAGGCAGATCTTGTGATATAGGAAAAAAAATATAACTATAATTATGTAACATGTTTCGGATGTGAAGGATTGCGAGGCAAGGCGGTTGACTTTAAATGCGTAATAGAATGCATAATAAAGAAAGATAAGGGGATAGCTTAGCTACTAGCGTTAAACCTTTCTTTATTATTTTAGAGTCTATATAGATATAAATATTAATACTAAAGTAAGAAGAGAGCTATATTATACCTTTCTATTAGTATAACTTATTATTAAACGTAGTCCTTCTATTTTATAGGGTAAGTTATTATTAGATAAGCTACCTTTTCTAATTAACCTTGCTAATCTGCGGTGTTTAAAGACTACGTGGTTATCTATGAAGGTAACTACTAATTAGTGTTAGATTCATAGGGTATTAAATTTAATGTATAATATAGTTATAAGCCTAAAGAATAGTATTATTATTAATTATCTATTCTAGGCTACGTTATCTATTATTATGATTGATTAAGTTATTAGAAAAGAGAGGTAAAAAGCTAGAAGTTATAATATATAAAGGGAAAAGGGGTTACGTGTTTATATCCTTACATTTCCTAGCTAATTAACGTGCTAGGTTATGGGTCACGTATGGGGTCCGCGCGCGGCCCGAGCTTTTGCCTGGTAATTGCGGCTGCGACGCGCGATTGATATCACCTTTGTTCCAACATTTTTAAATTTTTAAATAAATAACTAAATTATATATAAAAATAAGGATACTATAATTAGATTACTTAAAAAAACTACTATATACTAAATTTATATAATACCCCACTTTTAATTTTCCCTAACAATACATTGTATTGTATGTATTGCATTGTATTGTATTGTATTTTTAATACAATACAATACACAATACAATACATAGGGCAATACAATACAATACAATACATCGAAGGGCCAAAAAATACAATACAATACAATACAATAATGCTCTGCTAAGTATACTAGAGGGTAGTTATATAAGCCCTAATACCTTATAAAAGCTTATAAAAGCATTCCCTATAAGAGGCTTTATAAGGCTATTTATAATTATCTCTTTAGTAGTAATCTAGGTAATATTAAAGGTTCCTTTTATAACCTCTTAATAAAGCTAGTAGTAATAAATATCTATATACTAAAGCTTTATAATAAGCTTAATAAATTCTTCCTTAAGGAGGTAGATTATTTATATATTATTATATTTAATTTTAAGCGTGTTATCTCCTAGGCATAGCCTAACCTCTTAATATAATTATCTAAAGGCTATAAGCTCTTTACTATAGTAAGAAAGCACTAGGAGCTTTGCTTTAGTTAATAAAGTTATTATAGTAGCTTACTTACTTACCTTAAAATATATAGGCCCTTTAAAGAGCTTTATAATATAGCCCTATAAGCTTTTTTATATTATATTATTATTAGTAAAGGAGATATTACTATATACCTCTAATTTAGAGTTATTATTACTATACTTAATTACTAGGTCTACTTATATATACCTTTACTTAAGGGCTTTTTTAGTTACTTCTATATACTATAGCCCTAGGTTTTAAAGATATTATAAAAGTTATAAAGCTATAAAAGTAATATTAAGTCTTAATACTATTATTAAGTATAGTAGGGTTTTAATTAGAGATTAATATCTCTTTAGATCTTATATACTAACCTCTCCCTTAAAAGGTTTAAGTAGTATAGTAATTATTAAGGCTATAAGTCTTTATTAAGGGATCTTTATATTAAATTTAGTAGTAGCTTTATCCTAATAGGACTTCTAATTAAGCTATACCTTTCTATTAGTATAGTCTCTAATAATTTTAATACCTAGGAACTATTATAATTCTCTAAGGTCCTTAATATTATACTTTATAAAGAGTTTTTTATAGAATTTATTATATAGATATAATTTCCCCTTAGTAAATAAGGCAATAAGGTTATTTATATAGAAGAAGATAATTAGACTATCTTTAATAAACATATAAATATCTTTAAAGATTTATATAAAGCCTTTACTAATTAGCTAGCTAATTAGCTCTTTTATTTATAAAAGAGGCACTCTCTATAGTTTATAAACTACTCTAAGAAGCTTTAGATAGGCTTATTTATCTCTATAGCCTAGAGGTATCTTATAGTAAACCTCTTTATTAAGGCCTAAATTTAGGAATACTATAATAAAGTTATACTAGTGTGCCTCTAGGTTAAAATAGCTTATAATAGCTATAAGTAACCTAAATATATTAGTAGCTAGAGTTACTACTTTAGTTAATAAATATCCCTTTAGCTAATAATTTCTAAGAATATAGAGGTAAGCTTTATATTATAGGAGGTAACCTTATTTATTTAATTTATAAGAGAAGACCTAAGTAAGTCCTAGAAGCTTTATATAAGCTAGGATATTAGCTCTTAGTACCTTCTTAGCTACTATTTTATTAATAATTCTATTATACTCTTTATCTTATACTTTATAGAATTCCTTTTTTTTTAGGTAGCTAGCTAGATTATTATAATATACTAGAGAAGGAGAAAGTCTAGATATATAAGGTTTTTCTTTACTCTTTAATCCTAGCTTAAAAGCTATAGTAAATGCTTTAAGTTTATTAAGATCTTATGAATTCTCTAATATCTTATAATTATTACTGCTTTTAGGTAGGTTTAGTAAATTATTAATACTTAGTAGTATATAGTCTATTAAATCTAGAAATTATCCTAGTATACTTAGAGAAGTTAGTAGATTTAATTCTTAACTCTCTTTTTCCTTTTCTTTATGCTCTAGCTAATTATAATTAGTAGGAATTTTATCTTATTAAAGTGGCTTAGGTGGTTATTATAGTAATAGAGGGTACGCTATCTATGGAAGCCTTATATTAGAGCTTTTATCCTTATTATTATTAACTAGCTTTTTAAGAATACTCTTTTTAACCTCTTTTATATTTAGTAATAAGCCTCTTTCTTAAGTATAGAAGATAGACTTATTAAAGGTAATATAGCTTAATAAAAACTAGTAGCTTCTCTTTATTATTAGTACCTAGATTAGGTATTATATAAAGGAAACATATCTAGTAAGGTATTTAATATAAGCTCTCTAAGCAAGCTTTAGACTTGCTTTACAAAGCTTACTTTACGTTATTATAAATGCTTTATAACTAAAGGCTTAAAGGTAAGTTAGGGGAACTTCTAGCTTCTCTAGTAAGTAACTTTATTAAAGTTTATTCTCTCTTAGCTACCTATTTAGTGCTTATTAAGGCAATTACTAGTTAAGTACCTTTTAAGGTATATGATTTAAGATATAAATAGCTGCTTTAGTAGCTATAGGCTAGAGGTCTTCTAGGAAGCCTAATTATATTATAAGAGTTGTTATAACCCTTATTATTACCCCCCTAGACTATTTAGCATGCCTATTTTAATATAAGTAAGCTAGGCTAGACTTTCTAATAATAATACCTTTATTTATAACCTCTTCTTCCTATTTCTTAGTCTAGAAAGTAGTCTTACTATTAGTTATTATAACCACAATGTAAATACTATATATCCTTACGTATATAGCTTCTAACTAATTAAAGCAGAGCGTGATATTAGTCTTTAACGGGATTATAAAGATATAATATAACCCTATTGCTTTATAAGTAAAAAGAGTAATATATTAGTCTTTGTTATACCTTACTAATTAAGCAAAGAGATTAAAGGAGACTACCTAAAGCAGTCCAGAAGGTAGGGATCCTATTTAAGGGACTTATAATATTTACCTCTATACTTTAGTAGTTTAGTAAACCTTATATTTTCCTATGCTTCTTTTCTTTAATAATATTTAAAGCTTCTAAAGCACTTAATTTATTATATCCTCTCCTAGATATGCTAATCCTACGTGCTATAGATTTATAGGTGATATTATAGTAGTCTTTAGGTCTTGCGAATCTCCCTTAATAACAAAAGCTTCTAATAGGCTTAAGCCCTCTATATATAGCTATGTACTAATAACTTAAGTTTAAAATATCTCCTAATTACCTTTTACTAGGTCTATTACCCTTCTAGTAAGGTTATCCTACCTTATTTCTTTTTATATAAGTAGCTAAAGAGATATAAGGTTTATAAAGAATATTAGCTAGTACTAGGTATTTAATAAGGTAAGGGTCTGGCCGCTTATTAAGATAATCCAAGCTATGCTAACGCTGTGGGCGTTTATAACACTATAACCTGCTTAAATTCTAGGCTACTTACTGTAATTAAGGTCTATAAACTAGCGTTTATTATTAAAGATATAGATTAAGGTTCTGCTATTAAGTATAACTTGCGATTTGCCCTAGGTAAGGAAAGCCTCTATAAACTCTCTTATAGTAGTAAACGCTATATTATTTTCTTTAGGTTCCTTTACGCTATTATCCTTTAACTAAGCGTTATAAGCCTTCTTTATATTATTAGATTAATAATTTATTACTTCTTTTGCCTTCTTTAATAGTTCTTTATTAATCTTCTAGTCTTTTATTAGGTAAAGAGCTCTATAGACCTTTTATAAGTCTTTTAACTTCTTTACCTTATACTTCTTATAATAGATATAGTTATCTTTCTTTACTTTCTCTTTTTTAGCTTTATCCTTTATTTTACTATTAAGAGTTAGTTTTACCTTAAATAAGTTATTAGCCTTTACTTAAGACCTTCCTTAGGCTTTAATTAAGTACCTAATCCTACTTATAATATTATAAAAATCTAGAACCTTTCCCTTACACTTTACTATATAAACTAGTAAGCTAACTTAAGCTAAGATAGTAAGGAATTAAGCCCTAATAGTATTATTAATTATTTTTATAGGTAAGTTACCCTTAGTAATAAGGTAGTTTACTTAGAGGTATCTTTTATAACTTATTAAAGCCTTTATAAGCTATTTATTAATATTTACTCTTATAAGGTTTTACTTAATAGTCTTATTAAAGTTAATTTTAGTATAATACTTAATGGTTTTGCTTAAAGGTATTATATTTCTCTTAAGCTTCTTAATCTTATCTTAAAGAGATATATACCTTAAGGTTATTTACTTATATTTAGGCCTAAGGGTTATTATAAACTATAAGTAATATTCTTATAGGGCCTTTATAAGGCTCTAGAATTAACTATTAAAGACCTAATAATAACTACTAAGGACTATAAACTAAGCACTATCTTTAGTATTATTAGGTTATTAAGGGTACTAAAAAAAGTTCTCTTTAGTTACCTTAATATCTTTAGGTAAGCTTTCCTTAGGTTCTAGTAAGCTCTTAGTTATAGCTTTAGTGCTATAAGAGTATATTTAAACTCCTAAGGTCTTTATTATAAATAATTAACTTTATATAGCTTTTATTACCTTTCTCTTTACTAAAGTCTTGTTTCCTATAAGGATTAAAGGCTTAGAAGGGTAATTTAGCTATATCTTTAAATTAGGATTAATAAAGACCTAGATTCTATCTTTAATAGCTCTTACCTTAACTATTTTATACTATAAGTCCTAATAGTAAGGTTCCTATAGCTTAATAGCTAGCTTATTACTTTTTAAAGATTCCTTAGATATTATAAGATATTCTATAGTGTTATTATTAAACTAATAAATAGTGGTGTTTAATCCTAGTATGCTAGGGCTGCTTAATTATAATATTAATAAATTTAAGCCTCTCTTTTACTAGGTATATACTAATTTATTTAAAGATTAAATAATTAGTTAATTTAAAGAGAAAAGTACTAATTTAGAAGAAAAGTATAATAATTATAAACACTATATAATTACTACTATATTAGACTATAAAGCTAGGGTTTAATATAACTACCTTTATTAAGTTATCCCTCCTTATAAGAGAGTGCAAACTATAGTTTAAATACCTAAGTACCTTTACTATAGGTAGGGTACTAATATAGTGCTAAAATATACTATATAGTTATAGAGATTATGGAAAAATAACTAGCTAGGGGTGGACTCTTGTCTTAGCTAGTTGAGTAGCGAGACTATCGTGCGGCAGGGATTAATTATGCCCTTGTGGGTGTAACACTTCTGCACTAAAAGTAAGTGTGTGGAGACCCCTCTTAATTTAGCTAGTCTGGTAGGAAATTTGAAAGCTCCGGTCCTTCGGCCGCCCACCACAATGCCATCTGCCATCTGCCATCTGCCATCTGCCATCTGCCATCTGCCATCTGCCATCTGTCTCATCTCAACAACCTCCGTCCCGTCAGAACATCTCAGGACTTTGAATTCCCGCCCTGGCGACTGCTGGCGCCGCGGCCACGACTGTTGTCTCGCCCTCATCATTAGGCCCCCGGTGGCCTGGGTTCAAAGTCGGGTGGCCCAAGCTTGTCGCCGTCCTCGCCGTCCTCGCCGTCCTCGTCAGCCTCGCGCAGCCGCCCCTCCCCTCCCTCACACGTAGGTAGCTTCGCAGGTTCCGTCACCTCTCATCGTCTTCATCCGAGATATCAGAAAAAGATGGCGACGCCTTTAACCGGCGGCGACATGGCAGCGGCCACGGCGCATCCTTCTTCTCTCAAGTCCTCCACTTCTTTTCTACATCTGCCTGCTGAGACTCAGCGCGAGATTGTTACTCATGTAAGGCTTCCCCGGCTATCCATCATCATCTACCTCCACATCTGCCACTTCGTCGCATTCATTTACTTCACGTCTGCGCACTGGAGGCACGGAATATGTCAGCTCTTTCACTTTTGGGGTTGCCATAGTCACACCACAGAAATCTTGCTGACCATCTATCTGACTTATCTGTCGCCGCGAAAAAAAAAAAAAGTGTTCGCAAAGCGACCTCATATGTCTTGCCCTCGTATGTAAACGATTCCATGAACTGGCTTCTGCCCAGCTGTATCGCAACTTTCACATAATATTTCCCGACGACGACGATGCCAACTTCGATTCGCCCGTTGACGGCCTGGCTGGTGGTCTCGACACCTTCACAACTAGTGAATACAACTATGCTAAACACCTCAAGGACCTTTCAATGGACACCTTGAGTCCTGGGGTCAAGGGTGAGCAGTCGTACCAACCATACCTGTACAGTGCCAGCTGCGGCAAGTTTCTCAACACCTTGCTACATCTGACTCTGAAGCGAGCGCATTCTTTGGAATCCTTTCGGTAAGCACGGCTATTGACACCACCTTGAGCACAACCGTCGAGTGGGTTTGCATGTCATGTACCGCGGCAATGCTGATTTTCCGTGGGAACGCATCCACAGATGGAACATTCGAGTTGAACTCAGTCGACCCGTGTATGCGCAGCTCCATCGCATCAGATCGCTCAAGAAGCTGCACCTTCGGTTGCAGGCCGGAGACTCTTACTACACACCACCTCCTCCGCTGCCCGTGACGGCTGATCTGGATCCGCCCCCTCAACCAAATGGCCACTGGCAGGACACGATCCCGCCTATGCAGTCGTACGGTCCGCCGATTCCGTCGTCGACTCCCATCAGTGGCATTCCACCTCTTGGACCACCACCGGCATTGTTACCGCCCTCGTCGAGGCCCATGCTGAAGAGCGGAGGTGGCCAAAAATGTGCCAAAAATGTCGAGCCGTCTACCCTGTCTGGCTTCAAGGGCCTGCAAAGTCTGTCCGTCCTGGACATTGATAACCTGGAAATCCTCGGCGAATTGCGAGCCTGTGTCAAGAATTCCTTTTCCACACTCAAGGAGCTTCAGCTGTCCTTATCCACTACCCTGGCTCAACAGGCTCGAAAGCCACCACAAGACTCCGATGCCGATGACTCCGACATTGAGGACGACTTCCAAACGGCTCCCCAGCCAGAAAATGCTGTCGACTACAACGGCACTGGACCCGCGAAAGTGTTCCGCGCACAAGAAGAGCGGAAACTCCAAGAATTGATTCTCGCGAGGATTTTTGACATCCAAGACCACACTCTGGTGAAGAAAGCTCCGTTACAAATGAACGCCCACTCAAGCTCAATAGCAACAGGAATCTGGAGGCAACTACCATCACAGACTCCGCAATTCGCTCTGGAGACCCGCGCGGCGAGTTTGTGGAATCTTTAACAACAGTCTCGACTCGGTTGATGAATGCCCTGAACGGGTCTCGACACTTTACAATTTCGCAGTATGAAACTCTTGCAATCATCGAGAAGGCGGCCCGGAAATACGTGGATAGCGGGTCCAAGCCCGCCCTCTCAAAGCGCGATACCAACGACACAATGGCAAATGAGGGAGAGGCATCCAACAATAGCCTTCACCAAGAGACACACGAAGAGACACACGAAGAGACTCAAGAGACACCCATTGACGAAACGATGCTTATTAAAGAAGACGGCCATCTACCGGAAGAAGCGGCGCTCATTGATACTGCTCCTGGTTCGCAGAGTTCGGATCACCCGGGCAAAATGTCGACCAACGACCGCAAGCCCCATAACCTGTTACAGCCCGGGTCAGATGCCTCCCCAGATGACATCGACATTGAACACCTGGAGACGATACAAGACCATCTAGCTGAATTCCATGATCCGCAATCCGCAGACCCAGCGAGATGTCGGAGTCCCCTGACACTGCGGCAAGGCCCGAATGACGCGGCTCTTCCGCGTGACGAGGATCACGGCGCTGCAGAAAGTCCAGGCTCCCTAGCCAATAAACCCAGCCCTGAAGACGGCAAACCCGAGTTTGAAATTGCCAAGGTTGATCGTGCCGCCATTACCAAAAAGCTGGCGCATCTCCATCGACTGGTCCGCGGGGTCGGACAACGAGTTTTGGAGATCCGCGACGAGAGCATCAGTGAAGGTGGTTCCATCACCGCGAGCGATCTCGATATTGAGCTGGCGCTGCTCAACAGAAGCGCTATAGAGGTATCCAATGAGATCCGCATACTCGAGTCTGAAATCGAGGACCTCATGGGAATTCCAATGAAGCGCTCAGGCGGAACCACGAAACAGAGCATAGACGCGTACAAGCGAAAGACGAGAGGAATGTCCATCGAGACGCTCAGGATTTGCCTGATTCCAGTAAAGGCCTCTGTATTGTCACAAGCAATCGACATGACCTGCATCAAGGACTTGACCCTCATCAACGTCGGTAACCAGGCACCGATCTGGTCAATGCTGGCCAAGGAGCAAAAGAACCGACCGCTGGCTCTTCGAAGCGTCTTCACCGATCACGTGTCAGCTTCGTTCTTGACATGCATGGCGCAGCTGCCGGTACTCGACGATCTGTTCATGCTGGAGCGGGGTCTCAAGCATAAGCCAGAGAGCTTCGCTCCTCGATCGGCGACATCAATCGACCAGATCCGCCGACTGGTGCTAAAGAAGCACATGCCCACATTAAAGCGGCTGATGATCAAGGATGATTCCAACGGTCCCAATTGGGATGCCAACGAGAAGACCATGATTCTCATATGTACTCGAGGTGTTCAACTTGAGGAGCTCGCCCTGAGCATGAACATCCATGCAGTGGTGAGTTTTTATCCGTCGGCGCCCACCCCCCTCCCTCCCCCTTTTTTTGTTTTTTTGACGAATTTCATTTGCCATCATGTACCACGGATCCCGTCGCTGACTACTCAACGAATCATACATAGCACGCTTTCATGCAGTACTTTTCTGGTCTAGTCAACCTCCGGGCCATCAACATCCTCCACTTCAAGAACAACGACACATGCATCTGGGTCATGAGAGAGATTTTGCGATTCATTGTCGACAACCTATCGCACCACCCCGAGCTGAAGCTGGAATGGATCGCCACCGAGGACGACCGCGTCGATAGAGTCATCAGACCATCCGAGGCATCTTCAGAGTCCCGCTCGCAGGTGCCACTGAAGCGGACCAAGGACAAGGGCAAGGACAAAGCGCACGTGTCCCCAAGCAGCCCTGGATCTGCAGAGTACCCCCTGTTACCGATGGAAGCTCTCGACTCTGACTCGGAAAGCGACGACGATAGTGTGGACAGTGGCTCTCGCCTCAGGTTCAAGACCATTGGCCCGCTGCAGTTTTATGATGTCTGGGGCGTCAAGATTTTCGACAAGGAGATTCGCAGCGGCAAGCTGTGAGGCGCGAGGCACGAGGCGTGAGACGTGAGGCGTGAGGCGTGGACAAGGGGAGCGCCGTGAAAGTGACTAACTGCCTTGGTCGATATTATCACATGGCGCCGGCCGCCGGCGTGCAAAGAATGCGGTGGCGCTTCGCTTCGCTGCGCTGTGCGGCTCACGATCTACCAGGGGCGACATGATGTATGAACAGGTTTTCGAGACGGCTAATTCGGTGCGGAAAAATGGCGCCTGCAGCAGCTAGTTAGACGTGTATATAGGGAGCGGGGCGCTCGGTGTTCAGGACAAGCGAGTTCAAGAAATGCATTTTCCTGTCCTCGGATTCACCTTTTTTTTTTCTCTGCTTTCCACCTGAATGGATGCGTCATCTTCCAAGGTGACGCTCAGACGTCGGCCCGTGAACAACGCCTAATGACGTCGAGTGAATTCAGCCGTGTTCCAAAGTTCATCCCATGCCGCCCTCGTCCAATACCTCCTGCCCCCCATCAGGAGCCGCGCAACTGAGTTCTACCGGCTCCGGGATGCGCGCTTCTTCGCGCAGTAGTTGGTAGTTGGTGCCAATTCCACGGCGCCAGCGTTGCGGAGAACAAAACAACCCGATCGGATCGTCCCTCTCCTGCGCGAACCCGGGCCAATCAGAGCGGGGATTTGCGTCGGATTGGGAAAAAAAAAGAAGGAAACCCACTTGAAGGCGCGACAATGACATTCTATGCTACGCTGTCATGATTCTCCATGGACCATGTTTTTCTCGTTCGGAGCGCCCATTCCGAAGTTGAGTGATTGTTTGTCGTGGTTCCGAAACTGCGGCCAGGGGAAGCGAGCAGCCTCCTAAGTGGAAACTGCTTACGGACTTGCGTCGCAGAAATAACGGCACGGACGGCATCTGGCAGGGATGGGGGGCCGGGTTCCTGCTCAGCCTTGAATTGGTGGCGCCGTGACAGGCATATTTGTCCTTGTTATTAGTATGTACATAAGCTGGAGCAGGGGGGGGGTCATGCAGTTCCATCTAATTCGTACATGACCTTGTCTCGAGAGAAGTTTGATTTCCCGCTGAAGAACAAGGGAAACAAGTTGGTGCATCCTCTTCAGCCGGGCGATGCTGCTGTCCCCCGATGTCCGTGCTGTCGCCCTGTGTAACTACTGACGAGCAAATTGGGAGTCGGGAGATGGGGGAAAAATAGTTACTTCTAGGTTGTCCCCAGCGGTGGGGTCGATAAGATGAGGCGCAGCGCGCGATTTCGTGTTCAAACCCGAAAAAGAAAATCAGGACGCCGTGATGCGGGACGGCATCGATAATGTTAGGGGCAGGAGAGAGGGGGGGGGGGGGGGCATGACGATATAATTCGCGAACCGCCCCTATTCGTGGTTCGGAAAAAAAAAACATTTAATCGGGTAGTAATTTTCTAGCTACTATAGCTGCGTTATCGTATGGTATCGTATTGCGTCTAAAGCCGACGGGGCCAAGAGTCGCGAAGGAAGAACAAGGTGAAATCGTTGCATCCTCCGGCAACGTAACGTCATGGGAAACACGGCGCTGCTCCTGGCCACGCTGGGAGCCGCGTCGATTGCGCGGGCGGCGACGAGCAGTAAGTTTTTCGATTTGACGCGTCAAAGGGACGGAAAACGACAAATCACCGCTCTCAACTTCTCGCTGACTCAAGGCGCAATTCGCCCCCCCCCAGAGCCCATCGCAATGACAGAGGCCAACGGCTTCGACGCCCTGGGCCAGTGGTTCGACGGCGTCAAGTTCCTCAAGCAGAAGGAACCCGGCGCAGAACATGTAAGGGACGCCAAGAGCAAGAGCATCGGCATCGTCGGCGCGGGACTGTCCGGGTTGACGACACATCTCCTCCTGAGCCAGGCGGGCTTCGTCAACGTGCGCATCCTCGAGGCGAGCAACCGCCTCGGCGGCCGAGTTCACACGCAGTACTTGACGGGCGGGCCGGGCCATTACTCGTACCAGGAGCTCGGCGCCATGCGACTCCCCCTCAAATACATCGACCCAGACGGCAAGCGGAAATACAACGTCTCCGACACGCAGCTCGTCTTGGAGCTCATCAACGAGGTCAACGGGATCAACGAGGCCAGGCCGGACCTCAGGGTCGACCTCATCGACTGGATCGAGCACAGCGACAACGGTCTGCGGTACTTTGGCGGCATCCGGACGGCCAACGGTCTCCCGCCTACCAAGAAGCAGGTCAAGGACGACCCGCGGCTCTCCCCGCCGCCCGTCAGCATGGATGCCGAAACAAAGGCCACGAACAAGAAGCTCGAGGACAGCCTGCCCGGCAACGGCTTCATGGTCCGGATGGCCAGGAGCATGTACAAGGCGCACAGGGAGTGGACGGACAAGGGCCTCGGCGGCGAGCCGGGCGACCGATGGTCCGAGTTCGCCTTCATCTCGCAGTACCTCAAGGGCAGCCTCAACAGCACCGACGTCCTCGTGAGCGGCCAGCAGGATCCCCAGGGCAGTTTCTGGGAGGGCCTGTACGATCGCTTCTACGACAGCGCCTCCTCGTGGGCCACCGTCGACGGGGGTCTGAGCCGCCTCCCCGAGGCCTTCCGGCCCCTGGTCAAGGACAGCATCCGCTTCAACACCAGGATCGAGCGCGTCGGGTACGCCGACGGAAAGGTCACGCTGCGGTACAAGAACAACGGCTTCAGGGACGCCGGGTTCCAGGAGTCCACGCACGAGTACGCCATCATCTCGGCCCCCTTCACCGTCGTCCGCCAGTGGCGTCTGCCCGACATTGGCGTCACCATCAAGAACGCCATCGATAATCTGATCTACGACACCAACTGCAAGGTTGGGCTGGAGTACTCGGAGCGCTTCTGGGAGAAGATGGAGAACCCCATCGTCGGCAGCTGCAGCACTCTTACCGACATCCCCGGCATCAACCAGGTCTGCTACCCATCCTACAATCTCAACGCGAGCGGTCCGGCTACCATCATGGGCACCTACATCGACGGGTCGTCAAACCATGAAATCTCGAGGATGCAAACCATGTCTGACGAGGAGCACGTCCAATATGTGCTGGACGCCATGTCCGAGATCCATGGGGAGGAGACCCGGAAGCTGTATACTGGCAAATGGGCCAGAAAGTGCTGGGCTCTGGATCCCTTCGCCGCCGGCGCTTTTGCCAACCCTTCGGTCGGGCAGCACGAACTGTACATGCCTCAGTATCTTCAGGTCCACAAGAACGTGAGTAGATGGACGACTTTGCTAACCTGAACCGTTGGCCCCCCGCGGGTCGTGTATTAATTCTGTGGTACTGACCTTGTGAGACAGATGATCTTTGTCGGCGAACACACGTCCTACACGCACGGCTGGATGTCATCTGCCATAGACTCTGGCATCCGTGGCGCAGTGCAAATGATGCTCGGTAAGTTGATGCAAGGACGAAGCAAAACCATTTCGACTAACACGCCTCTGTATCAGAACTCGGCCTTGTGGATGAAGCAAAGGCAGCCGTCAAGAAGTGGATGGCGCCCTGGATCAAAATCTGACGAGTTGGTCACAGAAAAAGAAGCATCAAAATTTGTTCATTTTTCGGGGGGGGTTCGTCTTGTCTTTATGGGTAATCTGACTTTTGCTTGAAAATTTCTTTGTATTTTAAACTTACTGCTGGTATATTTGTCGCCTTTCGACAAGTAGAGACGCCCTTCTCTTCTATCCTGTCCCGATTACCGCGCAGTCCCTGCCTCCATGAGTACTGATCGGAAGCCAATGTTGAAGTAAAACTTGACAAGACAGGTAAAAGGTAAACTGCACAGCCAGTAGCATTCTGCTTTTCACCGTCATCTGCATATTTGTTTCCGCCGACGATGCTCGGCAGATGACACGCGGCAGTGTTTTGGCAGTTCTAGAAGAGCGATAATACGCAAGAGGCGACCATCTGTCGAGACTTCTGTCCTGATGCCAACTGCAAGGCATCCGTCCCGTGGAGCCATGATGAACTGATTACCTTGACAATAACTCGGCAGAGAGTGCGTCATGGACATGGCTCCATCAATGCCAAGGATCAGCTCGATGAAGGATCTCGAATCCATTCCGAACCTTGTACAAAAGACGATGAAGGCGTTGCGCTTGCGAGAGATGCATCGGGGCATGATCATGCATGGTTCCCTGGAGCTTCATCGATCCTGACAATGAGAGCATTTCGGCACGTGTCAAAACATGCTCCATCACGGAGTATACATGGACACCGAGGCCTCTCAGTCATGTAACTCATGTTGCATGAATGACGTCGCAGTTTTGGCAAGTTAAGACCAAAGTGGAGACAGTCGGGCAAAAGAAGAAGAAAAAAAGAGGCTGAACTGTGACTGGCTGACTGCTGATGGCAGCGGGCCGGGCCGGGTCTGAAAACTTTTTTGCTTTTCTTTTTTTTGCACCACTCAACGACCAGCGTGGCGGGACGTGCTGTCCGCTCCTTCCTGCTGTCTGCTCCTTCCTGCTGTTTAACACGACAACACGACATCGCGACAACGCGACAATTGGTGGGATTTCTCGCCCCTGCTCATATTACATGTATGTAATCCGTGGTCGGCATGTACGTCGGTACGTCGGTACGGATTACATATGTATGTAAGCTCAGCTCAGCTCAGCTCAGCTCCTGGCCAGGTGGCAGTGGCCGGCCCCATGCAGCAAATCCTGTTCAACCCTTCATCAACGATTTGTCCCCGACACATCCGAGGCAGAATACGGTGCTGTTGGTGCAACCTGGACCGACGTTGATCGAGGACTCGAACTCACCAAGCTGACGGGTAACACCGATGCTGCTATGCTGCCTGTGGCGTGCTGAAAAGCCCTTGTTCGTGTTTGTGTAACGGTTGAATCGTCCTCGACGACAGACATCGCCGTCACGTCGCACATAAAAGTCGCCCACCTGACTTTGGAACGACTCGGAGTCGTCAGAGTCGACCGACCTGGTCGTATTACGGGACCAACAGGACCAGCAGGACCAGCAGAACCAACAATACTCCAACCTCGTTTTGTATTCATCTACCGAGTATTTCCGACAAAGATACCCCCCCCCCTCGTCTGGTCCGCCTTCTCCCAATCCCCGACATGCCATTGCCCCCTCCGCCATGGGCTACTCAGGCAACCCAAGCACCGGCGTCACAGATGCCAGCAGGCAAACCCGCGCCATAGTCGCATTCGTAGCGCTGGCGCTCTACAACGCTCTCGAGCTCAACGTCATCGTCTTCACCACCTTTCGGCGCTTCAAAGGCCTGTACTTCTGGAGTTTTCTCGCCGCCGCCAACGGCATCATACCACACTCGATCGGCTTTCTTCTCAAAAACGTCGTCGGGTCCCAGGACTATGGCCTGTACATCACCCTCGTCGCCATCGGATGGGTGCCCATGGTCACGGGACAATCCCTCGTGCTCTACTCGCGACTGCATCTCATATTCTGGAATGACGCCTGGCTCCGCATCATCTTGGCCATGATTGTCGCCAACGTCTTCGTACTTCATGTCCCCATCATAATCCTCATGTACGGGGCCAACAGCTCCCAACGCAATTCGTGGGTCCAGCCTTATATTGCCTACGAGAAAGTCCAAGTCACCGTGTTTTTCCTGCAGGAACTCATTATCTCCGCCTTCTACATCAAGTCGTGTTTTTCCTTTTTCGACACCCGGGACAGCCTGTACGGCGATGCTGTGCCCAAGATGCGCCGTCACCTGCTCCTGGTCAATGTCTTCGTCATTCTTCTCGATGTTCCCATATTGTGCTTGGAGTACACGGACTTCTACGACCTACAGACCGCCTACAAGGCCCTCGTGTACAGTGTCAAGTTGAAAATGGAGTTCAGGATACTGAATCGGTTGGTGGAGATGACCAACGAGAGGCATGCCGTCGATCCTTTTCGCGACAACTCCGTGTCGAGCAGTCAGAGACCATGCCGATGACGAGAGTGTATATTAAGTACCCTGTGAGAAAATGAAGAAGAGTCTTTTCGCGGAATGTTCTTTGTTGACTGCGTGACTGGCATATTTCCCATTGTTGGCGTGTGCCACACTTCTCGGAGATTGGCCTGGGGAAATCAACGAACCCACCGTGTTCCGTCGTCGTTGGAGAAGCTGTCCGGTCTTGACTTTTGATATGCAATGTTTTCCCGTGTCACTCTGGCGATGACCTTTGTGGTGGGCGGTCCTGCCATGCAAGGCGACGACGTTCCTGGGTGTCGAATGCCCGACTTCTTCAACAAGACGTGGAGACGGGCGGGCCAATAACGGATTTTTTTTTTTTTCGTTACACTACGTGTGAACATATAGTAAAGGGAAATCAAGGTGCTTTTGTTCTTCTCTTCTTTTCCTCTTCCTCCCTCTCACTACATCTCTACATGTATTGTGTAATGGTGCGGGCGAGACGGTTGGTTCAAAGGTGGGGAGAAAGCGTACATAGAGCTCGGGCGCGCATGAATCATGATTGACTTCAGGGCCTCGACGTTGCAGCACATTCATGCTGAAAAAGCCCCGTGTCTACCGGCCCCCGCTTGGCAGAACCTGTGGCAGCACGACTCGCTCCCTATTAGGTAATAGCCTCTAGCCCTCGTGGGCAAACCAAACCATTATTATGTATTAGGGCCAACCCGACGACACCAAGGCGGTGCCCACCCATCATGTCGCTCGGCAACCCACCGTCTCCGAGGCTGCAGCGCAACGTGTGGTCGCTGGTGCGGCCTGGGAAGAATGCTCCGCGTCCCGAACCACGACAAGATGCAAGAAAGAGAAACTTGGGCAGAGCGCGATGCACGACGCTCGATGCACGACGCTCGATGCACGGGATTCCAGCAGTTAACATTGGTGATTGCAGCACCGGGTGTAGCGACGGGCGACGGATAACTCGTCAATCAGCTAGCTGGACAATGGACAACGACGTGACATGCACAGTCACTGTACACACACCACTGTGCATGGCCAGTGGACAAGTCAGCCATCTGAACGGGCCCATCTTCCCCCATTTCCCCCGTGCCCTTGGGGCCTGCCCTACATGTAGTGTATTCTGATGGGTCAATTGTTGGGCTCTTGAGCAGCCGGGGCCGTGCCAGACGCTAATTACAGCGCCCAGTGCTGCCGCAGCTCAGCAGAACTCGCCCCCGTGTCATCCCCAGATCTGCGCACCGAATGCCGTATGTGTACGCACGCGGCGGCTGCTTCGCTGCTGGCCCAAACTTATCGATTCCCGGGCCACCACAGTGCGCCCTGCACCTCGCTCGTCGTTCTTCTTTTTCCCCCATCGTCGACAACCACCACAAACCACTTCCGTCCTGGTCCGTCATCATCCATCTCTTCATCTGCCTGCGACAACAACTCCAAACCCAGCGACGATCCCATCAATATACCGGTTGCTCAACAACCTCGCCCCGTCCCCCGACTGCCGGGGAAAAGCACCTCAGAGGCATGTCGACGCCCACGACGGCCGTGGCCTCGCTCCCTCACTACCACCACGCACACGCTCATCATAGCCACGCCGGTCACGCTCACGGCCACCACTCGCACCACTCGCACCACTCGCACCACTCGCTCCAGCACCACCACCAACACCATCTCCACCACCCGACGCCGACGTCCGCAGCCGCAAATTATCGCTCGACGGCTGCCAATTCTCTATTGCATCCGTCAACCCGTCCGTGCCAACATCTTCGTCGTCTTCGTCAGGCACGGCACGTCTCTTGCCCTTTTACCAGCCCGTGAGCCACGCTGCCAGCCATACTGCCAGCCATACTGCCAGCCATTCCTCGTCGGATGACATTCCCCAGAACCACAACCTCCAACCACCGCCGCCGGTCTTGGTCACCCCTCCCCACGGCCACTATCTACATCGCGATCACGTCGAGCCCTCGATTCCGACAACGCCCCGCCACCACATCGACCACAACTACCACTCGTCTGCAATGGCCAGCGGAACGGCCACAGCTACTGCAACGGCCCCTGCCGCTGCCGCTGCCGGGGCCGTGACCGACGATCCCCCCTCGCGGAAACGCCGTCGCTCCCGCGAGCCCGACTGGAATACTTTTTATCGAAATGGTTTGCCCAAAGAAATCATCGTCATCGATGACACCCCCGAGCCGGAAGCCAAAGCCAAAGCCAAAACCGGTCGAACGTTGCCATCGTCAAACGCAAACAGCGTCGCCCCGACGGGTGCTGCTTCCTACCATGCCAATGCTACCGCTGCTGTTCGCCAGCCCGTGAAGCGAAGACGGCGAGACGACGCTGCCCCTGGCTACCACGTACAATATGTGGGCTCCCACACAAAACAGCCGTTGCAAAACGCAAAATCCACCGTCTCTACTCTCTCGAGTGACCGCACAAACTCCGTTCACAACACCACTGCGCCCACGTCACTATCGTCCAACAGTCAATATGGGGGGGAGGCAGCTCCCGCTCCTCTCAAGCGCAAGCGGACCACCCGTCAGCAGACCGCCAACGATGCAAAACGCCGGGACATTGACGGTCTAGGTGGCCCATTCCTCACATACAAACCGCCACCGCTGCCGCCGAAAAAGGTTTCCGATGTTCACGTCCGAGTCGTACATGACGTGAGTTGCTCCAGATTCTTCTCCCCCCCTCCCCCCTGCTATCCCCTGTCATCCCCTGCCATCCCCTTTGCCAGCCCAACAGCCTGCCTCTCGGCGCCTCTCGGCACTAGGGCTTCCGTTTCCAGCCGGGCACCACCAAGTGTGACGGCATGCCATTCCTCGTGGAAAACATGATGCTAATGCAGGCCGCTTCACGTAGCAGCAATATTCGAAAAATGTCGAGGTTGATGATGAGCATGGTCACTATATTGTCGTTCCTGATGCGGAGCTGACCGACAAATGTATGTTCCTCCACAGTTGCCGCCTCTTTTTTTTGTTCCTCCCTGTCCCACAATGCCAACTCTTCAAACGCTCATGCATCTTTTAGACAAAATCAGTCGTCTTCTTGGCCAAGGAACTTTTGGCAAAGTAGTCCAGGCCCGCGATCGGAAGCGAAACGAGGCCGTCGCGGTAAAAATCATCCGGTCGGTGCAGAAATACCGCGATGCATCGAGGATCGAACTGAGAGTCCTGGCCACTCTGAAAGCCAATGACAATGAAAACAGGAACAGATGCATACACTTGAGGGACTGTTTCGACTACCGCGGTCATATCTGCATCGTCATGGATCTCCTTGGCCAAAGTGTCTTTGACTTTCTGAAAGGCAATGGTTTTGTACCTTTTCCTAACAGCCAGATTCAAAACTTTGCTCGTCAGTTATTCACGAGCGTAGCCTGTGAGTCCAAGCACCCGCGCCGACCATGTCGTGCGACAAAAAAAAAAATTTAACTAATGGTCATGATGAACGATAGTCCTGCATGATCTCAATTTGATACACACCGACCTCAAACCTGAAAACATCCTCCTGGCAGACGACACCTACCAGACCTTCACATACAACCGGAAAATACCCTCCTCCTCCACCACCATCAACAGGCAAGCTTCGCAACGTCGAGTCTTGCTCAACACTGAAATCCGGCTGATCGATTTCGGGTCCGCCACCTTTCAAGATGAGTATCATTCGTCTGTGGTGTCGACTCGGCACTACCGAGCGCCCGAGATCATCCTGGGACTGGGGTGGTCATTCCCTTGCGATATTTGGAGCATTGGCTGCATCCTGGTTGAATTCTTCACCGGTGATGCGCTGTTCCAAACGCACGAGAACCTGGAGCATCTGGCCATGATGGAGGCCGTCGTTGGCTCGAGGATAGACAGCCATCTCGTGCAAACGGTGAACAAGATGTCTGCGAGGAGTGGTGGGAATCCGGCGTCCAAGTAAGCACAGAGTTGTCCACCCACCCACCTTTCGGCAATTGTGAACAAAATCAGCCTTTTGCTAACCCTGTATAGGTACTTCAAACGCCTCAAGCTGGACTATCCCGCTCCAGACACAACGAGGGGATCAAGGAGATTTGTCAAGGCCATGAAGCACCTCAATGTACGCCTCTTTGTACTGGTGGATCACGTCCAACCCGACAGCCTGCTAACAAATGAATCAGGACATTATTCCGTCAAACAACCCATTCTTCAAACAGTTTCTTGATTTGCTTCGAAAAATCTTTGTTTACGACCCTGCGCAGCGCATCACTGCGAAACAAGCCTTGAATCACCCGTGGTTCAAAGAAGTCGCCCAACCGGATGATGGTACCGAAGCGGCCAAAATTCGACTGGAAAGAAAACGACTCGAACAGGAACATGCTCGCTACCAACACTATGCGAGCTAAATGGAATTCTCTTGCCGTCCACGGAGATGGAATAAACCAGAAGAGAGAGAGAGGAAGAGAGAGAGAAAGAGAGAGAGAGAGAGAAAGCCATCGCAAACACAGCTCCCCCTTTGTACGGGTTCCCTATGTACTTTCCTTTATTCCATAATGACCATCTATGAGCATGAAAACGGGAGTTTTGACGGCCGTCTTTCCGTCGCGTTTCATCCGAGGAGGGGAGCATTGTCTACATGGGCCGCGTATTCTTGTTATACTTGTTGATTTTGGTATCCCATTTCTTGGGCCGGACGGACGAATGGACAGCATGAATTTCCAGGAAGCAGCAGATTGGCTTCTATCGCGGCACTATGTACCGGTACACAGTATGTTGTTTCGATTGTATGTTCGTCTTCAAACAAGGACCATGTCAAATATCGGCGCGCACGTCTTTTCCATGATGTGCGAGAGAGTCCTGGGGTGCCGAGCAATGAATGCATGGCTAGATGTAGCTACGTTGCGGATGCAAAAAGAAGGTGACTTGAGCGAATTGCATCTCATCGGACATGAGGGCATAGTTTTTTTTTTTTTTTTTTTTTTTTTTTTTTTTTCAGTTTGTCTCGTCGCGTACAAAATGCGTCTGCTCATCAATGCCTATGTATCGTGAAGTTGCGCGGCGCGTCGACATGTTCTGCGGAGCCATCTCTGGCGGAGGATGCCGACGGACTCGGCTGTGGGAGGACCAGAGGATCGATCCGGCTGGAAGTCGTGATGTGCAATCTGTCGATGTGCTGAGGAGTCCGCGGAACGCACCCGTAGACTCCACGAGTGGAAAGTGTCTGCTTCGTCGGGATGAGCGCCCGAAATACACTTGATAATATTACCTCGGTAGTAAGGGTTTCGCGTTTCAAAGCCTTTGTGGATCAGCATCAGGATCAAGTGCCAGGTTCGGCGAACATCCCGACGGCCCGGGACGGCTCGGGCCGGTGGACAAGTCGGTAGACGTCCCCCTTGCCCATGTACGGAGTGATACGGACGCACTCCGTGGTGATACACTTCAGTGGTGCCTTTGCGCATGACTCATTGTAAATCAATGGCAAGCGGACAGTGCCATGCGTCGTTCAACCCGGGAGAAGCGGATCGTTTGTCGCGACGGGGTGGGACGGGCAAGGAGACCAATATGTACATGCACGGACTATGGCATGGGAACAAGGGGTGTGTTTCTTGCACGCTGCAATTCGTTTCACGGCATTCTTCAACATTCACCAACAAGTCCACAAGCAAATGCATCTTAATATTGTTCGGCCCCCAACAAAGGGTCCGCCCACCGCCCACGCTACAAATTAGCTTTCACACGTCAGCACCGTTCCGTGGGCATCATTGTCGCATTGTCTCACTGCCGATAACCGGAATTCCGCGGTATTACTCCTGCTTTTTCCCTGCACCCTCGGGCTCCCACCCGGGCTTTGCCATCTCAAAGCTCTTGAAATCGAAACCGGGCGCGACAGAGCAGCCGACCAGTGTCCAGTCGCCCAGGGACAGGGCGTGCTGCCACTCCCCGCGCCCCACGATGACCTGTGGCCTCTGACCTTTCCAGACATCAGGGCCGAGAACTACATGACGGACAGGCTCGCCATCGTCCCGGGACAGCGAGAGCTGCAGGGGCGCGCCGGCGTAGTAGTGCCAGACCTCGACGGCGTCGAGGACGCGGTGCCAGTGCGATAAGCCTGCCTCGCCCTCGAGAAGGTAGTAGATGTAGGTGCTTGCTGCGCGGCCGTCGGCTGAGGCTGCCGGGTCGCGAAATGTCTCGACAAAGAAGCCTTTCTCTGGATGGGGTACGAGGTTAAGCGCGGCGATGACGTGCTTGGCCGTGCGTGTCGTGGCCATGGCGGACGGTTCGAAGGGGATTTTGTGCTCAGTATTAGGAGGTGGGAGGGATTATATTTGGAAAAGTATTGGTCGACGGCGGTTGAGGACTATCAGAGCAATGCGTACGGATTAGGAGCTTTTTAATCCGTAGTAGGAGTTGCGGGGGGGCAAGCAGAGGTCTGAAGTCTCAAGTCGTGACCAACTTGCCAAGTCTACTGACTCCACTCCACCGGGCAAGGCAAGTCAGCAGGAGCAGGCAGGAGGCAGGAGCCACCAGACCAAACCTGCCCTGCGACGACGATGCATTCCATCACATCACATCACAAGAAAGAACGGTGACGAGACTTTTTGAACCATGTCAACCTTCAAAGGGCCAAGTCAACCTTGCGGGGAGGGCAGCCTTGCATGAAGCGTGCGGAACAGAACGGGACGGTTATACAGTAAGAAGACGGTGCGAGACGGTGCGAGACGGTGCGAGACGGTGCGAGACGGTGCGAGACGGTGCGAGACGGTGCGAGACGAAAGCCAGTGAGTCGCATTCGGGGCGAGCCGGTGACGAGCTGACCAGAGTGAGACCAGAGTGAGACCAGAGTGAGACCAGACAGATACGATATTCATACACGATAATAACGCCACGACGGCCTCCATGTCTTCATCTCTTCCCGAATTAGAATCCGAAACCTATGTACGCATCCACAGTGCAGCTGCAATGCCAGCTTTCCCACCTGCCTAACCATATTACGCAGCATCGCCGTCCAATGCTACCTCGACGTGGCGACGTTCCCTCGCGCCTTCTATTACCTGCTTTGGAGCCGCGGCCATAATATTATTACAGCCATACTCCGTACATATTACTCGCCGACGCTGCCGTTGCATGATGCATCTGGCTCGGTCTGGTCTGGTTGCTGCGTGCTGCGTGCTGCGTGCTGACGGCCGCGACGATCAGTTTTCGCCAACCGGCATTCATGGACCAGATTCCCGGTCGAGTCCCGGCACCCTTGCCTCCCCCCCCTCAAAGATAGACACACTGAATTAGCGACGGCATCTCCTCCTGCTCCGGATCTCAAACAATGTGGACAAAGATCAAGACAGTCTGGTGCATTCAACAACTTGTCGCGTGTGTGCCACCTTTCATCGCACAACGTACCAAGCCTCATCCAACGGTGCGGTACGTAGGCAGGTAGGCAGGCAGCATAAGAGCTGCCATTGACTGCAATAGAGAAATAGCCGTGCCTCTCCGCGCTGGCTTGCTTGTTTCAGATTCGGCCCGTTCCCACTCGATCCCTTCCTACAGACTTTCAGTTCTCCCAATTGCAGCAACCCGAGAGCATAATACATATATCACCAGTACAGCAAGTTCGGCCTTGATAATAATCACGAGGATACAACTCCATAGGTGGGCCCCGTCGGCGCAGAGGCTAGAAAATGTACGACATCAAGCAAGACTTGCCCATGTCCATGACGATGGCCGCCTTCATTGGCGTCGCGTGGTACATCGGGGTGGAGATCAACATATCCTTATTCCTCCTCTTCAAGCGACGCCAAGGGTTGTACTTTTGGTCATGCGCTCTCACCTCGTGGGGCGTCATTCTACAGCCGCTGTTCATCATTCTCGCCGACTTTGGTGTGTGGAATGATGCGGTGCCATCCGTCACCATGATTTATCTGACATGGTTGATCATGGTCATTCCCCAGAGCTGGGTCCTCTACTCACGCTTGCATCTGCTGATGCGCACGGCATCGGTCCTGAGAGCCATCAAGTTCGTCTTGATATTCAATTCGATTGTGTTTTCACTATCGACCATTGTCATCGGCATATTGGCTGTATGTGCTCCATTACTTTGTCATTTTGAAAACTAAAGGGGGGGCGTGACTCGTGAGTGAGATTTGCTGACAGTGGCTTCCTCCTTGGCGTAGCAATCGACGAATGTAAATCCGGCCCTTTCTTCCTTCAACCTCGTCTGGGATCGTGTTCAGCTCTTCGTCTTCTTCGCCCAGGAAACAAGCCTCAGCATCCTGTACATATTTCAGACACGCACATACTTGCGCGGGCGATCTCCACTGCGAGAGCGGTCATGGTCTACGCCATCTTCCATGGCTGGCCACGAGCACCAGTCGCAAGCGAAGGAACAGAAAGCGGTGCTGTGGCACCTCATTTACGCCAACACTCTGATCATCGTGCTCGACATTGTACTTGTTGGCATCCAATGTGCCAACCTTTTCCTCCTGCAAGGGGCTTTCAAGCCGTGCGTGTATGGCATCAAGCTCAAAGTCGAATTCGTCATTCTGAACCGCCTCATCAATATCATCCAACAGCCTGCAAGTGGGGGAATCTACATCAGAAGCGAACCCGAGATCAATAGCGGCCCGAGAGAGAGCGAAGGGCATGGTGCGAGAGACAACAGCAAGAAGTCGAGCGTGGACCCGGCGGGAGACATTGATGGCTTCCAACTGGCAGAAGGGGGGCATGGGCATCGCCTGAGGTCTCGGAGTATCGAGAGCCTAGCTCCAATCTGCTACCTGAACTCGAGGCAATAATGCCGTCGGTAAAAATAAGAAGAACGGCGACAAATGACGACGAAAGGATTGGGAAAAGTCGTGTAAAAGGATAGGTATTTTTTTTTCACACAAGACTCGCAACTGATGACTTGATTCATAGTTTCATGCACCAGACTCTGTAAAGACCATATACCCGCACCGCTTCCACATCAACCGGTGCATCAGCAGGACCCTCTGGGCTTCCAACCCGGGGGCGCCAGAAGAAAGCCGCCCGTAGTGAAGCCCGGCGCAACTAGAGAAGGAGATTGCGCGTCAGTCATTGATGCCACGATATACAAGAAGCAAGAACTCACCCGTGGTGCCCACCAACGTCCACGACCCAGCAGACCGTGCCCGCTGCCACACATTCCCGGGAACCACGACCTGCGGCGCCTGTCCATGGAAGATGTCCGGGCCAAGCACATGCTCCGCGACGGGCGCGCCGTCATCCCGCGACAGCGACAGCGTAAGCGGTGCCCCGGCATAGTAATGCCATACCTCTGCGGCGTCGACGCGGTGCCATCTGGAATAGCCCTCGGCCCCCTCGAGAAGGTAGTAGATGAGGGTGCTGACGGAGCGGTTCCCTCCGCCGACGACCCTGCTCGGGTCCTCGAACGTCTGCGCGTAGAAGCCCCCTTCGGCGTTGGGCGCGAGCCGCAGGCGGTCGATTACTTGGCTGGCGGAGCGCGCGTCAATCGGTCCGGCGTCGGGGTCCGTGGCTGCGGCAGCGGCGGCGGCGACTGCGGCTCCGAGGGGGAGAGCGAGCGCTGCCATGTAACACGGCGTCGGCAGGAGCATGATGGGCGGTGCGTCTGCGTTTGCGATGACTTGTTGTCGGCGTTTGATACAAGGAGAATGCAGGGTGGGCACGACATTTTCTATATGTTTTTTTAAATTTCTTCTTTTTTTTGTCTCTAGCGATTATGGCGTGGATTTCCAATTTTGGTCCGCGGCCATGCCATGCGCTTCCCCACTTGCTCACTTACTCACGGGGCTCCCCCCCCCCCCAATTATTTACATGCCGCGGCTACGGATCCGTACGGATTATCTGCTGGAGTACATGTAAGCGTCGGCGGCCCACCTGTTCGGGCCGACCGCGGCGCGGGTAGCGTGGGCCCGTGTCACGTGGTGTCCGCCCCCTCGCGTAAATCGCGCAGTGGGCCGATTCCCTCGATACCTTTCTTTCCTAACGTACATAGACTGCGGACTATTCTAGAATAGATGAAGAAGCCAATACCTACATGTATGTATTTCTTCGGTCTACCCCTGAAAACCCTAGTAGGTTGCCTGTGACACCGATGCCAACGGCCGTAATCAGCTACAAGTAGCACTACTTAGAGAGCTACGAGGAAAATGCACGGGGTATTTTTAAGCGCTGCTACTCCGTGGAAGAATTGTTATTCTTCCATGTAAATTATTCATGGTCACAGTTACATAGGGTCCCTGTTCGTCCTAGCCGCTGTCTCCGTTATTTACTGCTATGCAGTCCGTAGATTTCGTACATTTGTGAATTAGTGTACGACGACAACGAGTCGAAACGCCTGGACCAAATTCGCGGTCACCAGGACGCAGCCGCGAAATCCCCCTTCCCCCCTGTCAGCGGCGGGAGTTTCCGGCCTTTACCGATCGGCAAATCCACCACCGGCTTTCTCGGCCTGCCTGGATCCAACCTCTGCTGCCTCGCCATGCATTCAATCCTCAATGTACCGCGTGGGATTCGGGCCAAATCGCGCGTGAGCCCACGTGTCGGAACAGAGGGCAAAACTCACCCACAACGAGGGCGGCACGGATGAAGAAAGAGCACATGCTCGACGTGAAACATGTCGACTCGCGTGGCCCACAAGACACACACAACAGAGTCAATAACCGCCCTCTTGTTCCTACGCAGTCAAAAGCTGCTCGAAGAAGCCGCCAAATCGGCCACCTGGATCCCGCAGATGTATCTCCAAGATCCAATGGCGCCTCAGACCATCGCCCCCACAGCAGTCCATCGACTTGTCGTTCCCCCTCGTAATGTACAGCGCAATCTTGTCGCGGGGGATGCGCTCGTGCGGAAAACACCCCACGATGTGACCGGCGATGGGCGCGCCGAACACCCAGCCATCAGCCTCGGCAGACCGCACAGCGACATCGTACAGCTCCTCTCCCGACATGCCGGGGTTCGCGTCGTACGCCCCCTTCACCTTGTTCCACATTGGCTCCAGGGCGTCGCGGAGCCTCGTCTTGGCCGCGTCGTTTCCCAGCACAAAGGTCCGCCCGAAATCAGCCTCCCATTCCTCCAGCACGGGGCCGAGGTCGACCACGACAATGTCGTCTGCCTGGATGACTCGGTCGGCGGGGTTCTCTTCAAACGGACACAGCGTGTTCGGCCCGCTCCTGACGATTCTCTTGTGCCAGTGAGTCTTGATGCCCAAGAGGTTGAAGCCCAGGTCGTAGATTTCTTTGCTGACGGCTTTCTCGCTCACCCCTGGCCGAACAAGATGCTCCTCAATCGCCTCGAATAGCTGGACGGCTTTGCTTTCCGCGTCCCGGAGATACGACGCTCGCGCCGCCTCGTCAGCGATGACAGAACTAGGTCCCGACATTGTTCTTGGGGGGGATACTAAGAGAGCGCACTTGGCGGGTACTCGTGCGTTTCAATGTCGATGAAATATTATCCCTCGAGTCGCGACAAGCCTGCCTGCCTCGTGCCGCATGGCGAAACGGTGGAGCTTGTGACTCCCAATAATCACCTGATCAAAAAGATATCGCCCAACGACGTGTCCTTGTTGCCCGATGGCGGATAATCGTCTATGACGAATTGCCTGCGCGTATGACCGTATTAGGGAAACTGAAGATGCACGTGGCTAAACGCGATATCGCACACAAAGAAGCATATGACTTTCACTTGACTGCTCTCTCTAAGAGAAGAGCTTTGATCCTTCTTTTTGTATAATGGAAAATAGATCATCCTGCTAGGGAACATCTTTTCCCGACGTCACGTGCCCCATGCACGATAAAGCCTGGCCTATAGGCTATAGGGGTCGGTCAGCTGCCATTTCCCAAAGCGTTTCCCACGTTGCTCTGTGCAATATCTTCAAAACAACCGTAGACTCACCATCGAGGTGAACACAGAACGCTGGCTTTATTCTTCTTCCTCTACGGCATAAAGCAACCAAGTGCACAATCGAAGAGAAAGAAACTGGCAGCATAATTGTATCGAAACTATAAAACGCTGCAACTCTATAGAAGATGTATGTAATATACTACAAGAACCAGTGAGCTTTCAACAATGAATTACAGCTACTGCCGGGGTCAATTCAGGTAAATATGCGCCTGGCTGGAACGTAGCGGGTTGGCAGTCAAGCAACGCTAGTAGAAGTGAGACCGTCCTCCGCCACGGGTGTCAAGCGAATCCTTGGGCTAGCTCTGCGTGGTTCGTCTTCGTCGTCATCTTTGACCCTTGACGATGCAGGGGTGAAATTCCGGCTTCTTTTCATACCCTTGTCCGACATTATCCTGGTCGTCTCGTTGCCCCCCTCGGTAGAGCACATCTTGATGACGTTACTTTTGTTGGACATCATAGGCGCTGAACATTGTGCAGTTCCATCGCATCGATCTAGGTCTGCTTTCTGTGCGTCAACATTCCCAACAGGCAGGCTAGATCCGGATGGTATAACCATTTGCTGTGACACACGTCGCATCTCCTGGTGCTCATGATAATCGACTGCTGCTGGATTCCCCGCGGCTGAGGCGGGCACGGCATGCGTCTGACCGCGGTTTTCTTTCCGGGATTTCACATCTGCACATGGCACTTTAGAAGCCCCGCGCCGACCATGAATCGGCATTGGTTGATTCAGCAAAGAATTTGTCAACTTGTCTGCAAAATCTGGAAGCGAGTTGTTGTGCATGATGATGGGATACCCTACAGCTAAAGTTGTTCTGTCAGCCTCTGTATTCCATGACTCGCTCGCATCGAAAAGCACCTACGTTCTTTCTCGCAACCCCCAATGTCTGCCGCGGTTGGTGTGTTGGTGGGCACTTTCGGGTTTACTGTTTGCTTCTCTCCGCCGTGGGGTAAGTTGCCTGTAATCTGTTCGTCTAGAAACTGACTTCCCGGTCCCACGGGGATGTAGTCCGGCATGCTTGTATCACTGTTTGATATTCTACCAATCCTAGACGTAATGCCGTTGCGCATGAGATTGCCAGCCATGCCCAGGCCCAGGTTGTCCCAGTAATCAAAATAAGCAGCACTTGTAAACAGATCGGGATTCCTAAAGCCGGGATATGCGACTGTGCCACAGTTTGGATGCGTGGCCCGCCTGTTCCCAATGATCGTCGTTGCATTTGTGAAGTTTCCAAAATCATTCATACGCTGCCCACCAGCGTTTGATTGACGCCGAGGAGAATGAGCATGTGATTCAGAGTCGTCTCCCTGCAACGTCGGAACTTCCATTTGTGCTGTATAAGGTGCTCTGCGCCACATGGAAGCGTTGGGCCACGCGATGGCTGACGATTCCAGTATATCTGCGGATATTGTAAGCGGCACGAGTTGCGTGGCAGTACAGACTACTGCTGTGTACCAGTGCTGTCTGAAGCGGTCAACATACCTTGAGGGGCATGCTGGAACGAAAAGGCAACAATGTTCTTTATCCTCTCGAACGGTGTGGTTACGGAATCGCGGGGGAAGCCCTCGCTCAGCACCACCTTGATGCGGCCCAGGTCATCTGCCGGAACCCACCAATCTTGCTGAAGGAGCTCTTCTTTGAAGCCTGGGAATTTGAGAGGTTCGAGCTCGGTAGTCGCAGAAAACGCTTTCACGGTCAGCACGTGAAAAGGCCCTTGCTCATGACGGGCTTTGACTTACCCCATGCTTGTGCGATGATATGCGGCCACGCACTCTTTGTACCTAGAGTCGTAGACCTTGGACGGTGTAAGCAGTTCGATGCCGTGTATGTTTACATCTGCTACGCAAGCCTACTTACGCCACAAGTCTTCCATCTATTAACAGCCGAGCCTCAAACTTCATGCTCTCTGGGAATTGGCTGTATGCCTGTGCAGCCTGGCTCACGACTGGCGCTGTCCAAGAGTGAATCGAGACCTGAAATGGTGACCCGGGAGGTAGGCTTGGAACAAAGCAGCAAAGTGTCGGCAAAGCAGAGGGGCAGCCGAGTTGACGAGACTCTAGATTCGAGCAAAAGTAAATTAGGGACTGCCCGGTTGAAGGAATCAGGGAGATGGACAGCGGTACCTGGATCGGGGACGACGTGACAGGCAACTTTGAACTCCTTGAGGGGAACTTTGCAGTCGTGCGGGAACAGCAATATGTCCCAATCTTCATATCGCATCTTGTTCAACAGAATAGAATATGCGTTTGACTTTTCGGATTCACTGCCCTGTGATGCTCGACGTTGACGAATGGCTCGTCGTTGTTGATGATGAAAGCAGCCCGGGATAACTCGTTGTAATAAAGTCAGAGACTACCAGATGCTGGACCATTGCGAAATTCCCGGCAAAAGTGTCAGCGCAGAGGAAGCAAACGGGCTGAGATTTGCTACCTAGACAACAGCATGGCGTTCTTGCCGGTCCAAGGTCAAAGGGCTGCTGAAAGTAGCAGCGATAAGCGAGAAGCGAGAAGCAGACTGGATTTTGCGAGAGAAATTGCCCTTCAAGTGCAGGCGTGTGCCAACTGGCCGGTTTTGTGGGTTGCGGCCGCCACTACAGTGCTTTACACCTGTCAGTCACAAGTCACGTCTGGTCAGTCAAAGCTGCTACGTGGGAATTGGATGCAGCAGTCTGCTTGGGCCCATCGACTGGAGCAGCCCAGCTTCCAAGGTTCATTCATGAAGCAGCTAGGAGATCCCACGTCGTTGCGTGCAGGCCGAAGTCGAAGATTGCCCGTGGAACTTTCCGCGATTATTGTTCCATGGCAAACACCAAGGGGGTCATGCCTCGTGACAAAGAAAAGGTAGTTCGCGAATTGAGCTACTTGGTCCGAGAAAACACATGCCGTAAGTTTGAAGGCCTCAATCAGATTCTGCCTGACATGACAACAGTAAGAGGCCGTTGTTTTACAGTTGTTCTCGTCCTCCACGCCTCGACTATGTACATCAACCTCAAACGCATTGTCAGCCCTCCGTATTTCAAGGCTCCTCGTCGCCCTCTTTTCGTGCCTGTGACACAGATTGTTAGCTACTGCAATGTGATCTTGGTTGGGCTCTTAAGCCTCAAGTACTGTACATACCCGCACAGCCCCAGGTCCGCCCAGCTCTCGCTCTAAACCGGCCTCGAATTCTCGAGGGTAGGTAGGCTGATCCGGGTACTTCAAGTATACCAGTCCTGAGACGCCCAGAAAAACCGCAACAAAAGCTCCAATCATTACTGATCCTGGGCCTGGCTTTGTCCAAGTGTACTCATGGGGTGAAAATATGCCTAGGACGTCATTGTCTTCGTGAATAGGCTCGCCAAAATTTCGACGTTCCTGAGGGTCCCACCAATTGGCATATGGATCTCTGAATTGACGCTTGATTCGAGGAGGGTTGATGTAGCCACCGTTCTATTGTCGCTTGGTTAGCCATTACTTGAAGCTTGCGACGCGGGGAGGGATGTTGGTGGCGAGCATGATAGGGTACCAACCATGCCAGGGTCGTCGGTCTCGGCCATCGTCTGGCGTTCGGGATACTTCGCATCAATGACCTTGCGGTCAGAAAGCGAGGCGGGTAGAAAGCCTCGGCGCTGAATCGTAGGAAGACATCGAGTTGCCGCAATGTTTGAGCGGAAAGTGGTTGACCGGACAATGCGTTGGGCGAGCATCTTGGGAGCAAAATAGTGAAGATATCGGCGGAAGAAAGGGATCAGCTGAGGTTGGTGCGCACCTTGGGCGAATAGATAATGTCGTCGGCGCCCAATTGCAGGTCGTGACGTGACAGTCCGTGTCAGACAGCTGTCCGTATCTCGTGAAGTTGAGCGGCTCGAATCGACCCGGCCAGCGTTCGATGCTGGATATGTCGCCTCAGGCATTAACAGCAGCATTGAGAATACAAACGTTGATTCGCGCACTAGATGATGACTACGGAGTAAGGCCAGCTTCTTCTGAAGATAAACTGGGTCGGCTCCAAGTCCAGTGGCAGACAAGTGGGGAGGAAAATCAGCTGTGGCTATGACAGCACAAGCCAAGCCAAGGTGCTTTGTGACTGGCGAAAGGGAAGGTTGAGCGCAACCATGTCATCCGCGTTTCCATTTTCTCCCCATCTCAAAAGTTTTGCTAGGAAGCCGGCATTTGCTCACGAATCTTGCCGCAGCTCGCGCCACAGGTCTCTGATCATGTGCAAAACCTGTATGAATATCCGCTGAGACGCTACGCATCCGTAGACTATAATTTCTACCCTTCAAATGCTGGCCTCGCTGAGCTCACGCCTGCTTGCGTTTCCGGGCTCTACGTTGCCATGATGCCCGAGACCGCGTCTCCCAACAACCATGTGGCCATCGAGGAATCCCAGAACCACGAAACAACCATCGCGACAGCAATTCCGCATCAAAATGACGTGGCATCCACCCAGACCAAAGCAAACGATATTTTGGATGCATCGGAAGCGGATACGCAAGCCGCTACAGACGCGCCGCTGCATACAAACGGCCACGTGCCGATGCAAACAAATGGTGACAACCTCGATCATGGAGCACAAGACGAGCGACCTGCCAAGAGGCGTCGTACGCAGGACAGCACTCCTCCTCCGACACCGTCCTCGGCGCGAAAGCCTAAGCCTATATCCCCTCCTTGGAAAAAGATCGTTGCCGATGGCCCTACCAGATTTCAAGAAAATGGCCGCCGCAAGTCGGGTCGAATCAACACGTTGCCACTCGAACTGCAGCCACCAAGCACAAAAAGATTGACACGAGGGGCCCTAGGAACCAAGAGCTCATCATCACAAGCGAAGAAGCCTAGCACGACGCCGAACAAAATCCCGAGCAACAAGCCAGGATCCGTCAAGAAAGAAACGCCCACGGCGAAGTCAGCCACAAGAAAACCTCATCCTGCACCTTCTGGCCCGAGAAGCACCCCGCGAACTCTACGCCGCCGTACGCCATCTCCATCCTCTCAGCCCACTAGGCAATCCACAAGAACTCGACGATCATCCCGCTGGGAGGCAGCGCCAGACGCACACACCGAATCACCTGATTACGATTCAACGTACATATCACAAGATGACAGCGTGCAGTCGCCTCAAACAAAGTTACACATCGGTTGCTCTGACATCATTCCTTTGGTTCATCCGCATCAAGTCCGCAAGCGAGCCAAAATTGGTAGCGATTTTGATGATTTCTGGACCAGAGCTGGGACCATTGCAGTGGAGGATGGTGGACTCTTTGCCTCAGAGGATGGCCCTGCCTTTACTGATGAAATCGCCCATCGGGAGGCCCGCATGATACTGCGGATCGAACAAGAGGTTGAACACGGAGGGATTCTCTCCATTGGACGGTGTTCCCTCTTTGCTCCTGAGGGCGAGGAGGAAATACCCAGACAATGGGCTCGGCAAGATCACATGGTCAAGGCCATGGCCAACTTTCGTAAACTTTTACTGGCAGAGCAACAACGGCATCGTGCTGCAGCAAAGAAGCTCGCTGAGGCGTGTCGGGACGAATGGATGCGCAGGCAGCCTAAATCTGCAGAGCAATTGGAAGCAGAAACTAGAGAGAAATGGATAATACGTTATCGACTTGTCACTCGCGCCGTGTTTGGCCTTTGGGAGAATGTTCGAGCCCAAGTCAATCGCCAACGTCTAGAGCAGTGGGAGGCAGAAGAACAGAAGCGAGTCAAGGCAGCTCTCAATGAGGCGGTCAACTTGTCTGAACAGAAGCTGCAAGCTCGAAGGAGCGGGCTCGACTCAGAACAACCGTCAGACGAAGACGGTGATAGTATTGATGATGATGATGACGACGACGACGACGACGACGATGATGGGTCTGATGTTCTGAGCGTCAGCGCAGCCACCGAAGATGAAGTTGATGGAACAAATCTGGCATCTGACGCCAGTGATACCGACAGTGATGGTGGTGATGAGCTCGATAGCGATAACATGTCAAGCTCGGACGAAGACGACGAGGACGATGGTGGCGAGGGCGATGCAAAAGGTATTGCTGACGAAGGTTTGACACAAGAAGAATTGAGGGCCAAATATGCTCATCTCCCGGACCTCAACTCAGGGCCCAACACACGGACAAATATCAATGTCGACGCAAGTGACATAGGGGTCGACGCTACTGCTGGTGGTGAAGAAACAAGCGACGAATCAGTGGACATGGATGATGACATGTCCTCAAGCGACATGAACAGCGACGATGAGGACGGCGACGGACTTGGTGACGATGAGGCTGATGATGAATCAGACGACAATGAAACTGGTGGTCTTCTTGGGTTGTTCTTTGACAAATCAGAGCTCAAGCAAATAAAGCGGGAGGCAATTGAAGAACCCGACACGAGCATCACAGAGCACAGGAATGCAGACACTGTAATGGAAGACGCTACTGACGAGACTCATGCAGTGGCTACAGATGCTGGCATTGATCATGAAGCGAACGCGACTGTCCAGAACAAGGACGAAAAACACATCACGACGACACAGCAATCCTTGACCAATGGCCACGAGGGGACAGAAAACCTTGCTGCCGACATGTCCATCGAGAGCTCCGCAACGATGAACGGTGTCAACAAAGAAAAGCCAGACGGGAGCGAGATACTCGTGGAAAAGGGTTTCAAGAATACAAGCAGTGGTTTGCTAAATGGTGATCTGTCAATTACCAAGTCGCATGGCGATCGCACATCTTGCTCACCATATGGCGAGGAAAATGCTGAGAAAGAAACACAATTTTCCAACCCGGAAACAGCCTCAGCTATGAGTGCAACAAGCCCTCGACGAAGCCACTCACCTCCAAGGTCGGAAGACAATCTTTCGGATGTCGAGATGCAGGCCTCATCCGAACTCGTCAGCACGAAGCAGTCAACTAGCGGAGCTGATACACCACATGCATCTTCTTCACCTCACAAGACTGAAATCCCGTTCCTTCTTCGCGGCAATCTACGTGAGTATCAACATGATGGCTTAGATTGGCTAGCCGGCCTTTACGCGAACAACACCAATGGCATTTTAGCCGACGAAATGGGTCTAGGTAAAACCATTCAAACAATTGCACTTTTGGCTCACTTGGCTTGCCATCATCATGTTTGGGGTCCTCACTTGGTCGTCGTCCCGACAAGTGTCATGCTGAACTGGGAGATGGAATTCAAGAAGTGGTGCCCGGGGTTCAAAATCTTGGCCTACTACGGTTCACAAGAAGAGCGAAAAAGGAAGCGCCAGGGCTGGAACAACGATGATGTTTGGAACGTTTGCATTACATCTTACCAGCTGGTGCTCCAGGATCAGCAAGTGTTCAAGCGCCGACGTTGGCATTTCATGGTGCTCGATGAAGCTCACAATATCAAGAATTTCAAGTCGCAAAGGTGGCAAACGCTTCTCGGATTCAACACTCGGGCTCGTCTCCTCCTTACCGGCACACCATTGCAAAACAATCTCACGGAGCTTTGGTCACTACTCTTCTTCTTGATGCCTGCTGAAAATGGTGCAGGTGGTTTCGCGGACCTGCAGGAATTCCAGGACTGGTTCCACAGACCCGAATCTCAAATTTTGGAAAGTGGCAGGGATCAGATGGACGAAGAAGCAAGGGCCATCATATCCAAGCTTCACAAAGTTCTACGGCCATATTTGCTTCGGCGGCTCAAAGCCGACGTGGAAAAGCAGATGCCAGCCAAGTATGAGCATGTCGAGTTTTGTCGTCTCTCAAAACGGCAACGTGAGCTGTATGATGGTTTTCTTTCAAGATCCGAAACCAAGGATACTTTGTCGTCCGGGAATTACTTGTCCATTATCAACTGCCTGATGCAACTCCGCAAAGTTTGCAATCACCCAGACTTATTCATTGACCGTCCCATTATGACATCTTTCCGCATGTCGAGATCTATCGCCACCGAGTACAAGTTCACGGAGCAGAGGCTACGATCTCTTCTAGGAGATGCACCAATGAGCACCGTCAACTTGGGGTTCCTCAATCTCATTCCCACACAGCATGAGCCATTGTCGAGTGTTGTTGCTGAGCGTGTGGCACAACTGAGTTCGCACCGGTCACTAATGGACCTGCGAGAAGCACAAAAAAGCAGGGCTCAAGCAGCGTATACAATACTCGATCCGTCGTCAGTAGAGTCCAGCATCTCATATCTAGAGAGTGCCTCACGCTGGGGTCGTTTTGAGGAATTGCAACATTGCGTCTACCTCAATGCTCTGCGCCGACAGCAGCGTCCCATCTACGGCAAAAACGTCATCGATCTGGTTTCTATTGATGCATACAAGCGTCCTTGCCGACCGAAGCCGCGCCTTCCGCAGAAGCTCATGTCTTGGTTGGAGGGTGACTTGGCATCCATTCGCGCACTTATTCCAACACTCGTTGAGCGAGCCGAGAACCTGAAGTCCACCATTTCCAAATTTTCTTGCGTCACACCTCGTGTTGTAACACGGGATCTAGATGAAATCCTTCTTGGTCGCAGGGCAGTAGAGGCATTCACAGACGAAGACCTCAAGCTCTCCGCACCAGTGCGATGGGCTCCGTTCCTTCCGAAACAGTCTCCCGCAGACCCCTGGCATGAGGCTCGTATGACACATAGCATCCAATTTCCTGACAGGCAACTTCTCCAATACGACTGCGGTAAACTTCAAGTTTTGGACAAGCTGCTCCGCAAATTGCAATCCGGCGGTCATCGTGCTCTCATCTTTACCCAAATGACCAAAGTTCTGGACATTCTAGAGCAGTTCCTGAACATTCACGGCCACAAGTACCTACGACTGGACGGTGCAACCAAAGTGGAACAGCGGCAGATATTGACTGACAGATTCAACAACGACCCGAGAATTCTGTGTTTCATACTATCGACGCGCTCTGGTGGCCTAGGTATCAATTTGACAGGGGCGGACACAGTGATATTCTATGACCAAGATTGGAATCCAGCCATGGACAAGCAGTGTCAGGATCGATGCCACCGCATCGGCCAGACCCGCGACGTTCACATATATCGCCTAGTCAGCGAACACACAATCGAAGCCAACATCCTGCGCAAAGCATCGCAAAAGCAGATGCTGGATGACGTCGTGATACAAGAAGGAGAGTTCACAACAGACTACTTCAACAGAGTCTCGGCCAGAGACGCGTTGGAGGACAAGGTAGATTTTACCAGCGAGGGCGTTGCCGCTGCTGATGCTGCCCTGGACAGAGTTCTTGGTGGACCAGACACAAGCAGGGACCAGCGAACAGTTGGTCGAGCACTCGAGCAAGCTGAGGATAGGGAAGACGTTGCTGCCGCACGTATAGCTGAAAGAGAGATCCAAGCCGACGACGCCGACTTTACGGAGAAAGCCGGTGGCCCAGCCTCTGGAACCTCGACGACGAGACAAGGAACGCCAGCTGGAAAGTCCGTGCTGGATGGAGATCTGGACATGGAGGAAACGCCACCCGTCGACGATGGCGAATTTGAATGCAACGCGTGGGGAGAACGCATGGGCAACATCGACCAGTACATGCTTGACGCCATGACCGAAGAACTGAAGTACACCAAATTGGAGCTGCCAAAGGACAAGAAGAAGAGCAAGAAGAAGGGGAGGGACACGAGAAAACGATGAGCTCACTGTGCTCGATGATGCTGAATTCCTAGTATGCATTCATCTACTCTGCGTACCTGACACGCTTTCGACCTGTACTGTGTACTATATTTTTCATGTTTTTTTCTTTTGGATTAGTGTACCTACCTGTACTCCATAGTTGAAGTTTTCAGAGAGTGGTTGGTGTCTGGTATGATGAAAACAAAATTGGGTAAAAGGCATGCATCATTAATCACTGCCTCGCTTATAGGCGAGGCTTGCATGGGCGAGGAGTTTTGGTTTGACAAGGGGACTTGTATGATACCGCGGTATGATAGAAATTGATTGTGAAGACAATCCCGGCAGTGCTTGGAATAGAACAAGCTGATGAGCACTAGTATCTATTGTTTTCATGGGTTGTTGTTTTAGTACTCCTTTCCATCTTGCTTGCATGTCGGTACAATTCCAACACTTGCGTCCCTGGCTTCGTCTGATTGGCTCATTGTGCAATTCTCCATGTTCGAGCTGCTCCACCCCTTTCATCCGCCTTGGAAACCGCCCCACTCCACCTGGACTCGCACTCGCGTGCGTCACAAACGAGTCCTCCTAATTATAAATAATATTGCCTGTTTGTTCTCTGATCAGTGAAGAAGCCTTTGAGTCCTGCGAGTCCTGTGAGTCCTCCGAGTCCTTTGAGCGAGTCTTTCCAGCTGAAACCCCAGCCATCATTCCGAGGCGCTTTCTTTGGCCCAGCTCAGCCCGCAACTCGCAGCTCGGTCACCGCATCAAGCACCATATATAAACCGACCGAGGCCACACTCCACCGCATACTTTACAGACACAGTCGTCTTTTTTCTGCATTCCTCCTCCGATGCTAATGACGGATTGATCCCGATTGACTTGACGACTGCTGCTCTGTTCGCGCAGTGTCGGCGCGCACCGAAGGCATGCAGTCAGCAAAGGGGAAGGCTGACGAACATGGGCGCAAGGCAAAGGTATCGTCATTCACCCTCGCGAGCTTCAAGTCGTGCCGTTCCCCTACCTAACCTTTGGTCTTTCTGTCGCCTTGTAGCTCGCCAATTCCTATCAGCAGTTGTTGGAGTACGTTTGCACTCCATGCCCGCCCCTTCGACTCTCCCACTGACCCACGACTCTGCAGCGAGTTCTCGAGCAGCGACCTCAAATCTGTTGGAAATTACACCCTTGGTCGATTAATAGGGAAAGGCTCGTTTGGAAAAGTCTATCTCGCAACACACAAACTCACCAATGGCTCTAAAGTACGAGCATGCCCGACGTTCCCCCCCCAAGCCGACAACAACGGCCGCGAACTGACTTCCTCCCCTTTTCCAACAGGTCGTGCTCAAGTCAGCACACAAAGACGACGCCAATTTGGCCCGCGAAATACATCATCACCGACAGTTTGTCCATCCTCATATTGCGAGATTGTACGAAGTCATCATTACAGAGAGTTTAGTCTGGCTAGTGTTGGAGTACTGTTCAGGTAAGATGCTGCATCATGATGGCGTGACTCTCATTGATTGGGGGGGGGGGGACCATGTACTGACGGAGCGAGGAAAAGGCGACGAGCTCTACAATCATTTGCTCGAACGCGGCCCTCTTCCTGTCTCCAAGGTCCAGAAAATATTCGCCCAGCTGGTTGGTGCCGTTTCATATGTCCATCTACAGTCATGTGTGCACCGCGATTTGAAATTGGAAAACATACTGCTCGACAAAAACGAGAATGTCAAGCTCGTCGACTTTGGTTTTACGCGGGAGTATGAAGGCCGAACCAACCACTTGCAGACTTTCTGTGGGACAATATGCTATGCCGCCCCCGAGATGTTGAAAGGGGAGAAGTACGCGGGTGAAAAGGTCGACGTTTGGAGTTTAGGCATTATTCTGTACGCGTTGCTCTGCGGAGAGCTACCGTTTGACGACGATGACGACAATGTGACGCGAACAAGGATCTTATCCGAGGAACCCAGGTACCCTGACCACTTGACTCCTGATGCAATGTCACTGCTCAAGTCCCTGCTGTCGAAACGACCCCTGCCACGACCTGCCCTCGCGGACATCCTGGCTCATCCTTTCCTCGCCGAACACGCCCCGGCCCAGCAAGCGATTCTTGATGTAAAGGCGCATTCGCCCTTTGTCTCGGCCTTGGAAAGGGACTGTCTTCATCGGATGAAAAGCGCTGGGGTGGACATTGACGCAGTAATTGAGAGTGTCGTGGCCCAAAAGTGCGATGCACTGGCTGGCTGGTGGACACTGCTTCTGGAGAGAGAGCAGCGAAAGATGCATCGGAGAGAGCGGAAGCAAAAGGAAAAGGAGCTCGAGAAGAGCCTTCGAAGACTATCAACTGCTTCTAGCCGACTTGACCGCAGGGCCCCTGTGCTTCAGGATGTGGATGAAGACGGTGGCCTGACCAGCCAATTTATAAGGCTCGGGGAACATGGCTCGAGACGCGGGCGTTCAGAGCGGCGGAGCGCCAATTACTATGGGGATTATACGGTTTCAGATTTGCCATTGCTCCCAGAGTCGGGAAGGTCTCACGATGACATCCCCCCGACCCCGATCGATAAAGACTCGATCCGATCCGTCTCGACTTCCCGACATCGTCGACCGATCCCACCGCCCAAGGAGGGCGTGATCCGTAGTGCTCGGTCCCGTGGATCGACGTTGCATTTGATAACAACTTCGGACACCATTGGAGGAGCCAGGAGCGATGATGGCGCAGCGCAGAATACTCAGAAAAATGGACAACACAAGGCGAGAAAGAAGCCTAGTCAGGCCATCTTGGGTCATTGGAAGACGTTGTCGCATTGGTTTTTGGAGAACACTACAAAGCGGAGAAAGGGCCACCAGCGACAGACCAGTCGGAGCACCCCCAACTTGCATCACAAGGACTCTCAAAATGGAAACAATGAAAAGGACGGTAGCCCCCGGCCACAAACGAGCAAATACCCGACGACCAGTTCGGTCAATAGCGCCCAGCTCACGGTGCCTCTGCCAAAAGGAGTGGTATCCAATGGTCGAGCCAAGGCGCCAGCTATCGGACAAAGTGGCATACCAGGCAGAACTCCCTCTGGCTCCTCTTTGCGTGCCCCCTCTAATACGAAGCCTCTGCGACCCAGGGTTGCAACATCATCCTCTTACAAGAGACAATCTCTATCTCCAGCACCCCTGACTCCTCGATCGACTATGCGAAGATCTTCTGCTGGTCTGCGCGGTAGGAAATCAACATCATCATCAGTCTCTTCCGTACGATCAATGCACCACCACGGCCATTCGCACTCGAAAGCATCTTCAACCAGCTCGACAGGGTCTGTTTCTACATGCAAAACGCCGCTCGGACGTGGGCAGTCACCTCATCATTCAGTCAAGGTGTTGCCAGCTACACCGACGACGGCAACCTCGTTCCCGTCCAACATTCGGCTTGTTCGAGGGTCGCCAGCTCCCGCGCCGCTGCGATTGTACGACGAAGGCATGCCGAGCGAAAACAAGCGACCTCCCGGCTCACCCAATCCCTTTGCATCAGGGGTCTTGTTTGCCAAGCGGAAGAGGAATATCTTCAAGGGTCCGTCATTGAATCTTGGCAGCTCAGGCCACCATAGCAGCCGGCATGCCAGCTCTGGCTCTCATTCAAGAAGCGGAAGTGGATCGGCACTCGGCCGACGATCTGGCGAAATTCCCGGCATACAAGAGGAAGACGAAGAAGCCGCGGTCGAAGAAGTCGAGGCAGAAGTTGATGAAGAAGTTGAAGAAGTCGACTCGTTCCAACCCGTCGCGGGCAGACCAGACGAATGGATTGAGGAGCAGATTTTGGAAGCCGAACCACCTCGGACGCCTGCACCAGAACTGGAGACGGCAACAGCTGCGGTTGTTGGTCAAGAAAGCAAGGCTGACGCCTGACATTCACCGTGGTCTAGAATTAGACCTTGGTTTCGTCGTGCGTCCAGGGTTCGTGGGCCGAAGTCGAACTAAGGAACCACATATTTGACGCACATTTACGAGGTAGCAGCATTTCTTCATCCCCATGTCCATCTTTCTTTTATATGCGAATGTACATACTCTTCTGTGGGAGGCGCCGAGTGCCACCGCTGCAGGCAGACCGTACCTCTGTTGTTTTGCTCCCAGTTTTCTTTTGTAACACGGAAATACACTAGGCAGGTGGACGAGGGCTGCAGGATTGGGAGGAATATACCCGCGCGAGGATGTTGATACTGTTCAGTAGGGCTTGGAGGAAATACACCAGTACACCAGTTGCATCATGTGGCCGACCTTGTACACCAGCAGTTCATCCCTTCCAAAGCATCGCGATGATGGTCTTGCGTCAGAGTTTCCAATATCGTTCCATAAGCCCATGACAGCAGCAGCAGCAGCAGCAGCAGCAACATAAGGGGTATATCTTCCAAAATACGCCACACAGCCCTCCTAGATGTGTATGCAACCCAACCCAAACCAACTCAAACGTCGACGCGAACAAACAGCACAGCCCTTTATAGCCAAGCAGCCATTTCATTACTCATCGCGATCATGCCTCGCGCTTTCTCGTCTCGCGTTCCGTCTCATTCTGTCCACAACACCCGATCTCTCTTCCCTCAACGTGACCCAAACCCAGAACCAAGCAATCATCTCGATAAAGGCGAATGTGAAGAAGACGCGGTTCTTCAACCCATCGCCTCCCCATCCCGCAGCCTGGTAAGACGGGTTGTACCCACCCCTAGTACGGTATCCGGCACCGCCATAGATGGGCGAAGACGGGCCAAACGCGTAAATGTAAAACGTCGAGAGAATCGAGAACAAGGCCCTGACCGGCGCTGCAATGCATTAGCGCCGGCGGGAGCTGCCCATGACCAGATTGATCTGTCGGAATGCGCAGAGAGAGAGAGAGAGAGAGAGACATACCCTGTGTGCCCCAGTAGTAAAGCGATCCCAGCTCCTCGGGCATAGAAAAGCTCAGCAGGTCGCTGAAGCCGAAGAAGGCGAGGACGGAGCCCAGGAAGGCGAGGGCGTGGCTTTGGGCGTCGAAGCCGCGGGCGTGGGGCTGGGTCCGTTCCGTCAGAAAAGAGGGTTTCGGGCTCGGATGTGAGGATGTGATTTACTCACTATGCCCATGCTCTGGCCGAGGACCTGCACGAGAATCTGGTCGGGTATTCGGCGGGGGTTGGTGATGAAGATGAAGCCGAGGGTTATGTGGAAGAGGGATATGGATGTGATGAGGGTTTTGGAGGTGATGATTGCCATGGTTGCTTGGGAAAAGGGGGGCGTGATTTGGAAGAGGCCTGCCTGGGTGGACATGTACTTTTCTGATTAAGGAAGTGTGGTTCGAAACGATGTCGGATGGACGAAGTCACAAAGGTACAATGAGGTGGGGACGAATGTGGCCAGGCGGTGGTGGTTGGAGATGGAGCAGCGGCCCCATTGGTAGCGGGCATGTTTCTTTCAGACGACCCTTGGCAATGTTGTATGTACACAAATTTGAAAAAAAATCAGATTCATCGAAACGAAACCACAGACACCAAGACGGCTCACTGCACTATAGCAGACGAATTCCTTCTTTCCGGGGGGAATTAAACCTAGGGCGTGAAAAAGTCCACAATCCCGCTCGCCAACCATGGCCGCCGCGTCGATAGACAGGGACAAACACGTCAAGTACTGGCGGCGATGCTTCACGTCGTATCTTCCGTCGGCCTACACGGCCAACGACTCTACCCGCCTCACGTTTGCCTACTTCATCGTCTCGGCCTTGGATCTCCTCTCGGCACCACTTACGCCGCAGGACCGCTCATCCATCCGCTCATGGGTTCTGAGCCTCCAGCACCCACAAGGCGGCTTCTGCGGCAGCCCGACTCACATGCTGGCGGGCCAGCACTCGACAAAGGCCTCGGCTAATTTGGCTGCCACGTTTTTCGCCTTGCTTCTCCTGGGCGTGGCGGCCGAGACGGACGACGAGGCCGCCGCAGCGTTTGCTGGCGTCGAGCGGAGGAAGCTGCTGCGCTGGATGAAGAAGCTGCAGAGGGAGGATGGAAGTTTCGGCCAAGTACTTTGGGATGGGGACGCCGTGGGAGGCAGAGACATGAGGCATAGCTACTTGGCGAGTTGCATTCGCTGGATGCTGAGAGGAGACGCGAGGGAGGGGGAGAGTGCCTGGCGGGAGGAGAAGGACATTGATGTGGACGGCATCATCCATCATGTTCGCCATGCACAGGTAGGCAGGCAGGCAGGCAGGCAGGTAGGCGGTGAGCTGCACGTTCTGACAATGCTAACATCATAAGACGTACGATGGCGGTGTGGCAGAAGCTTCGGACCACGAGTCTCACGGTACGTAACTACGCCGAGGGAGGGAACAAAACTGACGCTGACGCTGACGCATTTGACCGACGCAAAATGAAATGATCAGCTGGCTATGCGTACTGCGCCATTGGTGCTCTATACATGCTTGATCGCCCGCCGTGCTCGACGTCCTCCTCGCACAGCAGCTCTGCTGTCGACAGGGGCGTGCCGGACCGGGCAGCTCTCGTGCGGTTCCTTGTCCACAGGCAATTCAATTATCTCGCCAAGGAAGAAGAGGACGACGACGAGGAGGACAACGAGAACTTTGTTGAAACCAGGCTGGGCGATTTGTCCTTGGGAAACGGCTGCACGCACGTGGGATGGAACGGACGATGGAACAAGAAGGCCGACACATGCTATTGCTGGTGGGTTGCTGGCACGCTCTCGGTAAGGTTGGCGCTGGCTCCGCAAGGAAAGCAAAGAAGCATGCTCATCAGTGATGAAACACTTTTTTTTTTTTTTTTTTTAGATGGTTGGCTCGTTTCACGCCGTCAACATAGCGCCGTCACGGGCGTATCTGCTGGACATTACGCAGCAGCGCATCGGCGGCTTCTCCAAGCACGCGGGCGGACACCCGGATCTGTATCATTCGTATCTGGGCCTGGCTGCGCTGGCCCTCACGGGCGACGAGGACTTGAAGGACTTGGATGTCGGGCTGTGCTGCAGCAGGGAGACTGTTCGGAAGATTCAATTGGCGCGAGGGGGATTGCTGCGAGAATGTGCGGATGGGAGGGCAGAGCGCGGGAGGGGAGAGTTCTGGGGGAGCATTCAAGAGCAGACATGAGGCCATGGCATCCTAGAATTTTGATAGTGGCCGAGCTTGCTTCACAGAGCAAAGGACGCACGCAACAAGTGACGGCAAGCTTTTTTTTGTTCCTGGTCACGCGCTCGGGTGACCTGTTTGACTGAAGTTCACCTTTCGGCAATGCCAACCAAACCCTCGACTTGATTTGCCGAGATTCTCCCGCCAACTTAACGACGAACGACAATGAAGCCTCTTGTTCAACAACAACAACATACAACACCATACAACACAAGCCATGTCCTCCTCGTCGCAACAAGAACCCGGGAAAGACCCGTGGGACAGCGAAGCCAAAGAAAAGTTTGAAACGTGCGCCATCCTCGGTCGCATTTGCCCGCACCGTCCGCTAACTGTGTTCAGAAAATCCAAAAGCAAGTTCTACGACCCTTGCCAGGAAGCAGCGCAGCGAAGCTACAAATGTCTGTATCGCAACCGAGGGGATAAGGCCATGTGCGGCGAGTATTTCCAGTACGTGAGCCCTCCCTCCGCTCCGGCCATGACGTGACGGGAACATTTGTGATGCACGGTGGACGGACGCTGATCTGATGGGATGGGGGCGCAGGGCGTACAGGGATTGCAAGGCTGCTTGGGTGAGTTTGCCACGACTCACATACGGTACGGAAAAGCATTCCTGTCTGACTCGTAGTCTGCAGACGGAGCGACGAAAGAAGGAAAAGGGCGGCTTCTTTGGATGAACTACGAGCGACGCGGAACACAAGAACTCGGGTTGGAATGGGGACGACCGAGCGGTCGGGAGCCCCGTGACGTCGAGGGAGAAGCTGTTGTGATGTACTATGACGCACGGCTCTTGTAGAGGGACGTTCCCTGGTGTAGTGTACGATTTCCATGTACAAGAGGCATATAATAATGGTGATTGATGCCCATTGCCAAGGAATGTGGCATGGCGATGGAAGCTTGAAAGGTTGCGGTCGGAATCTAGGTTCAATTGGGGGAGTGTACTATTTGTCCCTGTCACTGCCTAATTAAATATCAAACGACTTGTAGTGCTGGTTCGCATCCAGACATGGCCAAAAGGGAAGCCAAAAGGTGAAGCCAACAAGTGAAGAGTGTTCCAATCCGACCTGTGCCAGATTGTGAGTTTCTGCGTACAGTGTCCAAAACACTGTCCAAGGTTCCATCCCAGACAGCCCCTCCATGGCACCCATGTCTGTCTGTCTGCCTGCCCCGCCAAAGGTGCAGATGCCAAACTGCAGAATTCAACGTGAATCCCGCAACCAACGCCTCTCACATGTCATGAGCCGCCAACGCCCCCGTCTCAGAAACGGGACCGATCTCCAGCTCCAGTCTGCTTTTCAAGATGGGAACTGGGCTGCGGCGATGCGGCTTGCCCAGCAGCGGGCGCGGACGTTCAACGACCCGTACTTTGAGGTGAGCACGTCCATGAGATATGGATGCACTCGGTCAGTCTGAAATACTTGACATGGCCCGCTGACAGGAGATTCCAGATTGTCAAGCTCTGCGCTGAAAGCCAGTTGGATGACCCCCACTCCAAGTTCGTCGCTGTTGCTGCCATTGACAAGTTTGTCAAGGATGGCACCGTGGTCAAGGACGTCGATGCCATTGACTTGTTGGAGTGGTCCACTTTCGAATTGATGCCCGAAGAATCCTTTTCAGAGACGATAGGCCAGCTGAGGGTGAGAGCCGTCAAGGCTGCGCCAAAGGACAAGATCGCTGATACGAGGTGTTTGCAATCGTGTCTGTTGCACTGGGACTTGAATGCCGCTCAGCAAGTGCGTATATACTGGCCCTAGTTCTAGGAAAAGGGGAAAGAAAAGAAAGAAAAAAAAAAGGGGGGGGGGGGGGAAGAAAAGGAAAGGAAAGGAAAAGAGAAGAGAAGTCCCCATTTTCTCATACTGATAGGACTGCATAGATTGCTGCGATCATCGATAGATCTTTCCCTCAGGATAGGGACTTTATGTTCTGGAACATTGTCATTACTCACATGTTGGCGGTATGTCATCACGCCCGAATTGAATGGCGGTCGCGGCCTTGGACTGACGTTGAACCAAGAAAAGCAGCCAGGCGCCGCCTGACAAGAAGAAACTGTATGCAATGCTCGCACAAAAGCAAATAGAGCGGGCAGCGCAACTTACCGAGCAGGCACACGCATCGCAAGCGGGAGAGGGGATGCCCGCGCGAGGCGTCAAGTCTGAGCAGGAAATGCTGTTGCTTTACGACATTGTAGAAACTCACGGGACTCCCGAGGATTTCAGGAAGCTCGTTGATAGTCCCGTGTTCTCGCCAGTGGCGCAGTTCCGAATGGGGAGAAAAGAGCTGTTCCGACGGGCTGCGGCCAAGTACAGGAAGTCGCAACAATGGGGAGCGCTGTGCGACCTGTGTCACGAGTGTCTTTCTGACACGGGGGAGGATGGAGAACTGACGCTGTTGGCTTGCGACTGGTCGACATGGAGACAATTCCTTGAGGCTGCTGCCCATCTGAAGGGCACCGACGCAGGGTATGTGTGTGTGTTTTTTTTATAGTTTTTTTTTTAGGATGACTGTGAACCAGCGAGCTGACAAGTGGATAGAATTAGAATGGCTGCAAAACTCCAAGATTTGCTGATGAGAATGGCCAAGTCGAAAAGTCTGAAACCAATCTACAAGAGGAACATACTCCTGGCCAAAGTCTCGGCAGCCTTCACACTCGAGACTAATGACCAAGCGGACGTTGTCAACGACAAGCCGTCATCTTCGCGCTTGCAAGAGCTGCTCCTCTATATTGACAGCCAAAAGACAAGCATTGCGTGTTTCGACGACGTCAAAGAGTTGGTGGAGAGGTTGGACGCCAGTGGCCTGAAGCACGTTGCTTACACCTACGTGCCGGAACTGGCAAGGGCTGCCAAAGACCCGGTGGCTTCTGCTAGGATCCATCTTCTTTCTCTTAAACTACAATACCTTCTATCGACCTGCCCTATTTCACGAACTCAAGTCGCCGCCGACCTCCCAGCGTCCAAATGCGTCGTCTGCCACTCCAAGTTTGAGTCGGAATCGTGCGACTCGTGCCTTTCAAAGACATCTTCGGCTGCTTTGAAGACGTACAAATCGGCAACAAAAGAGTTCAGGGGCCATGCAGAGGTTGAAAATGAAATCCTGCCGGAGCTGGCCCTGGTTGTGGCGCTGTGCCACGTTCAACTGGCTTTCCGTGGCCGACCAGGATACGTTGCCGCTGAAGCCAAGTCAGAGTATCTCGTCCGCGCTCTCCTCATGCTAGAACATCAGGCCTTCATGACCCCGAAACACAGTCAGATCTGCCTGCTCCTCGTACAATTACATGTCCTCCTCGGATCAGCCCATCGATGTCGCGAGATCTGGCAAGGGCTGGGCGTGAAGCGGACCATTGTTGACTCGCTTGCGCCCATCTTTTACGATAGGCTGTCAACCGTTGCACCGATTGTTCTTGACCCTTCCGATAACTGGGGCTGGGATCTGGTTGAGACGTTGCGCGGCCATTTTGCGAATTGCTTGAAACTGAGAATGCCGAGGAAGCTGATCGACGCATTCGAGGCGGGTAGCTACGGCAGCATCATTGACATGCCAAGATACACTGACAACCTGAGGTCGGGCTGCACCAGGGCCATGAGTTTAGTGGAAGAGGTGAGGGCGGATAGGTTGCTGGGCGAGCCTTGCGGCGAGTTCCTGAATGATGCTCGCTTTTGTAAGTTGTTCTTCCCGAGAAGATAGATATACGCGGGCAAACGCTGACGACTATCTCAGACGAGGTACCCGACGATCTCGAGTTGAGAGTCGCAGTCGATTACGGATCATTTCCGTCCTGGGCGTCGAGTGCATCGATGGCGCTGCATGAGCGCCTGAGTCTTGGACCAGGGCTTTCTGTAAGTCATGCGTCCCGTAAAAGCCTGGGACGCAGGGAGACTGACGGCGAGAGAGACAGAGCACACGCGTTCATCTGTCACTGCTCAGCGAGGCCTTCCAAAACATTCTCGCCTACAGGCCGCCGAGCGTATACAAGACGACGGCGGCGGTCATGGGCATCGACTGCACCTTTGTCATGGAGACGATGAGCCGGCTCAGCAACTCCATGTCCAAGTTTCTCGGTGACGCCTCGAAACACTGCACGCCGAGCGAAATGTTCTACTACGACTCGGTGCATCTGCTAGCGACCTTCATCTCCCTGTGCGTCAGCATTGACCGGTCCGCGCCGCTTCCCAGCGCCTTTGGCCATATGGCCGATGCGATCAAAGCCTCCATGGTCGGCCAACTCGATGGGCTGCCCAGCCCAGCCGAGTCCACCGAGAAGATGGTTTCCACGTTCCGCTCCCTGCACCAAATCACCATGCTCCACGACACAGCCATGGCGACGAAGCTCGCCACGGCATGGATCCTGACATTCAACGAGCGCGAGAAGGAACGCGATCGTTCGGGAAGCAGCAATTTGCCAAAGGACGTGGTCGTCCAGGCCAAGAGTCTACAGGCCTGCGCGGAATCAGCCCTCAAGGAGGGCAAGGCAGTCATGTCATGGTTGAAGAAGGAGGTTGGGAACGGGGCCGATCTAGGTCGGAGCCTGAGAAGTTGGGCGTTTGAGGACGGGGGGAGCAAAGAGCTGAATGAATTGGTCGAGGACGGGACGGTCAAGGAGCTGGTCGAGAGCTGGAGGCTCAACGCAGTAGGATGGGGACATGTGAAATGGGAATAGACGAAAATTAAGACGACACCCAATGTTGGAACCTGTTGAAGTATCCCCAGTATAGCTGCCGGCATGCTCTCCCATTTTTTTTTGGGAAACGACACGGCCTCGCAAGGTCACTGACTAGACGCTACGTGGTAGACTTGTAGCTCCATGGATGGCACACTTGTACAAATGTACTTTTGATTAGTGCATGTTGATGGCAGAATTGTACAAATGTACTTCTGACCAGCGGATGCGAATGCACACAAATAGTGACGGCAAGTGCCACGTATTTCCAATTCCAAAGAGAGGAGTCGCACGCCCGCGAACCCGCCAACACGGAGCATCTCCCCCGGCAAGCAGTGGGGCGACCCGCGCGGCACCAGCAGCCGAGCGCGTCGGGCACCACGTCTATGATCTCATATCACCAAGTCTCAAGCCATGACGCCACATGTGCGGGGAAAAGCCCTTTATAAGACGAGTGATCACACAACGGGGGGGAAAGAGGAGTCTCCGGGCTCTCTCTCAACAACAATCCTGTCAGAAACCAAGCTTCGTCCATCCTACCATCCACCAATGCCGTCCGACAAAGACACCACTTCGTCCCGCGACAAGGCCGGGGCCGGGGACCGCGCCCCGCTGTCCGCAGAGCCGGGCGTCTACCGCGACGACGGGAAGCGTCAGGTTCCGCTGTCGGCAGAGGGCGGCGTGTACGAGCACGATGTTGAGAATGAGCCCAAGACGGGGACGGCGGGGGAGGGGGGCGTCTCGATAACCAACGAGGGGAACAAGTCCAAGGTGTGAGGGACCAACGAGGAGGTGTTAGGGGGCGATTCGATGACGAACGAGGGAAGTGTGAGGGGGGCGTTTTCGATGACGAACGAGGAGGTGTGAGGGGGGTGTTTTCGAGGGCAGTGGGATGGGTGGTTGCTTGGAGGTAATCGGGGAGGCGGGCGAGGACTATGACGAGGAAAGATGCGAGGGAACCCGGAACAACGTACGTCGACGTGGTAGGCGATTGCAGTCTCAGATGCCCGTCGATGGCATTTGCCGTGGTGTCTCAGGACAACTTGGGCCACCAGAGTGTGTCGACCTGACGACTTCATGGCAAGTTGCGCGCTCAGGTGCAACGGGGTCCGAAAACAAGAGAATTGTACTTCTTTGATACATTACAGAGTAGAAGTAACAGATGAACACCTTTTGCCAAAGCTCATACAATGAGTACCGGTTTTACACAAAGAGACTGCTTCAAGCATGAGTGTACGAATCGTTCCTTGACGGGATTTCCGACTAGTCAGCCCTGTGCGGTTCGCACTCACCCCCGAGCACGCCTTTCTCTCAGACAATCAAAGATTGGATGTCGGAGCAGCTCCCCGGCCGTCTTCCGTTTCTCAGGTAGCCATTGGAGCATCCCAGAGGCGAAGTCAAGGAACACATCCTTCTCATCGCCAGCCACTTGAGTTATCGTATCTGCCAGCTTGCTCCTTTTCACAAGGTCTGCGCGGAGAATTTTGTCTGCCCACAGATGAGTGCCTATACCTATAGTTCGTGCCATCTTCCACTACTTACTCTCATCATTGAAAAACGGACCACCCCAGAACTCGTTCATACTGCTGCATTCCTTGCCGCGCGGGTCAACGACAGGTTTGTCAAGACGATAGTTCCGAAAGAAGCGCTCCCTTTTGATCAAGTCCTCGTCGGGCTCTCCTAGGAGGGACACCATCTGGGCGAGATGGACATGTGCGTCGTACTCGCCATTATCACCGGCGGGCCGGTCGAACAGACTGACATTCTCCATGAGGTTCCACATCTGCGAAGTGTCATGTCAGTACCTCCATGGGGGGGTCGGTAGGTGCATTCCGGCTCACGAGAAGGCCAAGGTTCCAGATATCGACACTATACGACCACGGACAGCCCAGTATGACCTCGGGGGCGCGAAAACGATGAGACTGGATGGCGGAGAGGTGGAAATGACCGTCTGCCAGTCCAGGAAAAGCGAGGTTGAAGTCGGCGAGCTGTGGCAGCAGTCTGGAGCCCTGCAGGGGACCAAAATCGCCTTGGGAAAGGTACGTTTCGCGGCCGTCCTCGGTTCGGATGTGCCTGGGCTGGGCGCTCTTCCTCTGACGCCTGACGAATTTTCTCAGAACAGCGTCGTTTTCCAACGTCACCATGATGTTGTCGTCCTTGATGTCTGACAGGCCGTGAGCTGGCTTCGTGGCATTCGGAGGGCGATGAGCTCGGCTTACCTGTGTGGATGAGACGACATTTCGTGTGCAAGTAGTCGACGGCTTCGAGGAGACAGAACATGAAGAACTTGAGGAGAGGCGGTGCAATCTTCTGCCCCCGTAGTCTACGCTGGAGCTGGAACAGAGTTTCTCTCATGGGAATGAAGACGAGACATGGGTGCGTCCCGTTTTCGCCCGTCAGTCGGAACTCGTCGATGTGTGTTCGGACAAAGTCTCGCCCTTGGTGTGATGGGTCGCCGTTGGCTATGATTCTCGAGATCCTGGTCTCCCAAGCTGCACTCATGTCCGAAGCCGCGATCTTGACGGCGACAAATCGAGGCACCGACGTGTGTGCGGAGCTGAGAAGAAAGATTAGTGAGGTGAGACAGGACGCGCGAGCAGCAGCAGTGAGGGGAGAACTGACAAGGCGACATTCTCTGCCAGCCACACGGTAGAGAGGACGCCGTAACCCAGCTTCGCGATCGTCTTGAATCTGCCATCCAGGACCTGACCGGGTCGTGTGGGGTGGAAGCGCGTCAGCCGGTCGCCCGGTAATAGCAGCTCCTCATCGACGGGTTCGGGTTCGGGTTCGGGTTCGGGCTCGTTGATCATGTGACTTGTCCGTCTCGAGCGGAGGGGCCCGGGGCCGCCTGACAATCGACGACGAGGCCACAGCGAAGACAATCCCCGCGGCCTTTGCAGCCAGAGAGCTCGCGGGTTCGTTTTGAACATGGTGAATCGTCAAGTTCAATTGTTAGGGCCACGCCGAAAAAAGTCACAAGACAGACAATCTGTGGTTTGTGGGTGGGTCTTGGGCCACGTCTATGTAGCATCTCGTCTCGTCTCCCAGCTGGCAGGGGTCCGGGATGGGTACAACGATATCTTCTCTACCCTTGCTACGAGGTCTCGAGTCCATGTTCAGACTCCTAAAAAAGTAGAAAATAAAGATAGAAAAAAAAATCCAGCCACCTCTTCACGTGCCCTGAATTGAATAAAAAGTCCCCAGGATTGCAACAGTATTCTCGATAGACCCAAGACAATAGCCGAGTTGAAACTCGCAATGTCAGACACCACCGTCTACGCCACCTTGACCGCATCGCTGCGCTCAGCCTTCTCAATCAGCGGCGGAGGGCGAGGCACCTTCCTCATAAAGACGTATCGCTTGATGAACCACGGAAGCCACACGGTCAATTCGTAATGGATAAACGTCTTCGTCGGCACCGAAAACACCTCTGTGAGCCACGTTAGGAACAATGCGCTTTCGCAGAACAAAGGACCTGACAAGCGGCTTACGGTCTAGCTCTTCCAGCGTGAGCTGCTTCGTCTCTCTGACGAAGCAGAAGATCATGACCCAGGCGACGAGGTTGAGCCCGGCGTAGAAACCGACTGCGATGATTAGCGGCTCCATCGGGGACCAAACACCCGTCTATAGATGGGTAGATAGGGGACACGCCGACTCACAAGCACCGGTCGAGGTCATTACCGTCTTCATGCGCGGGAACGTCAAGCCGAGAATACCAGCTGTGATGGAAAGGGGGGAGTTGGTCGTCAGTTGATTTTCCCCCAGTGAAAGCGGTGACGTCGAGTCACACTTACCAAATGTGTTGTTGATGCAGACGGCCCAGGCCATGCCTTGCTCACGCTGGATCGTGGGGAAAACCTCGGCCGAGTATTGGAAGGCAACGGGCCCTTCACCCAACGAGTAGCAGATGGTGAATAGATAGACGAACCTGGTCGTCCGTATCGCGGTCAGACACTTGCTCGCGTTGATACATTGTTTGTTGGGGAGAAGAAAACAATCCCATCAGGACGTCTACTCACAGAACCACCGGCCCAATTCTCGCCCCGCGCGGTCGGAAGTCGCCGGCAGGATTCTGGTTCTGATCTGTCGGAGCGATATGGTAGGCTCCGTTTGGAAGGAGGGAAAGTCCGGCGGCGAGTAAGAAGATGCACATCAGAGGGAAGGTCTGATTGTTTTTTTTTTTTTTTTTTTTTTTTTTCAAATTAGCGTTTCTTCCAATCTTTGCCCGTTTTCAAACAAGCACGTACAATCATGGTCAGCGTTCTTCGACCCTTGGTATCAATGAGGAACAGCGTCGGAATAGTCGACACGACCTGAACGGCCCCGTAGCCCAGTGACGCGTACAACGCCTCCGTCTTGCTGTATCCGACGCTCTCGAAGATGGATGAGCTGTAGAAAGAAATGACTGTCGATGTTTCCCCCCCCATAATCAGCTCACGCGGAAGAAGGAAGGGGGAAGAATGATGCGAAATAAACTCACTGTTGATGCCGCACATTTGCTGAGCAATCATGACGGTCGAGGCACCATAGTTTGCTCGTCTGATTCGGGGCACGACGAAGCAATCCCACAAGCGAGAAAAGTAGCCCGACTCGCCCGTTTCCCTCTGCTCCACCTCGTAGATGACGTGGGAGTAGTAGAAGTCTCGGGCCGCAATGATGGGGTGCGCCCTCAGACGCAGCATGGACTGAAACCCCTCGGCATGCCTGTTGTGCTTCATGAGCCAGCGGGGGGACTCGGGACAGAAGAAGATGCCGATCAGGAGAACAAAGGAGGGGATGAAGGCGGAGCCGAACTGGAGTCGCCAGGCTATCTTGCCAGTGTCCTTGACAATCACGTTGGCGGCGAAACCCAGGAAGATGCCTGCGACAACCCACAGCTGCCAGAACATGACCAAGGCCCCTCGCGTCCGGGCAGGAGCCATCTCGGCCGAGTAGATCGGAACCGTGGCGTTCTTGGCGCCAATGCCGATGCCCATGACGAATCGTGCGGCAAAGAGGCCTTGCCACGACTGGGCACAGGCTGAGCCGATGGGAGTTGCAGTGAGACAGGCTGCAGTGAGGAAGATTTCACCTCTTCGACCCAAGTAGTGGTTGAGCGGATCGACGATGAATGCGCCGCTGGGGAAAAAAAAAAAAAGATTAAGTCAAGGGTTGCGATCCTCTTCACTTCGCCCATCCGCGTGCTGTTAAAGGGAGGAGGGAGGGGAGGGGAGAGGGGGCGGACATACATGAGACCAGCAGTGAGGAAGATGATGGAGTTGATCAAGCCGACGATCCACTCATTCTTGCCCTCACCCGTGAGACCGAATTCCTCAGGAAACGACAAGTTCGCGCCGTTGGCCCCCGTTTGATCCCATCCCTGGGTGGCCGCGCCGACGGCACAAAGACTGATCGAGTACCACAGCATGACCGGGCCATGCCACTTGTGGTCTCTCTCGTACATCAGTGCGTTGCGCTCATCGTCGTCGAGAGCCGAGACCATCTCGAACCGCTCCGGGTCACGAGCAACGAGGGCCGCTTTGCCAAAGAGCTCTGCGTGCTCGGGCATGCCGTGGGTTTCGGCAAATGCGAGGGCATCACGGACGGCTTCCTCTTCTGAGCGGCGCTGCGCATTGTAAAAGCACGTCAGTCACAGTTGCCCTGATTCCACGAGTCATGACAGGCTGAAACCGGTTACCTCCCAGGTTGTCAAGAGGGAGGGGGGTAGTTGACCTATCCTACCTTGAGGGGATTCTCGACAATGTTCAGCGCGACGGACTCGCGACGGCCGCTTCCGCCGGCCAAGTGCGGGTCTCCCCCGGACGGGAGAAGGTCTTCATCACGGCGCGATGTCTCGGGGAGAAGCTCATTCTTGACCCCTCCTTCTTCATGGCGTGTGTAGCGCGTAATGTCTCGCTGATGGACAATGGGTCGCAATAAGGGAATCCGGGGAGGAGGGGGGAACCGGGCATATATAGGAGAAATCCGGGTGATGATGACCATACATATGCATGCATGTACATGGGAAACCATGGGAAACCATGGGTGGCCATGGGCTTACGGACAGGCAGCAGGATTCCCGCCCATCCAAGCATTGGATTGGTGTGATTCGGTCGATGATGCACAACGTCGCCAACCGAGCAATCCGAAAACACCAAGCACGCTGCTGACTGAGCGACATGCAGTTAATAGCGCCACTGTCAGCTCTGCATCCCGGCAAAATCCATGTGGCCAATCAGACGTTGGTCTGGAAGCGATGTGCCGAGATCTGCAGACAGCCGCAAGCGCGAGCCATCGAGGGCATCAACAGCGACGAGGCCAACTCGGTATTGTCGCGTTAAACACAACTCGTTGGGCTTCACGGTGTGCCAAAGGTTCTTCACCCCGGGAGATTGCACTGTCTCGGTAAGGATATCCTTGCTGTGACCAACGCACGGTGGCGCTGGGCTGGGGGTGAGGTCGAGGCCGAAGATGGCGTTTGTGTCGCGGTGTTGGTGTTGCTGCTCGTTCTGTGGAGGAGGAGGAGGAGTCTTCCCTGTCTAAGAATAGAAGCGTTCGAAAAGAACGACAAGAAAGGCAAAAAAGGCAAAAAAGGCAAAAAAGGCAAAAAAGGCAAAAAAGGCAAAAAAGGCAAAAAAGGCAAAAAAGGCAAAAAAGGCAAAAAAGGCAAAAAAATGTTTAGCTTCTCTTTGATTGAGCGTGTCATCCTTAGTGCAGGGGCCATGCTAATCTTCTCTGCAATAGGAGTCAGAACGGGGTTCGAACGAGCGAACTTGGGGAAGAGCGGAGACCAACCTGTATCGTTTCAAATAAACCAAATGCCCGAAGGCGAGAAGTGTTGAGCAATTTTGTATTATATACCCACCTTTCCGCGAAGGCAGTGGAACCACATGCTGGCGTGTCACGCTCCGCTTCTTTTGGTTCGCGATTCGCGCACCACCAGAGATCGTATCCAAGACTAGTAGAATCGCTTGTCCATCTTCAGGTGCATCCATGCTGCCATAGGACGCTGAAACGCCGGAAACTACGGAGCACCTGGTAGATCTGTACCACGACAACAGCCCAGGGACGCTGGACGAAGCCGTCGACAAATCCCATGGCTCATTGGGACACATCCATCGACACATTGAACCGCGCGGCTCATGCCCGGGTCAAAGAGAAAACCCAGCATGATGAGGTGCTCAGCAAGAAGCTCACGTCTTCTAGGTACAGAATGAGCGAGTCACGCAGCAAGACGGGGGAGTCAGCGTTATCCCGCTGCGAACAATAGATGCGCGCTCGATGAAGCTCGTTTTACTCTGCACTCCTCACCGTCAAGACAAAACATCAGTATTAGATGCAGGGTTTCCGATTTTACGTGAATTGTATCTCGTCACAATTGACTTATAGCCCAGAGTTTCCATCCCATGACAGCATGTGCCCCCAAGTTTGAAAACCCCCCCAGACCCGATTTGAAAGGTGCCGCGCTCCGTATATTAACCATATCGTAACATCGCCAGCAAGTTCTCATCGGCGTTGTAGTCTCTCACTTCCGTCCTTCCTTCATTCGTCCATCCCTCCCCAAGACGGGGCCCCATCTAAGCATCAACAACACCAGGGGCATCAAAAGAGCTCGTCACCCGCGGCGCAGCCGCATCCTTAGTCTTGCCACCCTTGGCGTTGTTCTTCTTTCCCCTTCCGTTCCTTTTCCCCTTGCCCTTGCCCTTGCCCTTTGCTCTTCCCCTGCCCTTCCCCTTGCCCTTGCCAGCAGCCTTGGCTCTTCCCTTGCCCTTTCTCCTCTTGCCCTTTCCCTTGCCCTTGGCTCTGCCTCTCCCCTTGCCCTTTGCCTGCGCCTTCGCCTTCTTGGCCCCCCGGGCCTCGAGCGCCGCGTCGTCGTCCTCCACATCGAGGGCGTCCACGGAGACGGCATCCCGCTCGGTAAGGAGCACGTCCGTCTTGACTTCTCCCGCGTCGAAAGCCTCCGCCAGCGCGTCCTGGAAGTCTCTGGCCGCGAGGACGCCTCGCTCCTCTGAATCAACGTCTACTGCCCGTGGCGCGGCCAGCGCACCAGTGAGGAGGGTGAGGACAAAAGTAGTCGAGACCTTCATTGTGATGGGGGAATTCGTGTGAGTTTTGGGTCGTAGGCGGTAGGTGGTATTATGGGGGTTTCTTAAACTTGCAGTCCAGACAGAAGAATTTTCTGCGAGGCCAGCACGCGAAGGGGATGAGAAGAAGGGGGGTGGAGTGCTGAGAAGCCTGGCTTGGGAATGGGATGAATGAAATTCCAGAACAGGACAGACAGCTCGGCAGAACATCTCGAATATATATATATATGTACATGTATATATTCATGGACATGACAAGCTTCCCTTTCCAGAACAAATCTGCCATCGCATCTCGGTTTCAGCCTCCATCACTCGCACGCAGCAACTCGGCAGCCATGCTCCATCTGATCTGTAACATAGCGCTCCTCAGCCACGTTTGGTTCCCCAACTCCGTAGTCCATACAGTTCAAGCAATGCGGGGAGAGGTAATAGTTGGGTTCGGGCCTAAAGAGGCAACCGACGTCGAGGTCGTGCAAGATGAAACTTCAGACTGAATAAGGCTCGCCGTAGTTCAGGCTGCGTGCGATTTGGCCTGTGATTGGTGCGGGAAGCCTGGCCCGTACAAGGCGATTCCGATCCCGATTCTCAAGCTCCGGTGGTAGCGACCGTGTTTGGCGAATGGACGGGCAATCTGATGTTGAGGAAATCCGAGGGCTTGTGGCGGGAAATAACGAGCCGCCAAAGTACGTCGCCATCGGCCGGCCGACTTTGGATTTCGCGGCTGCGAGCGACCAGTCGCTTTGGGAGAACCGAGTGTATTTGTTCTCTCGTGCTTGCCTGCCTGTTTCTGTTTTTTCTTCGTAGATTCGCCTGCTTAGCATCGTCATCGTCGTCCCCGGGCGTGATCCGGCGATTGTTTCTCATCGCCTTGACTTCCCGGCCACCAAGTACGATGGGAGAGAAGTTGCGTGCAATGACTCTCTGGAGTCCATTCCACGCCATCTTTTCCAGAAGAAAAAAAAACCATGACTGATCTCGCACATCCGAAACACCCCGTTGTGTGTCAGCCAACTCCTCGGCGTAGACCCGGTTTCGCCCTATACCAGACCAGGCATTGATTGTGAAACGCGACAATCAGACGACGACTGCCAAAAACAAAGAAGAGAAGAAAAAATCCCAACCTGATGGTTACGACTCTCAATTCATGCACATTACTCAACTGTAACATGGCCGTGTCATTCATGTCAGAGCGTGGTCCAAAAGTGGCCAAATTATATGTCGTATGCATACTATGGAAATGCAAATTCCTAAAAAAATAAAAATAAAAAAGTGGGAAGAAATCCCAGTCCACGCTATACGCCGAAGGAATGTCCGAATCCGTATGCTGTGTGCTCCGTCAAATATTAACTACACATGATCCGTAGATGCGCCACCTGGTCACCCTCTCTTCGCTTTACTATTTCCTCCTCATCACTTCCAGTCCCACCATAGCTCAATCACCTCATCTTTGGGTGCATTTTCAAGGCTTACGTCGCGTCCAGCTTCAGGCTGCGGTGCTCGGTGAACATAGACTTGTCGCAAATGGTCGCCCACCGACTCGGCATCGATAAGGAGGTAACTCTTCTTCTCGCCTTCCGGTATTCGATCCCGCATCGGGCCCAGGCTCCATTCCCAATCGTCACCTTTTCCAGACTCGGTAAATGTGCTTTCCGTGCGGTCCAGCTGCAGGTTCGCGGTGCCCTTTTTATACGTTGCAATGCTGTACCCGTTGGCGAATAGAGTATCGGGCCCGAATCGCCACCGCTGGAAGAGACATCCACCACAGAAATGGGCAACCTTGGCAATCTTGTCGACTGGCGCTCGATGCCACGTTTTCCAATGGTGCAGGCTGAGGTGCCATTTGCCTGACTCGTAGAAGCCGCCCATGTCACCGCCAAAATCCAACTGATGTAAGCCCTTGACCTCGGTGAAATTCGTGCCCGTCTTCTCCTCCACGCAGTACTTGATCAAGCCATCACCCTCGCGGATTCTGCTCTCGTCCAGGCAGCTCTCGACATGTGGTTCCAGGAGTTTCAACAACGGCATGGAGAGAAAAACTCCTCCTCCACCATACGCCATGTGTCCGTGGAAGCTCACTGCATCTTTGTTCTCGGACAGGCCACCGACGTAGGCCGGAACCGAGGCATTCTGCTTGTCCAGCATTTCGGCCACTGGGTAGAGGGAAGGGAAAAAAGTGTCGTCGTCGATGATGACACCCCATTTGGTGCTGGGTTCGGCATGCTGCACAAGGTCGCGAACAGCAACAAAATGTTGCTCGTTCACGCCGACGGACATGTTCTGGGGTCGGACGCCGATGAAATGGATTCCAGATTGGTTGAAGTGCGATTCTAGCTTCTTCATTTGCCGATGTGAGAGGCCATGGTCGGTGACGATGGCAAGCAGCCGAGCTTTGGTGCCTCGCAACCAATGCTTGAATTGTGGAATCGACTTCTCTAGCCTTTCCGCAGAAGAGGCAACTCCGAATATGAACTCTGCGTAGTCTCGCTGAGGAAATGGAAGGGGTACCTGCACGGTAATTGGATGACATGGGGCATCTACCGGCAGCGAACCATTGCAAGCGCTTTTCAAATCAAGTATCCTGCTAGCACCATCTTCGATTAACGGTTCCGGCTTGTGGCCGATTACTTCTCTTGAAGTGGCAGCGTTTCTCACGCCGCGAAAGCACCGCTTCTGGTAAATGATTTGTCTTGTCAGATTGTATTTAGCTCGCCGCAGATAATCGAGGTCGGAACGACAGGGTTTCGCAACGCGCAGGCGTTCTGGAAGAGCAGCTTCTAGCCCGAGCGGAAGGGCATACTGCAGTCGAGATTCTGATCGTTCGAATGCTCCCAAGCCAAGTAGGACAAGAAAGGCGGTGCAGATGAGAACGACTGCGGGCGTTCGCCTGCGAACGGACACGGTAAAAGGTCGAACGGCAACTCCCATCGTGGGCTGAACCAATTCAAAGACTTGGTTGAGGGAGGAGATGCTGACGTTGAGGAGAAGAGTATTATTATCGTATCGGATTCAGCCTATACGAGAGGCTAAGTAACGAGTGAAAGTGAACTGTGTTGACCATTGAAAAGCTGAACGTGTTTCAGATTGCCGTCGGCATTATCGTGTAGATAATTGGCAATTTGGAAGCGTTGGTCTGTGTCTCGTCTGAATCCCACGTGTACTCCGTAGATGAGATGCGCTTGGCGGAGAGGCAGATTCAACAAAGGCAGAGATTGAAGGGGATCAAAAAAGGAGCGAAGAAGCCTCTTGGCGGATAAAGCAAGTTTGGGACCTAATAAGAGCGGCAGTGGCGTCGTGAATCCCGAACAGCATCTCCCTTGCTGCTGGCCAACTTGGCGAAGTGGCAAAGAACGGCAAAGCGACTTACTTGACTGGTGGATGGGTGGCGACTCTGGCGAGCGGGATGGAGCGGCCATGATGATCCCGGATGATGGGATGATGCGTGGATACGTGGATGCGTGGATGCGTGGATGGCTGGATGAGGCTGGATGATTGGATGGCTAAATGGCCAGGCCAGGATGCAGGATGGGACAAACGCAGAGCTGTTATTGTTGACCCTGGCGTCGAAGGCGTCAAGGCGTAGGTCTTTGTGGGTCTCCGCTGGCCTCGTCCAACCAGACCGTCTGCTTTTCCGATGGCGCCTGATTGTCTGAGTTTGCAGTTGCAATTGTGGATTGCCCGGCCCAGGGGAAGGAACCTTTGATTTCGTGTTGCGTGTTGCGTGTTGCGTGTTGCGTGTTGCGTATGCTGCGTGCTGCGTGTTGCGCCTGCCAGTACATAGAACTTGTCTTCTCCTCTCTTCTTCATTCTTTTCGATCCTGTGCGACCATCGGAATTTTACATATGCCTCCCGCAGATCTGTCTCACACTCGCGCCAGTAACTATCAAGACATGGCCTGCAGCTAATATCATTTCACGAGTTGGGAAATACGGCATGTTACATTTCCACCTATTTTTGTCACAGCTAGTCCGTAAATATTCCCAATGTCTGGGGATGGACAAGCTTTTTTTCCAATGGCAAACGAGTAAATTCCATCTCATGTAGGCTACAGCTCACTAACTACCCTTCCTCCACACCAATCAATCACATTTTACAGGAACACTCCAAATCTCCCTTTTTGCGTACATCCCAAACCGTGGCCTTTTCTAAATATATATCCATTCAAGGCTGTTTAAGAGCCAGTCTTGTAAACGTCATAGGCCCGGTCAGCAACGACTACACCATTACTGACCTCGGCATCCGTGTACGATGGGAAGGCAATGAGATTATTCGTGGTGTCAACGGTCGAGAAGGTCGTGAATCCCTTGTCGTTGCCGTACTGGTTACTCCAGCCGGAAGTAACGATGAAATTGCCAAATTGCGTGGGGCCCCCGTTGGCCCGAGGGCCGTTGACGACAAAGCTGACGTCTGTCGGGCTGCTGCCGACGACTTGTGTGTTGATGCTGAACGTCCAGGTGCAGGAGCTGTCGGAGGGACAGACGCGATGCAGGCCCTTGATGATTCATGAGCCAACTGGAGCAGAGCTGACCTGCACGTCGGCCTGGGTATTCAAGATGTCGGCTCCTTGGACTGAGCGGGCGGGAGCTGCCATGGTGGAGGAGGCGGCGAGCAGGGTTGCGATGAGGGTTTTTGTGATCTTCATATTGGCGAATTTCAAGAATGAGATGATACCCCTTTGTAAGTGTAAGTGAGGTGGGAAAGTTTTCAGTTGAAAGTTGAAAGTGATTTATTTTCAAGTCCAGATACTAATGAGAATGTGGGTAGTAATTAGTAGGGCGGAAGAAACAGGTATTTATACACCAATTTGATACCGAGTGTATCTTTCTGATGGATGGATGGATTCATTCATCCTTCTACGAGATGCGCTGAGCCACAGTCAAGTCGTCTTTTCTCCTCGCTTGCGGCATTCTCGGGTTCGGTGGCCCGGTTCGCTCGGTTCATCTCATCATCTTGAAGCTTCCCACACATGACAAGGTGAGCCGGTCTGGTCCAGCGCTGTCATTTCCCGTCGATACGGGGATCCCAAACTGCGGCCAAGACTCGGGAGCGCTTCAGCAGATACGAAGTGGCGAGGCTGAAGGGTCGTTGGCGATGGCGGTTGACTTCCTCCTACCTGGGGGATCTGGCAACCCCGGCACAACGGGTGCAGGAGGGAGGCGTTAGGTCTCAACGATGGTCCGGCAGCCGGGAAGTGATGACGGACCTTCGTGTTGGTGATAGGTGTTGAGGGGTGGTGAGAGGTGTTGAGGGATCTAGCTCCGTTCGTTCGTTACCCAAAGTAGCTTGGGCCGTGGCAAGGGACTGGTCACAATCATGGCGCAAACTTTCTTTGACAGTTTGGCAGAGTCTTTCGCGTACTTAACCTACGGGATACTCCCACAGCACGTGACAAGGCTGTAGAGTGAAGCTCTCAATTCGAGTCGTCCATTGGCTGAAACGATTCAAGATGTGGCGCCAATCTCGGTCTTGCCGCCAGCTCGGTGCAGCCTGCAGCAGCCACCAGCCAGCCTCATACGCCTCTCCAGCCACACCACATAAGTCCGTACGTACTCCGTAATGTACATTGGCTTTTTTTTTTTCCATCCTTGCTCGGCAGACCAGACCGCGCGACCTCCGCCGGGTCCGCCCTCGTCGACAGCCGCTTCCACTCACACGACGACCACGACGCACGCTCCGCAGCCAACGTCGCTTGCCCATCCACGGGACGTACCGCTTCATCCCATCCTGGCCCATCCTGGCATCGTCCCGAGGAGCTCATCGGTTTCATCCCGTCTGTAGTCTGTCGTTGACATTCCCGTATCTTGCACTACCTACCATACTGCAAGCTGCAAGCTCGACTGGCTGCGCATCACGATACCCAACCAACGCTTTTGGCGTCGCCACTACCGAGGATTCGTTTTCATCCCGGCATCTCTTTCTTTTGTCGACCGGTGACTCTCTTTAATTGGAAACCCTGCAAGCAGTTGTTGCGATTCGCTTCCTCTACCTTGGTCGCTCTCTACCTTATCTCGGCTTGGGTCTACGTCACAGTCGCGGCCGTTTGGCGAAGCTAACCAAGTGGACCAAGGCGCTTCTAGAAACCACAAGATATGCTCTAGGACGTTGCTGCTTGCTTGTTCGCGTTTGTTCTTGTCTGTCCATCATATATCCCGCGAGGATTTCTGCATTGTTCAAGCCCAAATTCTCTCCCTCAGTCATATTCTGGAGCCTGTACTCGTTGGCACCATGTCTGCCCCTTGTACGTATAAATCATTCCGTTCCGTCTGGCAATGGGCAATGGCTAATCTCCAACAACAAAAAAAGTGGCTTCCGACGAGCAACAGCGCTACACCGAGATTATTGACAATATACTGGCGACCGCCGATCTCGAAACCATCTCCCGCAAAAAGGTTCGACAAGGATTGGAAACCCGTCTCGGCGGCAAGGATTTGAGTGTACAAAAAGTATGGCCCAGAAAAGAGAGCAGATGCGTGAAAGCATGTGTTGCCGTCACCCTTTTATTTTTTGTTGCTTTTGTTTTTGAGATCATGTCCCAAGTTCTATCGTCACTGTTCGTGCGTGTACTGATGGGGCCATACGTAGGATGCCATCAAACGACTCATCGAGGCACGCTTTGACGCGGTCTCTGGCGCAAGCCCTGGTGAGACGACTACATCATCCGTCGCAGACAAAAGCACTCACAAACGCTCCAACGGGGTCTCCGTTCACGACGAGACTGACCCGGACCCGTCTGCCTCCCCCGAGCCGGTGAAGAAAAAGGCCAAGCGCTCATCGTCGTCCGAGGATGCGGATGCGCGACTGGCTGCACAACTTCAAGCCCAGGAAAATAGCCTGGCCCGTGGTCGCACCACCCGCGGAGGTGGAGATCGGGCAACAAAGAAGCGCAAGGCACCTCGAAAAAAGAGCGCCAAGAAGGTTCGGGATGATGATGACAGTGAGGCTGATGGAAGCGCAGACTCTGGCGTAAAGAAGCGCAAAGCTGGTGGTGGCTTTCAAAAACCCTTCAACCTGAGCTCAACACTGTCGGAGCTCTGTGGAGAGACTCAAGTAAGTATCCCATCTGTGTAACAGTTGTAACAGTTGGTAGGCCAGCGTTCACTGACCAATCCGTAGCTTTCGCGTCCACAAGTCGTCAAGCGTCTATGGGAGCACATCAAAGCCAATGACCTCCAGGACCCGTCCGACAAGCGCCAAATTCTTTGTGATGCGAAAATGCAGGCTGTGTTCAAGCAAGCCAAAGTTGACATGTTCAAGATGAACAAGGACATCGGCGCCCATCTGTACCCCGTAGAGGAAGCGTAGACTCGATCTTCGAAGGGGTCATCATTTACGTTGCCCGTTACGGATAACTCAATGACAGGACTTTACGATTTTGGCGCCCGAGGGAGTATTTGGAATAAATTGACTATAGTTGACTATAGTTGACGAGTCTGTACTTTTCATTTTCGTATTTTCCTTAGGGGGGCGGTTTTTTATTTATTTCTTGTTCTATTGGAATTAGTCCTTTGATGTATTGTTTTCATATGTATGTTATGGGTCGGCAGCATGGGATGGCGAAGGAAATTAAGATGTGGGTTTTATTCTGCGCGTTGGTTTCTATGAGAGATGTTATCTCGGCATGTTCCCTGGTAAGGGTTACTATTCGGATTGGAGAAGCATGAATGCATACGACGGCCATGGGCGAGGCTGGTTCCAGGCAAGGCAGTCAGTGAGTGAGTGAGTGACATGATGATGCGTGGACCGAAAATGACGAGGGATTGCATTCGAGGATAGCCGTGACAAAGGAACTGTTGTTTTCGAGACATGTTAACAGTGGCTAAATCAAGGAGAAGACATGAATGACTGTGGCGTATTGCGTGGACAACGTGGGCTGTGAAGTGGTCGACACATCTTCCACTACCCTAGTCCGTACACGAAGTCTCATCGTGGAAAAGTCCCTGCCGTCGAGATGTTGTGTTTTCTCTAGCGCAATCTTTCTTTATTTTCTCATGTCAAGGTATAGTGAGTGAGTGGCCATTACGATGGTTTCACCTTCTTGGGTCTGCCTTGTTGTACTGTTAAACTACTCCTTTCACTACAAATGCTAAGCATGGAACAAGACACCATCCAATTCATTACACGATTCGAAAGTCGCGATCCTGGTCTATATGGCAAACAACGCTTTTCTACGGGACAAGTTTCTGAAAAGAACAATGTGAGAAATGGTAGGCGACTGATCCGCAGGATTCGGGATCGAATTGAGAAAAAAAAGAGAACGTCGTGCCACAGCGAGGACTCGAACCTCGGTTTCCAGTGATTCCAAACTGAGATGACCACAAACTGGTGTCCTTACCCCTAGACGACTGCAGCTAGTTATACGGGTGATGTCGGAACTTGTTTGTTAAATGCATTATGAGCCTTTTGGACGCGGCAGGGCACTTCCTTCATCTGACTCCAGCCCCGCTGTCCTCGTTTGTTGGCCCGGCCTTGGAGCAAACGGAGCTGACCTGGAACCTTCCGGCGACGGCAACAAACTTGACGTGTCCGACTTTTCGTCCAAAATTACAAGTTACCGAGCATTTTTGCGAACAGGAATACATTCCGCAAACACGACCCGCCACGGCGTAGTCTCTCGCCTCCTGGCCCGTCTTATTCCAGCCAGCCGAACTTGCATCACCCGAGACAACGCAAGACTGATCGAGAGGAACAAGACAACTCTGCATACTCAAACAAACCAATCTCCCATAAACCAGTAGCAAATTCGATCGCCATAGTGGTCATGCCGGAGGGAGCATCCCAATCCGGCCGAGGAGGCGAGGGCCCAAGAGGACGTGGGCGTGGTCGTGGCCGAGGAACTTCTGGAGGTCGAGGCCGACGAGGAGGCAAAACTGGTGGAGGAAATGCCGTTGCCCCATCATCAAACCCGGCTGCTCAACAAGACGTCGCCGCTACCTCTGCTCAGGCAATTATGCTGAAGCAGCAAACTCAAGCTGCCGCCGCGGCCGCCGCGGCTGCTGCGGATGAAGAAGATGACGACGCTGGGGTGTGCTTCATCTGCGCCAACCCTGTCGCGCACCATTCCATTGCTCCGTGTAATCACGCTACCTGCCATATCTGTGGTTTGCGTATGAGGGCACTGTACAAGACAAAGGACTGTGCGCATTGTCGAGTAAGTCGGCCAACTGACCAAGGCTCATTCGTGTGTTGATTGATGACGCGCCCTGGCTGGCTGTACGGAACTGATGGTTATTTTTTTCTTTCTCTCCTATAGACCCCTGCACCGTTCGTCGTCTTCACCGACAACGCTGACAAGCGTTTCGAAGAGTTTTCCGGCAAGGACATCACCACAACCGACTCCAACATCGGGATCAAGTACACGAACGAAGACATTGTTGGCGATACCGTCCTGCTGCTCAGATACAACTGCCCCGATGACGACTGCGACTTTGCCGGCTATGGATGGCCGGATCTCCACCGACACGTCAAGGCCGTACATCGCAAACGCATGTGCGACCTTTGCACCAGGAACAAGAAGGTCTTCACACACGAGCACGAACTCTTCTCGGATAAGGAACTGGAGAAGCACATGAGACACGGCGACGACAAGCCTGGTGCCGCGGACCAGACAGGCTTCAAAGGACATCCTCTGTGTGGTTTCTGTGGCGAACGATTCTACGACGATGACAAGCTATACGAGCATTGTCGAATGAAGCACGAGCGCTGCTTCATCTGTGACCGCCGAGACTCCCGCCATCCGCACTATTATCAGGATTACAATGCTCTGGAACAGCATTTCCGCAAGGACCACTATCTATGCTCCAACAGCGAATGCATGGAGAAGAAGTTTGTCGTGTTCGAATCCGAGCTGGATCTCCAGGCCCATAATATCAGCGAACACGCGGGTAGAAGCGTCGGCAGAGACGCCCGACTGGTGGACATGTCTTCATTCGACCTCCGACAATCATACCAGAACGAAAGACGTGGCCAGCGAGATGGCGAGGAGCGAGGCAGAGAGGGCCGAGGAGGAGGTGGCCGAGGCAGAGATGGCCGAGGAGGAGGAGGCCGAGGCAGAGACCCTAACCAGGACACTGTTCCGCCAACTTCTGCTCAACCGCTACGCCGGGATGAGCTCGCCCTGCAGCGCCAAATGGCCATTCACTCGGCCCAATCCGTGTCCAACAGAAGTTTTGGCGGACAGCTCTCAGCCCCGTCGCCGTCGCCGTCCGGTGCCGGTACCCGCCCGGCATCGTCATCGGGCACATCAACACCCACACGAAATGCTACCACGAACTCGCGCACCGTAATGGCGGATACTTCGAATCTCTCGCCCGAAGAGCGAGCCCGCCTCGTCCGCCACAGCTCCGTCATCGAACGAGCAGCCAACCTCCTCGGCAACGACGCCAACAAGATCAACACTTTCCGCAACCACATCTCGACCTACCGCCAAGGCGCTTTCACCGGCCCCCAACTCGTCGATGCGCTCTTCACCCTCTTCGCCGATGTTGAACCCAACGCCCTCGGCACTCTGGTCCGGGAAGTAGCAGACTTGTTCGAGGACAAGACCAAGGCAGACAACGTCCGCAAGGCCTGGCAAGACTGGCGCGCCATCAACGAGGACTATCCCAGCCTGCCCGGCCTAAGCGGCATGCAGGGCGCCACGTCCAGCTCCAGCGGATGGGCCAACGCCGCGACGGCAAATCCAGGCCTGCCCAACGCCGCGCCGGCCCAGAAACACTCGGTCCGAGTCCTGAAACTCAAGAACAGCACCCGTCTCGGAGGTCCAACGCCCGCCACTGTCAAGAAGCCTCCCAACTGGACCGCTTCCTCCTCCTCCACGTCCTCCTCCTCGGCCTCGGCCTCGGCCTCCTCATCCGCCTTCCCCTCCTTACCATCATCATCCTCCACCCCCGCCACATCTTCCCGCTCGACATGGGCGTCCTCTCAGCAGCAGCAGCAGCAGCAGCAGCAGCAGCAGCGACACCCCCAACGACAGGCAGCAGTAGCTCGCTCGCAAGACGCATTTCCCGCCCTCCCCGCGGCACCCAAACCCACCACCACCATCTTTGGCTACGGCTCCGGCAGAGGCGTTCATCGGGGCTACGGTCACGCACAGTCCAGCTTCCAATGGGGAGGCACAGCCGCCTCTGCCGAGAGCTCGGCGCCCCTCGAAGAGGCAGAGGCGGCGGATCAAGCCAAGGGCAAGAAGGGCAAGAAGGGCAAAAAGGTCCTCGTCCAGTGGGGATAGTATAGTATAGTATAGTACAGCGAAGTGGAAAAAGTTGATAATCAGTCATAAAAATTCTAGCCGGACTGCGTGGTTAAAAACTATCTTTACAGAATCCCGCTCGAGCAACGTACACCAAGATATATATTCCATGACAACTTTTTTTTGCAAACAGTTTACACCTGCGCATGACAAAATACACATTGAAAACATGACGCTACAGACCGGCCGGCTCGTAGTATTCTCTGAAACGGTCCGTCTCGTCCCACTGAACATTGTAGACAACGTTCCAACAAGCGAGGAGAAGATCGGGAAATCGGACAGTCCAAAAACTCAGGTAGCCGTCAGGAAGAGGTCCGACCTGTCGCTTCAAGGTATCCGTCATGTCTTCGTAATGGTTGCGCTTGTTACGAAGTGCCCTCAGCAGGTCCAACAGTCGGGAACCCGTGTATTTGCGCTGCTTCCCCAACGAGTCGACAAACTCTCGAGGAAGGACGCGCAGGAAGTCACTCTTGGTGACTTGCGCGGCGCATCGTTCCAGTTCCGACAACGCCAGCGAAGGCGGGTCCCTAGGTTCCTTTTCGAAATGATCAGAGACATCACACAAGAACGAAAGCCTCTTCTTCGCTGACCAGAAGAAGGGGTGAGACATGACCTCTGTTGCAATCGGTCGGCGTTTGGGATCCGCATCAAGCATGGAGGCAATGAGGTCTTTGGCTTCGCAGGCAAAGTCGCCCAGCGCATCCAGAGGTTGCAGGTTGTAGCTGCCCTTGCGGATATTGACTTCTCGCATATATCTGCCACCACTGTCGAAAGGGTGAGAACCATTCGTCAACACATAGAAGAACACCAGTCCGAGAGAGAAGATGTCAATGGCACGAGTAGCTCTCCGGTTGTGCGGCATGGTGCCATCTTGGACCAGAACCGACCCCGATCCGCTGTGCGTGCTGGTGTCCACGAGGCTCAAATCGCGCCCGTCATCGTCGAGCAGCAGCTCTGGGGCCCGCCATCCCGAAGTTCCGGCCGCTCGACCGGTGGTGGCCCCGAATGATGACTGTCCGCCTTCCAACTTCTTGCAAAGACCGAAATCGGAGACCAACAATCGAGGCCTACCGTCCTTGCCCATATTGACAAGAATATTCTGCGGCTTGAGGTCTCGGTGAACGATTCGAAGACTGTGCAAATGGCTGATACCGTTCGTGATCTGGTACAACACACCAGGTAGGTCCATCCTGCCTGCATTGGCAAGTTCACGGAACGCATGATGCCCTTCCACGATCTCGGCAAGTGATGCCGCACAACGCTCCAAGGCAATGTACAAAAACCCATCACGGATTTGCTGAGCGTAGTAGCGAATAACTGTGCAAGGGTTAGCAACCTAAAAATGTGGAGGGAAAATTCTTCTTGTCCGCGTACCATTCGGGTGATCATCACTCTCTCGCAAGAGTCTTGTTTCTTGTGACGCTATGTCGTAAAATTGAATCAACATGCGCTTGACAGCCACCTCGCGACCATCGAATCTGCCGGCAAAGACGAGAGTACCATTGCTGCCAGTTCCCAGTTGCTCGTCGGTGTTGACTTCAATGTTGCCCATACGAATAACAGACCCACTGACCGCTTGCATGTCATTGGCGACCGTCATGACATCCGGTTCCAAGCTGGGACGGTCACCGAGCCGCTTGGCGTTGTTGACTGCCTCCTCCACGGTGGCGTTGGGCGCCTCATCATCCCGAGATTGTGAGTTCTCTCGAGGCCGACCCTTTCGGTGCTTCACACCGCCGCGGCGACCACGGCGTGCCTTCTTCTTATCGGGCGCAGGACTGGTGGCCGTGGTGAGATGGTCTCCCACCTCGCTCGGTTTGGCTTGTTCAGTTTGCACCTCGTCAGAAACCGGTTCATTAGACGACTGTGGGAATTTGATTTCGCTGTCGTCTGAATCGTCTTTGCCGTTTGGTTTCCGAGGCGTTTCGTTATCCGCTGTCGCGATGACTTCCCCCGCTTGATCCACGCCTGGCACGCCTGGCACGTCTAGCCGATCAGCCGATTCCTCGTTCTTCGAGCCGAGACCGTGTTCAGGAAGGTCCTTGGTCTCCGTATCACGAGAATCGCGGACTTCCCGGGAACCTCCCTTGCTGTCTGTGCCGATGTCAGACGTCAAATACACGAGGGCATCCCTCAAACCTCCTCCGTTACGGAAACGATGGTATGATCTTCTGAGCTTTTTCTCGTTGTACACAAGAGCGGCGAAGAATAGAATGATCAGTATGGGGTTCCGAACAAACTCTACAACGCTATTGGCCGCGCTTTGTGGTAGGCTCTTGACTTTGTCCACAATTGTAGGCTCCTCTAGCTCGCTCTGCTTGCCAGTCGGCGACACAAAACCGTTGTCGGAATCCTCAGCATCGTTTGAGAAGGCCTCGGCCCCGTCAGAGAGTGTTGGGATCTGCCCACGCCTTGGGCGGAAGGATCCCAGCGAATGTGTGCCTACCAGGTCTTTTGAAACCTTCGCTTCCGTCAAGCTGTCCCAGGATGTCGTTTCGTCCCACCAACTTGCCTTGGACGCCTTGGCTGGGGGTGCGCCAATAATGAGAGGGTAAGCGCGGCCAGAGAGGGCATACCAGCTCCCCTCTTCTGTGCGGTTCAGAAAGATGCTAGTACTGCGTTTTTGGGCCATGTCCTCGTTTTGGGATGGCATGGCGGGCTGCGGCAGGACGACGAGATCAGGGTTGCTCTCTGCGGCAGCATCCCATGGGCGACAGACATCAAACACACGTGCAACAGGGGCGTTGAATTTTTGGTTGAAGAAGGGACCAATGCTATCGGTTCGTGCATAGTCAAAGGCGTATACTTTGCCGTCGTGCTGGCTTGTAATGTACCGGCTGTCCTTGGACAAATGGTATTGATGGAAAAGGTCGCTGTCGCGGGTGTTGGGCGTCCACTCGGAATACTTCAATGTCGCAATAGTCTTGCCATCCCTTCTGTTAATTGATACAGAGTATTCGGTTCTACCCAATGTGATGGTTCCCGTGGAACTGCATTCTTCGCTGTCCCTGTTGAATAACGCATTTGGTCGCAGACAGCTTTCAGCTTCATTAATGTGAGAGCCGTCCGGGCCGAAATACTTGAGTATGCGGCCTGTGGCTGCGTCGAGAGTGATCATTGTCGTCTTTTTGTTGCCAACGTAGAGAATGGAAGTTTCTTCTTCCGCATATGGTGAGATCTCGACTAGCTCCTTCATGGAAAAGCCTGTTGCACGCGGGCTCGAGTCAGGCTCGGGAACCCATACGTAGACGCCGCCATCGCGGGTAGGTTCGATGGCCCATATGTAATGATCTACGGGGCTGTAGTCTTCATCCACGATGGACTTGCTCGCCCGATGGTGGATTGTTTCGACCATGGGTTGATCGACCTGTAGTTGCCAAAGAACTTGACCAGTCTGGCGGTTGTTGGCGTAGAGGTCTCCATCGACGGTCGCCAGAAGAACGAAGTCTTCTACTTCCCAGTCCTCTAGACTCCGCGCATGTTGCGGCGAGGCTAGCCCAGAAGCAGGGGAGCCGCTGGGCCGTTGGCGTAAAGGAGTTGGTGCTCGAACGGCCGAGGCCAGAGCGGAAGTTGCGAGGGCGCTCGCATCATCGGGAATAAGGATATGGTCGGTAGGGGTTTTCTTTTTGTTGTTGTCGTTGTTGGTTGTCGGATTCTTGTCCAGGCTGCGTCGAGCCTGATGCTGGATCTGCTCCTGCTCTTGCTGCTGAAGGTATTGATATTGTTCTCTCAGCGTCGATCTCTTGCGGTCGTTGTTGGGTGCTTCGACCGTCACCGGCCCAGGCTTAACAGCCGTGGGTTCCCAGTAGACGGCATCAGCGCCGACGTCCTCTCCGGCGAGGCGAGCCCGAGGGATCGCTGAACGCGTGCCATGTTGCTTCTGCTGCTGCTGAGCATCTGCAATCTGGAGCCACGGGAGAAGGATGAAAGCGAGTGCGAGCAATAATTTTTTCTGCTGTCGCGAGGAGCTTCGCTCGTCACTCGAGGTCCGTCGTAGCATTGCGAGAGGATTGCAGCAACTATGCCAATTGCATGGAGGTTGTCGAGGCTCGGTCAGCCGTGGCGATGCTGTCCTCGATTACTTTTTGGTGGAGGAAGCATTCAAGCTAACGTCGATGGGGAGGCCATTACCTCTGGTGGATTCTTAGTTTGGTCTCTGTGATTTTCGTCTGAAAGGCGCTCATGCGAGGAAATGAGGAGGAAACGAGGAGGAAACGGGAGTGGTCGGGCTATTCAGGCTGTTCGGAGGGGGATCCTCAACAACTGCTGTAAATTTGAGGATGCGCAGTGGGATGCGCAGTGGGTTGGCCTGCCCGGGTTGAACGTCGCAGTGAGCACACAACCTTGTTTCCAGAGATCAATAATGGCTGGGCGATGTATGTATGGATGACTTGGCCTGCGTGAGGCTAGTTGTTGATGATGAGCAAGATGAGCATCATGAGCATCATGGAGGGAGGGACAATACAGAACCTGTTGGGTGAAACGAGCGGCTGGAAGCACCTCTGAGCAGTAAGATAGCCTAGCAGGGTGTGGGCTGATGGAGTACAGTGGCCCGTGGGTGGGAAGGTGTACGTACCCAGCACAGCCTTGCCGAGTATTGTTAGCCAATGACCGGAGCTCCTCTCCCTCTCCAGTCCCCTCCCACCTTCCTCCCACCTCGCCTCCCTCCCCCGTCGTCAATCCCCCCCAACCCACTCATCAGCCCTCCAACCCGCGCCTACCGAGTGCTCCCTGCGGCCCATCGTTCATGGCCCGATCCTGAAGCTGCACGGGAAAGGGTGCTGCTCCATGAGAACGGGATTGTCGGAAGTTTAACCAAAGTGGCCCTCTAGCAATGTTACGTGTAAACATGGAACCATCTCACCTTGTTCCTACTGCGCCTCTTCTGACATGTTGAAAAAGAAAACTAACAAGCGTGCTCGATGGAAAAGAAAATCCCCCGCGCTACGGCTACGCGAGCTTTGATGCAGACCACTACACACGGATTACTTGTGCCATTTTTCTCTCAACACGAGACGCAATTTTTGCCGATTCCCAGTGGTTGCCTTGCTCCAACGAGTGACCAACAAGATTAGACCATGCCCATCTTTGCGCTGGAGTCATGGTTGGACCCAAGACATACATATTACCGTGACAATGAGCATCCTTGTTCGTACGGATTACCACCCTCTTGTGACAACACCTGCATGAACGGTAGCAGGCCTGTCACATGTACTGACTACGGATTAATATAATAACGAGTGCATATGTAAGTGCACGGCACTTTCTCCCCTGTTGCCCATCTTCTTGTGTCCTTGCCATCAGGATTCGTTTGGTTTCAAAGGCATCCTTGTCAAGCCGACTGTCAGTGAATGCCGAGTACTCCTGTAATACTTCCACCGGACTCAAGGCATAATAAGCGTTCTATCTGATGTATACTCCAAAGTTCATGAGAAGAGCTCTTCACAAGTTCTGTGGGGGGATGCATGCTTGGAGCTTGCTCCTACAAACCAGCCAGCCAGCCCATTTTGTAGCAGGTTCAGCAGCCAATTTGCTCCATCCCGAGGCGCTCAGATTAGACCTCGGATACCAGAATCTGGGGCGCGGCTCAACGATGGAGGCGTGAGTCTGCTCGTCTCGTTCCGGTTGAAAGCAATATTCTGGAATGAATGAACAAATGCTGTACGGAATAGCCTCGAAAGTCTGGAGAAAGAGCCGTTCCTTTCGGCACAGTGTGTGTTTTCTATCCATGTGACTGGCTCGCTTCCTCCCGCTCCCCACCACAGCTAGCCCACAAAAACAAAATTCTTTTTGGGTGCACACATGAACTTCCGAGGGCTGTGACAGCGCTAGCCTGAGCCTGATGAATACGAGTACGAGGCGTGCGCATCTAGAATTAGTACCCTCAACTTTGGCGTCAGGTATACAGACAACTAAGATGAACACGATGTGCTGTTACCTGCTGCCCCGTACAATGAATGCAGTCACTCTACGGATTACGGATTACTGCTCTCGATCAAAAGCCGTATGACGTTCACGCGAGACACAATATTCACTGGTACTAAAAAAAAGGTATTCTCAACATATTGAACGAATAAAAAAGTCATTACATGTGCCCCGAATATGAACCGATATTTTAGTTTACCAGTACAAGCAAATGCACCTGCTCCGCCTTTGCAAGCTGATAGGACAAATCAAACCGATTCCCTCTTGACAGAACATCAGCATCCCCTTCGACATCGTCTTATGCCAGAACCTCTTCGCTCTCCTCCAAGACATCTTCCACAATCTCCTCAATGACCTGATCCTGCTCGTCACTACTTCCCTCAATCGATTTGGTCTTGGCCGCCAATAAGGCGGCGTGGGGATCTTGTGGTAATCCAAGCGCGGCACGATCCTCGTAAACTTCCTCCTCCACGTCGGCACGCCAGCTGTACCATTCTTCCAGCATTTTGCGACGTGCTTCAACAACAGCCAAGTCGGCAGAGGCACCACGATCGGCATCTTCCTGCTCGAAGACGCGACTGTACTCACGCAAGTTCTTACGAACTAGCTTCTGCTCCTCCTTGGTTAACAGGGTTGGGGGTCGAGGTCGCCATTGGAACTGCTTGAATTTTTCAATGGGCTCCTCCCGTAAAGCCTCGCCCTTGAAGTCATAGATGTGGTAACCGTTTTCCATCTGAACGCACTGTTAGTTTTGCGCAATCTTTGTACGCTGTTCAACATCTCTGCAGACTTACCGCATGCTTCCACACTGATGCCCAGGTGGCGACAAATCGACCAGAAGGGTCCCACTCGACATCAGTAACGCCATAGTGGTCAGCCGTGTTCATCAGTTGCAGGTTGGCAGTCATTTCCTTGTCTGACTCGGGCTTGTCGCCTTCAAAGTCAAGGTCGAAGAAGTCCAGGTCAGAGCTCTGCTGGTTGGCAATGGTAGCAATGACGACGAAGCGTCCTCTAGGCGACCAGTAAATAGCGTTGCTATTCTTCTTCTCCAGAGTACGCAAATGCTTGAAGTTGCCAGCAATGGGACCTTTGACCTTTTCGGGGCAGAAGAATGACACTGCGGTCTTGGGCGGCACAGCAGTGACGCCGACGGGCTCTGTGGTAGTGATGATGGCAAATCTGTCGCCCTTTGGCTCCCAGGCAAAGTTGATCACAGTGTCCTTAATGGTGTCAACAACTTCCACGGGCACGCCCTTCTCCTTGATCCGAAATATCTCCAACGTAGTGGCTTGTGATTTCTTCGACTTGGAGTGGCGGTCGACCTTGACACAAAGGTAGGCGGCTTCTGACTGCCAGTGCAACTTCGCGTCACTAACGCTGAAGAGGTTGAGCGATCGCACGATCTCCTTGGAAGGAATGCTCATCAAACCGACCTTGGCAGGGTTGCTGCCAATTTCGGGTGTCCAGTAACAGAAAAGCTGCTCGTAGGTCTTGACGCCGTCACGCTGAGGAGTTGCAGGAGCCCAGTCAAAGTCCATGACGCCCTCGATCTTGATGCTAGTCTTGTCCAGAAGATTCATGCGTGGCAGCTCGTAGACTGAGATAGATTGGCCCTGGGTTAAACGAGCAACATACTTGTCATCTGCGGACCACTTGAATGCGGGCCACTGCTGCTTTGGCGGAGGGTTTCCCTCCTCGCCCTTTGGCGCGTCCAAGTTGGCGAAGGAGCGCAATGGGGAACCAGTGGCAATATCCCAAATGACATAGTTCTTGCCATCGTCGTCGATGGAGAGTGCAGGGTGGCCACTGTCGGGAATGGAAATTGGTCTGTTAGACCACGTTACCAGGTATCTCTCGGTGGGTGAGAACGCAACAAGATTAACATATGGATGAGCGAATCTAGCCTGTCGAGACCACGAAGGCCCACCCCAAAGTTGAACACCTTGTGCGTGAATTGACGTCAGGTAGGTGCCGAGGGGCGACCATTGTAAGAAAGTTTCGGTCCAGTGCAAACGATCAACGATGTTCTCAGCCTGATCCTTCTCGTTGTTCCAGAAAACTCCGACGCTTTCACCCCGATACATGACAAACTGGTCACGACCACGGCCTGAGGGGTCTTTCATGAACCATCGGAGATGCTCCTTCTCGGTAAACTCGTCGATGTGAGGGGGGTGATACTTTTCGTCAACGCGACCTTCACCGCCGAAACGTTCGATGTCGGTAATCTTGTTCACACGCATGGTGTGCTTCTTATCAAGAGGAACCATGTCTAACTGTCGGGTGGCAGCGGCCGCTTCAGCAGGCGACGAGTATTCAACAAAGGCGAACCTATCTCCCTCCAGTAATTAGCAAAACAAGATGCAAAAGCAAGCAATTTCAAAGATGCGCAAGATCGAACCTCATGGACTCGCCGTTGTCATCCATTGGCATGTGAATCAAATCCTCCCTTGTTCTTCCAACAGAGTTGAGCTTCTTCAGCAAGAACTTGACCAACTTGGGTTTTTGTTCCTCATTGACTTTGGGAAGGCCGTCAACAACCACGAAGGCATCATAACCTTGCTCTAACTGAACCTCAAATTTCTCGCGAAGATCCGAGATGTCAATTTCCTCCTCATTAAACTCGTCATCGTCGAGGTCGGCCTCGCGCAGGTGGTCGAAGGACGGAGCCATGCTGGGCGATTTGCTCCGTCGAGGGAGGGGTGCAGAGAAATGCCCCGCTCAGGTGAGGGCAGGTGAGGGCGAAAGGTTCTGTAAGAACAAGCTTGTTCGTGTGTTTTCCTGGTAGAGGAAGCCAAATTCTCCGAAGCACAGAATCGATACTTCAGTTGTAGAAGACTATTGTTCACCGTCACAGGTCTCGATGCGTCGCAAACGTGGCGTCAAGAAGTATGGGGGCTGGGATTGGGAGTCCTCACAGCTCACAGAGGCTCTTACGCTGGCGCAAATTTGGTGTTCGTCAGTTTCCCCAAAGTGTGCGGCGGAGAAGCGATATTCCTTCACCGCGAGTTGGGCGAGGGGCAAGTCACGTGTAGCATTGTGGCCATGGTGGGGTTAACGGGTTTGCAAGCTGGGCTGGACTACAGTTTATCCTTACCGACGGCCCTCTTGGGAATATTAGGGAGCTCGCGGGAAAAGATTGTTGTCTTGCTGTCGAAAACGGTCACAGAGAAGTTCCACGTCAAACGTTCACGACCAGGCCAATTATCTCACTTCGTGCATCATCGCCGAGCAGCCTGTCATGGTATGTCGCACAGCATAATAAATGTTATAGTCAAGTTTGGCAGTATTGCGAGAACCATCTGCGAGCGAGCATCAGCTGATACTCTGCCTGTGCTAACCCCGCCATGTAGTCTTTTTTGCCAACACAGATTTTCGAGGAGGGCACCACAGAGGAGAAGGGCGAGAATGCGCGTCTCGCCGCCTTTGTGGGAGCTATCGCCGTTGGTGACCTGGTGAAGAGCACTCTGGGACCCAAAGGAATGGACAAAATCCTGCAATCAGCGTAAGTTATGGACGCCCCTTGCCCCCTGTGTTGCACAGTCGAGCTTCCTTAAAGCATATACTGATGTCCGACAGCTCTACTGGCGAAATTATGGTCACAAACGATGGTGCCACGATTCTCAAGTCCATCGCCCTCGACAACGCTGCTGCCAAAGTTCTGGTAAATCTTTCGAAGGTCCAAGACGATGAAGTCGGTGACGGAACAACTTCAGTCGCTGTTTTAGCAGCCGAGCTGCTAAGAGAGGCTGAGAAGCTGGTGGACAAGAAGATTCATCCACAGACTATCATTGAAGGCTATCGGATAGCCAGCCAAGCCGCTCTCAAGGCTCTTGAAGAATCAGCAGTTGATCACAGCAAAAGCCCAGAAGCGTTCCGCAAGGATCTTGTCTCCATCGCCCGAACAACTCTCAGCTCCAAGGTCCTGGCTCAAGATCGGGATCACTTTGCCACTCTCGCCTGCGATGCGGTACTCCGATTGAAGAAATCGTCAGATTTGAGTCACATTCAGATCATCAAGAAGGCTGGAGGGAAGCTCTCGGAGTCCTACCTTGACGAAGGCTTTATTCTGGATAAGAAGATTGGTGTCAACCAGCCCAAGAGATTAGAAAAAGCCAAGATCCTGGTCGCCAACACATCCATGGACACAGACAAGGTCAAGATCTTTGGAGCCAGAATGAAGGTGGGCGCCACGAGCAAGCTAGCAGAGCTTGAAAAGGCTGAAAAGGACAAGATGAAGGCGAAGGTTGACAAAATCAAGGCACATGGCATCAACTGCTTTATCAACCGTCAGCTTATTTACAATTGGCCAGAACAGCTGTTTACCGATGCGGGCATCATGTCTATCGAGCACGCCGACTTTGATGGAATCGAGCGACTGGCCTTAGTAACCGGTGGTGAGATTACTTCTACATTCGATCACCCCGAGCAGGTTAAATTGGGGCAATGTGACGTTATTGAGGAGGTAATTATCGGCGAAGACACATTGATCAAGTTCTCTGGTGTAGCTGCGGGTGAAGCTTGCACCATTGTCTTGCGAGGTGCCACTGATCAGCTGCTGGATGAGGCAGAGAGGAGCCTGCACGACGCCCTGGCTGTTCTTTCGCAGACTGTCATCGAGCCGAGAACGACGCTCGGTGGTGGGTGCGCTGAGATGGTCATGGCCAAGGCTATTGAGGCTGCCGCTACGCGTGTCGAGGGCAAGAAGCAGCTGGCAGTGTCCAGTTTCGCCATCGCCCTCCGTCAACTCCCGACTATCCTTGCCGACAACGCTGGCCTGGATTCTGGAGATCTTGTGTCGAGACTTCGAAAGACCATATACGATGGCCTGAACACATATGGGCTCGATCTGATGACACCCGGTGGCAACGTGACTGATATGCGTGACTTGGGTGTCATTGAAAGTTACAAACTTAAGAGAGCAGTGGTTTCATCCGCCAGCGAAGCAGCTGAGGTAGGCATCGCGACCTATATCTACCAATACAATATCTGTACTGACCTCTTCTTCAGCTTCTCCTCAGGGTCGACGATATCATCCGAGCCGCCCCTCGACGACGCGAGCGGATGTGAAAAGAAACTTGCCATTTCTGGCGGGCGGTAGATAGGGCCTGGATGGATCTTTTTCATGAGTGCAAAAAGGAAAAGCGGAAAATACAAAAGCGTGTAATGATACCAGAGGAATGATAAAACTATGAAATGGTAGCGCACGAGGTTGGTCGGCGGCAACAAGTCTGCCAAACAACAACCACTGTGCCTCGGCATAGCGGCTCATTGTTAAGTGCATGTCACGATGCATAGCCCTTGCTCAAATCCACGTTTCTGTAATCACTGCGCAAGCTCTGCTTCCGCTTCCACCTCCGCTTCCGGTCTCGCTTTCCCATGGCCGTGTTGCGAGTTGGTACTTTGGTAATACTTGGACAGACTGCTTCAGCATTTTGTACTGTAGAGCTGCCTATCTTGCCGAGTTTGTATTCCTCGTCAGAGCACTCATTCGGCACAGCAATGGCTGGTTGAATCGCGACTACTGTCTCGTGGGTTCAGCATTTTCGATGTAAGTTGACGTCGGAAAATGAAATACTCAACGCGGTCCAAGAGGAAGGAAGCCTTTCAATGCCTACGGACATCATCATTCAACTTTGCATTTAAGATTTTATGTGGGCCATGGACTGACTATTACTAGGATCGGAGTGCACCGATTAGTGCCTGACGTTTCAGCTGTTATTGGCCAGGGTTTTCATGAGCTTGCCTTGCGCAGCGAGCGGCGTCTCGTCAATATTGATTGGCAAGGTCAAGGTTCACGCAGCGCTGTTTTCTGCTTCCTATTCACTGCGGATGTGTACATAGGTAAGTGAATGTAGTCCGTAGGTGGACGGGAAAGATGGCGTTCATCCCTCGCGCCACCTGGGGAGCAGTTGCAGTTGACTTGGCGTATCAAGGGCTGTGGTGGTGCAGGACGTTGCCGTACCACAACTTGCATCTCAAATGAGAAGCGTGCCCAGAAAGGCCCAGTCAGATGAAACAAGCCTGACTTGAAGAGGTTTTTCGTCGTCCTCTTTTTGAAGAAAGACCCGCCCGACTGCGCCTCGGTACTGCGCCTTGGTACATACATATGTACACAATTGAAGCTTCCCCCGCCCGGGCCATCCCCCTTCACCACCCCCCTCTCACGCCCCATCACGCCCCCCTCTCATGGGGTGCTAATCAAAGTAGTGTGCCATTGGCACCAACGGCTTCATTCATCTTGACGCATGCTTGCGCACCGGCCGGCGGCCATGGAGGGCTTCTAACTGGCTCCTGGCTCCTAGCCTGGGAGAATTGGCTGGCTTTAGACTAAAATAAAACAGGGCACGGAAGGGGGCACCAACAAGGGATTGTAGCTTGTAGCACCCTAGCAGGTAGCAGCACCAACCATCCATCATGGCCGGACTGAGAAGAATACATGTAACCATCGGACGTGGGGAGAAGGGAGAAGTGCGATGGTGAGGAGACAAGATGGTACTGGTTACGCCTGAGTGCTGGCCGAATACGGCAGAAACGGAGTAGCCGCAACGTCCCGTAGTAGAGGTACAGCGTGCACTGCAGGCGCTTTGCAGGCGCATTGCGAAGCCGCCGCGTACCACTACCGCAGAACAAGGTACATGTACATACATACAACATACATACATGTAGGCTGGTGAGCGGTTCGGCTTGCCGACAACAAACCGGCAAGCCCCTGGGCCCTGGCCCTGGCTGCAGGCAAGTGCTTGCCTTTCTTACCTTTCTTACCTTTCTTACCTTTCTCTTTCTACCTTTCATCTGAGCAACGCCGACGCCGTTGGTGCTCCTCCTGCTGCCTCCCTCTCGTCATCGATTTTCGTCTTGCAGATCATGCGCTGGCTTCTCCTCTCTTTATTCGACTAAACTAATCACTCTCCTTGTTATCGCTTCTCCTTCCTCTCTTTTCCGTCATACCGAGCCCCCGACGTCACTCGCTTACTCATTGCTTTAATCATTATTATCACCACTCCACCACCACGGCCCTTCTTCCGTCCTCCGTGCTCTCGTCTGACACGCCCATCGCCGCCTCCGTGCCTCTGATCCGTCTCGAGATACGAACTCTGATTGTTCCCCTCCTCTGCAACAGGTGTCACGAATCTCGACTGCGTCAGCTTCACCCGGATACGATAACACCGCGCGGCAGCCGACGTGGCCCTGTTCTGTTGGACCGAGTCTAGTCGGACGTTGAGAGATGCAGCCATGATCCGCGGACAAGTGGTCAGCAACGCCATTCCCAGCCCCGAATCTCCTCCCGGCATGACGGTATCCAAAAGCTCAAAATCTTCATCCTTTCAGTCACTCAGCAGCGACGATGGCAGCGTTCTGGCTGATGTTAATCACTTCGAGGACATCGGTCTGGATGATGACAATATTACTCTTAAAAACAATGCCCGCCCCGGACCGGCACCTTTGGCAATCCCCGTAGGTCGTAATCTAGCCGGCGGCGGGAAACGCGCCCCAAAGCCACGGCGGTCTTTTCCAAATCTTCACGCCAATATATATTCATCAAACCCCAGGAGCACAAGTCTCGCTGGCCTTTCCGATCCGCGCCCCTCGGATCTCAATCGAGGGCATTCCACAACTTCATTACCAACATCGCAGCCAAATCGCGGTGTCAGTCCTGGCTTGACGCTGAGCGTCCGAGATATTAACCCGTCTGCCAGGCCTCGGCCACGACGGGAGAGTTGGCAGTCAACCAGTCGGCGCAAAAGTTCGCAGGAACTTGAACACGAATGCGATGAGGATGATGAGGACGACATCCCGGACGACATAGTTCTCGACAATGTTCCCATATCTCCTCGCCCTGCCCATGAGCGTCCCCTGAGTCGCGCTCCGTCGGTTTCACCTTCGCCTGACCGTGGCCCTAAAGAACGAGTACGAAGCGTTGGAAATGGCACGCCCCCAGTTGCTCAAGCACAAGGGTCACTTCGGTCCCCGTCGTGGAAATCAGACACTGGAGAGCGACCGCCCCCAAGCCCACTGAAACTACGGGCAAATAGTTGGAATTTGGCCCTCGCCGATCTCAACGCAGAGGCCAAGGCACTGACCGAGAAGCTGGAGGAGCACGCCGACGAAGCTGTAGAGATGCAGTCAAGGAGGCCGTCAGGATCCGTCCGACCCAACACCTGGAACTCGAGTCAGATGTCCTATGATCAGACCTATGACAGAAAGGAGCGCGTCAAGTCATCCACACCTGAACTACCGCCCTTGCGACGAACGAACATCATGGTGGACCCTCTCCCCATTTCCAAAGAAAAGGAGGCTGTACTGAGCCGCACGCGGCCATCGTGGCTCCCACCGAAAGACCCCAGCGAAGAACGACGTCACCTACGGGAATACCAGAAAATGATGGCCGCAAGTGCCAAGGCAGACGAGCGGCGCGAGGCTGCTAGGAGAAGCAGAACCTTGTCCAAGGACAATAATGCCGACGCTCTGATGCACATATGGGAAAACGACATCATCCCCCGATGGAACGATGCAATCCGTGAAAGACGAACGAGAGACATGTGGTGGCGTGGTGTCGCATCTAGAAGCCGTGGTGTTGTCTGGGCTCGTGCTATAGGGAACGAGCTTGGTCTGTCAGGGGCCACCTTTCGAACTGCGTTGACACGGGCTCAGGAGCTTGAGGAACGTGTCCGTACGGATAGAGCAGACGCAGAAGATGTGAGACGTGCCAAGTGGTTTGATCACATTCGCCGAGATGCAAGTGAGAAGACGTGGAAGGATCTGCGCATTTTTGAAGCCACAGGCCCTCTTCATCGCGCATTAGTCGATGTTCTTGGTGCATACGCCATGTACAGGAACGACATTGGCTACATTTCAGGCTGCAACGTACGTTTACTCGGGCATGCCGACTCGAACCTTGCCATGCCGCCAATCCCCCCCCCCCCAGTTCGATCTTCTCTCTTCTCTTTCGTCGCACTGACACATTGACCAGACTATTGCGGCCCTGCTTCTTTTGAACTTGCCCAACGCCGAATCAGCATTCATTGCCCTCGCCAACATGCTCAACCGACCACTTCCGCTATCATTCTATACCGCCGATGAAACCGCTCAGATGTCTGCATACAACTTGGTCATGCAGACGTTGAGTCACAAGTCTGCTCCTCTGTATGAACATTTGACCAAAACGTTGGCGCATGTCAGGCCCGAGCTCTACTTGAACGATGTATTCCTCAGCTTATTCACGGGCCACCTGGCGATTGACGAAGCTGCAAGACTCTGGGATGTCTATGTTTTCGAGGGCGATGCGCTCCTAGTCCGTGCGGCTGTGGCACTGCTCTTATCTCGAGAAATGGCACTTCTCGGAAGTAAGAGTGGGCGTGAAGTCAAGGCAGTCATGGCGCAACCCAATCTGAAAACGTCGTCTGTTCGCGCCGTGGGCGAAGCTGGAGCCGAAGAGCGCTTTATGAAGGCGATTCGCGAAGCTGGCAAAGCGTGAACCCCCCCCCCAAAAAGAAACTCCGCCACTAATGCTTGAACGATTTCGCCCCTTTTATCCAAGGGTCCGACCAATGACGTCCTTTTTTTAATTTCTGGGCCATAATATTTTTTCCATTGGTTTCAAAGCGGTAATGTATATCAAGATCTATAGACGGATGGGACACTTGCATTGGGCCGAGTCCAGGCGTTGTCAATTACGCTCGACACCGAGAGCAAAGGGAGCTTGGAGAACAGCAAGCTTGTAAACACATTTTACTGGGGCAAACTCGTCAGCCAGACGTTGGCTACTGAGCTGAACAGCCTGAGATGGATCGAGAAGCAACTAAAAATCGGTCCTCTTGAAGCAAGACCGGTACTGACCTGAGATGAGTCGAGTGCACCGGCTATTACTTCTACTTTCTGCGCCAAACCTGGGGTATATATGTACATTCTATTCTTAGCGGGCAACCCTTCATATGCTGTACTGAACGGACCTTGGACACTTTTGTTGGATAATTCAATGATTAATTTTCCCATGACAAGCTAGAAAGCATCGGGGTTTTTCTTCTCCTTTTGAGAATAAAAGGGTGTTGTTCCCTGTTGACAAACCGGCAGGAGTACTATGAATAGCCCTATCTAGAGCTAGCTAGTGTACTTGATCTATATAATATCTGCCCGGATTTGACAAGGTACAGATGCTCGGAGCGAGAATGAGAAAGGTGGCAAGATGAGCCAGTTATTCGCATTGCGTCGATGGCCGAGCCGCGGAAGGCAGTTCTTCCTGAGTCACGGATCCTGCGTACTCTGCTGCCTTGACCGAACAAAGAAGTCGAATGGTCACTTGACGTTGCTTCGGTTGGGGGAGACATCTAGGAACCTAGGTATTGTTATATTTCTTATATTATACTTGGCTGGGGGAGACATCGTGATGACCACGTGACGTGTGTCGAGACGTTGTCGAGAACTTGCTGCCGAGCCCTTGTCCCGTGCGGGAGTCCGTGCGAGAGTGGAAAGGAAGGGGGCCTTCATGAGGCACTGTGGACGGTGAGGCCGTGATTCTGCGATGACAGCGATGGGGGGGTTTGTCTCGGGGCAAAAGTCGGCTTCTGATATGTGCTTCCCTGGTGTGTACCTGCGCTCGAAAGTTGTTTAAGCGCACCGTGCGGTTTTTTGTTGGCTTTGTCGAACCGTCCCACCGCGTTGCACGTTCCTCCAGGTGGACCGTGGCGCCAGGTCACGTGATTGAATCCCGAAGCACTGTGTTGTGGGGACCGTTGGAGACAATGCATTTTGATTAGTCTTGTCGCTTTTCTGGTAGCAATCAAAAACCCTGCGGGGGGTTACTCGCGAACTTGTACTTCGGGAGTTGAAGGACCGCCAGGCGGACAAGCCAGGGAGTGGCAGCATCTGAGCTCTGTCTGTCCTTGTACAGCAAGCAATGATGCCCTTTGTTGCATCGGCTGCTACATGTAGTCGCAATGAGATGCCCTACAAGTTCGAATGCGAATGCCTTCGTTGCAGCGACTGAGCGCGCCATGACTGTTCCATCCCCACATCTAGCTCGTGTACATGTACGTCCGTGTTATGCAACTTGCTCGGCTGTGGCGGCGGCTCGCGGGTTTTTATCCTGGTCGGTAAATAAGCAAGTCGATGTAGCCATGATTAATGTGGTGAGCGGTGATTGGCTACACCGCATTGATACGGAGTCCATTGCATTACATGTATGCGGCAATATATTGCGGGCCGCGGGCCCGCGCCCGGTGTCTTGGCTCAACAATTTTCCCAACAGAAAAAGGCGACGGCATCACCGCGCCACGCAAGGCTTGTGCCGAGTGCTTTGAGGACACGGGCAGGCGCGGGATGCAAACAATGTAAAACACATGGTGCTAGCACTCCGCTCTGTCGCCCTGCATGCTGCTCCAAAAACAGTGTCAGTTGCATCGGGCTGGCTGGAAAAGGTCGTTTGATCGCCGTGAGCCTCGAGTTTCATCTGTTGTGGCCGGTGGCCGCCCTTCGAAGTGCATGCATGACTCATGACTTGTCTGAGGCCTGATTGGCAACACAGGCAGCGTCGACAAAACCGCTTGACCACAAGACAAAACCACTCGCACAACAACTGAATTCCAGCAAATTGTCAATGGAGAGCCTCAGCCCGCCACAGTATTATTCTATTCTTCCCCTCCGCTTGATTGACACTGTGATGCGCGGGTGGGCCGTGGAGGAGCGAGGGAGATCGGCGCGGCCAGAGAAAAAAAAGAAAAAAAGGGTTCGCGGCTGTGGGCAAGGTTGCAGCAGGAGCCAATAGGATGGCACGTGCCCCTCGTCCAAATCTTTTTGAAGAAGGGGAAGAAAGGGGGAGGAGGGGCTCTGCGAGGGGGCCGAACCGAGGCGGTGAATCTGGCTACGCATCGACCATTGATGGCCTCTGATTTACATGTGCGAGTCTGAAGTCTGAGAGCCGACTTTGCTGTCGCCGATTGGTGTCAAACCACGGCCGTGATAGCTATGTATCGCCACTGGCAGGGTCAGCAGGCGACGACGGGAGATAGGATTGTAACATGTCCATTTTTTCCCAATCGCAAGCTTGCCCAGTCCCTCTGAATCCCCTGGTGCTGAAAATGCCAAGCGTGGCCTGTGCTTTCTCTTCTTTTCGGTGCTAATCTCCATACATACATACATGTATGTAGGAGTACTCCGTATAACAGCTGCGACCAGCTGTACAAAGTGTACTATCCCTAAATATTAAGAAAATAACATGGGGTAAGTTGCACTCTAAAAGAACGATATAGGCTTCTACATAGTACCAAAAGACACCTTCTATCCCAGCTCTCCTTTAATTCTAGCTGACATGTGGTGCAAGGGCATCCCTGACTGCCTGCGATCTCAGCCCCCTGTCTGCCCCCTCGTCCCGCCGCTAGCCACACAGGCCCTACCCCTGATACCCACCACCCTAGCACTGTACTAGCACTGTACACCTACGGATTGTTACTTACCCAACAAAACCATTCTTACATATTACGCCTCAATTCCTGTCACAGCCATATTCTGCTCCAAGCCGTCCTGGACGATTTTTCCTCTTCTTCCCATCCCACCTCCGCTATCCTACTTGTCTGCCTCGAGTTTGTCTTTTGTTCATTCTCGTTCATCGGGTCAACGAGTTGCAGGCTTGCCCACTTCGGATTCGGATACAAATTTCAACGCGAGCATGCCTGCCACTACTTCTGCCATGCCAAAGAACCCCGTTCTGCGGCGCACTGCAACCTCGACGGATGCGAACGACTCCGAGTCTTCAGCCGCCGTCAGTCCTGCCGACTCTCCCAGACCCTCAGCCTCGTCCACGTCCCTCTCGTCACTTTCTTCTCTCGATGTGAACGACAAGAGCGACAAGTACGCAGGTCTGCTCGACACGTACGGAAACCCTTTCACACCTCCTGATTTCACCATCAAGGATATCCGCGATGCCATTCCCAAGCATTGTTTCGAGCGCTCTGCCATCAAGGGCTACGCATATATACTCCGCGACATCGCCTGCCTTGCTACCACCTTCTACCTGTTCCACACCTTGGTGACGCCCGAGAACATACCCTCAACTCCCCTTCGATTTATGCTCTGGGGCATTTACACTGCCCTCCAAGGTCTATTTGGAACCGGTCTGTGGGTTATTGCTCACGAATGTGGCCACGGCGCCTTCTCTCCGTCCACCCTCATCAACGACCTCACCGGCTGGGTCATCCACTCGGCTCTTCTTGTTCCCTATTTCAGCTGGAAATTTTCCCACAGCGCCCACCACAAGGCCACTGGACATATCGAGCGTGACATGGTTTTCCTTCCCCGAACACGCGAGCAGCAAGCCACAAGACTCGGGCGTATGGTCGAGGAACTCGGTGAGCTCTGCGAAGAGACTCCCATCTACACGGCACTGCACCTCTTCTTCCAACAACTCATCGGCTGGCCCAACTACCTTCTGTCCAACGTCACCGGACACAATTTCCACGAGCGCCAGCGCGAGGGCCGTGGCAAGGGTAAGAAGAACGGGTTCGGGGGTGGCGTAAACCACTTTGATCCCAGCAGCCCCATCTTCGACGCCAAACACGCCAAGTATATCGTTCTCTCTGATATCGGACTCGCTCTTGCCATTGGTGCCCTCGCCTACCTTGGTAACCGCTTTGGCTGGGCCAACATGGCTGTCTGGTACTTTATCCCCTACTTTTGGGTGAACCACTGGCTCGGTAAGTCTGTCACATGGATGTGTCCTGTAGCACGCACTAACATGGACCTCGTCAAGTTGCCATCACGTTCCTCCAGCACACCGACCCTACTCTGCCTCACTACACTGCCGAGGAGTGGAACTTTGTTCGTGGAGCCGCCGCTACCATTGACCGTGAGATGGGCTTCATTGGCCGTCACCTTCTCCACGGCATCATCGAGACCCATGTTCTCCACCACTATATCAGCTCCATTCCTTTCTATAACGCCGACGAAGCTTCTGAAGCCATCAAGCCTGTCATGGGCAAACACTATCGATCCGACACGAGAGACGGGCCGGTGGGCTTCATCCGCGCTCTCTGGAAGAGTGCTCGCTGGTGCCAGTGGGTCGAGCCCAGCGCTGATGCTCAGGGTGCTGGCAAGGGCGTGTTGTTTTTCCGCAACCAGAATGGTCTCGGCACCAAGCCCATGTCTATGAAGACTCAGTAGAGAGTTGTGTGTGTTTCTCCAGGGTTCAAGATGGCAACATTGGCACTTGGCGGTCGGCGTTGATGACATTTCCGGTTTTGCCCTATTGGTTTAAAGCAAGAAAACCCTGTCGCTGTTGCAATGGAAGCGATTGCAACGGCTGCATCATGATAGAATTTGCACTTGGAAACGTTGGTCTTTCGTCGCTCAGATATACATTAGATTGTCCGCTGCTAGTTCAAGTACACGAGAGAACTGGTTGTGACAAGATGTAGACGTCGGGGCTAACGCGCCACCAGGTACACAGTATAGACTCCGTAAATAAATTACATGAAGACTTGCATCTGGTTTCACGCCGTCATGTCAGGCTTCAGGCTTGTGTTACATTCAGGTGCTGTTTCGCACGAGGATGTCGCACAGCTATAGGGTAGGACTTTTGGGGATTGGGGAAACTTGGCCTCGTATCCATGACATGGGCGGACACGGACCGCGGTTGTCAACCTTTGCATTGTCATTGTCTGTGTGCAGTGGGGGGGGGGGGCTCGTGACCAAGTCTCTATCAGGACAACGTCACGACGAGAATAGGCTCACTACGGATTACGGATTACATAAATGCCTAAATGCGCATTCTTTTCGGCTTGAGCGAACTTGCCAATTAGATGCTCCGAGTGCCGTGAACATAAATAACATTGGGCTGCATTGCATGTTCACGTAATATTACTCGGGTGCTCCGGTCCGCGTGTCGAGAAAAGGAATAATTTTATAAAAAAAAGGCTGCGCTTGCACAGGGGGAACATACATGTATGATTCGGAAACAGTGGCATGTGACGGATGGGGTCCATGGATGCCTTGCGATGGGCTGAGCTTCGATTCCCTGTCCTTATTGGAGCATTTATTACATTGTACATTGTATTGCGACGTTTCGGACAAGTGGGCCATGTGTACGTCCGAACGGCAGGAGCGCCTAGGTTTCGCTCACGACCGACCGGCGGCAAAATTGCTTCCTTAATCCACCACCTATACATACATAACGCAATCTCGAATGAATGAGCCGGCTGTCCCGGACGCTACAACGTTGTCGACAACAGGGGCTTCCCTCCACCCATGATTTGGTATTGTATGGAACGGCAACTCGGTACTTCGCACCCGTGTGGGTTTCTGGTGATTACTAGCAAGAAATCGCATGTTCACGACGGCTCCGTCACCAACCCGCCATGAAGTTGGGATGAACGCGACCCGGTCGACCGGGTACGTCAGGATTCTACCCCTAGTATCAGATATTATTCTGGAACATGTCGACTGCCGGGCTATTACATGTATGCTATTGCAGGGACGATGGGATTGTCGTCTGCCACGCATTGACCTGCCTTGGTGGGCCGCCGAATCCCCACGCTGACAAGTGACAATTGACAACGGGTTTGTTATGCTCAAGAACTAAGACTTTTTATGACATAGTTTGCAGGTGAGCTAACAAACGCACACGCACGCCACAGCGAAAAGGGGATCTGCAAAATCCCACTTTTCTTCATGACTTGGCGTCTTTGCGTTTTATCCGATGACCACGGGTCAATGACACGAGGAACGAATCCTGGGGGAAAAGGAGAGTGGAAGGGGCGGAAGGACTGGCAAAAAAAGAGAACCAAAAAAAGGAGGACGAGCAAGGACAGCACAAGTGAGCCCAGCTCCGTCTGTCATCCACTGGGCCTGATAGTCACGGTCAATCTTCGTCAGCAGCGGCTGGCCACATTGGGAACCTCGTATTGGGCATGTCGACCCATGTTCCCCGCGTATCCCGTACTTGCAGGCTCAGGCCGCCGGGTCAAATGAGGAATTGAAAGAAACCGGGTGGTCGGGTTATGCATGGTGGGCTGGAGGGGCCGAGTGGTTTGGTGTGCTTCGACCGCGACGGCTTGGACAATGACAGGCAGCTACACACCTACCGAGTACACGGACAAGTAGTAAGTGCTTCCATCCAGCAGATTAGCCGGCTCATCCACCTCCTGAATAGTCAGGTGCTTTCTGCTCCGTCGATCCGATCGGGATGGGTGGTCAGGGTGGTGGTCAGGGTGGTGGTGGTGACAAGGCGATTCTTCCTCTCAAACGGGCAACGAGTTGGCAAAAGGAAGCAACATTTATAAATACGTACGGACACACAACGGTCGTGCACGGCTGACGGAACGTCATGGCCTATACATGATGCTCGGACTCCCGTCTACACAAGACAAGACCCATCTATATAACATAGGCCTGCCCGTTTCAAAGTACGCACATATGCCTCGGATGCAATATCAAGCAACACCAGCACCTCCGATTTGGTCTTCTTCTGCCTTGTCAACGGGCCACTGTCAATATCCCGTGTCGAGATGAAGGTTGAGGCCTGTTTTCTCTTGGCCATTGCCGCCAAACTGGCCCATTCGGCTGCCGTCAACCCTGATGCATTCAAGCATTATAGCGAGGGCCTGCCCTCTGCCAAGCTGTTCGCTGCTCCCCCAGATGGTAATGAGATCATTAGTGCCGGATGGAAGGTCACTTGCGACAGTTTCGAGCCCGGTTACGAATGCGTCAAGGCCATTGATGGCAACAACGATTCTTTCTGGCACACTGCATACAACGCAAACCTGCCGCATCAGATCGTCGTTGATCTTGGGTTGACAAAGAACATCAACGGGCTGTCGGCCCTTCCGCGACAGAGCGGCAATAACCACGGATGGATAACCACGCATGAGGTGGCAGTGAGTGTCGACAACACAAACTGGGACATCGTCGCGTTGGGCACCTGGCACGGAGGTGACGGAAGCCAGAAATTCGCCAACTTCGAGACCAGGTCTGTCCGATACCTGCGACTTCGAGCCACCGGCGACGCAAGCGGCAACCAATGGACCAGCCTTGCCGAGCTCAAGGTGTACGAAGCCAAGGCCGGCCCTACAGCATACAACGGCAAAGGTCTATGGGGACCAACAATCGACTTCCCCACGGTCCCTGTGGCAGGGACCGTTGATCCGTTGTCGGGCAAGGTCCTCGTCTGGTCGTCGTACTCCTACGACAACTTCCAGGGATCACCGAATGACCGAGTCTTCACTGCATTGTGGGATCCGGCCACCAACAATGTCACGCCGAAGCTCGTCGACAACACCGACCATGACATGTTCTGCCCCGGCATCTCGATTGACGGAACAGGCCAGATGGTTGTCACCGGCGGCAACTCGGCCTCCAAAACGACCCTCTACGATTTTGGAAGCCAGACTTGGATCCCCGCCGCCGACATGAACGTTGCTCGCGGCTATCAATCGTCTGCAACACTATCCGACGGCCGCGTCTTCACCATCGGAGGAAGCTGGTCCGGAGGCCAGTTCAAGAAGAACGGCGAAGTATACGACCCAGGAGCCAAGAAGTGGACGCTGTTGAACGGCGCCGACGTGACACCCATGCTCACCCATGATGCACGAGGCATTTACCGTGCTGACAACCACGGCTGGCTCTTCGGCTGGAAGCGCGGCAGCGTGTTTCAAGCCGGTCCCAGCACGGCCATGAACTGGTACTCGACTTCGGGAGCCGGCGGCGTCACACCTGCCGGGAAAAGGAGTTCCAACCGAGGCGACGACTCCGACTCGATGAACGGCAACGCCGTCATGTACGATGCTGTCCAGGGCAACATCTTGACCGTTGGCGGCGCCCCATCGTACGACGACAGCACCGCGACCGCCCATGCACACATCATCACCATCGGCGACGTTGGCGCGCAGCCCCAGGTGAAGTTTGCCAGCAACGGCATGTACAGCGCGCGCGCTTTCCACTCGTCCATCGTCCTTCCAGACGGCACCGTCTTCATCACCGGCGGGCAGAGCTACGCCGTCCCCTTCTCGGACGACAACGCCCAACTAACACCCGAGCTGTACGACCCGGCCGCCGATGCCTTCCACCAGCAACAGCCCAACAGCATCGTCCGTGTCTACCACAGCCTCGCTCTTCTCATGCCCGACGGGCGCGTCTTCAGTGCGGGTGGTGGTCTCTGCGGCGGAGGCTGCAACGTCAACCACTTTGACGGACAGATCTTCACGCCACAATATCTCCTCACAGGCTCCGGCCAGCTTGCCACGCGGCCCGTCATCCAATCCGTCAAACAATCCGGCCACATCATCACAATACAGACCGACTCGGCCGTGAACAGTGCGTCACTGATCCGTTACGGAACGGCCACCCACGCCGTGAATACGGACCAGCGACGCATCCCACTCACGCTGCATGGAAATGGGACAAGCACGTACACCACCATTGTGCCTTCAGACCCAGGCGTCCTGACACCCGGTTACTACATGTTATTCGTCATGAACTCGAAGGGGGTCCCGAGCGTGTCCAAGACGGTGCAATTTCTCATTTAGTGTACTGTACATGGCGTTTTTTCTTCTTCTTCTTCTCACAATCACATCTCGTGCCGCCGAGCTCTGGAAGGACATTCTTTCCACATTAGAAATGGCTAGTTTATAATGCAGTAGTGCGCCTACGTTTATAGGGTGTGATCCAAGTTGGCCGTCTTGTAAACAGACAAGGCCAGGAATTAGCCGGCCGTAGATATAAGTCACGTTTCTTTACGTCAATACTTTTTTTCCATATGGGGTACAGAGATTTCTACACGGACATTGCTTTGCGCGAAAAGGGGTCTTAGTCAGACCGAACACATTGAACTGAGTCGTACTTATGGGGAGCTGAACATTCTTGAATTATTTTACAAATCTACGTGACGGGGTGAGACGAGACGAAGGTGATACGGGCTAGGATCAGATAGAGTTTACATTTGAAATAATGTACCTTTTCGTGGCGTTGCATATTCCCACGTAGCTCTCTATGATGCAGCGTTGCAGCTGTTCGTAGCTGTTGGGGAGGGATGAATGACTAGGGCATGTAGATTTGTGAAAGAATCCGGGGGAGTGTAGATATATGCATGTTCTGTGACGCAACAATGAGTCTGGCTGGGCGTCCCTTACGGCCGCGCTGTGCGCATAAAATGGCGAACATCAATCATGTATCATAGTCATCTACATCGGAATTCAATGGCGCAACGTCGTCATTCACTGAAAGCGAATTCGATACAACATCAGTGACAGACTTGGGATTTGACTAGTTCTGGTCCATCAGGTTTGCAATCCGAGTTGAACTATGTATGCAGGGTCCGCGAGAAAGAAGCTGCGGCGGCATCCGTGACACCCACCCGTTTCTGCCCGTCGATGCCCAGGGCTTTTCTTGCTGTTGTCGTTCGTCCCTGCTGTCCGTCCGCGAAGACTCTAAGTCGCGCCGTTGAATCCCAGCAGATTGACCGTGCCTGCCACCTGGTTCGTGATGACATTTTTAGTGGCCATGTTCCGTATCGCCCCGCACAACTTGGGACCAGCGCGCCGGCCGTTTTTAGCAGCGAGGTACGCGCCCAGTCCCGCAATGTGCGGGGAAGCCATGGACGTTCCCGTCATGAGGCCCTGCATCATGCATTGTCAGTTCCTCTGCTCGGCAAGCGGGGATTTTTATGAGAAGAAAACAAAAAAAAAAAACATACAGTCCGGCGGTTGGGGAGAGTGGACCGGATATCGACGCCGGGACCGTTGATGTCGACGGCAGGCCCGTAGTTCGACATGGTATACCGCTTGTCGAACTTGTCCGTGCCGCCGACAGTGCAGACGGATGTTTCCGAGGCGGGTGAGTAGTTCCGGGCGTCTCTGTTCTTGTTGCCCGAGGCCACGGCGACGAAGTATTTGGCTCTGACGAGGCGGGCGGCGGCTTGGTTTGTGGCCTTGGAGTAGCCTCCGCCGAGGGACATGTTGACTACGACGCCGTGGGGGCATTTACGCCGCTGGGCATCGCGGTGCACGAAATCCATGCCCTTGATGATGACGGAATTGGGGCTCGAGCCGCGGGCAGGGAGGACCTTGACGCCGAAGATGGTCACCCGCTTGGCTACGCCGTAAGTGCGGCTGCCGATTGTGCCGGCGACGTGGGTGCCGTGGCCGTTGTCATCGACGTTGGATCCGGCGACGTAGGACTGGATCTGGTGCGCCCGGCCTTCGAACTCCTAGATGGCTGTTTAGTTCCCGCGCTCGGGTCAACCGGGCCGAGTGAGTTGTGGGAAAAAAAGGGACAAGGAAGGGGATTTCTCACCGGGTGGCGATCATCTACGCCCGTGTCGATGACATAGACGCAAACACCTTTGCCGCCACTATTGTCGTAGACGTACTCTTTCGAGCCGCGTCGTCGGTGGGATATACGGGCTAGGCCCCATGGAGCATTCTTCTGCACGACTCTGGCAGACGTCGTAGCCTCCTGGTCAGGCTCAATGTAGTCAACCTTGAAGGGGGAGGGGGAATGTCAGTTTGCGCGTTGAACATGAACATGACCATGACCATGACATGGGGCGGATCGGCATACATCAGGATGCTCTCGGAGAGCCTTGAGGCCGGCCTCATCGAGCTCGGTGGCGAAGCCCCTGAAGATACTGTCATAGGTGAGATGGGGTTCAGCAGCCAACGACTTGACGACGTCGCTGAACCCCGAAGCGCCTACATCATCCTTCATCTTGACAATGTACTTGCCCGGTATCACGGTGGAATTGTCGCTCGGCGTGAGCAGCTCCGCAGGCGCATCCCCAAGGGCCGGCGCGGCAGCCGCGAGAGCGAGCAGTGGCAAGAGACGAGCAAGGTGCATCATGGCGACGATGGATCGAAGAAATAAATATATATATATGGAGAGAAAGTTGTCGTGTATCTGTTCTTGGCGGGTTTGGAAACAGAGCTTGTGTGGAAATCAGCTCAAGTTCAAAGTACTGCAACGTCCTATTTATGTTGGCTTTCGCCGCAGCCAAGATGCTGGTCCTCTTCTTCTTCTTTGCGTCGGCACCAAGTCTGTCTTTCTTCTCGTAATATTTCCTCCCACGATGTCCGCCGCGAGCTGCAGCTTACGACATGAGAGACCTGCAGTCAGCGTTTTTCGCATCGAGGATGCAATCGGGTAGAAACGTAGGTTTATGGTAACTTATACTAATACCGATGGCACGTCGAATTACGAGAGTAGGCTGTCCATTGGCAATCGACCACATGAAGAAGGGGCATCGACATCTTTCGAGTATTTTGGCTACGTCCGGAAAGTAGGGAGCCAAGACAGTGCCATGTAGTGTTCCTCAGACTGCAAAACATGATCGTGCAAGATGGGCTGCTGCTAGCACTTTCGCGAGCACTTACATGGCCCCCCCCGGTCTCTAAATGGGTTGAAGCCATCTAGAAGGGGGTTCATGGGCACGTGTTTTCCAGACCTTGTTGCCCACTCTGTTGTAAAAGTGCAAATCCTCTAGTAGTACTCGGTGATGGCTTGCGAATAGCCGCATGGAAACACGTGCCCGAGGTCGTCGAGATGTGCAGTGCAGTGAAGCAGGGCTGCTGCCTCTGCTGTCGACAAAGCTCGCGAGGTCAATTGCCGAGACATCAGCATCGCAATAACGCGCCAGATGTCATGAGACATACATTGCGAGATCGACTTGGTTCAGCCTGGCCGTTCAAAAGGGTCGTCATGTCGGGAAACGGAGACACCGGTGACTGAAGGTCTCCATCAGCCATAACTCCAATATCACCGCAAGACGAAAAAAAAAAAGGGAAGGTTTGGGAATCAATTCGCTCGCATCCCGTCCCCGCAGGCCGCGACGCCGCAAGTAGTTCTCCGCGAGAAAAAAAAAAAAAAAAAAAAAAAAAAACAGGCGACCGTATCACGATCAATCGTGTACACCCATCTCTCCGGCGACTCGGATTCCCCGGAACCTAATGAGGCTGGTACCGTCAGGGCATGCATCGAGGAAAGCGAGCACGTAGTAAGATTCGAGTTGCACTCACCCCGCCCGCTCTCGTTTCTTATGTAAGTCAGTCGGCGATCCTCGCAACCCTCCACAACTTCGGGCGTCGAAGAAGCCGCGAGTTCTCCGGTGGGGAAATGGTGTGATGGTGCCGCATCTCAAGAAAAGTCAGTCTCGGTCGCTGATGCTGCCCACGCCATGTCGTCCCTTTGGACTCGACGTGTCGGATGATGTCGATGCAAAAAGGCTTTGATGTCGACGGGTCGTATTACGGTTGTACGGATTACGGTCGTCCATGTATTGTTTTACCCGGGGTATTAGCGGGGATAACAAGAGCACCTGGGACCCACAGTCAAAACCCCGGCTGAATAATGCACCCCGCACACAGCCAGGTCAACAACCACTTGCTCTACATGAATGTTTCCATTTCGTTCTAGTCGTCTACCGAGTACTTCGTGGGTGGTGATTAACAGAAAGAGGGCCCTGTGCATCATATCCGCCATCACAAATCAATCGACTTCGCGAACCTCATCGTCGTTTATGATTCCTCAGTAGTTCTTTCCTTCCCTTGTTTCCCCTTGTTGTTCCATGCACTACCTTGACTGCCCGTGGTGGACAGCAATACTACGCTGGTCGAAGGACGTTCTAGTTTCCAGGGCGGCTTTCTCTTCACGGCTTGCAGCGACCCATGTAACGAGGGTACAGGCAGCAGTCTCTGACTGTGTGCTGCTTGCACAGCCAAGCCAGAAGACGCTCGAGGCCGATGCCATAGCCACCGTGGGGAGAGCTACCATACCTGTTTGATGATGAAAGAAGAAAAGAAAAGAAAAAAAAAGTCATTAGCTTGTTGTGACCAAGGCCAAGTTGACAACAGGACGTGGTGGGTGGACCTACTTGCGCTGGTCGAAATACCAGTAGTACGCCTCGGGATCAAGACCCTCACGCTTGCACGCCGCGAGCAGCTCGTCGTAGTCGTCTATTCTCATGGACCCTCCGACAATTTCACCCACACCGGGCATGAGGCAGTCTACACTCTCGGTGACTCTGTTGTCTTGGGGATCCTTCTTCATGTAGAAGGCCTTGATGTGCGCAGGGAAGTGGGTCAGGAAGATGGGCTTGTTGATTATGTCCGTCATTCTTCGCTCCGCAGCCTCGGCAATGTCGTCGCCAAAATTGTGCGGGTTGCCTTCTTCGTTGGGAATGTCGTGATCGATGAGCCACTGAATGGCGTCGGTGTACTTCATGCGCATAAAGGGCCGCTCGGGCATCTTGAACTCGGGGTTGAGGGTCTTGACGTATCCGGCAATGACTGGGTCGGCCATGGTGAGCTCGATGACGCGGCAGATGAGAAACTCGACATGGTCGAGGAGTTGGCCAAAGTCGATGAAGTCCAGCTCGGCTTCAACGTGGGTGAATTCGGACAGGTGACGACGAGTCAGAGACTTTTCGGCACGGAATGACTTTTCGATGCAGTAGACGCTGCCCATGGATGGCAAGCACGTCTCCAGGTAGAGCTGGGACGATTGGGTGAGGAAGGCGTCGGCACCGTAGTAGTCGAATTTGAAGAGAGTAGCACCGCCTTCGACCTGGGTCTGCACCAGGGCGGGAGGGCTGACCTTTCGGATGCGGGCTTCGTGATAGGCCCGGTTGAATGCGAACTCGAGGGCGTCACGCACAACGAGGACAGACGAGGCATTCTCGCCACGAAGTGTCAAGTGTCGCAGATCGAGCAAGGTGGCGTGCTCGGCAGAAGCCTGGACTCTGTTCGTGATGGCTTCCTCTCCACCGGCGGCTCTCCAGTGCTTGGGTATCCTGTAGAAGTCGGCATGCAGCTCGCGGTTGAGAGGGGCCCGGGCGCCGGCAGGAACCTCGCGCATCTCACCGAGAATCTCCATCGACGTCTCGCGGGTCAGGGTCAGAGCTTCGTAGGTCTTTGCAAGCTTGCCGGAGATGACAACCTGCATGAGGCCGTATCCGTCTCTCAACGTGACAAAAAGCACATCCTTTTGTTTCCTCTCGCGGTGGACGCGGCCCAGAACGCGAACACGGGTTCCCTTGCCATCAGCATCGCCCGTCGTCTTGCGAAGCTTGATGTGATGGCCGGCGTCGTCGAGCTTGATTGTTATGGGCTCGGGCAGACTGGAATCCTCCTCTAGCACAATCTTTTTGGCTTCCTCCAGGACCCTGCTACGCTCGTCCTCCTCACCCTTGCGGCGGAGAGCGAGTTCCTGTTCGCGGGAGGCCTTCTTCTTTTGTTGTTCGTAGTAGTTGATAGCTTTCTTCAGGGCAGATTTGGCCGCAGGCTTCCATTCTTTGGCGGTTTCATCATCGGCACTCGCTGATTTTCTCATCAGATATTGGGCCTCGGCGGGGTGTTGGAGACAAGCGAACTGCAGCGTCTTGAAGGGCGATGCTTCAGTGCCTTGCTGGGCGGGCTCATCCTTGCCAATATCCTCGTCGATGTAGATGGTCGCCATTTTGAGGTAGTATCCGGTATGTTTTCCCTGGGAGTAGGAGTCATGTTGTTGCAATTCGAGCCTGACTTGTGCGCTTATCTTATCGGCCTCAAACCCCGCGGTGGCTGATGGTGGCTGAATCCTAATGGCAACGCGCTGTGTTATGTGGCGCTGACAAAAAGAGGAAGAAATTAAAAACAAGAACTTTTATATTGTCTACCTATTATTAAGGAGGAATTATTAAAGGGTAAGGCCCTTCTATAGTAAAAATTCTTGTTAGTTTAGCTTCTAAGCTAGGAGGTAAGTGTTAGTACTACAGGATACTAGTAACCTACGCGTAGGGTTTTCGGGGTAAACTAAAGTGTACATAATCATTATATATTCTAGTCTATCTAAGTAAGTAAAAGAGAGATTAAATAGAAGTAAAGAGAGTATGCTATTTATAATAGGAAAAGGGGCCTTAATTAAGGTTATTAGCAAAAAGGCTATATATACTAATGCTAACCACGGCGTAATTAGGCTAGATATATAGGTTTATAATATAACACGCCTAGCTAATAAAAAGACACATAGCCTTATTAATATTATACTTATTTTAATACTAGAAACTCTCTCTTTTTAATATAACTATTAATATATAATATTAATAAGATAATTAAAAAAAATTAAGGAATAAGTAAGATTAAATAATTATAGATAATACTATAAGAAAAGAGTAAGGGAAAGGGGTATAATAAAAGATAATATTTAATCTATAAGCCTATATAAGGATAAGTAAGCCTAATCTTAATATCTTTAATCTTATTAGATTAATATAAGAGCTATAATTATATAACCTATCTTTCTATCCTAATAGTTACTTTATTACTTATAATAAACCTCTTAAATACCTTATTTAGTAATGCCTTTATAACGATATTAGTAAGGTTATTATTCCTTCTAATCTATCTAATCTTACAGATCTCTTATGAGCGTTGCTATTCGGAGCTGTGTTTTCTTGCTACTTGGCGCTATACCCACAATGTAATACGGCCACATCCCACATCCCACGCCCTACTACTAAATTTATATGACACTCCCTAGCAAAAAAAATAGTTAGGCCTATTACCCCCGCCCGCCACACCTTTAGGTAGCTTATATTAGTAGCTACCTACTAATTCTCCTAGGTATAACTAACCTTCTTCCTTTAATATTACTACTTTTATTAGTTATATTACTACTTTTATTAGTTATATTACTACTTTTATTAGTTATATTACTACTTTTATTAGTTATATTACTACTTTTATTAGTTATATTACTACTTTTATTAGTTATATTACTACTTTTATTAGTTATATTACTACTTTTATTAGTTATATTACTACTTTTATTAGTTATATTACTACTTTTATTAGTTATATTACTACTTTTATTAGTTATATTACTACTTTTATTAGTTATATTACTATATTTATTAATATTACTACTAAAGTATTAAATTCTATCGCAAAAATATCTAATCTTATATAGCATATTTGATTTTATAATAATTTTATTATTCTATATAGTATACACTATAATATACCTATTAAAAGTAACTAAATAACTATAATCCTACTACTACCCCCCTTACTATAATTTAGTACCTTTAATAAACTCTATAACTTCTTATAATAATAGGGCTACTCTTATAGCTATGCCTTTACTAAGAAGTCTAGTAGTAATTATTAACTAATCCATAGAGAGCGTGCTATAGCAAATATTCTAATCTATTATAACTATAGTAAGTAAAGACCTTCTAAATCTTAAGGTATTTATGTAACTAGCACTTAGCTTTGTAATTACCTATTTAAGCTCTAGGTAAAATATAGTATAAGAACACATAACTCTTAGCTATACACTATTTAAGTTGCTTATTATAATTACCCTTAATCTATTAGCCTTAATAGTTATACTCTCTATTAGTAACGCATAGTAGCTTATAAGGTATTACTATAAGAGATTATATAACTACAAGGCATTCCTGCCTATAAGGCCTGTTAATTACTTTAAATTAAGTTCCCTAACTTAGTAGCTATAATTAAAGATATTTATAATAACTATTAACAAATCCGAATTAAGGCTCTTAATAGGCTTATAGGCATATAGTAATTTATATAGTCTTTAATTAATAGTAGCTACCCTTATAGGATTAATCTTAACCCTAATAATTAGCTATAATTAGCCTTCTAGACCACCTATAAATACATTAATAAATAGAAGATTTACTCCTATATTATTAGCATTAATAATACATATAAAATAAATAGCTTTAGACTCTATATAATAGTAGTAACTACTATTACTAATTAGAATATAGTTATAAACCTTAGCTTTAGGCTTTTATTATCTAAAATAGAGGAAAGCTATAAGTAGCTACTTATAATGTTTAACGCGGTCTATAATAAACACTATATTCCCTCCCCTTATGTTATTATTATAGACTACGAGATTATATTAAAAAACGCCCTTTAGATAATCTTTCCTAAAGCATAGTAGTAGCTTTATATATAGCATATCCTTATAAGGGTTTAGGCTAAAATTCTTTGTAATTAGAAGGATATTAAAGGCGCTAAACCCTCTTTTACAGACCTTAATAATAATAATTATAACGCCTTTAATAATAGCCTTGTAGGGCTTTTTAAGGTATTTAAGCTACTAATATATAATAATAAGGTCACTTCCTTTAATGCTATTTAGTAGAGAATAAAGGATATATATAATCTATAGTAAAAGGATATTATAGAGTATATAAGGGACTAGTAGCTTCCTTAGTATAAGTAATAGGCGCTTTATTTTACATTATTATACTATAATTTCAGGTAATATACTAATAGTCTAACTAAATTATCTTATTAGAATCTAAAGTCTTATATTATTATAGGCATTAGTAATCTTCTTTATCTTTTCCTTATAGTAATATATATACTAAAGGATATATATAATAGATATACTAGCTTACTTATAAAGAATATAATAAGGTAGAAGAAGTAGTATCTTAGAAGGGATTAGCTTAGTAAGCTACCTACTAAGATTACCTCTTTTACTATTTATCTTCTTCTTTAATAGTTTAATCTCTTAAAGGCTTTATAGTTAAGGCTATATTTACTCCCTCCCTATAAGCAGCCCTATTAATTTTAATAGTAATTTCTACTTCCCTATACTTATATTATTACTAACTAAATTAAATAATACTAGATGCTTATAAGGCATAATATTTATTATTACTAGTAGCTACAAAGCTTGCTAGTATATTGGTAATTAACCTTATATGTGGTTTATATGTAATATTTATCTAACCTTTATTACTAGCCTTCTAATAATCTAACGCTTTGAATCCAAGACCCTCTTATTATTAATTACCACTATAGGTGGCCTTATAACATAAAAAGTAATTAATTTAAACCTATAGAGTCTTAACCCTCTATTTAGAGCTCTTAATAAGGCCTTATAATCCCTAAACTATTACCTTAACCATAGCTACTATTAACTTAAGGCTTAAGAGGCTCTAGAAGACTAAATTTAAGTATAAGGTATATAAGAATATAAGCTAAAGTTAAAGAAGTATTATTATAATAGTTAATATAAAGGAGGCCGTAAGGGAGGCCGCAAGGGAGGCCATAAGGGAGACCTTAAAGAAGGCCTTAAAGTTAAAGAGAGTTATAAGGAAGATTAACTTTATATATAAGTATAAGATAATTATAATTTATAGTAGGATAGGTAATAGGAAGCTTCTCTCTATTATAGTTATAATCACGGCTACGCAGCGGCTAGCATAGATAGTTAAAGAGGTCTAAAGAGATTAGAATAATTAGTTAGGCTAGCTAAAGTATTTATAATTAAAGAAAACACTGGAAATCGCGTTTTTAAGCAAATTCGCAAGCCTTATGCGTATTTAATTGAAAAATCTGCTATTATTGTAATATAATTTAGAGTACGGGGTTAGATTCCATAATATTACGTGTGTTTTCTACGGGAGGGTGTAGTAATCAAGCTGGCTGACCAAATGCGGCTAGGATAAATCCTTATGTGGGTACAGCGCCGAGTAGCAAGAAAACACAGCTCCGAATAGCAACGCTCATCTCTTATTGCTTATATAATTAATAAAGGGCTATAATATTAATTATAAGGCGCTTCTCTTTTATAGTACTAAGCTTAATAAGGTATTTATACAAAGAGTATAAATTAGTATAGATAATAATAGGAATTATAGGAAGGTTTAATCTATAAGTAATTAATCTAAGCGTTATTAAGATTATACAAGCTATATTAGCACTAGTAACTATACTATAGATCTTAGAGGTAAGCATACTTCTTATAACTCTTTTACTCTTAGTAAAGCTATAGTATATAATATTACCTTAGATTATAAAGGTACTTTCCTTTTAGACTTTACTAGCTAGGATAAGCACGTAGCCTAGTTAAGAAGTAAGGTCTTAGTTATTAGTAAATAATCTATTTATAAATCTAAAAAGCTTTACCTTCTTAAGATTAAATAGTATAAACCTTAATCCTTAGTCTAGATTATTAATTTACTATTAAATTCATTAGTTTAGGTTTTTTATATCTTAGGATAATAGGTCTTAGTGTTATGTAGTAATAGAGAGGTTAAAATAGGCTTTAGGTTAGTAAATTAAGGTAATATACATGCCTTAAGCTTATTATTCTATATATGCCTATTTTAAATTAGTTAGTAGGATTAATTAAAGCTTTTTACTCTAGCCTTTTTGCCTTAGTGTAATTATATTATTCTTAAGAGTAATAATACTACTATTAAAGGTTAGTAGGTTCCTTATAAAAAGGATTTACTTTAGTTTAGTAGTAAAAGAAGTAGCTTTTAATTAATTTTCCTTTTATTAAGAGAACTTATAGTTAGATAATCTAATTATATTATTAGTCTATATCCCTATACACATAAAGGTTAGGTTCTCCTTTGTTATTATAAGTAAGCATAGGTTAAATATAAAGGTTATTATCTAGAGTATTTCTCTATATATATATATATTTATATATTATTTACGCTAGTTAGCTCTATAGATAGCTATTACTAGTACTCCTACTACTAAGTTAAAAGGGAAAACCCTATACTAGGAAGAAAAACCCCCTTACGTCTATGTATAGGCCAGCGCTAGCCCTATAACAGGTCTGCGCTACTTAGTGTGTTTCCTATTATAGGTGTTTATTACTAGCTTACGCTAGCCTTATCCTATTAAAAAGAAAAAGAAAGAAAAGATATATAAAATAAGAGTTTATAGGCCCCTTCTAGTCCTACTCTAGTATAATAATATACCTATCCTAAGTCTCTTTGCTTTAGGCTAGGGCAAAGTAAATCCGGATTTATAGTATTAATTCACTTCTTATTTACTCTTATACTTACTTTCCTATAGCCTTACTTTTTAGCTATCTCTAGCCTATTCCTACCTTATATATCTAGTAAAGTCTAAGCACCTAGTTTTATTTAACTAGCACTAGGGGAGGGTAGTTATAGCCCTAGACTAGGGTAGTCCTAGGTTAAGATTACTTATATATTATTAGATTTGTTAATTATATTATGCTTTATTTTTAAGTAAGTTATCTAAATTATCCCCCCCTCTCCCCTCTATAGGTATAAAAGAGAGCTCTCCCCCTCTAGGGTCCTAGTCTCTTTCTTTTTTTTATATTAAACTTCCTATAGTTTTTCTTTTCTTTCTAGCTATTTAAGGCTATCCTAGGCTAGGGTTAGGTTATTTACTAATGTTTGCTATAGATTTAGACTAAATCTAGTATAATAGCGCTAGAAGTTATAAGTACTTTAGTGTTACTACTTATCTAGCTCTAATCCACCTAGGAATCTTATAAGTATAAGGACTTCCTAAGGAAGTCTATAACTAAAAAGCAATACGCATAGGTTATGGAGAAGGGTCTGTCTATAAGTTATATTTACTTCTACTCTAGGCCTAGTCCACTACTAATTCGCTTTAGCTTAGTAAACTAAGAGAAGTTTAATATATTTCCTACGAATCTTATTTAGTTTAGGACCTTAGGCACTAGTGCTATCTTATTATTAGTAAGTTAGTCCTACTCTAGCTTAGTAATAGGGCTAACTTACTAGATAAGGGCAGCTACTAACGCGTGTTTTAACTATTAGGTTTAGAACTATTAATACTATTAGGTAATAATTAATAATTGCCCTTACTCTAGCTTAGTTCTATATCTAATCTACTATTTTAGCTAAACTTATCTAGCAATTAAAATAAGCATTAGTAGTTAGTTAAGACCTAGGCTTCTATAGCCGATAAGGGTGTAGTAAGTCTATTCTAGCTTAGTAGCAGGTTTATTCTAGCTCTAATATCTTCCTTAATAGGCCCTAGAAGGCTTCTAGGACTAGGTTAAGAAGCTCTATGCTAGTAATTAGGTAAAGAAAAAACAAAGCACCTTAGTGGCAGGCCTAGACTAGGCTAGTTTCTCTAAGGAATAGTATACTAAGCTTATCTTTTAGCTTACGCGCCTTAACATGTGTGTAGTGGAGATAAACTATCTCCTACTTACTATCATCCCTATAAAAAATTATAACTAGGTAGCTATAGATATAATTCCTATCCTAGAGGAGAAATAAGGTAGTAGCTTAAATTTAGCTTAAAGTAAGGGTAGTAGTAGGCTAGTAGGACTTATAATACCTAGAGTTTATAGTTAAAATTAATCTAATAATAGTTCTAGACCTAAATATTCTCTATTATAATTATAAATTATAAAATTAGTCCCTCCTCTAGCCTGCCTCTATGCCTATACTATCTATTCTATCCCTTATGCTAGATTTATAATTAGAAGGTTTTCTATTTATTAATAGATTTAGCCTAGGTCTAATGGTATTCTAAGCTATCTTATAGCTAGCTCCTATGCTAATAAGTAATATTAGAGTTATCTTATGCTAAGGAACTATTTAGCTAAATATTTTGCTTTTTAAGGTTTATTTAGGGCTAGCCTTGCCTCCTATGCGTCAGCAGGCTATCGCTACTAAGGTTACCTATAGTTATATTTACTATAATTAACTAGTACATAGTATTAGTCTTCTATAGCTTAACCATAGCTATATAGGGGCAAAACCACCCTAGGAACCTTTCTTTAGAATAGGAACTTATTTAAGCCTATCTTTCCTATATATAGTTAGATAATTATTAAAGAGATATACTTATCTATATTAGTGTGAAATTCCTGGATTTCCTTTGGGTTATAGGAGGGTAGGCGGTCTTTAGTTAGTTCTCTAATATATTTACTCTAGGCTAGCCTCTCTTTATTATGCTAGTCCTCCTATTATTTCTTCTATTCCTTATCTAGGTTTACATCTAGTTTATTATTAATAAGTAAGGGTCTTTTTCTATGGTGTAGTACTATTGTAACTAAGTTAGCTATGGCTTGGATTATCCTTACTATCCCACTATTAATAATTCTATCTTTAAACCTTTACTTTATTTTATTTAGGTAAAGGTTAAGGGGGGGGATATAGGTCTTAACTTCTAGTTATGCAATAGGTATAGCCTTAAATACCCCTATGATAATCCGGAGGTAGGCTAATTAATTTACTATAAAGCTTTTTACTACTTCTCTTAGCTATCCCCCCTTCTTAGTAAGGGTATAGTAGGTGCTTACTTTATAAGTAAGGATAGGTTAGACTACTTATATATATAGGAGTCTAGTATCTCTAAAGCTATATCCCTAGGCTAATACTACTAGCTTAGAGAGTGTAAGCTATTACTAGGCTAACTTACCCTTAAGGATATTTCTATAGGCACTCTAGTTAAGTTTCCTATTAACTTATACTCCTAGGAATCTATATAATTCTATAAGCACTATCTTCTTTACTCTAAGTTAGACTCTAGCCTAGGGAGGTCTATAAGACTTACTAAAGTATATAAGTTTAGTTTTAGCTAAGTTAAACTTAACTTCTACTTACTTTACTTATTCCTTATAGATTTTCTATATAGCTTTAAGTCTTCTCTAGGTTTATACTATATTCTTACTAAAGGCTACTATATTTATATTATTTATAAATCCTATAGCTACTATACCTAGGATAGCCTAGAGGTAAATATAAAGCTTTACTAAGTAAAGTAAGAAGAGGATTAGGGAGAGGGGTAATCCTTATAAGGTACTAGCCTTAATTATAAATAGTCTAGAGAGTTCTTTATTAAAGCTAAGCTAGCTTATTCTATCTATAAGGAAGCTTTATATTACTACTATTAGCTATTATAGGACTTCTATCTTTATAAGCAGGTATATTAGGTATAGGTAGCTAACTCTATTAAATACTAAAGATATATCTATTTACACTAGTAAGGTAATACTACCCCTTCCCTAAGCCTCCCTAATGTATTTAATAAGAACTCTTATTATAGTTTTTATTAATTTATTTATCCTATTACCTATCTAGAGTTTAGGGAGTAGTCTCTTTACCTTAGTAAAGGCTATAAGTTACTTTACTATTACTACTTCTATAATCTTTCCTACTATATTAAGTAGTAAGATTAGTCTCTATGTGTTAGCTCTTCTTATTTCCTTAGTGGTTTTACTAGGTTTCCTAATTACTACTACTCTTATGGTTTAGAAGTAAGCTAGGAAGTATTCTATTTCTAGGACTATATTTAGGAGCCTAGCTATAGTGTCTTTAGCTAGGTTATTATAGGCTTTAATAAGGCCTACTAGGAGTTTATTATCTTCTAGCGCCTTCTAGCTAGCTATGTTTACTAGGATATTATTAATCTCCTCTTACTTAAATTATTCTTTATCTAGTAATAGTATATTTTCTAGCTCTAGGAAAGAGAGGTCTAGTATATATAAGAGGTCTACTATTAGCTTAGGGAAGAATCTTTATACTAGTATACTAGCCTTATTATTATATATAGTGGCTAGATTAGGGTTATTTTCGCTTCTTTCTAGCTTAGGGAGTCTAGGGAGCTCTAGGGGGGCCTAGCTTTAAAGTTAGGCCTATCTCTTAAGCCTCTAGACCCCTTTGTCCTTTTCCTATATATTAGCCTTTTATAATATATCCCTCTATGTGTTTTTTTTCTCTTCCCTTATAACGCGTTCTTAGTCCTTATCTACCTTAGTATAGGCTTACTAGTTTACATTAGTCCTCTGGTATCTCTATTATCTCTTAGCTTACCTTGCTTTACTAACTAACTCTTAGGCTTTCCTTAACCACTATACCTCTAGGCTAGGGAGTCCCTAGGCCTTCTTTAGGACTACCTTATCTATAATCTATTATAGGCTTATAATAAGCTATATTACATAGTTATCTATTCCCTCTTTATTATATAGGTCTAGCGTATTTTTAAGCCGGAGTCTAATCATAGCCTTTGCCTTTGCGTGTAGTTAGTTTATAGCTCCCTATATATATCTAAGGACCTAAGGGATAGCTTCCTATTATTTATTAAAGATACTAATTAGTTATAGGATATAGTTGGATTTAGGGATATCTTTGGTGCCTTTGTAGTAGACTCTAATATCTAGTGTAGCCTATACTAGATTAATAGTGCTATCTCTATTGTCTTTATGTTATCTTATAGGTTTGCCCTAGGGTGTAATAAGTCTAAGCCTTTACTAGTTTATAAACTCTAGTAGTTTGTCTGCTTTATTAGTTTTCCTATCTAGCTTATCCTAGAGAGGGTGCTTTTAGTTAAAGTTACCTATAAATACACTTTAGTTATAGGGCTCTTCTAGGTTAATTATGTAAATAGGGGTATTCTAGTTATTACTATATCCCTCTAAGTAAAGGGAGTAAATATTAACTCCTTATAGCTTTACTAGTAACTAGTTAGTCCCTCCCTAGGCTAACCATAACCTTGCTTTGTGTTTCTTATTTATATATACTATATTATATCTATTATAATACATGAGTTAGAACTAGGCGAGGCCTAGTGCTAGGGGCTATAGGTTTCTTATGTGTTCCTATTCTTAGATTATAATCACGTCTATGTTAGTCTAGTAATAAAGCGCTATATATACTAGTTTGTTCTTCTTATTTATATTCTAGAAAAGGACTTATAATATTATTATATTAATTAGGGGGGCTATTAGTCACTGCTATCTTATGCTAGCTTTATTCTAGCTCTAAGTTACTCTATGTATTATTTAATACTTCCTAATCTTAGTTATTTAGCGCTTTATTCTATATTTATAAGGCGTCCTCTCTTTCTACTTACTATAATAATAGGTTTTACTACTATACTAGGTCTCTTATAGGGTGTGGTTAAGCCTCTACTTAGGGAGCAGGTAGTAAAGCAAGAGAGCTATTTAAGATATCTTGCTTTAGTAATATTTTACTTCTTTTTTAGGATAGGATAGTCCCTTAACTAGGCTAGGTGTAGTCTAGAGTATAGGATATAGTTCTCCTTTATCTATCTGTCTTTTATAGGGTAGGAGGACTCTCTATCCTTATAATAGCTAGCTTCGCACTTACTACACCTTAGTGCTACCTTATAGAACTTAGCTATATAGCTTGTTTAGAAGTAATTATAGTATTATTAAGGTTATAGGGTCTTATTATATAGTTTAGTTTAGAAAAGCTCCGCTTTAAAGACTATACTATCTTAGCATATCTTATTAGTATTTTCTACTTTAGCTAGGCCTAGTATTAGAGTAGTTCTTTAGGTGCCTTTGCCCTAGGGTTATCTTACTATTACCTTTACTATATTTACCTTATTAGCTTTTCTAATTTCTATTACTAGGTTCTTAAGAGAGGCGTGTTTAGTTAGGAATCCTTTAATAATAACGCTAAGTATATAATAATAAAGGGCTGCCTCCGGCCTGAATGCTTTAGTAATTTATTTTTAGTCTTCTCTATATTAGGTAGCGTTTCCTTTAAAGGTAATAATTATATCCCCACTAGGGAGTCTTCTAGCTACTACTACTATAGCCTAGCCTATAGCTCTATTTACTACTATTACTATATCTTCCGCGCCCCTAGACTAGAGTAATTCCTAGATAGTATTCCCTTTAATAAGTACCTCTTAGTCCTATCTACTAGGGATTTAGAGAGGGGGAGGTAAGCTATTTATTTATTTAGGAGCTAGGCTAGCGGTAATGCTTGCCTAGGTTAGAGTATTACTTCCTTTAGTTCCTTCTTTAATAGCCTCTTTAAGGGCTTATTTAAGGGCTTCTTTAGTAATATAAATATTACTATTATTATAGTTTATTACCTTTACTTTAGCTTAGGTGTAGTTTACTACCTATTTAGTAATAGCTTTAGTAATATACTATACCTAAGTAACTTTATTACTAGGGATAAGGCTTATAATTTTATTATAGTATTTTATATTATCTAGATATTCAAATTAGATCTAGTCTATTATAGGGTTATTCTCGCTACTTTAAATATTAAACTATCCTATTCCTATATTTAGGTAGTAGTAGCTTTATACTAGCCCCCTTTCTCCTAAGTTAATTACTATTAGCACGTTCGCACTCCCACCACTAGCTCTATCGTAATACAACATCATAGGGGGGGGTAAACGGAGGCAAGGAATTCAAATATTAATGTGGTTTGTATTTTAGAGGCGATTCCGGACCTTTAGATTGGTGCGGAAGTTTATGCGAAGGTGAGTATTTCTCTATAGTAATAATAATATATTACTTACTAGTAGGTGCTAGCTTCTATAATACTATATAGAGGCTTAATTACTTATATTATTATACCTATAAGGTATAGGTAATGGATTTAGATAGGGATTTAGGCTAGAATTATATATCTAAGAAGCGTTTATGCTTATATATAAGCCTATATAATATTATAAAGCTAGAGGATAAGGCCTAGTAATAATAACGTAAGTGTTATTACAAGGATTAATCGCTAGCTAGCTTATTAGATTATTAGGGCTTATGTAAGGATTACTAGCTTCTCTTTATTACTATAACCTTAGATTATAAGCCTTAACTTCTTATATAGATTCGTTATCTTGCCCTTTGCTTTATTAATAATATAGGAATTAAAAATTTAAGTTTTACTATGTTTTCTTTAATTATATTTAATAAATTTAAACACGCCTTATTTAATTAGAGTATTAATTTTAGCTTTAGTAAATAGCTTAAAGGGTTTACTAGGGGTCTTAATAATTCCTTCCTTATGTAATTAAATTATAAGCTTAAGATTAGAGCTTTCCTTAGCTAATAGAAAGACATTAGTCTTATCTTTTATTTAATCTATATAATTAATATTAGATATAATAATAGGAGGGTTCTTTTAAGGTCTTCTAGGTCCTTACCTTAGGGGATTAATAGGAGGGGTAGCTATAGGTTATAGGGAGGCGTCTTAGTTCTTTACGCTCTTAGGAGGTCTCTCTTTATTAGGATTTTTATAAAAAGGCCTAATAGAGGTTAATCTAAAAGCTTTAGGGCCTTAAGGGAGCTTAAGAGTGTAAGTTTTACTTTCTATAGCTAATAGCTTATAGGGTTTTCTTTATCCTTTACCTTTACGCTATATATATATAAGTAATCCTAGTAGGAGGCTAATGGTTATAGAGGTATTAGAACTATTACTTATAGTAAGGGTATTACTAACCTTCTATTAGGTATAAATACGCTTAACTTCCTTTATTACTAGTTAGATTATAAGGGCTTATTATATGATATCTATTGAAATGTAGGGAGCTAGTTGCTAGCTGGCAACAGCTATACGGGTGCAAGCTCTACGGTCAGGGACCGATAGGGCTGCAACGTTAAATTAATTAACGTAACGTAACAGAAGGTTATAGCAGTTATTAACTAATAGAATTTAATTTAAATTACTTTTATAATATCTTATAAAGTAATAGAATTGATTTTAGATACGTTGTATAGGTAATGCGGCTATTGTTAGTTAAGAGGACTAGCTATCTAGCTTGTTAAAAAGATTTTCTTTCTCTTATAGACCTACTAACTATATTGGTGGATTTAGGCCGCTAACGGGGTCTTATAGGCTACTTTTAATTTTCTGTAAAATTTATTTATATATAAAAACCAAAAAAATTAACTCACTACTATACTAGCTAGTAACCCGTATGCACTAACTTTTAGTCTAAAAAATAATCTTATATAAAAAGAAAGCCCTATCTTTAAGCTTTAATTTGCTATATATGAAACTTTTATATAACCTCTAGATAAAGAGAAAATCGTTATTAAAGATAGCTATAGGGTAAGTTATATATAGGGTAACCTGCTTACGTCACCCTAGCTTACGTTACCCTAGCTTACCTAATTACTAGTGGCGTGGTTATAGCCACACTTATAGCCACAACGTAATTAACTAATTAGTTATTCACACAGTTAGTCGCAGCTGTTAACAGCTGCGACGCAGCTATTGATAGCTGCCCTCGCGACCGTTGATAGCTGTAGTGCAGCTATCAGACTTGCAAAGCAAGCTAGTAATAAGAAGGTTCTTTAACTAGAAAAGGGCTAAAAATAAGTCTTATTTTTAACAATATCTAGTGATAGAGGTAATACCGTAATTTCTTAACTATATAAGGATATACGCTAAAAATAAGAACTATTAGTATAAGACTATTTAATTCTGTAGTGTTATGTATAGCTTTAACTACTATTTGTAACGCTATAGGCTCTAGTGTTATTAGGCATTCTTATCTAATAATATTATAGGCTTTTTAAAGTAGCTTATAATATTACTTAACCTTACTAATGCTATAGTAAGCCTTAATAGGGATATCTTTAATCTTAATTGCTATTAATAACGTAAGCTACTTAAATTCCTTGCCTCTAAAGGTTATTCTAGTGTTTATAATAATTAAATCTAGGGGGCCTAGATAGATATTAATCTAGTAAAGATAGAGTGCTTTCTATATAGTCTTTATAGAGATATCCTGAATAAATCTAGCTATATTAAAGGATATAGCTGTATTAATAACTTATAGAATAAGGTGGTTACTATTAATATATATAATATCTATAATAATTTCGTAATTATAGGTATATTTATCCTAAAGAGTGAATTTAAATTAATGTAAGCTATCCGCGTGTAATTAGTATTACTAGCAAACCTTAGTTAGCTTCTTAATAGCTTTAAACTTAACCTTATACCCTAATTTATATAGTAAATTATAAAGATATTAAACTAAAGGCTGTTTAAAGCGTTAATATAATTAATAGAGCTTAATTTCTATGAGATAACTCTAAGTAACACTTTCTTCTTTATTAAGAAGTATTTACATATACCCTAATTTACATATAATAGGAACCTTAATATTCCCTTGCTATAAAACGGTCTTTAATATATAGAAATTAATCTTAAGGTAAGTTATATTATTAAGGCATAAGAGAAAGAGAGTATTTATAAGAATTACTTAAAAGAGAATAATTCTTAATAGAGTTAGCACTTTAATTAATCCTAGTGCCTTAATTAGTTCTCTAGGGCTAAATTTAATCTTTGCTTTCCTAGTATTTAACTTATTAAGCATAATAGTTAGTATTATACTTTATAAAGCTAAGAATTAAGGGTAGCTTACTAATAAATATCCTGCGGTACCTATATTAGCTATAATGCCTTTAAAGGTCCTAAATAAATATTATCCTTTAAGTATAAATATGCTTAGTGCCTTATCTAGTTCCTAAAGATTAAATAAATCCTTCTTAGCTAGAGTATAAATTATTACTTTACTAGTAAGAATCTTAGTGGTTATATAGCTATTATAGGTAGTCCTATATGTGAAAAAGCTTATAGGCACTTAGCTATTATTATTTTCTTTACTAAAACCAAGTTCTATTAGGTACTAGTTAATATTATTATCTTAAGCTAATTTAAAATTATTATTATCTTTATACTATATTAGGAATATATTATATAAAGAAGCTATTAAGTCTGTGTAGGAGTGATTCTTAAAGTATTAGAATACCTTTTTCTAGTCTTTATCTAAGTGCTTAGTTAACTAATAACCTTCTTTACTATATATATAATACTTTTTTAAGTAGTAAGGCTTGCTCTTTAATATAAATTAACTATATTAGGCTTCCTTACCTTTCCTATTATACTTATAGTTAGTCTAAAAGTATTCTTTAGTACTAGCTTCTATAGGGAACTACTATTAATTAATTAAGGCTTTAGATTTACTAATTAATATCCTTATTCATTTATAAAAGCGTTAGAGGTTAATAGGAGAATTAATAATATAGGCCTTATATTCTAGGATTCCTTTATAAGCATTTAGAATCTAACTATAGAGATCTAATTCTAACTATAATCTATAAGGATTTGCCCTTTATAAATTCAAAAGCTTTATTGTAAGGTCTTTAAAGCATTTAATCTTTAATTTATTAGGGTTCTCTTAGATAATTATAAGTAAATATAATTTTCCTTATAATAAATAGTTCTTCTAATACATATTATCTATCTTAAACTTCTAACTAATCCTATAAATAAGAGTTAGGAAATCTTAGGGGTCTCTTTAGCCTAAAAGGTTCTCTAGGAAGTATTAAAGAGGTTTTCCTTTTAGTATAAACTTAAAGCTATAGCCTAACTATTCTTATATAATACCTAGTATCTTATAATTCCTTTAATAAGTTAAGAGCTTAATATTAAGAATATTATATGTTAAAAATAAGACTTATTTTTAGCTCTTTTCTAGTTAAAGAACCTTTTTATTACTAGCTTGCATTATAAGCTATGATAGCTACACTACAGCTGTTAACAGTCGCGAAGGTAGCTATTAATAGCTACGTTATAGCTATCAATAGCTATGTCTAACCGTGTAAGTAACTAATTAGTTAATTACGTTATAGCTATAAGTGTAGCTATAACCACGCCACTAGTAATTAAGTAAGCTAGGGTAACGTAAGCTAGGGTGACGTAAGTAGGTTACCCTACACATAACTTACCCTATAGCTATCTTTAATAGCGAGTTTCTCTTTATCTAGAGGTTATATAAAAGTTTCATATATAGTAAATTAAAGCTTAAAGATAAGGCTTTCTCTTTATATAAGGTTATTTTTTTAACTAAAAGTTAGTGCATATAGGTTACTAGCTAGTATAGTAGTAAGTTAATTTTTTAGTTTTTATATATACATAAATTTTACGGAAAATCAAAAGTAGCTTGTAAGACCCTGCTAGCGGCCTAGATTCTCTAATATAGTTAGTAAGTCTATAAGAGAAAGAAGATCTTTTTAACTAGCTAGATAGCTAGTTCTCTTAACTAATAATAGCTGTATTACCTATATAATATATCTAAAATCAATTCTATTGCTCTATAAGATATTATAAAAGTAATTTAAATTAAATTCTATTAGTTAATAACTACTATAACCTTCCGTTACGTTACGTTATTTGATTTAATGTTATAGCCCTATTAGTCCCTAACTATAAAGCTTACACTTATATAGCTATTACTAGCTAGCAACTAGTTCCCTACATTTCAATAGGTTATAAGCCTAGCTCTATTACTATAGATTCCTTTTAGGTCACTTTGTGTGCAAATACAGAAGACTTCCCTTCTATAAAAAAGGAAGGACCTGTTAGGAACTAGCCTTATGGCTACTGCGTATAAGCGTTTAGAATAAGAATATTATTCTTACAGAAGGAAAGAAGAACTCTACTAAATATTACATAGCATCCAAATATATATCCCCTTATATGCGGTCCGTGCGTAGTTTACGTAAAGCCCTAACCTCTTCGCCTAAAGTGTATATACTTTCTAGAGCCTTTCTAAAGCTTTCCTAGAGCTAGACTTAACCTAAGCTTATAGCTTAAGTCTATAATATACCCCTATACTTATCCCCCCCTTCCTTCTCCTATAAAAAAAAGTAAGTATATATTAATACTAGACCCTTATTAAGTAGTTACTATAGAAAAACCTAGTAAGGTAATATAGGTAGCCTAGTAAAGCTAGTAGGTTACTAGGCAGGGTTATATCTTTACTATATAAAGTAAAAAAATCTTTAGTGTAGTAAGCGCCTTACTTTACTCTAGTCCTACCCTTAAATACACTAGCTACCTTTTTTAAAACCCCTTATTACTAGCTATTTTCTTACCTTCTTTACCCCCTTAACTTTACCCTAATCTTATATTTTATCTATTACTTACTAAATTTAAGCTTTAATTTAAAGTAGCCCTTTTATTAGTAATTATCTACAGAGCATCACATTACATTATATTACATTACACCCCCCTTTCACACATTACATTACATTACATGTAATTAAATGTAATTAATTTTTATTTTTTAATATTTAGGTAAAGTAATTAGAAATTAATAGTAAGAAATAACTTAAATAATTAGAAAAGTATATATTAGGTTTCTTAAAATATAGATTAAGGTTAAATTACTATACTAATCTTAATTAGAACTTATAAAACTAATAAAACTTACTTTTTAAGCTTATTTCTTAGAAAAATATTAAAAACTTACTTTTAAGTATACTTATTTTAATAGAAAATCATATATATTTAAGTAAATAAGCTATAAAGAAGTAAGTACTATAATTCATAAGGCTTACTTTAAACCTACTTTTAAGTATACTTTCTTTTTAATAAAAAATCATATATATCTAAGCAAATAAGCTATAAAGAAGTTAATATTATTATTAGTAAGACCCACTTTAGACCCACTTTTAAGTATACTATCTTTTTAAGAGAAAATCATAAATATCTTAGCAAATAAGCTATTAAGAAGTTAATACTATAATTAGTAAGACCCACCTTAGATCCACTTTTAAGTATACTTTCTTTTTAATAAAAAATCATATATATCTAAGCAAATAAGCTATAAAGAAGTTAATACTATTATTAGTAAGACTCACTTTAGATCCACTTTTAAGTATACTATCTTTTTAAGAGAAAATCATAAATATCTTAGTAAATAAGCTATTAAGAAGTTTATACTATAATTAGTAAGACCCACTTTAAATCCACTTTTAAGTATACTATCTTTTTAATAGAAAATTATATATATCTAAGTAAATAAGCTATAAAGAAGTTAATACTCTTATTAGTAAAACCCACTTTAGACCCACTTTTATATATACTTTCTTTTTAAAAAAAAATTATAAATATCTAAGCAAATAAGCTATAAATAAGTTATACTATTTAGTAATACTTACTTTTAAAGTTACTTTAGAAAATACCTCTTTTTTAAAAGAAAACTATATATAACTAGGTAAATAAGCTATAAAAAAGTTAATTATATTATAAATAAACCTTATTTTTATACTTAATTTTTATTTATACCTTAAATACACTATATTATTATTTTATAGCTTTAAATTCTTATAAACCTAAATAACTTACTAGCTTTTTAATTACCTTTACTAAAAAAAAAGAAACTTTTATTTTTTAAAAGTATAATATTTATTTATTAATTCTGAATAAATAGATTTTATATTTTATTTTAAATTAATTAACTTTAAATAATATAGGCTTCTTAAAGATCCTTATATTAGTCCTTAATATATTTATTTAGACTTATAATATATTATTTTATATTAAATTTAAAAGTATATATAGGGTATTATTTAGTAAAATAACCACTTAGGTTAAATAATATAATATTAAATCTTAGAAATTAGATTTATTAGTATTTTAAAATCTTATAATATAAAAAGAAATTCAAGGATTTCTATTATTCTCTTGAACCTATATAATATACCCTATACCCTAATATATAACTAATAATCTAAAACGAAGGAAACTTAAATAATTTATAGTAAATAAACTAAAATAGTAATTAAATTAATGCTAATATTAACTTAATAAAGAAAAATCTATATAATATTATAAGATCTCAATATACCCCACTTTTATTTTCCCCTAACATTACATTTGTAATGTTTGTAATGTAATGTAATGTAATATGTAATAATTACACATTACATTACATTACATTACATTACATTACACATTACATCCAAACCCCAAATATTACATTACATTACATTACATTACATGCTCTGATTATAAGCTATTATAAGCTATTATAAGCTATTATAAGCTATTATAAGCTATTATAAGCTATTATAAGCTATTATAAGCTATTATAAGCTATTATAAGCTATTATAAGCTATTATAAGCTATTATAAGCTGCTATTATAAGCTATTATAAGCTATTATAAGCTATTATAAGCTATTATAAGCTATTATAAGCTATTATAAGCTATTATAAGCTATTATAAGCTATTATAAGCTATTATAAGCTATTATAAGTAATTATAAGTAATTATATTCATAAAAATCATAAATACTACAAATACTACAAAATACTACATGTAGTGTAGTGTAGTAAAAAAAATCTCTTGTAGTGTAGTGTGTAGTGTAGTGTAGTATGTAGTGTAGTGTAGTATACTACACTACACTACAAATACTACACAATGTAGTATACTACACTACACTACAAATACTACACAATGTAGTGTAGTGTAGTGCAAAGCTCTGGGTAAGGCCTAGGATATTTAATCCTAGTATTACTTAAGGAAGTGCTTTATTAAACCTTAATGCCCCTTTGGTTATAGGAAAGATTATAAGAAAGACTATAATCTTCTAAACCCCTAGAACCTTAATATTAATAGCCCTAATAACCTACCCTAGAAATTAACCTTCCCTAACCCTAGAGATTACTTAAACCCTTATAAGAACCCCTATGATAATCCCTATTATATTAATAGCTCTATCTAGATAATTATTATTAAGAATAACTAGTGGACTATCATTTATAACAAATTATATCTTTATAGCAATTCCCCTCTGAAGATTAAATTACAAAGAAAATCTCGGAGCTTATAAAGATATATAAGGATAGCGACCGCTATAGTGAAAAGCTATATAACTTCTTAACACTAAAGATTATGCTCTTTAAAAATAAGTATAATAGAATTAACCTTCCTTAAACGTATTATTAGAAGGCTTTCCCTATTATATTAATAGGTAATGCTAAGTAATACTACCTTAATTATCTCTTTAGGAATAACTATTCCTATAAAGAGATAATTACTTATATCTATTAGCGCTTTAAGATAGAAAGTAACTAGTAATTCTATTACTATAAGTAAAGTAGCATAACGCTAAAGAGCATAATTAAGAAAAACCCTAATAAAAGTAAGCTTAAGTGCCTTAAGATTATATTATTAACCCTTAAGAAAATCCATAGAGGCCTATACCTTACTAAGATAGTTGATACTAAACTCTATAAGTAAGCCTTAAACGCTATAGCTAGTATGCCTAAATATTAGATAGTGGAATATATACACTCCATAGGCTTTAAAAGTCTTACTAGAGACCTCTATAAGGTAATCACTATTATAGTATTAAATAAGAAGTCCTCCTAATACCTTTAGTACTAATAAGGAGACTCTCTAGAGGCTATGTTTACTAATTATTAGTATGGATAATAATCCCACGGTGGAGGAAGCTATTATAGGCAAAGCCCTAGGCTAAGCACTAAGCGCTACTTTATGTGTAGTAAGAGTGGCTACTAGTTCTCTAATTACTTTACTAAAGAATATTAAAAGAAGAAAGACTACTAGTAGGCTAGTAAAATATATTATACACCCCCTTTAGAGAAGAGATTCTAGGTATTCCTTGCCTCCTATAAAGGGTAAAATAATAATAAGCCTAATAAAGGCTTAGGTAAGAATTAGGAAGTATATCTTATAGCTTATATAGAAGCTAAAGATAATAATAATAATATTAAGGAGCTACTATTAATAGTATATCTAAGTATTATATAATTCTTTTACTCCGGATTATAGACTAACTATAACGCCGCTAATGTTAATATTCTTATAACCTTAAATAATTAAGCTTTCTAATACACATTCCTTAGGTAAGAGCTTTATAAGCTATAAGAGTGTAATAAAGGCTTAATTTGCTATATCTTTAAAGAACGCTATTTTAAAGAGGTCTTTAGAGGGATTATACCTAATACTAGCGCTATAGGAAAGTTAACTATAGGAGAGGCATAAGTAAAGGCTCTATTAAGATTAATACCTTTATTAAAGGTAACCCCCTATAAACCCTAAATTATTATATTTAGCACTAGATTAGTAGTTATAAGAGGAATCCTTTATATACCTATAGAACTTAGAGAGCTTGAATTCTATATCCTTAACATAGCTACCCCCTTTCTTTTCTTAATTACTAATATGGATAAAATACAAGTTAAGATTAATAACCTTGCTAATGTACTTATCTAAGGTAATAAGACTATACCTATTATATAATAATAGGGCTATCCTTAGTAGTTACTAGAAGCAAGAGAAATAGTTACCTTCTACCTTTTAGAAGGAGATATTTGTTAATTATATTATTAACTTAGTTACCCTTCTATTTAATAACTTATAAAGATCCTTTACTAAGCTAGTTTTAAAGTTAAAAGCTAGGTAATTAAGGAATTAACTAAAGTCTGCTACTATTACTAGATACATAGAAAGGCCCCTAGTTAATTTAAGTTTATAATCAAAGATAACTACGAATTTAACTATAAGATTATTATTAATATTATATAAATTAATAGCTAACTAGTACTTTACATTATTAATTTAGTAACATTATTCTAGGTAGCCTGATTCCTTAATCTAAGGAAGCAAAAGGCTTAAGATATCTAGGATACTATTTGCGAATATTAGATTAACACTTATCTTAGACCTCTAGAATAGATTATATATAACGCTAGTAATAACTTTACTTCCGCTAAGTTTAAGCACTATACTTAACTAATATTAATTAAGACTAATAAGATGCTAATTAAAGCCTATAATAGTATTAGAAAGGTTAAGAGATATTACGAACCTCTATGCTAAGCTTATAATATTATTATAGACTTAATTAGGGCGGAACTTATGCTAGAGCAATGCCTTTAAATAGCTATTAAAGCGATTAATAACTCTATAGGCCTAAATAGTATTATCCTAACCCTACTAGTCTTCGGAGGCTACTTATAAATAACAGATAAGTTATTACTAAGCGTCTCTATTATTTAATATACTAAAGTAATTTATAAAGCTACTAATAAAGTCCGCTACTATCTAGCTTTATAGTAGGTCTATAATGCCCTTAAAGCCTAGAATAGCCCTAATATAGTGCCTATATATTAGCTACCCCTATAGGCTAATATACGTGTGTAAAGAGAGAAGGGTAGCTAGTATAGCCCTTATAAGCTACTTACTACTAATAAAGAGACTTATATAGTTAATATACCCTATAGCCTAGTAAAGTTCCGCTTTATAGTAATAAAGCCTTACTATAAAGACCTATGTATTATAGAGGGACTAGAGTAGTAAGAGATAGAGCCTAATAATATAAAGGAAGAAGTAACTATATAACTAACTTACTACTAAAAGAGATTCCCTAATAGAAGAAAGTAAAGAGCTATAGGTACTAGCTAAGAGAAAATAAAGGAGACTAAGAAAGGCCTTTACTATCTAATTTATAAGTATAGAAGAGTCTAAAGGGGAGGCTTATAAAGCTTAGAAGGCCCTGAAGGGAAGCTATTAAGTTAAAGATTCGCTGCCTTACCCTAAAGGAATAAAAGTAAGGAAAAGAAAACCTTATAGCCCTAAGAAGAATATTAGCTTAATTTAGCTTTATATACTTATAAATAAAGATTAGGAGAAGGCCTTTATTTAAGAAGCTATAGCTAAAGGGATGCTAAATATAGTATTCCTTATAGTAAAGGAAGAGGCTAATTAGAACCTCGCTCTTTAACTCCGCTAAGAAGGGAAGATTATAACCCTAGGAAAACCCTTTAAGCAATCTAATTAAGCTAAGATTAATGCTTTATAAGCTTGTAATATATTCAAATTCGTTAAGTATAACCTAGCGAAGCACAGAGGTCATAGAATCTTCGATTCTTATATAGTCAGAGAGATCAAAGGCAAAGGAATAGACTTACTATACGAGAAATCTTGTCTCGTTATATAAGGCTATAATAATAAAGGAAAGGAATTTATCCTAACGCAATCGCTAATAATACAACGTGCGAGCTAATAACTAATTATAGCTATTGCTTTATTATTAAGAAGAAAAGGTATTTACCTTTGGATTCGCGATATTACGTAAGCTTACACTTAATCGCACATAATGCTAATAAGGCTAATTATTATGAGGATCCTAAAGCAGATTACACACCTCTTCCTAGAAGGGACTGTAATTAAATTAATTAAACCTCTTTATAGGATTATAGAGGCCGGAACCTACTAGTAGGTAACATACTTCTATTACCACAGGGATAACCTTAATATAATAACGTTAACTTATAATCCCTGCTTATTAATTACAGCCCTAAATAATAAGAATCTCTTTAGTATTATTAGAATGTAAACTAATAATATATTAGGCCTAAGTAATAATAACTTCTTCTAAAAAGAAGAGAAAGAGCTTTAGAAGGCTAATTTCATAGCTAAAGAAAAGTAACAATTAACCACTAAGAATCCCCTTATCTTTAATGGTTATATCTTAACCTAAAACACTAATAACTCGCTAATATTAACCTAGAAAGGCTAGAGTTAGAAGATTAAGGAAGTTAATCCTTAATCCCTAATAGTAAAGCAAGACTACATAGAACAATAAGCCTAAGGAAGCTATATTATAACTATATATTAACTAGAAGCTTCCTATAACCTATTAATTATAGCTTAACACTAAGAACCCTCTAGGGAAGATATTACATGCCTTAATAAACGCCTTAAATAGTAAATTAAGAATTAATAACACAGACTATAATATATTCCTTTAGTTCTTAAGAAGGCAAAGCTCTTTATGTTTGTAAATAAATTACTTACTAACAATAAGGATCTAAGCTCACAGATTAGATACGTAATTATAATTAGCAACAAGATAATGCAAGATAACAATACCTTTATTATAAAAGGTAATATTATTACATATAGCTTAATAAAGAGTAAGAGAGTTACTTATAGCACGCTTACCTCTAAGTTATATAGCATAGTTTAAGGCATAAACATTACCTACGCAATTTCCATAACTTTACATTAAATCACGGATTAATTAAAGATGCCTTGAATTCCTATGATTCTTTATACTAATTTTTTTCATTATATAAATGTCTTATAAAGCTAGGAACCACAAAGGAGAAAAGACTAATGATTAATATTATAGCTCTTTATTAATTATATAAAAGGCATGAGATCTATAAAGTCAGATAGATTAATAGTAACAACAATCTAGCAAATACAATAACAAAAGCATTACTAAATTCATTACTTTCCTCTTTAATTAATTCAAACGAATTAATAATTCGTGTTAAGGGATAGGTAAAGAGACTTATAATATTAAGGGATAGGAGCTTAGGCAAGGACTAACGGATTAATTTAATTAACCAATGCCATAATGGCCAATTAAAGCAGCGGATTCCTATTAAGGGATTCACTAGTATATACTTTCCTTTAATCTAATTTTTATTACGTTTTTAAGCTCTTTAGCCACAAAGGAAAAAGAGAGACTACTAGTGTTAATTCCTTCGGATCTTTATTAGTTTAATTATAGCTAAAGACTAGACTAAGTGTAGGTCTAGCGCGATGCACGCGATATAATTGGCTACATTAATTCGCCACCCCCTCTTTTGCCCTACATACGGATTTCGCTTACTTTTCTAGTATCTAGACTTTCCCTCTCTTCTCTCTCTTTCCTAGCTAGCTAACGAACTATCATTGACTTCAAATTATACGGGATTTATTACCTGCGCAGGACCTTGGTGAATCTAACAAAGTTACTTTAGGAAAAAATATACTCTAGAGTTACTAAAATATTACTATTAGTAGCTAGTAATAAGTAAAGCTATTTTAAACTATATATCTAGCTATAAAGTATACTAGTAGGTAGTAGTAAGATAGCACTACCCTTATAAAAGCCTTAAATTACTACTAATACTAAGGTAACTATAAGTAAAGATCTTAATAGACTTTATTATAGATTTACTACTAGTATAGCTAGGTAAGTAAGAAACTAATATAATCCTAGTAATTATAAACTAATTTACTAAGTACTTTATTTTTCTTCCTATAAAGACTATAATTAATATAGCTAAATTGGTAAAGTTATTTTATAAGGAAATTAAGCTATAATTTAAAGCACTAGAGAGTATTATATCTAATAGAGGGTTAGTATTTATAAGCTAATTCTAGTTAGAGGTATATTACTAATTATATATAAAGTAAAGGCTTTTAATAGTATTTTACCCCTAAATTAATAAGTAAATAAAGAGAATAAATTAGGTACTTAAGTATTACTTATAATATTTTATTAAAGAAAACTAATAACTATAGGTAAAGCTACTTCTAATAGCCTAATTTATATATAATAATACTATTAATAAAATAATAGGTTACTCCCTTAACTATACTTTTATAGGCTATTTACTTAAGTTTTACCTTACTCTTAAGGGTAAGAGTATAAAGAAAGAGATCCTAGAGGCTTATATATATATTAAAAAGCTATATAAGGTTAGGGAGAAACTAGTATATAACTAGGTAAGTATTACTAAAGTATAAGTAAAGTACTATAACTAAAGATATTAGCTAATAACCTTAAAAAAAGGAAACTTAGTATTACTATTAGTAAAGAATATTAGGCTTAAGAATATAAAATAGAAGCTAAACCTAAGATTTATTAGGCTATTTTAGATACTTAATACTATAAGTAAATAAGCATACTAACTAGTATTACTTAATAAGTATAGCTAACTATATAATATATTTTATATTAGCTTATTAAAGCTATAAAATTACTAGGAGAATGCCCTAGATAAGAATATACTAATACTAGACCTTAAAGATAATAATAATAAGTTTAAAGTTAAAGAAGTTAAGGATTATAGGAAAATATATAAAGGTAATAAATACCTAGTAAAATAAAAGGGCTAGCTAAGTAAATATAATTAATAAGTAGTATTAAAAAATATAAAAAGTATTTAATATATAATTTAAGCTTTCTATTAAAGTAAAATAAGTAAAAAGTATAGTAAGATATAAGTAAGTTATAAGTAATAAGGGATAAGGTAATTATAAAAAAGGCCTAGCCTTATTAGCTATTATTATACTCTAATTAAAACCCTTATTAGACTATTTACTAAATAATAAAAGAAAAGATACTTATAAGAAGAGAAGTCTTATAGGAAACCCTTTTATAGTTACTCTCTTATATATTAAAATAATACTATTATAAAGAAAGTACTTAATGCCCTTACTTTTATTCTCCTAAACTACTACCTTTATTACCTAGAAAAACTAGTGCTTTACTACCCCCTAAGGTATAAATCCTAGATTATAATATTATAGCTATAAAGTTATTTTTTTTTTCTAGGAATTATAATATATAGTATAGTTTAGCTATAAAAAAGTTAGTAAATAAGTAGTAAAGAAAAAGTAATAACTTATAATCCCTAAGGTAAGGGTAGGATATATAGTAACTAAAAGTTACTAGTATAAAATAATATACTAATTATATATAGCTAAAGTAGCTTACCTAGGGAGTAAGTAAAGGTCTAGAGAATATATAATAAAATATACCTAATAAACCTTAGTAGCCCTAGTTAAACTAAAGGAAATATAATAAGCTATATTAGTATAATTAAACCCTAAAATAAGGTTTAAATAATAAGTACTAAAATAGTAGTAAGTTACCTTAGAAAATATATAATTATTAGGGTTATTAAAGTTTTAATTACTTAGGGTATTTATTAAAGTTTTTACCTAATTAAGGATAGAAAGAAAATCTAGAAAATCCCCTTATATAGTTAGTATTACCTAGAGAGATATAGGTAATTAGGGACTAAAAGAGTAAAGAATATAATATACTTACTATCTTATAAGTATTACTATATTTAATATACTAAATATAATACTTTAAATATTTCCCTTTAATAATAGTAGTTAGTATACTAAGGAATTAATAGTTAATCTAAGGGATATTAGGCTTAGCTAGAGGATTTTTCTTAAAGTTTATATAACCTATATATAAATAATATATATAGGAATATTCTCTTAAATAAATATTAGGGATAGCTATAATAATAATACTTTTAATACTTTTCTTATTTAATTTTATTCTAATAATAAGGTAAGTAGTAAAGGTAAAGTTATAGTAACTAATAATATAATAGTATCTAGGGAAAAGTTTACTATAAATAAGAAAGGGAAAAGTTAGTAATATAATAAGGAATTATAAGTGAATTTATACTTAAATACTAATATTATTTATTATTATTTTAGTATAGCTACTACTTAGTAAATAGCTATATAGTACTTACTAAAAGCTATTTAAAAGCCTAGCTAAAAGTAAGGGGGTAATTATAAGGCCTTACTTATAATACTAGTATATTAGCATACTACTAGGTAAGTATACTATACCCTAGGGCTAGGTTTACGTAATACTAGTAAGTTACTAGCTATAAGTTAGTAACTTACATGTATAATACACTTAGACCTAGCAAGCTTTAGTCAATATACGAATGCCCCCATACCTCTTGCCTAGCTATCCCTCTGTTCTCACATATTATGTGCCTTAAGATCAGAGCTTTGTACTACACTACACTACATCTTGTAGTATTTGTAGTGTAGTGTAGTATACTACACTACACTACATACTACACTACACTACATACTACACTACAATGAAATTTTTCTACTACATGTAGTATTTGTAGTATTTTGTAGTATTTGTAGTATTTTGAATTTTTTAATAATATAATAGCTTATAATAGCTTATACTAGCTTATAATAGCTTATAATAGCTTATACTAGCTTAGAATAGCTTAGAATAGCTTAAAATAGCTTAAAATAGCTTAAAATTACTTAGAATAAGTAAGAATAGCTTTTATTACTTTATAATATTATAAGTGTTAAAGTTTAATTAAGTTTAAATAATAAATAAATAACTTAAATAAAAATATTAGTAAGTATTAGTAAATTACTATAGAAAAAGCTTTACTTTTTAGTTATTTAGTATTTTAAGGTTTATAAAAATATTAGTAAAATAAAATACTTTTCTTTCTTATGTTTTTTAAAATAATATTTAAAATAATAATAGTAAAAATATATTATTTACCTTAGTTAGCTTTCTATATAGCTAGTACTAGTACTTTAGCTATAATAGTAATAATAATAATAATAAACTTTAATATCTCTTTTTTCTTTAACTAGATTATAAAAAAAGTATAAAAGCTAGTAATAAATAAAAGATATATCTAACAAGACCCACTTTAGACCCACTTTTATTAATATTTTCTTTTATAGAACTAGATTATAAAAACTAGAAAAGCTATAACTAAGTAACAAGTATAATTAAATAGACCCACTTTTAGATCCACTTTTATAAATCCCTTCTTTTCTAAGACTATGTTATAAAAACTATAAAAGTAATAAAATTAAGTAAGAGATATAATTAAATAGACCCACTTTGGACCCACTTTTATAAATCCCTTCTTTTCTAAGACTATATTATAAAAAACTATAAAAGTTATAAAGTTAAGTAAGAGGTATAATTAAATAGACCCACTTTGGACCCACTTTTATAAATCCCTTCTTTTATAAGACTAGATTATAAAAAACTATAAAAGCTATAACTAAGTAAGAGATATAACTAAATAACCTTACTTTAGACCCACTTTAAACTTACTTTAGACTTACTTTTAAAAAAAACTATTTAACTAAGAAAGTAAGCTAAGAATAGTATTAATAATTAAACCTAGTTTTAAAGCTTATTTCTTTATATATGAAATAATTAACAGAAATTAATTTATTTTATATTTTAATATCCCAAAAAATATAATAGTTTTATTATTACAGCTTTTTTACAGTTTTTTAATTTTCTTTTACCTTAAAAACCTAAAAACTTAATATAATTAGTTTTAATTTAAAGAAAATAGTTATATTACTAAAGAACCTCTTACTAAATATATTAAAATATTATCTTTATAATAAAAGTCTTATTAATCTAAATATATTATTATTATATTTAATATCTTATTTTTATAGAATAATAAATAATTTCTTTAGGGTAAATCTTAGATTAAAAGATAAAAAATATACTAAAATTAAATAGTAAATCTAAGAAAAAAGCTATAAAAGTATAAAGACCTTTTAAATTTACTAAAAAACTTAGGCTATATATAAATACTAAAATAATTTATCTTTAGTAACCCTATACCTATTATTAGCTTAATAGTTTAAATAAGCCTAAACTTTAAAAATTTATAACTAAATAACTAAATTATAATAAAAAGAAAGGCTAATATTAAGCTAATTAAGAAAAATCTAAGGAATATTATAAGATAATAAAAGTACCCACTTTTCTTTTTACTAATACTACACTACAAACTACTACACTACATACTACATCGAAAGCCAAAATACTACAAATACTACACTACATGCAAAGCTCTGCTTAAGATACGCGCCTAAAAACGCAATCACGATGATAAGTGCTAAGGCTTAAGGATAGGGATATCACAACAAGGGGATAACAATATTAGTTATCTTAGCAAGAGGATTAATTAATCTATAAAGGGACTACATATAGCTAGATTCTATGAGAGCTACCACGCACCACTAAATTCTTACTTTTGCCCTACCCTTTTGCTTTAGCTAATATTAATAGCTTTAGCTAATATTAACTCTTGCTTCAGCTAATATTAGATTTGATATTATGAAATATGTATTAAGAAGAACCCCCCCCCTTCTCTAATTAAAACGCCGCTTCCGATCCGACAGACTATTTAATCTAGGCTATCTCTGTACAATAAGATAGTCCTAGCCGTTGTTATGATCGATATCGTCAAGTTGATCGACCCCTCTGTTGTGTGTAGGCTCTAGAGCTACTCGCGATTGTGGGCTAGCATCGTGTCTTTTGGGGTGTTGTTTTCCGCTTGACAAACTATAAGCTTGTAGTATATAGCTAGATGTTCTCCTTCTGCCTATATGTATATTATACTAAACCTATAAAGGTTAAGCTAAGAATTAAAACTATAGGATAGTTAACCCTTCTATTTACTATAGCCTATATATATAACCTATTTACAGAGCCTATATAAACTTGCTACTATACTATATCTAGGCTAATTTTATTTTATTTTATTTACAGTATCCCTAGGATTAGTTATCTTATTAATCCTAGGATTATATATACTATAATTAGCATCTCCTATCTATCTAAATCTAGTTAAAACTAAACTATATATAATATATATAATTATTTTTCCTAACTCTCTTTTCCCCCTTATTTTATACTAATAGTAGTATAAACTAACCTCCTAGTTAGGAGAGGGAGGCATTCTAATTAAAGCTTTTAGACTAGGTATTTACTTATAGTAGTGTAGTAGTTATAACCTATATTAACCCAAGTATTTATAAAGGTAGTCTTATTAATTAATATAGGAACTAAGAAAGGGCTTAAATCTATATTACTCTAGATCTCCTTATAGTCCTTACTAGTAATAACTATATACTATAAAGCCCTTATATACCTTTTCCTTATATCCCCTATTAAATAACTTAATAATAAGGTTACTCTTTTTTTAACTAGTCTATAGAATTATTATTTAAGTTAATAGTAGGTGTCTCCTTAGTGTTATAAGTATTTATAGAAGACTTTATCTAAGGGTAAATAGTAGGATATAGTAAGTATACTATAGTAAAATACTTAGAAGAGCTATATTATAAGTATTAACCCTTATTATAGCGTGTGGTAAGTATGTCCTAGGTAACTTACTTAGCCTATTTGCTACCTTTCTTATTACCTAACTTATAGTATCCCGCGGACTTTCTAGAGCTTTATTAGGTCCCTAATATACCTGTGGAGTAAATATCTATTATTAGTGTATTCTTATCCTATATCTTAGCCTTATTATAGCTAGGCGCCACGTTACCTTGTTTTTATATGCGGTGTTTTTTCTCTAGTTAATAGGACTTAATATCTAGCGTAATGCTTTAATAGCAGGCTATTACCACTAAGTAGTTAGCCTAGGGTATGTCTTACCTAATACTATAGTCCCTTATTTACTTATTAAGCGCTATATATAACTTAAATAACTTTACTAAGTCTGCTTACCTAAGCCCCCTAGCTAAGGCTAACTTTTATTTAAAGTAAATATAAAAGTTACTAAACCTCTTATTCTATTATTATATTAACTAGTTAAGTTCTATAATAGCTATTTCCTACTAGTAAGGGTTATTAAATATCTCCCCTAGGTAATTAAGAAGCTAAGATAAATAAAAGTTCTTAAGGTAACCCTTCTTAAAGAAGGGTATAACTTATACCTAGACCTTAGCTAATAAGTTCTAGTAAATAAAGCATTACTAATCCTAATTACTACTAATAAACTCCCTATTTACTAGTAGCTTATAAGTTATAAGGCCTTTCTAGGCTATAAATAAGACCCTATTACTATTAAAGAAGGAACCTATTAGTAAGGGTTTTTGCTTAATCCGGATTAGTATAAGTGCTATATCCTATATATAAGCTAAGTACTAGATTTATTTTGCCTGCTATTTTACCTATTATTATAAGCATGTTAACTTATTAGTGCCTATTATATCTAGTGGTAATAGTGTATTCGTAGGCTAGGTTATTTCTATAGTGAAGAATAATATATATTAGGAACTAGCCTTATAGCTACTATATATAAGCGTTTAGAATAAGAATATTATTCTTATAGAAGGAAAGAAGAACTTTACTAATATTATATAGCATCTAAATATATATCCCCTTATATGCGGTCCGTGTGTAGTCTGCGCAAAGCCCTAACCTCTCTGCCTAAAGTGCGTATATAATGCGTATACTTTCCGGAGCCTTCCCGGAGCCGGACTCAACCCAAGCTCATAGCTCGAGTCCATAACAAATAGATACTAAAGGAAAGGGAAAGGGACCTGTAATCCCTAACCCTAGTGCGCAAGAGGTTCTTAATAACTAGCTAAAAGAGCAGGCTATTAAGCAACAAGCAACTATAGATTAGTTATTAGAGAAGCTAGAAAGCCTATCTATAACTGTAAATAGTTATATAGAGGGTGTGGAATCTAATAAGCCCGCTAGTTAGCAGTAAGATTAGTAGCCTACTTAAGAAAATCAAGCTGAATCTAGCTCTGTACAAGCAACCTTTAATAATTTAATTATTAAGGAATTTAATAAGAGGGTTTATAGCTTTCCAGAGACTACTAGGCTTAAAGAAGCCGAAAATTTTAAATAATGGAAACAAGCCCTAACTATCTAATTTAGAGCTTTAGGCATGCCTAATTTTCTAGATAATCTGGAGAGTTCTAGGGCGCTAGGGGATTCAGATTAAGCTATTATCCTTATGTTATGAAGGGATAGTTATACGGAAGGACCCTAAGCCACTATAACTTAGCAAAAATCACCTAAAGAAGCCTATAATTTACTTATAAGGCAATATGTAAGAACAGAGGGATAGCTAGGCAAGAGGTATAGGGGCGTTCATATATTAACTAAAGCTTGCTAGGTCTAAGTGTATTATACGTGCAAGTTACTAACTTATAGCTAGTAACTCGCTAGTATTACGTAAACCTAGCCCTAGGGCATAGTGCGCTTACCTAGTAATACGCTAGCGCACTAGTATTATAAGTAAGGCCTTATAATTACCCCCTTACTTTTAGCTAGGCTTCTAAATAGCTTTTAGTAAGTACTATATAGCTATTTACTAAGTAGTAGCTATACTAAAATAATAATAAATAATATTAGTATTTAAGTATAAATTCACTTATAATTCCTTATTATATTACTAACTTTTCCCTTTCTTATTTATAGTAAACTTTTCCTTAAATACTATTATATTATTAGTTACTATAACTTTACCTTTACTACTTACCTTATTATTAAAATAAAATTAAATAAGAAAAGTATTAAAAGTATTATTATTATAGCTATTCCTAATATTTATTTAAGAGAATATTTCTATATATATTATTTATATATAGGTTATATAAACTTTAAGATAAATCCTCTAGCTAAGCCTAATATCCCTTAGATTAACTATTAATTCCCTAGTATACTAACTACTATTATTAAAGGGAAATATTTAAAGTATTATATTTAGTATATTAAATATAGTAATACTTATAAGATAGTAAGTATATTATATTCTTTACTCTTTTAGTTTCTAATTACCTATATCTCTCTAGGTAATACTAACTATATAAGGGGATTTTCTAGATTTTCTTACTATTCTTAATTAGGTAAAAACTTAAATAAATACCCTAAGTAATTAGGACTCTAATAACCCTAATAATTATATATTTTCTAAGGTAACTTACTATTATTTTAGTACTTATTATCTTAACCTTATTTTAAGGTTTAATTATACTAATATAGCTTATTATATTTCCTTTAGTTTAACTAGGGCTACTAAGGTTTATTAGGTATATTTTATTATATATTCTCTAGACCTTTACTTACTCCCTAAGTAAGCTACTTTAGCTATATATAATTAGTATATTATTTTATACTAGTAACTTTTAGTTATTATATATCCTACCCTTACCCTAGGGATTATAAGTTATTACTTCTTCTTTACTACTTATTTACTAACTTTTTATAGCTAAACTATACTATATATTATAATTCCTAGAAAAGAAAAATAACTTTATAATTATAATATTATAATCTAGAATTTATACCCTAGGGGGTAGTAAAGTACTAGTTTTTCTAGGTTATAAAGGTAGTAGTTTAGGAGAATAAAAGTAAGAACACTAAGTACCTCCTTTATAATAGTATTATTTTAATATATAAGGGGGTAACTATAGAAGGGTTTCCTATAAGACTCCCCTCCTTATAAGTATTTTTTCTTTTATTATTTAGTAAATAGTCTAATAAGGGTTTTAATTAAAGTATAATAATAGCTAATAAGGCTAGGCCTTTTTTATAATTACCTTATCCCTTATTACTTATAACTAACTTATATCTTACTATACTTTTTACTTATTTTACTTTAATAAAAAGCTTAAATTATATATATTAAGTACCTTTTATATCTTTTAATACTACCTATTAATTATATTTACTTAGCTAGCCCTTCTATTTTACTAAGTATTTATTACCTTTATATATTTTCCTATAATCCCTAACTTCTTTGACTTTAAACTTATTATTATTATCTTTAAGGTTAAGTATTAGTATATCCTTATCTAGGGTATTTTCCTAGTAATTCTATAGCTTTAATAAGCTAATATAAAATATATTATATAGTTAGCTATACTTATTAAGTAATACTAGTTAGTATACTTATTTACTTATAGTATTAAGTATTTAAAATAGCCTAATAAATCCTAGGTTTAGCTTTTATTTTATATTCTTAAGCCTAATATTCTTTACTAATAGTAGTACTAAGTTTTCTCTTTTTAAGGTTATTAGCTAATATCTTTAGTTATAGTACTTTACCTATACTTTAGTAGCCCTTACCTAGTTATATACTAGTTTCTCCCTAACCTTATATAGCTTTTTAATATATATATAAGCCTCTAGGACCTCTCTCTTTATACTTTTACCCTTAAGAGTAAGGTAAAACTTAGGTAAATAGCTTATAAGAGTATAATTAGGGAAGTAGCTTATTATCCTATTAATAGTATTATTATATATAAATTAAGCTATTAGGAGTAGCTTTAGCTATAGTTATTAGTTCTCTTTAATAAAATATTATAAGTAATACTTAAGTACTTAATTTATTCTCTTTATTTACTTATTAGTTTAGGGGTAAAATACTATTAAAAGCCTTTACTTTATATATAACTAGTAATATACCTCTAACTAGAATTAGCTTATAAATACTAACCCTCTATTAGATATAATACCCTTTAGCGCTTTAAATTATAGCTTAATCTCCTTATAGAATAACTTTACTAATTTAGTTATATTAATTATAGTCTTTATAAGAAGAAAGATAAAGTACTTAGTAAATTAGTTTATAATTACTAGGATTATATTAGTTTCTTACTTACCTAGCTATACTAGTAGTAAACCTATAATAAAGTCTATTAAGATCTTTACTTATAGTTACCTTAGTATTAGTAATAATTTAAGGCTTTTATAAAGGTAATACTATCTTACTACTATACACTAGTATACTTTATAGCTAAATATATAGTTTAAAATAGCTTTACTTATTACTAGCTACTAATAGTAATATTTTAGTAGCTTTAGAGTATATTTAGTCTTAAAGTAACTTACTAATAAATTATTATAGTATAGCTATAGAAGCTTCTATTATAAGATAAGCTTTTAAAAAATAACTACCTAGTCTTTATATATTAGGAGGCCTCTTATACTATATAACTATAGACTAGCTTTTTCCCTCCCTTTTACTTAGGAGTTAACCTTATTTTTATACTTTTATAAATCTAAATCTTAGTCCTATACCTTTTATAGTAGTTATACTAATAGTTTATTTACTATAAATTAGTAAGGATTTAGTAATATAATAGCCCCTTAAATTACTTATACTATACTAATATTTTAAATATATACTACCTTCTCCTTAAAATTACCTTTATTTAGCTAACCTATTACTAGATTTATAGTAGCTAACTAGCTTTTTACCTAGGCTACTTTTACCTTAGTAAGTTTTAAGACTAGTATTATACTATAACTTCTTTAATATATTAGTACTTCTTCTTTTACTATATAAATATTTACTATTTTCCTTTAAAGCTCTAGTAAAAGTACCTTATTTAATATAAGTTTACTTTTATAATTAGACTTTCTTAATAGTATATTTATAAGGTTACTTTTCCCTAGTTTATACTTAATTATAAAATAAAAAAGGTAAAGAAATATATACTATTATACTTATTTTCTATTTAGCTTTTACTACCTTATAAAGATTTATAAGTTATAATAGTCTAATAAAACCTCTATAGGTATCTTTATACCTTTAATATAATATTACTAGTATTTAAATAACTTTACTATAGTAAGTAGCTCTTAATTAGCTATACTATAGTTATATTTAGTATTTATAAACTTCCTTAACTAAAAAGCTACTAAATACTAATAGCCCTTATTATCTTACTAAGATAGGATTCCTACTATTATAAAAATTAAGGTATTTATCTTAATATATACTACCTAACTTAGGTTATAGTATTAGAGTAAAGGCACTTACTAAAAGGTATCTTTTAGCTAGTTAAACACTAACTACTTCTTTTCTCTAAATATAAACCTCCTAGTTTAAGTAATATTTTAACTACCCTTTATTAATATATAAAGAGGTACTATAATCCTAGAGTATTTATAAATAAACTATTAGTAAAAGTTATAAAACCTAAGAAATAACTATATATTTTTAAAACTTATTAGCTTTTTTTATTCTCTAATTATATTAATCTAGTAAGTATTTATTAATATTCTATTAATAAAGAGAATAAACCCTAGGAATTTTACTAATTCCTTATAGAAAAAATACTTAGAGGGTTTTATATATAACTTTACTAACCTTATATATTTAAGAACTTACTTAATATATTTAGTATACTTCTTCTTTATCTTAAAGAAAATTAAGATATTATCTAGATATACTATATAAATAGTATTAACTAGCTTATATAATACCTTATAAATATAACTCTAGAAAGTAGCTAGGGTATTTATTAACCTAAAAGGTATTATAAGGTACTTATAGTACCTATAATATATATAAAAAGCTATCTTCTATTTATTACTTTCTTTAATATAAATTTAGTAGTATATATCCTTAATATTAATCTTAGAAAAGAAATAAGCCCCTTAGTATTAATTAAGAATCTTTAAAATTAGGGGGAGAGTGTAGTAATTCTTTTATATTACCTTATTAAGCCCTTAATAGTTAATATATAGCTATAGTATTCTATTTTTCTTTAGTATAAATAAAATAAGCATACTTACTAGGCTCTTTAAGAGTCTTATCTAGCCTTTCTTTAGGTTATTATTAATATATTCCTAGAGCTCTCTAAGTTTACTTTAGGAGAGAGAATAGATTAGTCTATATAAAGGTATAGCTTCTAGTATAAGATTAATTATATAGTTAGTTAACTTCTTTAATAGGAGGCTCCTTACCTTATCTAATATAAATATATCTTTAAATTTATATAGTTCCTCTAGGATATCTTTAATAGTTCTATATACTTTTACCTTCTCTTTATTTTTAAGAGGGATAAACTTCTTTTTTATTATACCTATAATAGCATATATAATTATCTTATTATATATTGAAAAGTAGGGAGCTAGTTGCTAGCTGGCAACAGCTGTACGGGTGCAAGCTCTACGGTCGGGGACTGATAGGGCTACAACGTTAAATCAATTAACGTAACGTAACGGAAGGTTATAGTAGTTATTAACTAATAGAATTTAATTTAGATTACTTTTATAATATCTTATAGAGTAATAGAATTAATTTTAGATATGTTATACAGGTAATGCGGCTATTTTTAGTTAAGAGGACTAGCTATCTAGCTAGTTAAAAAAATCTTCTTCCTCTTATAGACTTACTAACTATATTAGTGAATCCGGGCTGCTAACGGGGTCTTACAGGCTACTTTTAATTTTCCATAAAATTCATTTATATGCAAAAACCAAAAAATTAACTTACCACTATACTAGCTAGTAACCTATATCCACTAACTTTTGGTTTAAAAAATAACCTTATATAAAAAGAAAGCCCTATCTTTAAGCTTTAATTTACTATATATAAAACTTTTATATAACCTTTAGATAAAGAGAAAATCATTATTAAAGATAGCTATAGGGTAAGTTATATATAGGGTAACCTACTTACGTCACCCTAGCTTATATTACCCTAGCTTACCTAATTACTAGTAGCGTGGTTATAGCTATACTTGTAGCTATAACGTAATTAACTAATTAGTTATTCACACGGTTAGTCATAGCTATTAATAGCTATGACGTAGTTATTAATAGCTACCCTCGCGACTATTAATAGCTATAGTGTAGCTATTAGACTTGCAAAGCAAGCTAGTAATAAGAAGGTTCTTTAACTAGAAAAGGGCTAAAAATAGGTCTTATTTTTAACACCCCCTCTATAAAAGAATTACATTTAAAGCAATTAGAAGTGTACAAAGAGACTATAAGGTAAAAAAACAATAACTTTTAATAATAATAGATAAAAGGGAAAAACAGGAAAAATAAAAGACCCCCTTTTTGAATTCCTAGCTATTATTAAATATAGCTCCCTTTTTAACGTTGTTTTTAGTTCCTTATTAAAGGGAATTAGTTATTAGTTTAATAATTATTAAGCCCTAAAAGCTTAATAAAAGCCTAATAAAGAGGTCTAGAAAGAGGTTTCGTAAGACTATCTGCAGGCATTGACTTCGTATCTAGATATTCGATCTTAGCTAAACCCTCTAAACCCTGTTGCCTAATATAGTTGAACTTTAGCAATGTATGCTTTGTACGACTATGTAAAGCAGGGTTATAAGCAGTAGTTATAGCGCCTTAATTATCGTAATATATCTGGATAGGGGGAGAAATAGGGGTTTTTAGCTCCTTAAATAAGCCCTAAAGCCACTAAAGCTCCTAGAAGGTCTCGTAGATAGCATTAGCTTCAGCTTCTAGTGTTAATAGAGCTATTATACTAGCTTTCTTTAATTTCTAGCTAATAGGTCCGCTAGCTAGCTTAAATAGATAAGCATAGGTTAATTTTAAGGTCTTTTTATCCCCTATAAAATCACTATTATAATAACCTATTAGGCTTTTGCTAACTAAACCTTTAGGGTCTCCCCTATAGATAATAGCAAGGAATCTAGTCCCTAATAGATACCTTAGCAGATTTCTAGCTACTTTTAGGTGTTTTATATAAGGGCTAGCTAGTGTAGTAAGTAACCACTATAGCGTAAAAGCTATATTAGGCCTTATAAGTAATATTAGGTACATTATAGTCCCTATAATACACTAATAAAGCTTAATTTCGCTAGCTATTGAAAGCTTAGTTATTTACGTAGCTAAAACGCCTAGCTAAAGAGGTATGCTAATAGGCTTACTATCTAGTATATTAAATTATTTTAAGGCTTCTAATATATACTAAGATTAATGAATTTTTAGTATTCTATTAGGCCTATCTTATATAATTTAAACCCCTAAGAAGAATTTAGCAGGCCCCCTATCTTCTATTAGATAGACTTCATGAAGTTTCTTTTTAAGCCTTTAGATATAAGATAAATCTAGTCTAATTAGAAGATAGTTATTAACATACGTAATAACGAAGGTTTTAGTTAAATAATTAAAGAAAATAGCTAGGTTAGATATTAAAGGGTTAAATCCTAGGGATTTAAGCACTAATATTAGTGTTACGTGCTGGCTTTGCACGTTGTTGGGTCGAATCCGTTAGAGGGGCTAACGGATTTGTAGGTTCGTGAGTCATGCTAAGTTCACTTATAAAAGCTACTCTTAGGGGTAGGTTTAGATATTAGAAGTAAGTTAATTCCTTTACCTATAATGCTAAACTTATTCTTATTCTTCTTGTTAGTGGCTGAGCAGTTTCGCTATGTAATAAGTGCTAGGCGCGCCTTAAAAGATAACTATCCTAGTTGTAACTAGCTAAATCCTAGTCTAATTTAGTTTTGTAATAAAGCAAAATAATTTCCTCCTAGTAATAGAAGTGAAAACAAAGTGGCGTGGATTGTCTAGCGCCTAGAAGTATTCTTTTTTATACTTATTTGTCCCTTAGCTAATTTAGTGCGCTTTATTTAGTCTAATTTCTATTAGCGTTTCTAGCACTAGCTATCTGCTTTATTAGGACTGTGGTGTTTCTTTGTAGCTACACTATTTCTTTATTGCGTGTTTTGTGCGTCTAGATTCCGCCGGACTTAAGACTGTTAAAATTGGTTCTGTAGTGACTGATTTTGCTGTTTTTATATTTTCTTTAAGCTTCTTTTACTTTAGTAAGAGCCTGTTAATAGATGTTACTTAAAGATTAATTCTGTCCTGTAGTTTTGTTACTATGGCTGCTAACTTTACTATCTTTTTCTTATGCTCTTTTTTATTAATTATATTACGCTTTAGATTAATAACCTAATTATGAAATTCCTTTAATATTCCACCTAATTCTAAGCTTAGGATTCTTCCTTTTTAGTCCTTTAGTATCTCTAATACCTAGATGAACTTTTTAGTTGTTAATATTATATTCTCCTTTGCTACTTCCTCTAGTTTTACTACTTTAGTCTTATATTTATTAATATCTTTATTTATGTCTTTTATAAGGTTTTCCACCGCTTTAAATTTAGTGTCTATCTTGTTAATCTTATTGATTAAATTATTGATTTTGCTTATCTTATGCTCCTTGTTTCTTTCTTTATTCTATTAGAATTCAGCTGATTTAATTATTACTAATGTTCTCCTTATCTTAATATAAAGTAGATTTGTCCTTCTAATACTAGCGAGTCCTCCTGTGATTATGCTATTCACCCCTTTATATTTATTTACGAATCTTAAAGCTAGTAGGTCTGCTTGTGGCGGAAGCAATACTATACTGTTATAGGTGGTATATTAGCGGCTACGTTTGACTATAACACTGTTATAATAAGCTGCTACTGCTGTTTTTACCTAATTCTTTGCTTGTCTAGTTGCTTTACACTCTATTAGATTTGCTATTAATTAATACGCTAGTTTCCCTGCTTATTGCGCTGCCTGCTATTGTGTGCTTAAAGTGGCCTGTTATTTATTAAAAATAGTAAAGATCTAGATTACTATGTTTTACTATAACATGAAGTGGGTGTCCCTTAAATCTACCTCTAATTTATTAGCTACTATAGTAACACTGTTTAAGGTGAATTCGTAAGCATAAGCCTATATTATATAGCGGATATCCTATACGCTTACCTTCTAGCCTACTATGGTATGCCTAAAGCTACTAAAGTTAATTAATTTAATGTCTCTTCCTTTATATTTAGCGTTAAATTCCTTTATTACTCTTTTACGCGCTACTAATCTAATCTTTAGTATTAGTAAGTGATTCTTTAATCTAAATCCTAGTTTTCTAAATCTAGTGAATAGCAATTGAAAATTAAGTTTTCTAATTTGCTTGTGTACCTGTGATGGTATAATAAGGTATTTAGTAGGTATGTTATTAAGTTTGTCTTTAAATTTAGTTTTAAGTTCTTTTTCCTTGCCCTTAGACCTTATAAAGTTAGATTCTCTATTACTACTAGCTTTAGTTTTAGGTTTAGATTCTTTGTTATTATTACTATTAACTTTATATTTAGTGTTCTTATTGCTTAATTAAGTAAGGTTAATTTTCTCTGCGTTATTACCACTCTTATTACTATCCTAGTGGTTAACTTTCTCTTTACCGCTGTTGTTTTCCTTAGTTATATAAATAAGTTTATTGCTTTTTTAAGCTACTTTACTTAGAGCTTGCTATGCTTGTTTCTAAATTTATTCCTAATTATCTTCTAGTAGTTACTGTAATACCTAATTACTTTCTTATCTTTCTACCTCTAAATCTAGCGCTATAGCTAGGTAATCTTTACTACTATTGTTTTTTCTATTTATATTTTATAATAGGGGCTCTGTTTTAGCTACCTTTTTAATAGTAATAGCGATAGCTTTGACGTCTTCTACGCTACTTATAGCTACCTATGATAGCTTATTTAATTTATCTTATACTATTATTAAGCCTGCTAGATACTATTATTAGCGTAAAATCGTGATTTGCTTTAGCAGATTTGTAAACTCTTGAAATTAGTGAAATTCTAGTACTAACTTTAATGTATAGTGTAATCGCTTTAGTCCTTTAAAAATAACTGCTATGCTTAATTCGCGTAGAAGGTTATTTGCCTATTATTTATATGCTACCTTTTCTTCGTGGGAAATAACTAAGTATTATGCTAAATTTACGTGTACTAATTCTCTAACTATTTAATTTTAGTGTATTAAAGCTAGGTACTAAATATATAGGTGCACTATATGTATTTGCTTATAAATTATTTAGTTATGTATGTCTAACTTGTTATTAAATAGAATAAAGTCTAGTCTTCTACCTAGGTAATAGTGTAGGTTATAATTAATTACGTAAGCTTTGTATTTAAGCTTAGAGGGAGTGTTTCTATATATTATATAAAACCTCTTATAACTATTACACTTCTTTATTTTCTCTAGATAACGCTCTTTTACTTCTAATAGCTTACAAAACTCTATTCTTCTTATATTGCTAAATTTGCGTACCTTAGCTATGCGGAAAAAGAAAGCTTTATAAGATTATATACGCTTATACTAAATCCTACTACGCTAAGTTTATATAGGTATTAGGGTTATTATAAAATATAGAAAATATAATGATTTAAAGAATATAACTACGCAGGTACTAAATCTAACTACGCTAAGTTTATGTAAGTATTAGGGGTTATTATAAGGTGTAAAGAATGCAAGAGTTAAGAAAATGTAACTATATAGTTATTAAATAGCTTTGTAAGGTAATAGGAAATATTAATATTAAATGAAATTACATGCGCGCGCACTGGATCTAGCTGCGCTAGGAATATAAAGGTATTATAAGATGTTATAGGATATAGGTTAAGTAAGTTACCCTTAGCTAACATAATAAATAATATATGTAGGAGAATGTGATGATTCTATGCTAACGCCTTAAATTCGCCCCTTATTATTATACCTTTCCTTTAATATTATTATTCTATAAGAGGTTTAAGGCCTTTCTTTATATACTCCCTTACTTAATTAATTAGGTTCTTCTTAAGATAATCCTTTACTATCTCCGCTATATTAATCCTCATTTTATCTTCTATAATCCATTAGTTATCCTTAGTAGTATAGCCCTTCTATCTAATAAGGAATTTAATTCTTAATATTTTAGTTTACTTAAAAATCTTAATCTAATAGCTATAAATTCTCTTAATTTCCTAATAGTTTGCTTCCTGTGAATTATTAAATATAATTAGCGGAGGAGCTATCTCTTCTCTCTTAAATAGGTCTTTTCCTTAGGCTAGCTTCTAAATCTGTATAGCTAATACTACTGGATGCACACGCGAATTTAGAGGGAAATCCAATTAATATACTAAGGGATTCACTTTTTCTAATACCTTATATAGCCCTGCCCTTTATAGGGACCATTTCTTCTTTAGTTTGCTAGGTAATTCATATCCCTTATGCAGTTGTAGATATACTATATCTCCTTTATTAATATTAACTAGTTCATAGTGATTATTATATTAAATTTTAGCAAGTGTAGCTACTATTATAATCGCTAATTAGGCCTTATGCTAGTATAATTTTTATAGTACCGTAATGTTGTTTGCGTTAGATCTAGTGTTAGTTATATTATTTAGAGAGAGTAAATTAATAATACTTAGCGGATAGAAACCATATAGTAGCTTATTAGGAGCTTGCCCTATACCTATAGCTATAGTGTTATTTAGCTAATGCTATAGTACTAGTAGTAATAATATCTATGTTATATCTAGGTCCGTTACTATATAATATTGTATTATAATTATTACTATCTAATTTTTCCTTTCTATAGTTCTATCTATCTAAGGGTAATATACTATACCTATAAGGAGTTTAACTCTTACACGCCTAAATATCTCCCTCTATATATTAGATATAAACTTTAGGTCTCTATTACTAATAATTTATCTTAGTAATCCCTAGTCTATAATATATAAGGCGCAGAGAAGTAGTTTTGCCTAAATTTCCGCTAGATATATGGTATGCCCTAGTATTAGAAGAGTTCTCTTACTAAATAAATAATTTACTAGGCATAGTGAATTATATATGGCATACCCCTCTATTTGCTATATAGTGTTTATAGCTAATACTTCTAGTATATCTGTTATAAAATTAAGTAAAATTATATAAAAAGGTGTTAGCTTTAACTATAATAGTTATAACTCCTTAGGCGGTTTTAACTAATTAATGGTATTTTCCTAACACACTGTATAATAGGTAATATACTTATGAATTTACTAGCTTATACGTGGAAAATAGACTAATTATAACTCTACTACCATTCTAGTGATTCCGAAATAGTGTTGGTTATTATGTACTAGATGTAAGATAGATTTAACCTTAGTTGTTAGAATATAAAGCTAGAAAAATCTATCCCTGCTATAGTAGTATAGCAAACTATCTTTACATAAATCCTATCTATATAAAGGAATTCTTAGTTTAACTCTAGTATCCCTTGCTACTTGCCTTTCCTAATAGGCTTTTATAGCTAAGATAATTTAGCTGAATTTTCAGTCTAGCTAGTATCCTAATATGATTCTGGCCTTGAGTTTGTTATCTATGATTGCTGTTGTGATATATTCCTTACTTATGAAATGCGTACTTGCCTCTAATTTGTTATATTAACTCTTCTACACTATCTCTCTATAGGTTACCTCTACTAGTAGCCTAGAAAGCGTATCTAGGACAACATTTAACGTTCCTAGCATATGCGTTACCCTAAGATTAAATTATGACAAATAATTTGCGACTTTTGCTAGTTTTAGATTAGCCTTGTCTAGATCTATTGTTAATAGTAAGGTGTGTTTAATAATACCCTTAGCTAGAGAATGGTTAGTTAATATATTAACTACTATACTATTAGATTAAACTATTTTTTAGAGTTTCCTAATGCTTTATGCGATTATAGCTATCTCTACTTCTATTAAACCGTACCGTTTCTTAGCACATAATGTTACCCTAGAGAGGAACAAGATTAGCTAAATCCTATTATTCTTGATGTCTTTCCTGGGGATACTTTAACTATCCTATTTGTCTTGTAATTAGAAGGTATATAGGCTAAATCCTTCCTTATATGTGTTAATTTTAAGGAAAAGTGGTTTCTTTGGGTTATGGTGCTATAACGTCTGTTTCTTACTTAGGAATGCTTTAATATCTTTGAAAGCCTTTTTCTTATCTGCTGTTAGTGAAAACGTTTTCTATTACGTCTTTTGTTTTCGTACTAGTTTTGAAATACTAGTGATTTTCTTATCCTTTTTATAGAACTCTCTTAATAGTGTAGTCTTTTGCTCCTGTAATGGTTGAATTTGTATATTAAACCATGGGATCCTATTACAAAGGAATCTAGCTATCCTAATGAAGGTTTTGAGGCTTAATAGATCGCTTAGGAAAATCATTTTTTAAAATGCTTTAAGTTTGTTATTAGTATTAGTAATTCCATTACTATTAATAATAAAACCTAGTAACTAGATAGTAAGGTAGCTAATGAATGATTTCTTTGCTATAATTATTATCCTATTTTCTTTGAGGATCTTGAGCATAATACTAAGATGATTTAAATAATCCTTGATGTTATCTGAAAAAACGATAATGTTATTAATATAAACTTAAACAAAATGCTTATACTTTTGGAAAAGTTAGTCTATAAACCTTTAGGCAAAAGCGAGGGAATTTTTAAATCCTATTAGTGCTATATTTAATGCCTTGAGGCCTTGATTTAATATGACTACTATGCGGGCTTGATAGTCCCTCCTAATTAGTAACTAATGGAAAAATCCTATTCTGTTAAAAAGTGAGAAAACCTTCTTGCCACGTGTGTCGTTCATGATGTTGCTTTAGTCTAGTAAAGGGTATATATCTAGCATTACTACGTTATTAAGCAGCCTTATATTAATTACTACCCTTTCTTTCTTTTCCTAGCTAGTTTTGCGCTACACTATAAACGCTAGGCACGCTATAGCCACTAGTTTATCTAAATATAATATCTTGCCCTTTAAGTGTAATTCGTTATGTACTTCGTTAAGTTTGCTTGCGTCCTAGCCCCCTAATTAGTAAGGTCTAATTAGCCTTATTTAATGTTGCTATCCCTTAACAAGGTTAATTCTTATTTTCTAGTCCTTAGGCATAGGCATAATACCTCTGTCTTAATAAATGTTGTATTTATTTGTTAATTTAATAAACTTACTTACTACGTCCTAGTTAATATTAGTAACTTGTACTCTAAAGTAATTAATAATATATGGGATCTCCTCTAGGCATAAGATTCCGTAAGATAGTACTCCTATGTTAACCTTTTTCGGATTAAACTTATTATTTCCTTTATCTAACTTATTCTCCTTCTTATTCTCTTCTCCTATAGTCTTTGTAATATCCTTACTAAAATAGGCATGATATGCAAAAGGATTATTAACTAGATAATTAGCGTTAACCTTGCTCGCTGCTACTAGATGTATAACCTTCTAATGTTTGCTAATAGTAATAGTTTTGTCCGTTAGGTTATACGCTACTATCTATTTCTAGCTGGATCTAGCAATTAATATATTAGGAAAAAACTTTAAATATAATTATACGTAGTACACGCTTATCTCTTAGTTCTCCTATGCCTCCTTCTAACTAACTACTATAGTTAACTATATCTTTAGTGGAATTATTACTATATAAGCTGTAATAACCTATTAGTACGGAACTTTGCTTATTAGTTAGAATATTTCTACTTCTACTATTATGTTATAAACTAACCTAAAAACTACTCTAAGATATACAAAATTGATTTTTGCTCTGTACTTATAGAGAAAGTTTGTTCTAAGTAGTAGTTTAGGGCCTAGATTTAGTATTACATCCGCTATGACTATAAAATATCTAGCAATTTCTGTTTCACACACTACTCCTAGGAGATAAAAATTAAATATAGCTGTTTTAGTAATAAAAAAGGAAGATTACACTCTAGATACTAGCTTTAGTTCCTGTGTTCTTTATTTCACATTTGACTTGTTTTGCTATAACTACGCCTTATCCACTAATATTAATAATGTCCTAGTATTAAGTTAGATTTAATGATTCTTACCTTTATTATTGAATTTTAGAGGAATTTTTAAATATATATTTACTCTCTTCCTATTATATTTAACCTCCTAAGGTCTTGTAATAGCTTTAATTACTTATCTAGGTGTAAGTTATTTTGGTTTAACTACTTCCGTTTTAGTAATTACTATATCCGCTTCTTTGCTACTGTTTTCTATAAAATAAGTTTTAATAAAGTTAGATTCTTATATTCCGGATTTATTATTCTTCTTATTAGAGACCTCTCCTTCCTTAGCTATATAGTAACCGTATTCCTAGAGATAGGTTTTATACTATTATGCGTTAGAATTGTTATTATATACTATAATATAAGTATACTCCTTTTCCTTAGTAGGCGGTTTTTCCTAGCGTTAATAATACCTAGGTTGCTATTAGCCTCTAGTGCCTAAAGGTCCTTAGCTTTAAGAATGTTATTCTTCTAGTTAATCTTACGCCCTTTCTTGCTAGCTTTAGTCAAAACTAGGTTACTCCCCTTAATTCTCTTGAGTTTTATTTTACTAAGGCCTTTAGTTTTGCCCTTTAGTAAGTTAATTTTACTAATATAGCCTAGGTTAGAAAAATCCTAAGGATCCTTACTAGTTCCTATTATCCTATTAGTATTATAGATTTCTAGGCTAGAATTGCGCATTTATTAGCTTATTCTAGTTAGCTTGTATTTTATTTTTATTATCTTCTAACTTACTATTAGATTTATCTATGTTAAAATAGACTTTAAGCTTTCCTTTGCTTTTTTTGCCTTTTCCTTATCCTTTACTATATAGGTAATTACATAGGTTACGTCTCTTATTATCTACTATAGTAATATATGCTAATCTTATATCCTCGTGAGTTAGCATTAGATATATCTATTGTAATCCTAGATAGAGCTTAAGGCGTAAACATATTAGGAGCTAATAGTTAGTTGTTTTACTATTAGCTCTTATATATTAGAAAATTTTTAATATAAATTTATAAAAAGATACTTTATTAAGGATATCTTCTTTAGTGTACTTCGCCTTATTAAGCCACGCTATTATATCCTACACTTAAATGCTAAATTCCTTCTGTACTACGGTGAATACTAATAATATATTATTGAATATGGTGGCTTGTTTGTTTGCATTGAGATGTTATCTATACTATACTATTATGTCTCCTTAGAATAGTGTCTAGATCTTCTTTTAGATATTATCTTATTAGCTAGGGTTAGTATGATGCAAGTGGTCTTTAATAGCCTAGACTTATAATTTAATATTATAAAAGATGGTCTATTTCCTATTATGAGTAATAAGGTTAGTACTAGCTTCTTCTGGTTTATTATAAGGCTTGAAATATCCTATATCCGTGATTTTCCATGTTAAATCCGCATTTCGTTCCGTTGCCTCTGTTCGTTAATTATACTAGTCTTAATCTAACGCTAGATCTGCTCTTCCTTAATAACTAGGATTAATGTGCTATCCCTAGTCTAGTTAATATAGGGTTAGCTATGGTAGATTATACGGATTTAACTGCTACTATTAGATTCCTAGCTAGTATAGTAGTATCGTTAGTTACGCTACTAGTCTAGACCAAGTATCTAAGTGACTATTATGTTAACCCTAGTTGCTTAGTAGATATACTATCCTTTACGTGGGATTTTACGCTAATGGTGTTAAACCTACTAAGGTAGCAATACTCTATAAACCTCTGATTTTAGATGTTAATCTTAACACTAGATAGTCTATTCTATCTACTACCTAGCTTAATATAGCTTATTATATAGCCTGTTACTACTCTATTATTCCCTATAAGAGCTATGTGGTGTTATATTTATTTGCCCTAGCGTGTGTTTCTCCTAGTTCTAATATATTTCCTAAAGGTTTTAGCTATAGATCCTATGGATTTAGCTTAGTTAAAGGGCTAGGGGGTTCTATGCTTAGTCTAGTAGTGTTGTTTTTAGGGTAGTTTATAATCCCCTTTCCTTTATTAATTTTGCTTATCTCTATTATGCTTAGACTAGTAGTGTTATTTTTAGGGTAGTTTATAATCCCCTTTCCTTTATTAATTTTGCCTATCTCTATGCTCCTTTTAGTTCTAGTTATAGTATTACTATTAGTAATACTAGTAATGCTTTTAGATTATTATCCTAAAGCTTTGCTTCCTTCTAATTTAGTAGAATTATTAAGGAATCCTTTAGATTTAGCCTTAGAGATATAGTTCCTAACTTAATTCTAAATAATGCGTATAGTTTACATATTAATTAGATTCTAGTGGATAGGTGGCTCCTAAGATATTAGCTATTCTTATCTCCTTATAATTCTATTATTGAATTTGTAGTGTGCAAGTTTGTATAAGTCCTTCTAATTACTAATCCTAATAAGTTTTTGTTTTTAATATTTAAAATCCGGATTTATGTTATTAAAAGTCTAGAACTAATAAATAAGGCGTAATTTACTCTTAGTAACTAGGAAAGTGTTAAAAGTGTTTGGTTCTCCGTATTAATGCCGTAGATAATTGGTTTTAGACATATAGGTATTATATCTAGGTTACTAGAGATACGCAATAAAAGAATCTCTAATTACTACCACTTATTACGTGCTAGCTTTGCATGTTGTTAGGTCAAATCCGTCAGAGAGGCTAACGGATTCGTAGGTTTGTGAGTTATGCTAAGTTTACTTATAAAAGCTACTCTTAGGGGCAGGTTTAGATGTTAGAAGTAAGTTAATTCCTTTACCTATAATGCCAAACTTGTTCTTATTCTTCTTGTTAGTGGCTGAGTAGTTTCGCCACGTAATAATTAGCGCTTATTGCTATTCCCTTAAGCTTTATTTTAGGCTATATAAAGACTTCTATAATAAAATTACTTAATCTTTAGAAGGTTTCTAGCCAAAACTTCTAGCTAATTTAGCTAGTTTAGGATTTGCCTTAAGGAATTCAATAAACCCTTCTAGAATAACTATATAAATCTATTATTATAGCTTACTATTAAGAAAAGCTCCTATAAAATTAATTTATTTAATTTCCTAGTTATTCTAAGCCACTAGGGCTAGTAAAATCCTCTAGCTAGGGGGAATGCTTATGGTAGCAAAGGTCTCTAGGTAATCTAGGCCTTTAATTTGTATAAATCCCTTAGTAATAAGTTAAGCCTTATATTTTAAAGGATTATTTTCTTTATCCTTTTTAAGCTTATAAATAAGCCTATTCTTTAGTACTTTTTAGCCCTTAGGGATTTAGTCTTTCCCTATAAATTTAAAAGTACTAGCCTTTAGAAGCTATTCGTATTCCTTATACATAGCTTCTATCTATTTATCCCTTTTAGGGCTAGATATAGCCTGTTTCTAGGTCTTAGGCTTAGGGCTAATAGGATTCTTTTCCTTTAGCTTCTTCTATACCTTAAAGTAGATTTCTTTTATGAAATCTAGAGAAGAAGGGGAACTAATATTAATATCTATAGGGTTAATATTAGGGTTAAAATCAATAATTTTGTTAAAATTAAGGTCCAAAGTTAAAATCTAATTTCCTAGTTAAGTTATAGGCTACGCCTGTATAGGATTTGCTAGAATTAAGCCTTTAGGGGGTTCTTTAGGGCTTGTAGGTGGTTTTTCTTAACCTACAGGGATACCTATGTTATCTATAGGATAATCCTTTAAACCTTAGTCTAGATATTATTAATTTTTATTTTCTAGATTATTTTCCCCCTCTAAAGGGTCATCCCCTATAGAAATCCTAGGTAAGCCTTTAGAAACAGGGCCTATAGGTTCTATAATCTTAATAAAGCTAGTCTTTATAACTAGCCTTTTAGAGGGGATATACACTAGGTAGGTGTTGGAACCTAGTGTAGCTAAAAGTCTTCTAGGGATAGTCCTAGCTACTAACTTCTAGGCTTTAGGTTATTTTTCTAGGGGGATTAGAACCTTAAAATAAGATCCTATAGCTCTAATACTACTAATATTAGTTGTATAAGGCTAATTTAGCTCCCTAGATAATAGTTGTTTAGGGCTTTTATCCTTAGTGGTATTAGTAGTTATATTAATAAGGTTAATAACTACAGGTAATATAAAACACTATAAAAATAATGGTAATTTTGCCTACTAGATAGTAGCCCTTAATTAATCTAGAATAGTATAAATTAAACGCTCTGCTAATCTATTTTACTTATGGATATAGGGACTAGAAGTTATAAATTTAATCCCTTTAGAATTTAACTAAGCTTAATAACTAGAATTAATTTCCTAGCCCCTATTAAAGTAAAGATACCTAGGATATTAACCTAGTTAATTTTTAAGCCCTCTAAAGAAGCCTTTAATAGCCTTATAAACAGTTAGGCCTGCCTTATTAGGTAATAAGATAACCCACTTATATCTAGTCTTTTAATTAACTAGAAATAAGCAAATTAACTGCTTATTATATAGCATAGGGCTGATTTTTAGCGTATCCCCCTCTATTTAGTCTAGAGCTCTTGGGGGGTTAGGGATAGCTAATTTCCTAGGTCTTCTAACTGCCTTAGATTAATCACAAGTAATATATCTAAAGTCCTTATCCTTAATTTTAGAAAAATTAGGGATTCCTTTAGTTATAAGGCTAGTTTTCTTTAGTAAAGGAAGACCTAAGTACCTTAATTATACATACTATAGGCTAGCTATTTCTAATAACTATTAATATTAAAGATCCTTAGGGTCTGAATTAGGATCTAGACTAGGGCTTTCTTCACTAGTCCCCTGCTAGGCCCTTTAAGAACCATAGGCCTCTTAGAGAGGTATTAGGGACCTTTTCCTCCACTAGGGCCCTCTAACACCCCTAAATCTATTTCCTTAGATTTATAAGGGACCTAACCTAGGGCTATAAGTAAAGAAGAAGGGACTAATTCCTCTAAATTATCCCATATAATTTCTTTAATAATATTATTATTTTCGTTGATTTCGTCTAAATTAGAAGCCTAATCTGGCTTTTTAGAGGGAATTTAAACCTCTATAGGGTAACTATAACCCTTAAAAGCAGCGTAGTTAAAAGGTTAGATATAATGAGAGTTATTATAGGGCCCTTTAGATAACTTTAGTGTAGATTGGTTTTTAATATAAAAGAAAAAACCATGTTTTTCTATATCTAAGGTTATAATATAAGACCTATCTTTAAGATAAAGTAGGTTTTTTATAAGGTAACCACTAGATATATAGTGCGTAAGTCCACTAACTATATTAACATTAAGCTAAGGAAAATATAGCGCATCTTTAAGCACTAAGGTCCTATATTTATTAGGATTCTTTTAATATAAGACCTTAAAAATAGCACTACTATGACCCTTAGCGTAAATAGGGCTACTACTAGTTATAATAGGGTTGGATTCCCCCTTTTATAAGGGGTATAATCCCTAAAGACCTCCCTAGAATTAATAATATGTATAGTTAAACCTATATTATATAATAGGGCCTTTTTTATGTCTTTGCTATAATAATTAAAACTATTTAAGGTTTTAATTTCTTGATTTTCATTATCCGATTTACTAGAGCTAGAATTAGAGCTACTATTACTAGAGCTCTTATAACTAGTCTTATAAAGGCTAGGCTTCTTATATAGTTTAAGAGCACTGTTGGAAAGGTTGTAATTTCCTAGTATAAAAGATCCCTCTCTAGAGGTCTCTTTATTATCCTTTTTATCTAATTTTTAACCTTTTTGCTTTTTCTTCTTCTTCTTATTAGAAGAAGAATTAGAATTAGAAGAGCCCTTATTTTCTTTAGAGCCTTCTTTTTTCTTCTAATCCTTAGGGGCTTTGTCTTTATCCTTAGCCCCTTTTTTAAGGTTTTTAGTATTATAATTTAGGGCTTTGGATACTATAGATGATTTATCCCTCTGTTCTGCTAGAAGGTTTGCTATTAAAAATTAAAGATTTAGGGCTTCTAGGGGAGCCCTTATAGCCCTATTTATGCGCATACTAAATCATTACCTCTTAGCCTACTGAGGGAAGGTTAATTTTAGGGATTAAAGATATTAATTAACCTAATCTATAGGAGTAATTAGGACCCTAGAAATTAATAATCTAGCTAGTAAATTATTAAAGACTGCATTAAAGGATTCTAAAGTCCCCTTAAACTCTTAAAAATTTAGGTTATAAAATTCTAAGTATAGGGACCCTCTCTGGATTTTAATGCTATATGAATATTGCCTTATAAGTAAATTATAGGCTTCTTTAGGTGATTTTTGCTAAGTTATAGTGGCTTAGGGTCCTTCCGTATAACTATCCCTTAATAACATAAGGATAATAGCTTAATCTGGATCCCCTAGCGCCTTAGAACTCTTTAGATTATCTAGAAAATTAGGTATGCCTAAAGCTTTAAATTAGATAGTTAGGGCTTGTTTCTATTATTTGAAATTTTTAGCTCCTTTAAGCCTAGTAGTCTCTAGAAAACTATAAACCCTCTTATTAAATTCCTTAATAATTGAATTATTAAAGGTTACTTGTATAGAGCTAGATTTAGCTTGATTTTCTTGAACAGGCTGCTGATCTTGCTGCTAACTAGTGGGCTTATTAGATTTCACACCCTCTGTCATGACTGTGTTTGGGGAGATATAAACGGAGTGAAGGCTAAGGTTCTTAGTCATAGCTAGAGAGCTACTACTTAGGGGTAGGTGTATAAAGGTCTTAAACTCTAACCTCCTATATCTCTTATAGGCAGTCCTTATCTAAATACCCTACTATATATACGTAGCTATCTTATAGCTACTTAGTTATTTATAGAACCTAAGGCTTATCTAAGGGCTTTATTATATAACTATCCTATCTATAGCCCCTTAGCCTCTGTGCTCCTAATATGCTACCCCCCTAATATATAATTATCCTTAATTAAAAAGAGCTACTTAGCTAGTGTATGTATACTACGCATAACCCATAGTAATACCTATATTACTAGCTATACTATTAGTGCGTGGTATTATATTTGCTTTAAAAAATAAGATAGACGTTATAGGGTTCTAGGTAATCCTTCTTATAACCTCTAGATTATAAATAGCTATATACTTATTACTTTATTACCTCTAATATATATGCCTTTATCTAGTAAGTTATTAGTACTAAGTAAATAGACTACCTATATTAAATTTTATAATTAGGTTAAATAGATAAGGTAATACGTGCTATTTAAAATAAATAACTTCTTATCTAATGTTAGGGATATTATATTAATCTTACTAGGAGTTTGTAGCTAGCGTGCGTGTTTACTAGTAGTAGCTATAACTATAAATATTATAATTCCTAGATTAGCTATATATAGCGTATAGATTACTTAGGGGTCTAGGGCTAATATAAAAGAGGCCTGCTTTCCCTTACTTCTATATACTTTTCTTCCCTCTATATCCTCCCTTAGTATTATAAGTTACCCTTACCTATAAGCTAGTAGCTTTATAGCTTCTCTTATAGTAGTTACTAATATCCTATAGTATTACTTTATTATTTATATTTGCCTTTATCTAAAATATTTAAATCCTCTTAAATACTAATAAGTTAGTTACTTATCTTTTACTTATAAGTTTCTTATAGTATATTACTACTAACTTACTAGTAGTTAATAATATCTTTAATATAAGCTACTACTCTACTACTACTACCTCCCTCTAGTAAGAAGAATTCCTTAATATCTCCTTTAAAGTCTCCTAGTAAGAAGTATTTAGCTTTAAAAATTTTAATATAAGTATAATATCTTTACCTACCTAGCGCTTACCTTACTAACTTATAGCTAGTAGTGCTAGTAAAATAAAGATTCCTTGTATTTACTATATATAGTAAGTTATAATATAGGCTATTATACCTAAAGATAGTAATAGTATAGAGTTATAATATATTATTAAGGGTAAATCTATCCTAACCTAATATACTAATTCTCTAAGTATAACTTTACTACTATCTTACTACATGTTACTTCTAACTTAAATAAATAATTTAACAAAATACGCCTATTATATATATAATAATAAGAATTACGCTAGGGTTTATTCTCCCTTTCTTACTACTAATATATATACTAATATACTACTAGTATCTTGCTTAGTTTACCTAGTTATACTATACGCTCTTTAAGTGTATTAATGCTTATAGTAATCCTAAAGATAATCTATACTTTCTTAATAATATATATATCTCTTATTTCTATAACTTAATTACTACTAATATACTACTAGTATCTAGTACGTGTAAAGTATAAACTTTATAATACGCTCCTAACTACTAAAAATACTAATAAGCATAGTTAGGTAAGGTAAGCGTAACTTATAGTAGAAGTTACACGTAAGGCTAATGCTAATAAATAAGTTACTATATTATTACTTAATAATACTATTAATCTAGAAGTCTAGATTAATATTTCTAATAGCTTATGTTTTATTATATAAAACCTTTTATCTATATATATTTTTACGCTCTAGCTTATAGCTTTACTAACTTACTAGTAGCTTACTACTAACATGTCCGCGCTTCCTACTTATATTAGGCCGCTAAACCTCCCTAGTAAGTTTTGTATATATATATATAGGGAGGGGGATTTCTCTAATAATAAGGATAAATCCTCCGCCCTTATTATTATAGCTAAGACTACTAAGGAATAGGTAGGTGATATGTTAATAGGGTAATTAGTGTGAAGTAGCTATAAGTTAGGTTGTCTAAAGTTTAAGAAATTATCTAGATTCTTTTATATATCACTACTACTATCTAAACTCTACTAAATATACCTCTATGTCCACAAACTAGCTGCTTAATTACCACTTGTAATCCTTAATAATATTTATTATAATAAAATCTCTTTTCTTTACCTAAGAATTCTCTAAAGCATTATAGCCCTTTTATTTAACTAGGTATTTCTAATATCCCCTATTATAGTAATATAATATAATTCTTTTAACTTTAAACTCCTATTTATTATCTATAACGTTCTCTTATAGTAAGGACATATCTTCTACGCTAGATAGGTCCCTTACAAATAGTTTAAGATTAGTAGTATTAAAAATATTATACAAACGCGTTCTAGGTGGTAGCTTTAATTAATACGCTAATCTATAAGTGCTAATTATCTTTTTAATTTTATAAGGGCCTAAATACTTTACACTTAGCTTCTTACTAGGTTACTATAAGTTAATATTCTTTATAAATAATAAAATATAGTTACTTACTCTAAACTTTATTAGGGTCTGCTTCTTATTATAGTATTTTATATACTAGGCTTATAAGTTACTTAGAAGCTACTTAATTACTATATATCTATCTCTTAGTATAGTAGCATAAGTCTTTACCTAGTTATTTACTATAGGAATATCTATAACTACTTACTACAGTCCCTTAGGGTTATAGCCTCGCAGCGCCTTAGCTAGGGTGTAACTATAAGTTAAATAGACGCTTATATTATATGTAAACTATGCTATTAAAAGATTATTAGCCTAATTAGTCTAATTAAAGTAAGCAAAGGCTCTTAAATAATGTTCTAAAACTTAGTTTAAACATTCTATCTAACTATCTATTTATAAGTAAAACACAGTGCTTAGTTGCTACTTAGTTATAATAAGATAGTAAAAGGTTATCTAAAACCTACTAGTAAAAGTTAAATTATAGTCTATAATAATGCCTTCTAGGGCGCTATAATCCCTAAAAACATACTCTAGGAATATAGTAGCTAACCTATTACTAGTTATCTACATTAAAACAAGGATGTAAATACTATATTTTGTAAAACAGTCTATAATAACTAAGATTACATTATAAGTCCAATTTACGTCTTTCATAGGTAGCAGCCCTATAACAAAATCTATTAATAATTCTTAAAAAGGCTAATTAGGCACTAGTAGCGTAGCTAGCTTACTATAAGGTTTATAGTGCCTTAGCTTTAAAGTCTAATAGCTTACGTAAGTTTATATATATAACTTAGTGTCTTTCTTTATTATTAGCTAGTAATACTAACTTATAATCTAATAGAGGGTCTTGCTAACTCCCTAATAGCCTACTGCTAGGTTATTATAGGTAAGTAGCAAAATTTCCTTTCTTATACCTACTAGAATAAAAACTCTATTTTAAAATATTAATAGCTTAGAGGGCCTAATAAACTATATTTATAACGCTTTAAGGTTACTACTCTTAAGTAGCTTCCTATAACCTATAGTAAAGTTATTACCTTACTATACTTAAAATAACGTAACTTAAATTAGAGTCTCTAATTCTATGTATATAAGATACGCGTTACATGTAAACTTAGAAGAGGTTTACTAAACTACTTATATTCTTACTATAACACTACTATAAGTAGCTAGCTTATAGTATGCTTTTAGACTTATAGATAAATTACAGCTAAGCAGTGTTTTAAGGGGGCGCCTATGCTACTTACTAACTACTAACCTAGCTAGACTCCTAACCCGTAAGCTTACTAGACTTATAGAAACATTAATAAACACAGATAAGGTGTAACCTTACTACTTATAATTAGTAAACCTAGTTAGCGTACTACTTATAGGCTTTATAAGACTATTAGGTTCCTTAATAATATAATTAAGTTATGTCTTCTTAAAACCCTAGAGGCTAGTGTAGCCCTTGTAGTATTCTTATAATAAACCATTAGCTACGCTAAGTAATATAATCTTAGGACCTATAACTACACTATTACTTATATAGTGTCCCTGCTGCTTAGTATTTATAAACTTAGATAAGAAGCTAGGTAGCTATGAGGATATAGCCTCCGCCCTACGCTTCTTACTAATATAATTTACTCTTCTTAATAAGGCATTAGTAGGATTTAACTTACTTACATAATATTTAATCCTAAAATTAAACAGACAGAGCTTATCTAATGCTATTACTTACTTACTAGTTAGCTTTAGCTTTATAGCTAGGTACTTATAATTTAGATAGTCTATTATAACCATAATCTAATAAGTTAAATACATAAGGTAATATCTCTAGGCTTAAAACACCTCTTAGATTACTAATAACTTAGCATCTAGGGTTAAGTAATAAAGTTTAATATTAGTTAACTTCCTTAAAAAATACGCTACTAGGTGCTAGCTACCTAGCACTAATATTATAAGTATAGCTTTAATTATATAACTAGATATATCTATCTTTACTCTTAGTAAATAAAGTAGGTTAAAGTGCACTAAAATTAGTGCCTTCTAGAACTTTTTCTAGAGTTTTTTAAATACTATAAGTTTACTAGGCTCTAGCTTAAACTCCACTAGTTAGACACCTTTTAGATAGTTTATTAGCAGGACTACTACCTTACTATACTATTTTATAAAGTATTAGTAAAACCCTATAAACCTAAGGAATAATTAAATATTAAACACACTACTAGGTATTAGCTAGGTTATAATAGCTTTAACCTGTAATAGTTCTATCTTAATGCCCTTCTTAGATATAATAAAACCTAGGAACTTTACCTTTATAACTAAAAATTAGCACTTTTTAAGGTTAACGTAAAGGTCTGCGTCCTAAAGTCACTCTAGCACCCTTTTAATATACTCTATATATCTTATAGGGTTACTACTATATATTAGGGTATTATTAAGGTAAATAATATAGAATTTATTTATAAGCCCCTTAAGAGTATTATTAATATATTCCTAAAAAGTAGCTAGCGCATTTACTAACCTAAACGGTATTATAAGATATTTAAAGTGCTTATAGTAGCAATAGAATACTATCTTTTACTTATTACCCTCACGGATATATAGCTAGTAGTATATCTCTTAAAGATTTAGTAACATAAAAATCTTTACACTTACTAATTAATTAAGGATTTTAGATATTAGTAGCAAAGGGGCCTTATTTTTAATAGTAATCCTATTAAGGCCCTTATAATCCACATAAAGCCTTAATTTCCCTAATTTTTTCAGAACAAATAAAATCAGGGCTTCTACTAGGCTTATTAATCTTCTAATTTACCCTTTCTCCTATATACTTACTAGGTACTCCCTAAGCACTTCTAGCTCTTTTTTAGCTAGGTTATATATAGGTCCCTAGGGTAGTTATTTTCCCTCTTCTTGTAAGGGCTTGGGCTTTGCCCAAGCATTTTCCGTACAGCAGGAAGGGTAGGGGCAAGCAGGATTAGGTAAGGTAAGGAAAGGGGGGCTTACATAAGAAGCTAAGGGGGTATAAGGGGCATTACTAGGGATAGCCTCTTCTCCTTTCCCTTCTCTTCCCTAAGTCTCTTAATACTATATTAACACCCTATTATAGCCACCTAGGGGCTAGTCTATAATAATTAAGAGACTTCCTTTAGTTTAAAAAGAAGGCTACTAAAAGAAACAAAGTAAACAACAATAGACCTAATAGACACGCTTCAGCCTTACAACTAACCTAGCTAGGGGACTTACACCCCCCTATCTAAAGCCACAGTACCACTAGAAGCCTAGAATACCTAGTTTAAGACACTTTAACTAATGCTAGCATAGCAGGCAAGGGCAATTAAGAGCCTATAATAACACATACATATAAACCTAGAATTAGCAGCATAATAGAACTTCCTACCAAACGCCCTAACAGACCCTACCAGAATCAATCCAGATTATATTCCACTTCAGGGGCTAGCCTTACCATCCCTTATATCACAAATCCGCTAAAAACCAATTCCTATAAGCAACCTATATAATAATAATAAGGCTATATTCACTACCTAGAAGTTCCTAATAGAATATAAGTTAGAGGTAAATAGGGACTTTATTAAGTCTAATAAGGACTAATAGGTATTTATTTACTAAAACCTATTACCTAAGGTTTAGGCTTAGATTACATTATTCTTTAAGACAGGCTATATAAATAACTATAACCCCATAGCTTTCCTAACTTACTTAGAGACGCTTTACACAAATCCCTATAAATAGGAGATAGCCCTTATGAAACTTAACTAGATAAAATAAAGAGCAAGGGAGCTATTTACTATGTTTTTTATTTATTTTAAATAAAAACTCTCCCTAGTAAGGGGGACCTATTAGACTAAGGATATTAAGCTAGCTAAGCTTTAACACATACTTAATAAGTGTATAAGAGAAATATCTATTAATAAGGGGATAAGCTAAATAGAATACTATATTATAGTTACTTAGTACTATAATATTATAGTTAACATTAAATCTTATGCCTTAGAGGAGAAGTTTCGGAACTAACGCAAACCCTAGCTAGGCTAACCCACCCCCTAATAAATAGACTATAATAGTAATACACTTATAATAGGAGTACGTGCTATAATAACTTAATAGGGTAAGTAAAATAAGTTAGATAAGAAGGATAAGGGCCTAAAGAGAAACATAAATTAGCTAAGGGCTAAGTAAGTAACTTAGGTAAAACTAACTAAACACCACTAAGAGGGGTACTACTTATGTTATAGATCTAAGAACTATTATATCTAGGAATACACCTTCCTCCTGCCTTACTAACCTAAGGTCTAGATTAACTCACATAGGGTAGACGTAAAAAGCACGGATAAGGAGGTTACTATAAACTCCTTAGAAAATAAGTAGCCCTTAAGTAAAGTCTTATATAGGGGCAGAGGGGCTAGCTAGTAGCTATAGATTTAGATAAGTATAGCTAGTTTATAGATACAGATAGAGATATAGATTAATATATAGACTAACTACCTTTCTTAATCCTAGTACTCTTTAATATATATTTTTATATTAATATCTAGATTAATTATAGCTATAATTACTACAGTGCTATTAGCAAATTAGTAGTAAGATAGCTTAGCCTAGAGCTTATATAACTGCTAAAATAAAGGCAAGTGTATACTATGGTGGAAATAGAGAGAAAAGGGAGGTAATAAAAAGAGGAGTCCTTCTCTATTACCTATATAGTATAAGCTAGTATTAATATTAATAGGTAGGAGTCATTAGTATACCTATATATTATCCTAGGTCTTACCTAGGATATTATCTTTAGTATACTATAGCTAGAGCACTATAATATTGTTATTTATATAGCAAAACAGCAACTAGTAATTAGTACAGCGGAGGGCCTTTATATTTTAAAAGCTACTAAGCATAGGGGGGAAGCCCTAGTATAAGGGATTATTAGTTCCTTATACGCAGCCAAGGCGCAATAGGCATAAAAGATAAGGGATATTATAATAAGGTTCATAGCTATAAGCCTTAAAGAAATAATAATAGTGCTATAGATTACAGCGCCTAAAATAAAACTAGATAGCTTTAATATAGCTACATTACTAAGGGAATTAGCAGACTTTATAGATCTTTTTAATAAGGCTAAAGCTAATAGCCTACTCTCACATAGGGGTTCCCTTAATTATTATATACATTTACATAGGAATCCAGACAGATCCAAACTAACACTCCTATAGGGTCCACTATACAACATGCTAAGGGATTAGTTATTAGAGGTTTATCGCTAGATAACAGATCTAATGGATAAGGGCTGGATTTATGCTAGCTCCTTATTAGCTATAGCCCCTATTCTCCTTATAAAGAAAGCAAATAGGGGATAGCGGTTTTGCGTGGACTATTATGTACTTAATAAGATTATAGCATAGGATTAATATTCACTCCTATTAATTAAGGAGACACTACGCTCCCTCTCCTAGGTATATTAGTTTATAAAGGTAAATGTTTACATAGCGTTTTATAAACTATAGATAGCTAAGGGTAAGGAGCACCTTACTACCTTTTGCACTAGGTTTAGACTATTTAAATGGTTAGTTTATCTATTTAGCCTAGTAAGTGCACTAGTAACCTTCTAATAGTATATTAATAAATCCTTAGGAGATGCGTTAGGGGACTTTATAATAGCTTACCTTAATAATATTCTAGTCTACTCTAGGGGATTAAGGAAGGACTACATAGCAAAGGTATAATTAATATTAGGATACTTATATTCTACAGGACTATACCTTAATATTAATAAGTCTGTGTTCGCTATCAAAGAGGTCTAATACCTAGGATATATTATTATAGTAGAACACTTAATTTATCCTAATCCCACAAAGGTGGTAGCTATAAGGGAATAGGCAGCACCTATAAAGCTATAGGGGGTCTAAAGCTTCTTAGGGTTTATAAACTTCTATTATAACTTCATTAGTGACTTCTCTAAGTTAGCAGCCCCTCTTATTTATCTTACTAAGAGGAATACCCTATTTTACTAGGGACTAGAGAAGGATAAGGCTTTTAAGAGGCTAAAGAATGCTTTTATTATATATCCTATCCTAGTATAATAGGATCTAGACTACCTTATAGTAGTAAAGGCTAACTACTTAGGAATAGCCCTTAGCGGTTACCTCTTATAATTAGGACTAGATAGTATATTATACCTAGTAGCCTACCACTCCGCTAGTCTTATAGTATTACAGAAGAATTATATAATCTATAATAAGGAGCTACTAGCTATTATTTTATGCTTAAAGGTATAGTTAGTAAAGTTACAAGGTATCTCCCGCCTATTCATAATTTATATAGACTATAAGAACCTAGAGTACTTTATAATACTAAGACTAATATTAGAATGGCAAGCTTAATAGGCAGACACGCTCGCGCTATTTAATTTCCATCTGCATTATAAACCTAGCACATAGGCATAATACCTAGACGCCCTATCTAGGAGGGAATAGGACTAATATAAGGAGTCCTTAAGATAGGGATAGGTTCTACAGCTAATCATAATTATATAACTATCCCTATTACCAGAAACAGACCTAGATAAACCTATTATAGCCTCACACACACACTAATTATCCTTGCCTCTAGTAAGGGAGGCCCTCTTTACTAGTAAGCACCTTTAGGACCTCTAGGACTAGGCTGTTACATTAGACCCTACATATAGTATATAACTAAAAGCTATTTAGGAGGGTGCTAGGAAGTTTCCCCTAGAAGTAATAATAAGAGAATAGGTTATAGATTATTCTATAAGCACCTATGGCGCACTATAGTTCTAGGGGCGTACATAGGTCCTAGCCTAGGAACCCCTTATAATAACTCTTATCTAATAAAGTCATAACTTACTAGTTACAGGTTACCCTAGCTATAACACCATGTTTTAAATTCTATAATAATAGTTTTATTAGGACAAAATATCACAGGACGTAGTAAGATTTATTCATAACTACCACTATATCAGTAGCTACAAGAGCTATTAGCAATGCTAGGGCTTACTAAAGCCTTTACTAATCCCTAATTAGTTTTAGTTACAAATCTCTATTAACTTTATAATAAACTTGCTAGCTTTATTACCTAAGTAACCTTAATACCTTATAGTTATTATAGATAGGCTATTAAAGTTTATGTAGCTTAAGGCCATAACCTCTATAAAAGCTAAGGATTACGTAGAACACTTTAAGATAGTTTAGTAGAGGTTTAGAGGATTCCCTTAGTCTATTATTACAAACTAAGGCTTAGACTAGTTAGGATAATTTTAGATAATATTATATTCCCTAGTAGGGATAGATTAATTACTCTCTATATTGCACTATCCTTAGACTAATAGTAGTATAGAATAGGTGAACTAGGAGGTATAGGTAATTCTATGTATTACTATTTCCTTCTTATAGTATAACTAGCTAAAACACCTTACTGCTTATTAACTAGTAATTAATAATAGGACCTTATTAGCCACTAGAGTAAGCCTAAATAGATTACTCCATAGATATAATCTTAAACTAATTTAAACCCAACTAGATATACCTATATTTATAACTACACTAAAGGGGAGAGCTATTTATTTCCTTAGCTATCTCTAAGAGGGTACTTATTTAGCTTAGGCTATAATAGCTTACACATAGTAATGGCAATAAGACGTAACATTAGCATCAAGACGCCTAGTAGAATGTTTTTAGGTTAGGGATAAGGTATAGCTATTGCTTAGGAATATAAAGATAAACCACCCCTTAAGGAAACTTAACTAGGTAGCTATAAAGTATATAGTCATAGAAGTGCTATCCCCTCTTATAGTCTAACTTAATATACTAAGGGGTATCTATCTGGTTTTTTATATAGACCTTATTAAATATATAGTAGAAGACCTGCTCCTAAGCTAATAGCTATAGGACTTACGCCTAGGTCCTAAATAAGTCCTAGTAGAGAGTAATAATAAGCTTGTAGAGAAATATTAGGTTAAGCGAATTTTAGTAGCTTAGAATACATAGGGGTAAGGAGAATAATAGAATATCTTAGTTAAGTAAGTAAGATACTCCTAACTAATATAGAAGCTACTAGAAAGCATAGAGAAAATATAAGTACTTAATAAATTTAAGGCAGAATAGGGTAATACATAAACTAATAACAGACTAAATTAATTTTAGAAAACTTATATAGCTATAAAGACTCCTATAAGCGCCCTAGACGCCTACTTACTATATTTTACTACTACTTAATAAGAATACTTATTTAGTAAGTTATTACCCTAATTACTAGGAGAAGATAAATAGGAGGGCATTACCTCTAGCTAAAGTTATACTACTACTACTATAGCTATAGCACCTTCTTTACTAGGTAATAGGTATAGTATAATAAGTTATCTATCTAGTTTATATTAGGCATAACCTAGAACTAGGATAGTATAGGTAAGGTTAGTGTAAGGAGTATAAGTAGGAGGGGGCATAATAGGAGACCTAGTAGGAGAATAGTATATAAGAGAAGGATAGCTAGGAGAAGGAGGTATATTATTTCTAGCTAGAGAATAGCTAGCTCCTAATAACCTAGGAATATAATTACAAGTTAAACCTAATATAGAAGGATAGCGTAAATAATACTAGCGGTAACGCAAAGGAGATTCATTACTTAACCTAGTAATCTAAGAATATTAATAAATCTTATCTTAGCAATAAGGCAATAAAGCTTAGAGAAGCGTAGCAAACTAATTATATATCTCTACACGTATCGCGCTTAGCTTACCTATAACTTATTAGTTCTATTAGAATAGAACACCTACAACTTATTATATAGATTAAGCTATACCACAACTACCTAAAGGGCTAGCGCTAATAAAAGGGGTAACATTAAGACTAGTTATATTTATTATAGTAGCATTTATAGCTAGGGACACCCTAAGGGCTAACTAAATAGGAGCTAGGTTAAACTAAGCCTAGGTAAGGAGGGAGTTTTACTAATTAATAAGGTAGTAATACCTTTAAGATAGGATAGGCATTTTCTTTTTTATTTCCTTAGTCTTTAGGACTCCAGGTTTAATAATATATATACCTATAGTAATCTCCGCCTTAATATCCTTTAATACATAATAGAGACATAGGTTAGTAAATAAGAGCCTAGTATGCTAAATATAAGTAAGATATTACCTCTAACATAAAGGATAGGATTCCCTAGACTTAAGTAGGTAGCATTCTAGTATACTAGTAATAAGGGCTTATTTTATATATAGCCTATAAAGGCGCTAGATAGATTAGGGGGTGGTATATTATTTATTATTAGAGTTACCTTCTATAAGGAACTTGCTAATAGAATAGGATAAGGGTGTTATAGGAGTGGCTAGAGATAGAGAAGGGTTAGATAAATTATAAGGCATATTTAATAAGGGAGTAATTATCTAAGAAGTAAGGACTAATAAAAGAAAGGGAAGGTATAATAAAACTATAATAATAAATAGATAGTGTTATATAAGGGAAGGTAAGATATAATAAGGAACTAAGTAAGATATTTATATATAGTTTAATACCTATATTAGGCAATTAATAAACTAGTAGGGGTAGGGTTAGAGACTATAATAAAATAATAAGTTAGCAGGGTAAACATGTTACATACCCTTATTAGATAAATTACAAACTAGTAGGGGTAGGGGCCAGATGTTATAATAATAATAGGTTAGCAAGGTAAACATATTACACGTATAACAACGGCATAATAAGCTAGTGGGACGTAGGTATTACACACCTAATAGCAATAAGCAGGGAATAGGATTAAATACAATTAAATGCCTGCTAGATAATTCATGGAAAGTTAGTAGCGAAGGTAGGAGTGATTTACCTTATTTACTAATGGCATAATAGGGCACGCTATAATAAAGGGGCAGGCTTAATAAGACTAAGTAAGGGCATATGTAAGGGCTTAGGCTTTACCTAAGTATTTTCTATATAGTAGGAAGGGTAAGGGTAAGTAGGATTAGGTAAGGTAAGGAAAGGGGGGCTTACATAAGGAGCTAAGGGGGTATAAGGGGCATTACTAGGGATAGCCTCTTTCTTTCCCTTCTCTTCCCTAAGTCTCTTAATACTATATCGACGCCCTATTGTAGCCGCCTAGGGGCTAGTCCATAACACTTCTAATTTAATTATATAAGTGTAACTACCTAATTCTAGGAGCTTGCTAGCTAGCTCCTTTAAAAACACATCTATGAATTTCACATACTCTTCTAGAATCTACTACAGGGGTGTGTTACTATCTATCTCTTATGTAAACACTACTAATTCTTTATAAAACACTGCCTAAAGTACTATTACGCTTCTTAGTTTTTTCTTCTTTAATATATAAGTATATTTTACTACTATTACTATAACTATACTATAACTTAGGTTATTACTTACTACATTACCTATTAATAAATTTTTATTAGTATCTTCTTCTATTACCTCTAGGTTAACTACCTTAATCTTTAGTAACACTAGTAATAGCATAATAAAAGACTGCTTTACTACCTTATATAGTTATCGCTTACCTATAGCAAAAGTAATGTAATCCTAGGTTATTAAAAACCTCTAGAAACCCTGCTTCTAGTCTATTACTATAGGTTTATACTCTAGGGTTTAGTCTATCCCTAGGAGTATTCCCTCTCCTATATTAGTAATATAGTAGCTAACTTAGCAAACCTTTATATAGCTTATACTATCTTTTACCTTAACTAATTTATATAGAATTCCCTAGTGTAAGATCTTATCCTTGCTTATACTTTCTAGTATTATCTCTATTTTCTCTATGTTTTTTTAATCCTGTTTTAATAATAATTTAGGGTGGATTATTAAATATTCCACGCCTGTATTAAATAGCACTAGCACTACTAACTAGTAGTTATCTTGCTATAAGAACACCTATATTCTTATTCTCTTATCTATAGGTTTTTTTATAGTAAGACTATTATCCTAGGCCTAAGCTAAACTAATTAGAATCTTATTTAAGTCTAAGGTTTTATTACTACTATTCTTATACTTCTTAGTAGTATACCTATTACTTTTGTAAATTAAGTAGTTTACTATATTATATTTATTTACACTATATCTAGGGCTACTATATTTATAGTACTTAAATAGTCTCTAGCCTATGCTAGGTTACTATAAGCTTTACTATAAGTTATTTATAAGGGAGCTAGAGTATTATCTCTTATTACTCCTACCCTTCTTATTATAGTTTTTATTATAATTACTTAATATAAATATTATTATAACTTTAGCCTTTTTTTCTTAACCTTATAGGTAACTCTAAGATATTAGAAACTCTTAGCTAACTATATGCTTCCTTATAGTGTTATTTAAGCTATTTAGAAAAATTACTATTCTTAAGTATATAAGGATTTAGTTAGGTAATTCCGCTTTTACCTTTATCTAAAGTCTTAGGAAAGATTAAAAAGACTAATTACTTTTCTACCTAAGATTTAGTAGTATCCTAGTAGCTTCTAAGCACTATATATCTTTATCTATTACTCTAGTGTTTAGCTAGGATATAAATCCATCCTAGGTATAAGCTAAGTAGTTAACTAACCTATTTACTATTATATAATATATTTACTATTACTTTATATTATTAGCTAAGTAGCTACTAGTATATACTACCTTTATTTTATTATCCTAAAAGGTTCTTAGGTTTAGCTTAAATAGCATATTTAAATTTACTAGGTATACTTATAAATTCTTATAGGTGTTACCTTTATACATAGGTACCTTATACTATATCTTAATAAAGCTTTATAAGTATATATTTACTATAAACTTAGTGTTAGGTAGGAAATCTAGGAATAGGGGAATTCTTTACGTGTTTATCTAAGGGGTAATTATAGGTTCTTTGCCTAATCTAGCTAATTATAAGTTTACTTTTATTTCCTTAAGCTATGCTTCTATATCTAAGATCTTCTTTCTTATATAGGTATTTTATAGCTTAGCTTATGTAACCTTATATTACCTCTATAGCTTATCTAGATTATTATTATTACTAGATTTAGTGTTATTACTTTAGTTAGGTAGTATTTACTATACCCTCTTATATTCTATAGTTAGGGTATTCTAGTTACTACTTAGTTACTATAAAGTTAGGGCTTTCTCGCTAGGTAGTGTAAGTGTGTTTTAGGTAAATATTTTATAGCTCCTTTATATTTAAATCTAGCTAATAGTCTGTTTTCCCTAAAGGGTTTAAGAGTTTAACTTATTATAACTATATTTAAGGAGATATAAATAAAGTAAAAGCTAAGGTTCTTAGTTATAGCTAGAGAGCTATTACTTAGGGGTAAGTATATAAAGGTCTTAAACTCTAACCTCCTATATCTCTTATAAGTAGTCCCTGTCTAAATACCCTACTACGTATATATAGCTATCTTATAGCTACTTAGTTATTCACGGAACCTAAGGCTTATCTAAGGGCTTTATTATGTGACTGTCCCGTCCATGGCCCCTTGGCCTCCGTGCTCCTAACACCCTCTATATGACTATTTATAGTTATAGATAGGCTTTCTAGCTTCTCTAATAACTAGTCTATAGTTACTTATTACTTAATAGCCTGCTCTTTTAGCTAGTTATTTAGAACCTCTTGCGCACTAGGGTTAGGGATAATAGGTCCCTTTCCCTTTCCTTTAGTATTTATTTTCCTTTTTATAGAAGGGAAAAGCTTCTATATTATACTGAAATTCCTTTTTATAGAAGGGAATTGCTTCCTTTTTTACATATTCTTCCTTTTTTATAGAAAGGAAGTCTTCTATAGCTATAATTAATTCCTTTTTATAGAAGAGAAAAGCTTCTTTATTTGTAATTAATTCCTTTTTATAGAAGGGAAAAAGCTTCTATCTTACGGATCCTTCCTTTTTTATAGAAGGGAAGTCTTCTATATTTGCATATAAAGTGACCTAAACGGAATCTATAGTGATAGAGCTAGGCTTATAACCTATTAAAATATAGGGAGCTAGTTATTAGCTAGCAATAGCTATACGGGTACAAGCTCTATAGTCAGGGACTAATAGGGCTATAACGTTAAAATTAATGTAATTTAACGAAAGGTTATAGCAGTTATTAACTAATAGAATTTAATTTAAATTACTTTTATAATATCTTATAGAGTAATAGAATTAATTTTCGATATGTTATACAGGTAATGCGGCTATTATTAGTTAAGAGGACTAGCTATCTAGCTAGTTAAAAAGATTTTCTTTCTCTTATAGACTTACTAACTATATTAGTAAATCCAGGCTACTAACGGGGTCTTATAGGCTACTTTTGATTTTCCATAAAATTTATTTATATGTAAAAACCAAAAAATTAACTTACTACTATACTAGCTAGTAACCCGTATGCACTAACTTTTAGTCTAAAAAATAACCTTATATAAAAAGAAAGCCTTATCTTTAAGCTTTAATTTGCTATATGTGAAACTTTTATATAACCTTTAGATAAAGAGAAAATCATTATTAAAGATAGCTATAGGGTAAGTTATATGTAAGGTAACCTGCTTACGTCACCCTAGCTTACGTCACCCTAGCTTACCCAATTACTAGTAGCGTGGTTATAGCTACACTTATAGCCACAATGTAATTAACTAATTAGTTATCCACACGGTTAGTCGCAGCTGTTAACAGCTGCGACGCAGCTATTAATAGCTACCCTCGCGACTATTAACAGCTACAGTGCAGCTGTTAGACTTGCAAAGCAAGCTAGTAATAAGAAGTTTCTTTAACTAGAAAAGGGCTAAAAATAGGTCTTATTTTTAACAGTAACTAAGTATTATATTTTACTTATGAATAAATAGTTACATTAAATATTTAAACTAAGTTTTAAAGCATTATTTAAGAGCTTTTACTTGCTTTAACTAAACTAATTAGGCTAATAACCTTTGAATAGTATAGTTTATATATAATATAAGCGCTTATTTAACTTATAGCTACACCCTAGCTAAGGCGCTATAAGGCTATAACCCTAGGGGACTATAGTAAGTAGTTATAAATATTCCTATAGTAAATAACTAGGTAAAAACTTATACTATTATACTAAAAGATAAATATATAGTAATTAAGTAGCTTCTAAGTAACTTATAAGCCTAGTATATAAAATACTATAATAAGAAGTAAACCCTAATAAAGTTTAGTATAGGTAACTATATTTTATTATTTATAAAGAATATTAACTTATAGTAACCTAGTAAGAAGCTAAGTATAAAGTACCTAGGCCCTTATAAAATTAAAAAGGTAATTAGTACTTATAGGCTTATATACTAATAAAGCTATTACCTAGAATATATTTATATAATATTTTTAATATTACTAACCTTAAACTATTTATAAGGGACTTATTTAGTATAGAAGATATATTCTTACTATAAGATAATATTATAGATAATAAGTAGGAGTTTAAAGTTAAAAGAATTATATTATATTATTATAATAGGAGATATTAGAAATACCTAGTTAAATAAAAGGGCTATAATACTTTAAAGAATTCTTAGGTAAAGAAAAGAGATTTTATTATAACAGATATTATGAAGGATTATAAGTAGTAACTAAGTAGCTAGTTTATAGATATAGAGGTGTATTTAATAGATTTTAGATAGAAGTAGTAATATATAAAAAAAAAGAATCTAGATAATTTCTTAGATAACCTAACTTATAGCTACTTTATACTAATTACTTTATTAATATATTACTTACCTAGCCCCTAGTAGTCTTACTAGTACTAATAGGGGTAGAAAATTTATTCTTATTATTAGAAGAATTCCCCTCTTTATATATATCTATATAAAGCTTACTAGGGAGGTCTAGTAGCCTAATATAAGTAAGAAGTATAAATATATTAGTAGTAAGCTACTAGTAAGTTAGTAAAGCTATAAGCTAGAGTATAAGAAGTATATATAGATAGAAGATTTTATATAATAAAATATAAACTATTAGAAATATTAATCTAGACTTCTAGATTAATAGTATTATTGAGTAGTAATATAGTAACTTATTTATTAGTATTAGCCTTATATATAACTTTTACTATAAGCTATACTTACCTTACTTATTTATACTTATTAGTATTTTTAGTAATTAGAAGTATATTATAAAGTTTATACTTTATATATATTAAATACTAGTAGTATATTAGTAGTAACTAAGTTATAGAAATAAAAGATATATATATTATTAAGAAAGTATAGATTATTATTAGAATTACTATTAGTATTAATATACTTAAAGAGTATATAGTATAACTAAGTAAACTAAGTAAGATACTAGTAGTATATTAGTATATATATTAGTAGTAAGAAAAGAAGGATAAACCCTAGTATAGTCCTTATTATTATATATATAATAGGTATATTTTATTAAGTTATTTATATAAGTTAGGAGTAATATATAGTAAGATAGTAGTAAAGTTATACTTAGAGAATTAGTATATTAGATTAGGATAGATTTACCCTTAATAATATATTATAGTATTATATTATTACTATCTTTAGGTATAATAGCTTATATTATAACTTACTATATATAGTAAATATAAGGAATTTTTATTTTACTAGTATTACTAGCTATAAGTTAGTAAGGTAAGCGCTAGGGGGACTTAGATATTATACTTATATAGAAATTTTAGAAGCTAAATATTTCTTACTAGAAGACTTTAAAGGGAATATTATAGAAGTCTTTATAATAAAAGAAGGTAGTAGTAATAAAGTAATTACTTATATTAAAGATATTATTAACTACTAGTAAGTTAGTAGTAATATACTATAAGAAACTTATAGGTAAAAGGTAAGTAATAAATATTTTAGTATTTAAGAGAATTTAAATATTTTAAATAAGGATAAATATAGATAATAAAGTAATACTATAGGATATTAGTAATTACTATAAGAAAAGCTATAAAGCTACTAGCTTATAGGTAAAGGTAACTTATAATACTAAGAGAGAATATAAAGGGAAGAAAAGTATATAGAAGTAAGAGAAAGTAAGCTTTTTTTATATTAGCCCTAGACCCCTAAGTAATTTATATACTATATATAGCTAATTTAGGAATTATAATATTTATAGTTATAGCTACTACTAGTAAATATATATACTAGCTATAAACTCCTAGTAAGATTAATATAATATCCCTAATATTAAATAAGAAGTTATTTATTTTAAATAGTATATATTACCCTATCTATTTAACCTAATTATAAAACTTAATATAAGTAGTTTACTTACTTAGCGCTAATAACTTATTAGATAAAGGTATATATATTAGAGGTAATAAAGTAATAAGTATATAGCTATTTATAATCTAGATATTATAAGAAGAATTACCTAGGTCCTAATAATATTTACCTTATTATTTAAAGTAAATATAATACTATATACTAATAGTATAGCTAGTAATATAAATATTACTATAGGTTATATATAGTAAATATATACTAGCTAAGTAGCTCTTTATAATTAAGGATAATTATATATTAGGGGGGTAGTATATTAGGAGCACAGAGGCTAGGGAGTTATAAATAGGATAGTTATATAATAAAGCCCTTAGATAAGCCTTAGCCTATGTAAATAACTAAGTAGCTACTAGATAGCTATATATATATAGTAAGGTATTTAGATAAGGACTACCTATAAGAGATATAGGAGGTTAGAGTTTAAGACTTTTATATACCTACCCCTAAGTAGTAGCTCTCTAGCTATAACTAAGAACCTTAGCCTTCACTCCGTTTATATCTCTCCTACCATAGTCGTAACAGATTCTTTAGATCTTTATTAGTTTAATTATAGCTAAAGACTAGACTAATTATAGGTCTAGCGCGATGCACGTAATGCGATTAGCTATATTAATTCGCTACCCCCTCTTTTAGCCTTACCTACGAATTTTGCTTACTTTCCTAGCATCTAGACTTTCTCTCTCTTCTCCCTCTTTCCTAGCTATTAATCTATCTAACTATCATTAACTTCAATATATACGGGATTATCCTACCTGCGCAGGCACCTTGGTGTAACTAACAATACACCTAATCGCATATAATGCTAATAAGGCTAATTATTATAAGATTACTAAAGCAAATTATATATCTCTTTCTAGAAGGGACTATAATTAAATTAATTAGACCTCTTTATAGGATTACAAAGGCTAGAACTTACTAGTAAGTAACGTACTTCTATTACTAGGCATAACCTTAATATAATAACCTTAACCTATAATCCTTACTTATTAATTATAGCCCTAAATAATAAGAACCTCTTTAGTATTATTAGAATATAAACTAATAATACATTAGGCCTAAGTAATAATAAATTCTTCTAAAAAGAAAAGAAAGAGCTTTAGAAAGCTAAGTTTATAGCTAAAGAAAAGTAATGATTAACCACTAAGAATCCCCTTATCTTTAATAGTTATATCTTAACCTAAAACACTAATAATTTACTAATCTTAACCTAGAAGGGCTAAAGTTAGAAGATTAAGGAAGTTAATCCTTAATCCCTAATAGTAAAGTAAGATTATATAAAATAATAAGCCTAAGGGAGCTATATTATAACTATATATTAACTAGAAGCTTCCTATAATTTATTAATTATAGCTTAATACTAAGAACCCTTTACTAAAGATATTATATACCTTAATAAATACCTTAAATAGTAAATTAAGAATTAATAATATAGGCTATAATATATCCCTCTAGTTCTTAAAAAAGCAAAGCTTTTTATGTTTGTAAATAGATTACTTACTAATAATAAGGATTTAAGCTTATAGATTAAATACGTAATTATAATTAGTAATAAGATAATGTAAGATAATAATACCTTTATTATAAAAGGTAATATTATTATATATAGCTTAATAAAGAGCAAGAGAGTTACTTATAGCGTACTTACCTCTAAGTTATATAGTATGGTTTAAGGCGTAAATATTACCTACGTGATTTCTATAACTCTATACTAGATTATAAATTAATTAAAGATACCTTAAATTCTTATAATTCTCTATACTAACTCTTTTTTAATATATAAATACCTTATAAAACTAGGAACTATAAAGAAGGAAGACTAATAATTAATATTATAGCTCTTTATTAATTATATAAGAGGCATAAGATCTATAAAGTTAGGTAGATTAATAGTAATAATAATCTAGCAAATATAATAATAAAAGTATTACTAAATTTATTACTTTTCTTTTTAATTAATTTAAAGAAATTAATAATTTATATTAAAGAATAGGTAAAGAGACTTATAATATTAAGGGATAGGAGCTTAGGTAAGGACTAATAGATTAATTTAATTAACCAATACTATAATAGCTAATTAAAGTAACGAATTCCTATTAAGGGATTTACTTATATATACTTTCCTTTAATTTGCTTTTTATTACGTTTTTAAGCTCTTTAGTTACAAAGGAAAAAGAGAGAGACTACTAGTGTTAAATCCTTTGGATTTTCATTAGTTTAATTATAGCTAAAGACTAGACTAAATTGTGGGTCTAGTGCGATGCACTTAATATAATTAGCTATATTAATTCGCCACCCCCTCTTTTAGCCCTACCCACAGATTTCGCTTACTTTCCTAGCATCTAGACTTTCCCTCTCTTCTCCCCCTTTCCTAGCAATCTATCTATCTATCATCGACTTCAATATTACGGGATTATCCTATTACCTGCACAGGCACCTTGGTGTAACTAACACTATTCTAGGCTATGTTATTTGTTTTATTATTATATAAAAAAGAGAAGTTAAAAGCTAGTAGCTATAATTAAAGAAAGGAAAAGGGGGTTACGCGTTTATAGCCCTATATTTCCTAGCTAATTAACAGGCTAGGTTATAGGTTATATATGAGGCGCGCGTGGCCTAAGCTTTTGCTAGGTAATTGCGGCTGCGACGCGCGATTGATATCACCTTTGTTCTAACAGTATCATTAACTTTAATATTACGGGATTATCCTATTACCTGCGCAGGCACCTTGGTGTAACTAACAAATTAGCTTTAAAAAAAACAGTTATTATTACTAATTTTCTCTTTTAGTATTTTGCCCCTTTTTCTAGTGTATAGGCCCCTTTAAGATTAGCTTCGGGCTGCTGTTAGAGGGGAACTCGCCAGCCGCGAAAGGTGGGTCATGTAGATTTGTAAAATAATTCAGGGGTTGTATTATATGCCCGTGTGGGTGCAACAGTACAACATAAGGCCGCCTGTGGCTCCTTCTGTGTGGGCACTTCGGTGGATCAGCAAACATTCTAGACCAAAAGGAGGGCCTCGAACGGCTTGGATCCTACATATATCCATCCAACGGGATAGAATTCATCCAACGGGATAGCGAACGATGAGGGTAACGCGACGAACATTTTTTGGAGCCAAGAATGATTGCTATGTGCCCCATGTTAACCGAAGTTCACCTGAAAAAAAACCCTTGAAAAATGCATCCCTCCTCTTCCTCGCGGGGGAATAATAAAAGGGACCTAGGGACCTAGGGACCTTGTAAGATTTCAAAATCTGTCAATTCCCCGTCTCCCATACACATACACACCCGTCACCATCTTTTACCATTTCATCACCATCATCATCTCGATCAACATGAGACTGACTGCACTCGTCGGACTGGCCCTCACTTGCTCGTGTCTAGCAAGACCCTTGGCAGCTAGAGATGATATAGCAGCACAGGTGGAAGCAATTGTCGAAGAGGCCATGCACAACTGGAGGAATGGGAACACAGCTGCTCGAGCAGCAGACGTGATAGCAAATGTCGAAGAGGACATGCGCAAATTGAGGAATGGGGAGACAGCTTTTCTAGCAGTAGAGGTGGACGCGCTTGTCGAAGAGGCCTTGGACAAAATGAACCATGGGAAGTCCTCGGACGAGATGGAATGCGTAAGTGGCCCGGCCGTCTGCCCCCTACATTTTGAGCCCTTGGGGATGGAATCGCTGATGCGTCCATGTCACAGATCAAGGAATGCTGGAAGAACAGGGACCGCCCATTCTGCTCGAGAGCGGGAGGCCGGCCACTGAACTGCCCCGTGGAGATTATCCTGGAATGACGTCGAGGAATCGAGTGTAATGCCTCTGATGAGGCAGAATGAACGACAAGCCGGAATGGCCTAGGCTGAGGCTCAACATGACAATCAGGGCACAATTATTACGCGAAGAGTCCTACCGAGGACGAGGACAAGGGCCAGGGCAAAGGGACAAGACCGACACTGTTCGTACCGTCTTACAGTATTCGACGCCCCATTCCTGGCCCATCCTGGATGCCCGTGCGGCTTATCAGGGTAGCTTTTATTAAATTGTCAGATATTATATAAATTGTTAATATTATAAAACGCCAAGCAGCTATTATCATCCAGGCCCGCCCCCTCTATAAACACGACATGTCAAAAATTGAACATGCATAAGCCGCTAGTCCTAATCGGGATAGACAAAGTCCACCCACGCAGCGTGGAAGAGTTCATTGACTTCGTCTTAATCAGCAGGGTGGAGAGACCACGACGTTAACACGACGTTACTTGCTGCGAATCGTGGCATCACGGGGATACGATGGGTCCGTCGACTTCGTGTTCAAGGTCTGGTAGCCCGCCATGACGTCCCCGAGGCTCTTGCCAGCCCTCAGGTCGGCCAGGATGGTCTCTGCCCTGTCAACGCTGGTGAACAAGAAGGCGACATCCAGCGTCATTTTGTCAACCTGACCGGCCAGCCCCCGTTTGCGCTCCTCGTCGGCTATGGCCCGGTCGAGGTCCTGCAGGACCTTCCATCCGGCGAGAACCTCTTCCTGCACTGCCCCGGACCCTTCCGCCGCCTTGATGCATCGGACCTCGTCTTCGCCCTGGGCCATCCTCGCGCGGCGGACGAAGCTTTGCGGGCTGCGGCGTCGCTGTGCCTGCTTCAGCATTCCCTGCATGCTGTAGCCGATGGGTCCCAGAACGGCCGAGACGGGCTTCAGGACCAGCCCCGTGATGCCCATCCCGGTCCCCTTCAGGAACCCCGCCGCGCCCTCGTTCTTGGCGCCTCGAACGGGTAGGCGGACGAGGCCGGTGATGCCGTCGTAGATGCCGTACACGAACTCTCTCCGCGAGGCGACCAGCCCCGAGCGGATGCCGCTGACTCTGGTCGGTCTCCTCACCGTGTCGTCGCCGTACAGCCGGGGGGCGTTGTGGAAGCCCTGGGCGAGGGCGACCAGGATTCTTGTCGGGGCCCTCGCAATGGCGAGCCCCGTCTTGGCGAAGCTGGTGGAAATGTCCCGGCCGTATTGGTCCGGCCCGGGCACCTTGGAGACCTGACGCGTCAACTTGTCCCCGTCCCCGTCCCCGTCCTTGCCGGCAGAGCAATCTTGTTGTTTCTTCAGTTCTCTGGACTTGGTCCTCCTGTGTTTGAGTCTCCGCTTGGCCGTCTTGCCAATGCGGTACGGAGCGCTGCCGATCCCGCCAAAGATGTCTCGCACCGTGTTCTTGATCGACTCGGCGACCGCCGTGACCGGTTCGCCCGGCCCTTCAAAGTCCAGCCATTCGGTGTGACGAAGTAGCCGGAGATTCTTCCACGTCAACTGCCCATCGCTCACCAGGATGTGTGCCGCCGCCGCGCTGAGCCTGATGTGCGTGCCCTTGACCTCCCATACCGCCACCCGTGACTTCAAGATGGCGCAGCTCAGGGAAGGCGGGCCGTAGATGCGCATGTGTTTCTGGAAAGTCGCGACCGTGTTCTTCGCCCCGTCCCCATCCTTCTCGATCGACTCGGCGATCTTGCCGGCGGCCGATCTCGCTTCCTCTGTGAGGAGGTACTTGATTCCCTCGGCCAGCTTGTCGGACGTCAGATGTTTGTAGGAGACGGGATCCGGACCAGCTCCGGACTTGCCCACCATGCTGCCCCAGAAGTACTGGTCTCCGAAAAAGGGCACAATCATGGTGGGGAGGCCACACTTCAGGCCGATGGCCGTGGTACCGGCACCGCCGTGGTGGACGCAGGCCTTGATCTGAGGGAACAGCCAATCATGGGGCGTGTTGTCGAGCATGAAGATGTTGTCGGGCACATCGTCTCGGCCGAATCCTCCCCAGCCTCGGGACACCAACGCGCGCACGCCGGCTTTCTCAACGGCCTCAAAGATTAACTCGGTAAACCTGTCCGCGTCGTCGACCACGATGGACCCGAACCCTATGTAGACGGGTGGCTCTCCGGCGCCGAGAAAATCGACCAATGGTTTCGGGGGCTCAAACGATGAGGCCAGGTCCAGGAACACGAAGCCAGACACATCTATCTCCTCGCCCCAGTCTTGGGGTTTTGGGACCAGACCGGGTGACCACAGATATGTGACGGGCACGTGCATTCGGTAGGCCGCGCAGGGAGCCCAGAGGGTAGAGACGGGATCTAGAACAAGGGTCTGCACTCGGAATCGTTGATCAAGTCACCCAAGCCCTGCCATATCATCATCTCGACGAGCGGGTACGAGATGAAGTTCGTGTAGCCCTGATCGACATTGGTCTGCTTGACGCTGGCCAGGGGGTGCGGAAACGCCTGGGTAGGGGTGTAGGGGAAGGTGAAGACCAGGTGAAGGGGGATGCCGAGAGCCTCAGCACAGTGAACATGCGCGAAGCTCGGCGGGTTCGCGATGATGGCATCCGCAATGAAGACGCCGCTTTCGGACGGCTTGTGGTCTGTTGTCTCGTTCTCGGTGGCATGAATGCATGATCTCCAGAAGCCGTCAAACATTTCAGCCATGACGGCCCGGCGCCTTCCGATCTCGCCAGCCTTGACACTCTCCAGCGTGGGAATCATGCCGGGGTTCTTGACCATGAATGCCATGAGCTCTGCGGGATCACCTCCCACGGAGAAGAATTCCAGGCCCGTGCCCTTCTCGACCAGTTCTCGGAAAGTAGGGTGCGTTGCGAGTCTGACGCGATGGCCGAGCTCGTCCTTCAGATACTTGCCAATCCTGAGGAACGGCTGGACGTCGCCCCGCGATCCCACAACCATGATGACGATGCTGAGACGAGGCTGGGCCGTGGGAGGCGGCGGTATCGTCCTTTGCCTCGTCCCCTGCGCTCTCTTTGGCCGCATGCTGTGGGCGACGGCGCCGAGGGCGTTGGCAATGTATCCGGTATGTGCCGTTTCGTGGACCGTGATCCGCAGTCGGCCGTCGCTTCTCGTTCTCCCGGTGCTCTCACAGTGCTCATCTTTCATCAGGATATTGCGCATCAGGCTCCTTCTCGGCGTCTTTGCGCCGTGCACGCTCTTTGCGTCAGAGTTCATCTTGGCCGCCTCTTTGTCGAGATTGTCCTCGTCGGATGAAGAAGCATCTGGTCCGTCTCCGTCTCCGTCTCCGTCTCCGTCTCCGCTTCCTTTTATACCTCCTGCCATGTTTCCGCCTAATGGTATCCAAGCCCTGCTGGGAATGGATTCGGCGTGCTCCCGGCCGTCATTATACGTCGCCGTCTGCCACCTCTCGAGGGCGGAGGGACGGCGCGGCGGACAGCCACGCGTCGGGGCCACGGGGGCAGACTGTTTTATCGAATTGGCGTGGAGATGATCTGCAGACGACGTCGATGCATCGTCAACATGCTGTCGTGCTGCCAAAGCCTCGGTGCTCGCCGGCTTCGCCTGGTCGACCGAGGGCATCATGACGTTGCAGCTTGGTGGTTTCGGTTTCTCCCTCAGTTAATTGCGTGGCGGAGGGTTGGTAAAATGTTGGGAAAGACGCACGCGCACTCGCATTCGCACTCGCACAAAAGAACGAGCCTCGTGTTGACGATGCCGGACGTGCCGCAACCGGTTGACGCGGATCGGAAGCGACGGCATCACCGTGAATTCTCGTCGTCATCGTGAATGCCGTGCCCACTGCCCAGCAAGCAGCAGCAGCTCCACATTGCAGGGGCGGCTAAGGCGACTTGCTTGTTTGACAGCTGTGTCACGTGCCATTGGGACACACATTCATTGGGACACACATTCGGCGTACCCACAATTGGAGCTCATGTACGGATCCGTATGTACGGAGCAGGTGGAATGAATTACTCCGTGATCCGTACATGTGTATGTAGAAACTCTTCCTGCAACTCGCAAGCTGCCTCGGATTCGTCATGAGTCAGCAAGCCATTGAGCTGCATCACTCATCAACCCGCTCCTCTTCAACATGCAGCACCAGCATCATGAACCATGTCGCGCCTGCACCTGCGCCTGCGCCTGCGCAGCCTCTTCCTTTTCCCACCTGTACTCGGTTTCCACGCCCCTCCGCCGCCGCGCCGTGTCGCACAGCTTCTCGTCGCCGCACGCGCAGGCCGCCCCCTCGCGCAGCCAGCGGAACGTGATGCTCCAGCGATGCCGGCGCGGCCGCACCGTGCCGTCGGGCAGCGTGTCCGTCTTCCTCGCCCTGATGCCGTGCGTCCAGTGCAGCCTCGCGCCGCCGCCCATCCGCAGCATGCTCCTGGCCGGCAGGTCCACGTCGGCCCGCGCCCCGGACCGCCCGTCGCGGAACTGCATCACCACGGCGGCCCCCAGCGACAGCGCGTACAGCTCGTCGCCGTACGCGCCGTGCGTGTCGACGTGCGGCGGGATGCCCGCGCCGGGCGGGTAGTGCTGCACGCAGACCTGGTCCGGGTCGCGGCGCTCGCAGCGCGCCCGCGGGAGGAGCCCCGTCAGCCAGTCCGGGAACGGCCTGAACGGCACGTCCTCGTCGATGCCGAACGTCTTGTAGCTAAAGGTGTATCCGTAGTGCAGGGATCGTCGTCGCCCCGGGAGCGCCGGCCAGTCGAGCCTGTTGGCGAGCATGTCGACGAGCTCGTCCTCCTGCTGGGCCGTCAGGAATTCCGTCTGCATGGAGAGCCCCGAGGGTTCCATCTCGAGCTCCTCCTGTTCCTGCATTGCGTGCGTCGCGTCCCTCGTCGTGCCTCGCTTTCCGCGCGAGCAAACAATTTTTCTTCTTTTTGGAAAAGACGGTGCGTTTGACAGCGTGACAGCGGAGGTCCCAGAAATCGCCCAGGCAGCCACGTGACCATGACTGACTTTGCCCTCTGAAGCAAGTCATGCTGCTACTCGCAATTACATAATCCCTTCTCCACCCTACCACCGCATCCAGGGACCAGCAATGGAGCGTCATCTTGCAATATTAGTGTCAGGCGTTGGCAAGGCGTTGGTAAGACGTTGGTTGCATCGAGTCTAGCATCATCCGCATAGTTTAGCCTTTTAGAAGAACTTGTAGACTTTGCTATGAAATAGGCCAACATGAACAATAGAAACAGGAACACAGAAACTAGAAAATACAAAAAATCAAATGAAATAAAACCTAGCCATTTCCACCATCCCCGACATGTTATTCCTTCTCTGGCTGGCTAGCAAACAACCACTTATTCTTCCCATCTAATGCACATTTCGCCCATCAAGCTACCTCCTCCGCACTAGTTAATTCATTACTAGCACTTGCTCGTGACAAGCAACAGCTCAGACCAAGTTGGATTCTCAAAGACGTCCTCGATTCTAATCCCGTAGCCCTGGCGCTGCATGTGCGCCGCCAACTGCCCGGCATTGTTGGCGTCGCCGCCCAGTTCGAAAAAGGTCGCTGCAGACTCGTCGCCAGGCACCGTCTGCAGGCCGAGCACGTCTTTCCACGCGGCGCCCAGAGCACGTCTTGTCTTTTCGGGACATTGACGGATTGCCGCCATCTGCTCGCTGGTCGGACCTCCCGCCGTCACGGCATCGTCGGCGGGAAGGGGTAGCAGAGCAGGGAGGCTCCGCATCTCGCGCGGTGACATGATGCTCGCGTCCATGTCGTTGTAGAATCGCTTAACCGTGTCGGCCAGATCGGACGCGAGTCGATGCGCCAGGTCACATGAGATGACATTGTCCGTGAAGCCCAGCTGGATTTCCGTGCCGTCTGCGCCCGGTGTAGACGTTATGTACACCTCGACACTGTCGACGTCGCCCGTTGACAGGTCGGCAGTGTCCAGGTCTACTGCGGCGGGCTCTTCCTCCGGCGAGTTCGGGCCCGGGCCGCCCGCGGGGCCGGCTTCGTAGTTTTGGTGCACGATGACTGAGCTGAGAAAGGCCCAGTTTGGCCAGCTTGTGCAGTTTCGAACCATGTCCCTGCAGCCCAATGTCTCGAATGGTATCCCAGCCACCTGCTGGCCGTGAACTGCGGCGATTAGATCCCTGGCCGACCAGCCGTCTCGGAAGATGATGCGGGCCGGTATGATGTTGACGCACGCGCCAAAGGTGTCTTGCGTGCCGGGCTGATTTCGACCATGTGTGAGGCTGCCGAACACGACATCATGTGTCGCGGAATATCGCGCGAGAACGTACGACCATGCAGCCTTGAGCACGGTGGCAAAAGTAAACTCCTCGGACCGCAGGTCAGATGCTGGAACAGTCTTCCCAATGGTCGGGCCCAGGCCGTATCCCAGGCGGTGTGTGGTCTGGCGCTTGATGGTGGTTCGGACACTCCCTCGCAGCATGTTCTGCCAGTACTCAATCGCCTTCTGCTTATCCGTCAGGGACAAGGCATGAATGTATCGCGCAAAGCTCAAGTCTGCGTTGTCGAGAGGAGCCGGGTTGTTGCTGCTGCTATTGTTGTAGGCGTCTTCAAAGGCAGCCCACATCTTCGCAAGCGCCGTGCCGTCATACTGGGCGTGGGAAAGGCGGATCACGAGGCGGTGCTTCTTCTCCCGTGTCTGGCGAATGAGGGAAATTTTTGAGACGGGGGTTCCGAATGACAGATTGCAGAGCAGGTCCTGCTTCTTCAACTTCAAGGTATATTCATCCAAGGTATCCGTCGCGGTTTCAAACACACCAATGTTCAGGTCCATGTGCGTGAGCACTGCCTGCAGAAACATGTCCTTGTATGCGATGAAAACAGCTCTCATCATGTCGAGACGCCTGACAAGGCTGGCGCAGGCGTGCTTTATCCGGTCCAGGTCGGCATCGCCGTCGCGGTCCCGCGTGTGGTAGTAGACGGCGCTGCGGGCCGTTGTGTAAGTTCCAAGAAGATATCTGGCCTGCTGGTCGGTGACGGGGAGGATATCCTCCACGTTGTCTGCTGAGATGCCGTGTTCAACCAGTATCTTCTCCACCTCTGGTTGACTGCCCGGTGGCAGGAGCGAGAATCGTTGATATTCGACCACGCGTGCACGCGCACCGCCGGACTCGGCGTCCAACGTCCCGAGCCGGAGCGCCATCTGCGACAATTTCGGGAAGACCAGGACATCAGCCACGGCAAGATGGAGACCCTGGTCACGGGCTCGTTGCGCGAGTTTCATGGCCTGAATGGAATCTCCGCCGAGGTGGAGGAAGCTGTCATCCGCACATATCGAATCGGAATCAGTGCCGAGGACGGAAGCCCAAAGTCCCCGCAGGCAGAGCTCCATGGGTGTTGACGGCAACCGGGGCTCCGTCTGGGAAAGGCTCGAGCTCGTGAGCAGCTCCGACAGGGTGAGTTTTGCGCCCATCGCGCGCAGCTGCTTGCGATCTAGCTTCCCGGAGGCGGAAAGCGGCATCTTTTCAACCATTATGTAGGCCGAGGGGATCATGTGGCTCGGAACCTTGGAGGCGAGGCGATCGTTGAGGCCGGCTGTCAGCGAGCGCATGTCCGAGTAGTTGACATCACTTGGCTGTTGTTGTTGTTGTTGTGGTCTGGATGGCGGCTGTATAAAAGCCACCAGCATTGCTTTGCTGCTGTCCAGAGGTGTTATAACCTCTGCTGCGAGCCGGACCTCGGAACCGGTGTCGGTGTCGAGGCTCGAGGCAACGTTGACTTCCACATCGCCGAGCTCCAGACGCTGGCCGTTGATCTTGACCTGGCTATCCTTTCGGCCGATAAACGTCAGACTACCGTCGGCATTGTACTGGACAAGGTCGCCGGTTTTATATACGCGCCCGCTACGGCCCCGGTGACCAGGCCCACCACCGCGGAGCAGCCAAGCTGGATCACGAACAAATGCGGCTGCAGTCCTCTCGGCATCGCCAAGATAACCAGACCCGACGATCGGCCCCTCGAGCACCAATTCTCCCACCGTGCCGATTGGGACGAGGTTGTGGTGATTTGATGGATCAACAACCCAAGTACACGCGCCGACTCCGCGACCAATGCTAGCTGTCGGCTGGGCAGTCGCTGTTCCGTCGAGCTCGGCCAATGTAGCCTTCGGTGTGCATTCGGCCGGGCCATACATGTTGAGCACACGGGCTTGCTTTGACCATTGTGCAGCTTGTTGATTGGTGACTGCCTCGCCAGCGAACACGACGGTTTTGAGGCTGCTTAATTCCGATGGTCGCAGGGTGCTTGCCACAGATGGCGTCATGTCTATGAAGTTTGCGTTGTAAGCCTGCACCGTACTCGTGATATCCCCGAGGGCCTCGTGCTGTGAGGGGATGCAGAGACAGCCCCCAGCAGCCATAGTGTGGATGAAATTAGACCAGCTGATATCAAAAGCATATCTAGCGAGGTCGTATACGCGTGAAGACTTGCGGAACCCGGTAATGGCCTGTTGGTGATGGATGGCGCTGCTGAAGTTGGAGTGAGTGACCATCACACCCTTTGGAACGCCCGTGCTGCCCGATGTAAATACGACATAAAGCTTGTTCCATGGCTTGACTCTGGGGAGTGCTCGAGCGGGCTCATGATCGAACTTGCTCTGTTCTTCCTCGCCCAAGACGATAACCGGCTGGTCAGTCAACGCCTCTGCGAGGCTCCGGCTCGACGAGGACGACAGGACAAGTGACGGGTTGACCTGTTGCATAATGCTGCGTAATCTGTCTTGCGGCAACGTGGTGTCCAAGGCAACCGATGCCCCTCCAGCCTTCATCACGGCCAGCATCGCTGCAGGCGTCCAGCGTGACTTCTCGAAGCAGACCGGCACAATGACATCAGGACCTACACCCAGGCTGACAAGGCGATAGGCAATGCGGGTAGAAATGGAATCGAGTTGTTCGTATGTCCAGTTGCCGTCCCACGCGCAGACCGCGTCGGCACTGGGCTGATTATGGGCGTTCTCGGAAATCAGGTCGTGCACGGCTTGGTCGATGGACTCGGGCACCATCGCGTTCCAGCCCCAAATCTCGGCCAAGTCTCCGGGGCTGACCATGTCAAGTTCGGAAATCCTCAGCTGTGACCTGTCCGGGTCGCAAAGCTGGCGCAGTACCAGGTCAAGCAGGGATGCGAGCCTTTCCACTTGAGCTTTTCTGATGACTTGAGAGTCGAACCTGAAGCGAAGCAAGGCGCCCGTGTTCTCAAGATCGCACTCAATCGTGAGAGCATGTGTATCAAAACCAGCATCGAGGCTTTCCTCTGCATTCGCCCTACCACCCCCTTCCTCATCCGTGTAGTCAAAGAGCAGGCTTGACGAGTCGCCAGAGTCTTCAATTGGATGAATGAGCAACAGCGTTTGAAAGTCGCAGGCTTGCCTAGCGGAGTCGCTGAATCTGCGAATTTGCTGCAGACCTGTTTGCTCGAATGCCGTCATGTCAATGACTTGCGCCTGGACCCGCTCCAACAATTGATTGATGGTTTGTTCTCTATCAAGAATCACCCGGACTGGTACTGTAGCAATGGTTGGACCCGTCATGTTCTCGACTCCAGGGACTGGTGCCTGCCGACCGGTAACTGTCGCACCAAAGAGCGCGTCGGGAGAATCGGAATACACTGCAATGAGGATCGACAGTGCCGCGCGTATAGCGGTAGACGGGGTCGTATCCGTCTTGGGCCATGCCAGGTGTTCGATATGGTGCGAAATCCCAGTGTCTGACCGCGGCTGGTACGCCGGTGAGGGGAGCGCCGGGAAAGCTTGGGCATGAAGTCTGTCGAATTGAGAGGTCCAGAACGCTTCGGCGCGACCTTGATCAACGTGGCCAATGAACTTCACGAAGTCTTGGAACGGTGGTGGCGTGCGTAAAGTGTTTCCCTTGTACGCCATCTCCAACCTCTCAAGGACCAGCGGCATTGACCACCCGTCGTACAGGGCATGATGCACTGTCCAGACGAAGGAATGCTGGTCATGGGAATCCCGAGTAATGGCATATCGCGTGAGAGGTGTGCCTGGGCCCATGCCCAGCGCCCTGTCTGCTTCTTGATAGAGCGTGGTGCTGGTGGGTTCCGGCCATGTTGCCGGCTCTTCTGCAAGAATCGACTGAACCAATCCTTGCGTGTCGAGGTCGACGATCCGTGTTCGCAGAATTGGCGTTGTTGCAACGACGTGGTCCCAGGCACGTTGGAAGCGAGCGATGTCGACAGTAGGCTGCAGCTGGAACGTGTTTTGGGCCACATAATCACCAGATCGTCTCAAAGTGAGCGCCAAAAGACCTTCCTGCAACGGTGTACACGGAAATGCGTCTTCTACGAGCGCTGCGCTGACGTCGCAGACCTGGGCGATCCGGGCACGTGCATCTGACGCGTCCAGCTTGCCAGGAAGCAACGAGAATGGCGGCGCGGCTTGTTGTTGATCGCCGAGTGACTTGCAGGTGATTTTGGCGAGATCTTTGAGGCACGGATGACGAAAGACATCGGTAACGGTGAGAGCAAGGCCGTTGTCACGGGCCAAGGCAGCGAGCTTCATGGCGCCGATCGAATCGCCCCCGACGCGCAGGAAGCTATCATCAGAGGAAATGGCCTCTCGCGGGATCCCGAGCACATCGGACCACAGTCCCTGAAGCTGAATCTCCTCTGGCGTCTTTGGTGCTAGTCTTTCCGCTTGTGCCGGCCCGTGAGCCATGAGTTCGACCCTCGTGAGTCGCTCGGCCATGGCTCGTAGCTTTCGTCGATCTGTCTTGGCCGAGGGGGTCATCGGTATGCTCGGAAGCAGCATGTAGGCAGAAGGTATCATGTATGCAGGCACCTGGGCGGCGAGTCTGTCAGCCAGACCGTCGATGATCGTGTCCAGGCCTTTCGATGTATCCTCCACACCCAAGAAAGCCACCAGAGCACGCCTTTCACCATCTTGAGGCTTGACCACTTCCGCAACAACCCGCACGTTACAGTCGATCGTTATGTTGGAGCTGACGTAATATTCGACGTCGCCCAGCTCGAGACGTTGGCCGTTGATTTTGACCTGGTCATCTTTCCGCCCAACAAAAGTCATGCTGCCATCAGGCTGATAGCGCACAAGATCGCCAGTCTTGTACAAGCGACCTTGACGTCCGGAATGAGTTGCCGAGCCACGGAGCAACCAGGAAGGATTTTTAATAAAAGACGCCGCTGTCCTGTCTGGATTATTGAGATAACCAGGACCAACCAGTGGCCCTTCGAGAACCAGCTCACCAATACTGCCTATAGGGACAAGAGAATCACCGGCAGTGCTCACGATCCATGTGTTTACACCAATTCCATGGCCGATACTGGCGACTTGCGCATTCTCTGGGTTGATGGATGCCACGGTTGCCGTCGGAGTGCACTCACATGGGCCGTACGCGTTTTTGACGTTTACCATGCCGGCCCAATGCTGGGCAAGTGCAGGTGAGAGAGCCTCACCACCGAAAATCAATGTGTCTAATCTCTTGAGCGTACTAGCAGGTAGAAGTTGAACGGCGGATAGGGTCATGTCCGCGAGGGTGACGTTGAACCTTTCCATCGAGCCAGCTAAATCGTTCTGGCGTTCAGTGTTTGATGGTATACAGAGACAGGCACCGCACTCGAGAGCACTGAGCAAATTCTGCCACGACGTGTCGAACGTGTACGATGCAAAGTCATAGACGCGCGCACCCGCCTCGAAGTTGTGGGCACCGCGTTGATGGTGGAGGGAACTGGCAAAATTAGAGTGACTGATCATGACGCCCTTCGGAATGCCTGTACTGCCAGAGGTGAATACGATATACAGCGTATTATAAGGTGTGACATCCGAAATGACCGCGGGCAAAGCAGGTGGCGATTCCAGGCAACCAATGTTGGCTTCATTGACCAAGAAGATGGGGCCGGTCGTTGAGCGTTTCACCATGTCTGCATTGGACGACGAAGAGAGAATCATCGTTGGCTTTACCTGCTGTAGAATGGTGCGCAACCGCTCCTCTGGGAGGGAAGAATCCAGAGCAACACTCGTACCTCCAGCCTTCATGACTGCGAGCGCTGCCAAAGGCATCCATCGACTCTTTTCGAAGCAAAGGGGGACTATCTTTTCAGGGCCGACACCAAGCATGACTAATTTGTAAGCGAGTTTTGACGAGAGACTGTCCAACTGCTGATAAGTCCAAGAGCCGTCCCAGGCGCAGATGGCCAGTGAGGTGGGAAATTTATGTGCTGTTTCTGTTATCACATCGTGCACTAGGGCTTCCACTGTCTCTGGAACGACAGCGTTCCAGTCCCAGATTTGCTCGAGATCGTCTTCACCCATCGTGTCAATGTCGGCCAAGCTTTTTGACGATTTCTTGTCGCCGACCATTGACATGATGATGGTCCTCAAGAGTGAAATGACACGCTCAGCTTGGTCAGGTGTGATACATGACATGCGGTAATCAAGAGACATCGTTGATTGAGTCTTGCCGTAACTTGTGTCGAAAGAAACATCGTACTGTCTCAAGTGATTAATAAAATAAAATAACAACACGCAACTTTCCAGGATGGTGGCGGGGGGGGGGGGGGGCTTCAGTCTTACTTCGGTGGGATCTTCATGGTCCATGTCAATGAAAGTTAAATCTCCGACATTGACATCGTTTGCCATGTCAGCATCGTCCTTCTGGAAAGACACAATCGTGTTGAACAATGAATTCTCAGAGGGGAGTTGAAGGTTATGCTGTATATCAGCCAGAGAGCAGTGCTGAAAGTCAAGATCCTCCAAAACTTGATCATGAAGCCGCTGGACGAATTGCTGTGGGGTCAGCTCGCGCGACACATCTGCTCTGCAAATTATCATATTGGCATAAGCATTGACAGAGTCTTCAATGCCGTCGATGGGCATATCGCGACCCGATGCGATGTATCCAAAGCAGACCGAATCATTACTTGTGTAAGTGGACAGCAATAGCGCCCAGGCGCTCTGGAATATGCTCGCGGGGGTAACGGATTGAGATTCACAAAAGTGCTGGAGAACCTTGAAGTCGTCACCGTCAAGGTCTGCGCTGGTCGTGCCGAAGCCATCTGCGGCAGTGGGCGCTCCGGCAAGTTGTGGAAAGTGGCAGGGTTCTACTCCAGCCAGCTTGTTCTTCCAATATGCCATCTTGCTGGCCAAAGGACTGGCCTTGAGAGCCCGGACAAAGTTGCGACTTGTTTCGAGAAGGGTCTCTGTGCCTAATCTTCCACTATAGGCTTTCGACCAGTCATTCAACAAAATTGCAGTGGACGCACCATCGATAATGGTGTGGTTCATCTCAATCTGGCAGATAATGGTGTCGTCCTCTACGTTTCGGCACAGGACAAGGCGATGAGCTGGTCTGAGCTGTTGATAATTAACCGCAGGTAGCTGTCGAATCAAAGCTACAGCCGCCGTCTTGGTTTCAGCCTCTAGTAAAATGACTTCTCCCTTGTATGACTCGAGCACAGCTTGTGTAAATGCCGTGTTCTTGTCGACCCCTTCGACAAACACGCTGCGAAGGGCTGGATGGCGCGAAATGACTCCTTGCCACGCCTCGGCCAATTTTTTGATATCAAGCGGGCGTTGGCCACCGTTGGGTTTCATCTCGTACGTGAGCAAGGTCTTATAAGCCTCTGGAGCCCTGATCTGGCTGAGTAAAATACCATCTACCATGGGTGAGCAAGGGTAGATGTCAATGATTGTGGATCCAGTTTCGGACAAGATGGCGGGAATGATACGATTTTGCAGCTCATCCAAGGCTCCGTAGTCTAAATCCAGAAACTCGTAATCCACAATTGTGTGAGAGGGCTTGGAGACTGATAGAGAGGTACAGAGGGCTTGCATCGACGGCCCTACTTGCGCCATCCAGTCTCTGATGAGGTTTTGGTGGCTGATGTGTTTGTTCCATGAGAATGTGAACTTGGTTTGGCCGCCTTCGATGGAAACGTTGATGCTAAAGAGTGCTGACGTAGGCAGGTCAGAGCCAACATCGAATATGTCATCGAGTGCGATATTTTCGAACAAGGATTCGTCAGACTCCAGCTGTTGGAACTGGCCGTGGTAATTAAAGAGCACCTCCATGACGCAGTCGTGAGACTCAAAGGCCTTGATGCCCTCATCGCTGAGATAGCGTGAGGTGAAGTATGCCCAACCATTTGAGGGTAGCTGCCTTCTGATATCCTTGACAACTCTTGCAATGTCGCTCGTAGTGTGGTCGCGTGACACGTGCATCGGCGTCATTGTGGTAAACCAGCCGACAGTTCGGGAAAGATCAATTTCGGGGGCCCAAGGCTCGCGGCCGTGTCCCTCGTTGAATACAGTGAGACCATCGCGCGTCTTAAAAGTATGGAAGAACGCATGCCAAACTGACGCAAGAATCAGATCAACTGGCTCAGTATTGAACGCCCTGTTGGCCTCCTTGAGCAAAATGGCCGTTGTCACATGGTCAACTTCAAAGGAATGCTCGTTGTGGTCATCAAAGGTGTTCGGTGTGGTTGACGTGTAGTTCCAAAAGTTGAGCTCGTTCTGGATCTTGCTAGACAGCACCTTCTCGGGCAAGTACATCGGCGACTTGGCCTCTTGTGTCTGAAGATTTTGCCAAACCTGAAAAGGCAGGCCTGGAAGGATGGTCCCTCCCTGCAGGAGGGTCTCCAAATCGTCCAATATAATACGCCAAGACACCAAGTCGACAACTAGGTGATGAGCTATAGCAGCGAGGTATTGCTCTCCAGATGGAAGCGTAAACAGGTCTGCGCTAAAGACCAAACCTCGCTCAATGTCCAGCTGTTCGTGTCGTTGAGTGATGATTGTTTTGACGTTGGCAAGCGAGTCAGCATGCGAAGAGGTGAAATTGTAGACGGCATCTTCGGGCTTGGGAACCAGCTGTGTCCACGTGTTTGTTGCCTTGTGCAGCTGAAACCGTGCCCTCAACATGGAATGCTGCTGCACAATCTTGCTGATGGCAGTAGCCACTTCCCCCGGACGTGTCTGACGTTTGATTCGTACATAGAACGCCTGATTGCAATAATAGCTCGTGGTGGTCACCTTGTCAGATGGCGATTGGGCAAAAAACCACTGTTGGATTGGTGACAGGCTGAACGGCTTGCCAAAGTCTTCCTCCAGAGGCAGTGTCGGACCCTTGGCAATGGTGGCCGAAGCAGCGACATGGACCAGTTTTTTGGCTTTGAGCAATGACGCGACCGTGACCGTAACGCCAGCCGCGCGGCAATACGGGCTGATTCGCATGGCGGAGATAGAGTCGCCACCGTTGGCGATGAACGATCGCTGCATGTTGATATGGTTGGGTGGGACGTTGAGAGTGTGGCTGCACGCGTCCCGGATGACCCTTTCTGATACGGTAACCGGACCGCATGATGACGACCCAGCGTTGGATATTCTGCTGTACGTTTCTTCGTCGAGGTTGCAGAGCCAATCCTCGATCCGCTTGCGGTCCGACTTGCCAGAATGGGCCACGGGGATGTTCTTCAGCACTACCCAGACAACTGGTACCATGAACGCGGGCACCGAGTTATCTAGCGCAGCCTGTAACGACTGAATGCAATCTTTCACTTCTTCGGCCCTGTCACTCGCAATGAGCTGCAACGCATCATCGCTCTCAAGATCTCCGTCACTCTCCAAGGCTTCTCCTTCAAGACTGAAGACACCGACGAGTTTGTTGGCGTAGCGACCAGACTTCGGAAGTAAGCAGGCGGCTTGACGTATTGAAGATGTGAGCACCATGTGCTTCTCAACTTCCCCCAGTTCCACATGCCGGCCGTGAATCCTCACCTGGGCCTCTTTGCGGGCAACGAAGGTCAATGTGCCATCTTTGTTGTAGCGGGCGAGGTCGCCAGTCTTGAACAACCGGCCTGTACGGCCTGGATATTTCGCATCTCCACTACCGCGAACGAGCCATGGTGGGTTGTTCACGAGAGCTGCTGTGTTGGCTTTCTCCGCATCGCCGAGGTAACCGCCCCCGATCAAAGGTCCCTCCAAGACAAGCTCACCAATGCTGCCGATGGGTAACAGAGTTGTGCCATCTCGCGCATCAGTTATCCACGTATTCATACCGGCGCCTCTTCCGATTCTGGGCTCATCGGCTTCTTCGGTGCGAATAGTACCCACGGTAGCTATCGAAGTGCACTCGCAGGAGCCATATGTAAACTTCAGGTCCACCAACGGAGCCCAGTGCCTGGCGTCATCGGGGGACAGACGTTCGCCGCCTAATATCAGAGTCTGCAATGACTGAACGACGTCATCTTGCAGGACGGCGGCTGCTGAGGGGGTAATGTCTAGGATGGTGGGTTGCCAGCGGCGTATTGATTCCGCAAGGTCCCGTTGATGCTCAGATTCCGAAGGTACACAGAGGCAGCTGCCGCTGGTAAAGGTGTGTATAAACACTTTCCAGCTTATAGTGGAGGCATATCGCATAAAGTCATAGACTCTTGATCCAGGCTTGTACCCCTGGGTTTCCTGTTGGTGTTTGACAACGCCGCTGAGATTGGCATGTGTCAGAACCACGCCTTTCGGCGGGCCGGCAGACCCAGAGGAAAATACAAGGCACGCCTTGTTCGACGACTGCAAATTGGGCAGAGGTGAAGGTTTTTTTTTGGACAACGCGTCGAGAAGAGCATCATCGACAACCACAATGGGTCGATCCGTGAGCTTGGCCACTATTGGTTTCGCTGAACCAGACGAGAGTAGCAGAGTTGGCTGAGAATGCCCCAAAGTACTACGAAGATCATCTTCTGACTGGGAACAATCCATCAAAGTGGAAACTCCCCCAACCTTTAGCGCTGCAAGCATAGCCACCGATACCCAGCGCGACTTCTCAGAGTACAAGGCGACCACGTCGCCAGGCCTGACGCCGAGGTGAGCCAGATGTTGAGCCAGTAGAGTCGCATTTCGCTCCAGTTCGCTGTATGTCCAATCACCATCCCAGGCGTTCACAGCGTGAGCTTCGGGTTGTTCTCGTGCCACCTCCGCTATAATGCCATGAAGACATGTATCCGCATCATCGGGAACTTCCGAGTTCCACGACCAAATGTCTTGCAAATCCTCGTCGGTTATCGTGTCAACGCCACGTAGGGTGCTCGCATCGCTCTGCGGACTTTCTTCGCTAACGAGCGAAGTGACAATGGTCTTGAACAGTGACAGAATGCGGTGACACTGACCATTCGTAAATCGCGAAGGCAGACAGTTGATGAACAACCTCGCTAAACTGACTCCTGATGTGATGCTAATTGCAACGTCGTACTCGGTGGGATCATCTCCATCTTCATCGATAAAGTCAAATTCTTGACTACCATCCCCTTCTACAGGCTCTCCGATATCCTTTTGAAACGATACAATTGTATTAAACAATTGCTGGCCGGAGACAATACCCAGATCGTGCTGGATATCGGCCAGCGAGCAATGCTGGTGCCCCATGTCCTCTAGAACTTGGTGATGCAGGTATTGCACGAACCGGTGCTTATCCCAATCTCGAGAGATCTCAGCGCGGCAGACCATCATATTGGCGTACGCGCCAACAGCTTCTCCAATGCCAGGAACAGGGAGGTCTCTGCCCGAAGCAATATAGCCAAAACAAACACTTTCAGTGCCAGTATATGATGCCAATGTCAGTGCCCACGCGGCGTGGAATAGACTGGCAGGGGTAATTGAATAAGACTCGCAGAATTTCTGCATAGAAGCAAAGACCGCGCCGTCAATGTCCACAGCTGACCAAGAAACCACTTCAGATGGTTCTGAAATCTTGTCCAAGTGGGGAAAAAGGCAAGGCTGGATGCCAGCCAGCTTCTTCTTCCAATAAGCCTTTTTGCTTTCGGCAACGTCCACCTTCATGATTCGCGCGAATTCTCGGCATGTTTCAGTTAGACTGTCTTTGCTCAAGACTCCCATGTAGGCATTGGCCCAATCTTCGATGAGAATCGCTGTGGATGCGCCGTCGGTAATGGTGTGGCTCATCTCAATCTGACAAAGAATGCTTCCCGTAGAGTGAATCTTACAAAGGGCAATCCGGTGAGGGGGCTTGAGTTGCTTATAGTTGACCTTTGGAAGATTTTGAAGCAATGCATGCGCAGAGTGCAGGCTGTCACCCTCCAGCAGCACAACATCACCGCGAGGTGCTTCAAGAACGACTTGGTTGAAGGCCATGTTTGGATCAAGACTTTCAATAAAGATGCTTCGCAGCGATGGCTGACGGGACATCACATCTTGCCAAGCCGCTGTTAGCTTTCCCAAGTGGATAGTGTGGCTTCCACGCGGCCTCATCTCGTAAATTTGAGACGTTTCATAGAGTCCGGTTTCTTTCAACTGGCTTAACAGAATGCCTTCTACCATTGGAGAGCAGGGATAAACATCCTGTACCGTCGTCTCGTTCAGGCTTTCGATTTCAGGAATGATGCGGCCTTGGAGATCGCCCAGAGCCGTATAGTCAAGACTCAGAAATTCGTAGTCAACGAGCGTTTTCTCGGCGGACTTGGATGCAAGAGTCTCACAAATCCACTGCAAAGAGGGTCCTATCTGGTCAATCCATTGGTGAATACGATCTTGGTAGGAGATGTGACGATTCCAAGAAAAGGATACATGAGTCTGTCCTCCCTCAATAGACATATTGATGTTGAACAAGGAGGAGGTGGGTAAATTTGGCCCTACATCAGAAACGTTCTGAAGCTCAATGCTGCTGAAAAAGGAATCATCGCGCTCGAGCTGCTGGAATTGGCCATGATAGTTGAAACTCATCTCCATCACTGAGTTGTGGGAACCGAAAGCATCGATACCATCGCTGTTGAGATACCGGGAAACAAAGTACATCCATCCGTTGGCGGGCAGCTTCCTCCTCGCATCCTTGATATACCTTGCAACGCTGATACGATTACTATCAATATCGCGCGACACATTTATTGGGCTCATTGTGGTAAACCAGCCAACTGTCCTGGATAAGTCAATTTGGTCATTCCAGGGCTCGCGACCATGACTCTCGTTGAAGATTGTAAGGCTGTCTCGTGATGGGAAGGTGCGGAAGAATGCATCCCACACTGCCGATAGTAACAGGTCAACTGGCTCAGTATTGAAGGCATCGTTTGCGTCTTTTAAGACAAGTAAAGTGGTTTTCTGATCAACCGTAAACGACTTGTTGATATGGTCATGTGTTGCGTTCGGCGTCTCTGATTCAAAATTCCAGAAAGCCAAGTCATTGCTCACGCCCTGTGTGGATAAGACGTACTCGAGCTTGAACTTTGAAGTCTTGGCCTGCTGGTGCTGAAGGTTGTTCCAAATTTGAAAAGGCAGACTCTCCGTCAGGGTTCCGCCAGTGAGAACAGTTTCAAGGTCATCCAAGATAATTCTCCACGAGACAAGGTCAATGACCAAATGGTGTGCGATGAGTATGAGGTACTGCTTGCCCGAGGCAACTTCACATAGATCAGCAGAAAAGACAAGACCACGTTCGAAATCGAGACTCTGTTGACGCAAGGCTGCAAGAGCTTGTAGTTTCTGCATAGATTCAAATTTGACAGACTCAAAATTGTACACGGCCCTCGTGGGTTTCGGTATGCTTTGGGTCCAGACGCCATCTTGCTGTTGAAACTGGACGCGAAGCATTGAGTGCTTCTCGACAACACTTGCAACAGCGGTACGAACTTTTTCCACAGGAACCTTTTGGTTGATTCGGACGTAAAACGATTGATTGCAATAATAGCCTGCCGTATTGACAAGGTGACTGGGTGACTGGTCAAAGAACCATTGCTGGATTGGCGAAAGAGGGAATGGTCTGTCGAAGTCCTCAGTTTGAGGAAGAATCGAATTCGACACTGCAGAAGAGAGCCTAGCAACCTCTGCTAGGGACTTTGCCTTGAGTAAGGTGGCAACGGAGAAGATGACATTCTCGGCACGGCATTGCGGGCTCAATCGCATGGCGGAGATGGAATCGCCACCGTTGGCAACAAAGGAGCGCTCAATATTGACTTGTGAAACCGGAACGTTTAGAACTCGACTACAAGCATCTCGGAGAACGCCCTCATTCTCTGTTTGCGGTTCTCGACAGAGAGAGCTGTTGTCGAGGACGGAGAGTCTTGCATACATCTCCTCATCCATGTCAGTGAGCCAGCCTTCAACCAGCTTGCGATTCAGCTTGCCAGATGGGTTGAGTGGGATCTCCTTGACTGCGATCCACCTGGTCGGGACCATGTAGGCGGGTAAAGAATTCTCGAGGGTGCTCTTCATGGCTTCGACGTAGGTCTGAATAGTAGCAGTGAAGTCATCAGGTATGATGTCCATGCTGATGATCTGCGATGCCGGTGTTCTCGAGTCTTCTACTGAACTCCAAGTGCTAGAGGCGTCGGTATCAGACGATGCGGAGCTGGAGGTGCAGGTGGCAGGGGGTGCGTTCTGATCCAAAGCGGTGCCGACATCATCGAGTCCCTGCTGGATGCGGTGGACACTAAAGACGCTGACGAGCGTATTAGCCCACGGCCCAGACTTGGGAAGCAGACATGCTGATTGCTTTGTCGAATGATGGCGCATAATGTGACTTTCTATATCGCCCAACTCAACTCGTTGCCCATGAATCTTGATCTGGGCATCCTTGCGGCCGATATATGTTAGAGTTCCATCCTCATTATAGCAGACTAGGTCGCCAGTCTTGTACAATCGCCCCTCCCGGCCGGAATGTCCTGGAGCACCCCGTGTAAGCCAAGTCGGGTTCTTAACAAACACCGAAGCAGTCCTGTCGGGGTCTCCAAGATAACCAGGTCCCACGAGTGGCCCCTCGAGCATCAACTCGCCTACACTTCCTACCGGCACTAGAGAGTCGCCAGTCGTTGTGTCCACGACCCATGTGTTGACACCTCTGCCCCTGCCGATGTTTGCCCCATCGAACGTTTCGGGGTCAACGTCGCCGACGGTGGAGGTTGGGGTGCATTCGCAGGGACCGTATGAATTCTTGACATTGACCACCGAAGCCCATTTCTTGGCATATTCCTCCTGTAGCCTCTCGCCGCCGAGAATCAGGGTGTCTAGTTTCTGGAGCGTTGACAGAGGCAGCACTATGGCTGCAGAAGGCGTGAGCTCACTGTGGGTGATTCCAAAACGTTCAATAGATCCGGCAAGGTCATCGCGGCGCTCGGTTTCTGACGGAATGCACAAACAGGCACCACAGTCAAAAGCGGCAAACATGTTTTGCCAAGACGTGTCGAATGCACATGATGCAAAGTCATAGACTCTCGCATTGGCCGTGTTGTCGAAATTGTGAGCGCTGTGTTGGTGAAGCAACGCGCTGCTGAAGTTGGAGTGTGTAATCCGTACGCCCTTTGGTGTATCGGTACTGCCAGAGGTGAAAACAATGTAGAGCGTGTTGGAGGGTTGCACTTTCGGTAGAGGGTCGTTGTCGTCTGCTGGCTTGTCGAGCGACAGAAACAGCTTCTCGTCTATGACTACCACGGGCTTCCCTGCTGACAACTGAGTAGTCAGGTTCTCGTTTGCCAAAGACGTCAGGATCAGCGCTGGTTTGACCTGCTGCATGATGCTGACAAGTCGATCCTCTGGTAAGTTCGCCTCGATGGTCACACACGCCCCGCCAGCCTTCATAACGCCCAGAATTGCAATTGCAGTCCATCTCGATTTCTCAAAGCATAAGGGAACTATAACTTCGGGGCCAACTCCGAGATGCCTCAGGTGATGGGCCAAGCGCGAGGATAGATCATCGAGTTGTCCATAGTTCCAGTTGCCATTCCAAGCGCAAATGGCAGGAGCCTCGGGCTTTTTTCGACACATGGAAACGACAATTTCATGCACTGGCGTCTCCACCGTCTGGGGGACTGTAGCATTCCAGTCCCATATGTCTTTCAGGTCGTCCATGCTGACCGTCTCAACATCTCGAAGACGTTTTGTTCCTTGTTCTTGATCGCATAGCAACCGCAGGATATGCTCCATCTGTCGAGCCAGCCTGCGAATTTGGTATTTACTGAGGATGCTGTCATCGAATTCGAATCTCATGTTCAGACCGTCGTGCGCCAGGTCGCATTCAATTGTAAGGGCATGTGTGTCAAACTGGGCAATCTGGACATCCGCTTCGTCTTCACTCTCGTCTTGCCCCGTCCGCGAGAAGATCTGCGTGTCGAAATGCCCAGACTCTCCGGCAGGATGTATTAGCAACAGGGTCTGAAAGTTACAGGCTTGTTTAGCCTTGACGCCTGTCTGCCGAATTTTCTGCAAGCCTGTCTGCTCAAAAGCTGTCATATCCACAAGTTGACTCTGAATTCGGTCGAGACAATTTTCAACAGTTTTCTCCCATTCAATGGCCACCCGAACAGGCACGGTTGCAAGCGTAGGACCGGTCATCTCGTCCACACCATGCACAGCGGCCTGTCGACCACTCACAGTGACACCAAAAACCACATCGTCTGAGTTCGTGTATCTGGCAGTCACGATGGACAACGCCGCGCGGATCGCCGTCGACGGAGTAATGTCAGTCTTGGGCCAAATCAGATTGTCAATGCTGTGGTTGATGCATGAGTTCGCAGTTGGCTGATATGTGGGTGATGGTAGCTGCGGGAAAACTGGCGCTTCGGAGCCCTCGAACTGCTTTTGCCAGAATTGCCTGGCCTGCTCTTGGCTGATGTTCATGATGTATTTGACGAAGCGCTGAAATGGGGGAGCCTGCCGAAGAACCGCCTCGCCCTTGTACGCCAACTCTAACCGATTCATGATACGTGGCATAGACCATCCATCGTAGAGCGCGTGATGCACAGTCCAAATAAAGACGAATCGCTGCTTGTGGTCCGGCACTTCGGTGACGGTGTATCGGACGAGGGGCTCGCCCATGCCCATGACCAGCTTCTCGTCTTTGTCTCGATACTCGCTCACATCCAAGCACTGCAACCAGCTTGGCTTCTCATCAAGAACAGCCTGTACCAGCCCTTGGCCCGGTAGGTCCACGATGCGGGTACGCAAGATTGGAGTCATCTGCAGCACCTGTTCCCAAGCTCTCCGAAAACGAGTCACATCGGTCGCGCTCTGAAGGGGCAGTATGTACTGAGCGACATAATCACCTGCTCTTTTAGCTGTCAGAGCAAGAAGGCCTTCCTGTAATGGTGTGCAGGGGAAAATATCTTCTATTTGGCCGGCGTCAACCTGACAATACTTGGCAACTTGGTCTCGCGCCTCCTGAGGATCAACGTCAGGCTTTAGCAGCGAGAGCGGCTGGATAGCTTCATAGTCGGCACTGGACACATTACCAACGACGTGTGCCATATCGCTCAGTTTAGGGTGCTGGAAGATGTCGGTAACGGAAAGGGCAAGTCCGTCCTCGCGGGCGACGCCCACCAGCTTCATCGCTCCTATGGAGTCGCCTCCGATCCTCAAGAAACTATCGTTTGCACTGATGGATTCTGCTTTAACGTCAAGAACGGATGCCCAGAGGGTCTGGAGACGTTTTTCTGTGACGGTGCTTGGGGGTTTGTGCTCTCCACTGTGAGAGTTGAGCGCCATGACTTCCTCAAAGGTCAATCGCTGGCCGATCTGCCGCAAACGACGACGGTCTGTCTTTCCGGTCGCTGTCACGGGTACCTCTTCCAGCAACATATACGCGGCTGGGATCATGTAGCCCGGAATTCGCGTGGCGAGTCGCTCATTAAGGCCGGCTGTTATCTTGCCCATCTTCTCGGGCACTTCATCAGCAGCGAGTGCGATCTCGTCTCCAACATGAATAAATGCCACAAGCATAGACTTTCTGGACCCATGTGGATTTATCACATCGGCAAACACCCGAATCGGAGCATCAAGCACGATATTGGTGCGAACGTGGTGCTCAACATCCCCCAACTCCAATCTCTGCCCGTTGATCTTGACTTGGGCATCCTTGCGGCCGATGAATGTCATGCTCCCATCAACATTATACCGTACCAAATCTCCCGTCTTATATAGTTTTGCTCTGCGGCCGACATAGCCCTGTGCCCCGCGAACAAGCCAGTCCGGATCCTCAATGAAGGCCGCATTGGTTTTTGCAGCATCATTAAGGTAGCCAGCGCCGACAAGAGGTCCTTCAAGCAGAAGTTCGCCAACAACGCCAATCGGCACAAGCTTGTTAGGGTTGGTGGGTTGCACAATCCAAGTGCACAACCCGAATCCTGGGCCTATACTAGCAGCAGATGCGTCGGATTTGCCAACCTTTGCGAACGTTGCTTTGACACTGCACTCGGCAGGGCCGTAAGTGTTTAACACGGTCGCATTTTCAGCCCACTGCGCTGCAAGATGGGTCGTTAATGCCTCACCACTGAATAACAATTTTTCAAGCGTGGTAAGATCGGCTGGACGCAGAGTGCTGGCAACCGATGGGGTTAAATCCGCAAAATTTGCCTTGAAGTCGTTCAGAGACTGGGTAATATTGTTGGACGTCTCAGCTTCTGACGGGACACACAGGCAAGCTCCAGCAGTCATTGTATGCAAAAAGTTGGACCATGTAACATCAAAAGCGTACTTAACGAAATCATATACGCGCGAGGTAGGTTTGAACCCCAACGCCGCTTGTTGATAGCGAATAGCACTACTGAAGTTCGAGTGCGTAATAATAACACCTTTAGGGACTCCAGTGCTTCCGGAAGTAAAGACAACATAAAGCATGTCAGACGGCTTGACGCTCGGTAGATTCCCAGACGCCATGTCTAGTCTTTCGAGATGGCAGTCGCTAAGAGGCACTGTAACACAGTCCGTGAGACGCTTTACCATAACTTCATTTGCTGAAGATGTGAGAACGACTCGAGCATCAACCTGCCGAATAATGCTACGAAGACGCTCCTCTGGCAGAGTGCTGTCTAGAGCCACCGATGCAGCGCCTGCTTTCATAACGGCGAGCATAGCCACGGGCATCCACTTTGATTTCTCAAAGCATAAAGGCACAATGAGGCCGGGTCCAACGCCCAGAGTAACCAGATGACGGGCGAATTTTGTGGCTGTAGCATCCAACTCCGCGTAAGTAAAATTACCATCCCAGGCGCAGACGGCGGGCGCGCCAGGAGCTCTTTGGGCTACTTGAGCTATAGCATCGTGAACTAGCTCATCAACAGCTTCAGGCACCATCTTGTTCCGCTTCCAAATGTCTTGTACGTCTTTGTCGCTAATTTGGTCCATAAGTGACAGCTGCTTCAATGACTTGTCAACGACTGGGGGGAGATCCGTGCCAGTCAGAGAGGTGACAACTTTTTCTAGAAGCGAAACAACACTCTGCGCCTGGTCGTTCGACATGCACGCTAGTCGGTAGTCTACTGTGAAGCAGACTGAAGCGTTGGTGTGTCTAATGCTAATTGTGATGTCATACTCGGTCGGGTCTTCCCAGTCAAGATCAGTAAATACGAGGTGCTTTGTCTCCATGCCTTCACTCAAACTATCGTCATCCTTCTGGAAGGAAAGAATAGAGTTGAAGAGGCTTTGACCAAATGGCAGACCAAGCTCGTGCTGGACATCGGCAATTGAGCAGTGTTGAAAGTTTAAGTCCTCCAAGACTTGGTCGTGCACGTGGTCAATCAAGTCATTGCTGTCCCATTCTTTAGAGATATCGACATGACAGATCATGACATTAGCAAATGCGCCAATAGCATCCATTATACCCTCTATGGGAAAATCTCTTCCGGAGGCAAGGTATCCGAAGCAGACAGAGTCGGACCCAGTGTAGGCCGACAGAGTGAGAGCCCAGGCACTTTGAAACAAGCTAGCAGGAGTGACCGAGTGAACCTCGCAGAATCGTTGAATCTGGTGCAGAGTTCTATTCTCAAGCTCCAAAGTAATCACTCCGGTATCGTGTCCATTAGTTGGCATCGTCTCAGCTACGCGTGGGAAGTGGCAAGGCTCCACAGCAGACAGCTTGTTTTTCCAGTAGGCCATCTTTTGAGCTTTAGATATGACCGCAAGGGCTCGAGCAAATTCTTGGCTCGTGTCCCTGAGTTCTTCAACGTCAAGCTCCCCGGAATAGGCTTTAGCCCAGTCCTGCATGGTGATAGCCGTTGAAGCACCGTCAGAAATGGCGTGACTCATTTCGATCTTGCAGACAACGCGATCATCGCCTGATATAGTACAAAGTACCAGTCGGTGAGCAGGCTTGGCTTGTGAGTAGTTGACCCGAGGCACGTTCTTCAAATTGAGAATCGCAGATTCGAAGGTTTCGCTCTCCATGAGCACAACTTCGCCGAGACATGCCTTGAGAACCACGGAGTTGAATGCAACCGACGAATCCACGCTATGGATGAAAACGGTTCGTAATGAGGGATGTCGAGCGATAACGGCCTGCCATGCGTCAACTAGATTGTCGGTATTAATCTTGTGACCTTCCTGGGGGCGTATTTCCCAAGTTTGAGAAGTTTCGTAAGACCCTGTTCCCTTCATCCGACTGAGGAGAATACCATCAACCATGGGGGATGATGGATAGACAGCTTCAACTTGCGTGTCGTTGAGTTTTTCGATCTGGTGCAAAGTATTTCGGTGCAATTCATCAAGTACATTGTAATCAAGGTTGAGGAACTCATAATCGCAAAGAGTGCGCTCAGTCTGTTTGTTGCAGAGCTCAGAGCAGATGGATTGTAGCGAAGGATTGATTTGCGCGATCCATGCCTGAATCAAATCTTGATGGGACAGGTGCCTGTTCCAGGAAAAAGATACTTTGGTCACTCCAGCTTCAATGACAACATTGATGTCGAATAGAACTGATGTCGGCAAGCATGGTCCAACTGCAGATACGCTGTCGTCGAAGTTCACGACCTCAAAAAGAGAATCAGAACGCTCCAACTGTTGGAATTGGCCGTGATAATTAAATTGCACTTCCATAGTGGAGGAATGACAGGCAAAGGCTGCGATGCCCTGGTCATTCAGATGTCTTGACACCCAGTAGGCCCATCCATTGGAGGGCAGCTGCCTCCGGGCATCCTTGACCTGCCTCACGATGTGAGCAGCACGGGTTCCCTCGCTACGAGAGACATGAATAGGGCTCAATGTCGTGAACCAGCCAACAGTGCGAGACAAGTCAAGGTCTGAAGACCACGGTTCTCGGCCATGGCCTTCGTTGAAAATAGTAAGCCCCTCTCGCATGGGGAATACACGGAGAAAAGCGTCCCAGATGGAGGAAAGAATCAGATCCACAGGTTCAGTGTTATATGCAGTATTGGCATCCTTGAGCAGTCGTGACGTTATAGCCTTGTCCAATTCGATGTTCTTTTCAACGTGGTCACTGGTAGTGTTGGGGGTATTTTCGGTAAAGTTCCAGAACTTGTGGTTATTATGCACATTTTGGGTGGACAGCACCTTGTCTGGGGCAAATGCAGAAGATTGAGCCTGATCAGTTTGTAGCATATTCCAGCGCTGGAAGGAGAGACCGTTGAGCAACTTCTTCCCAATAAGCACAGACTCAAGGTCATCTAGTATGATGCGCCATGAAACGAGGTCAACGACCAAATGGTGCGCGATAAGGATCAAATACTGATCTCTTGACGGCAGGGTGTACAGGTCTGCAGAGAATACCAACCCCCTCTCAATGTCTAAGCCCTGGTGTCTTTTGGACGCGTTGGCCTTTATTTCATCCACAGACAGAGCATATGCGGACCCGAAATGGTAAACAGCATCAGCCAGCTTGGGGACCTTTTGCACCCAGCCGAATTCGGTTTTTCTGAATTGAGCTCGGAGCATGGAATGCCGTTCAACAATCTTGTGTATTGCTAATGAGGCATCTTCGTTCGAAATACGGCGGTTGAGCTTCACGTAAAAACCCTGATTGCAATAGCAATCCTTCCTAGCGATGGTTTCTGTAGAAGCTTGAGCGAAAAACCATTTTTGTATGGGTGACAAGCTAAACTCCTTGCCGGAATTCTCGCAGGGGTGCTCGACAGAATGGATGGTAGAATCTGCCGCAACGGTAGAAGATTGCGCCACGTTTGCGAGCGATTTGCTTTTCAGCAGCATTCCTACCGAGAAGATGAGGTTGACGGCGCGGCAGTGGGAAGAGAGACGCATAGCGGAGATCGAGTCGCCACCATTGCTAACGAAGGAGGTTTGGAGATTCACCTCGGCAAGAGGGACGTTCAGGATAACGCTACAAGCGTCACAAAGTATACGCTCGGCGTCAGTCTTGGGTTTGCGTGCTGCAGGTGCAGATCCCGCGTTGTTGATTCTCGCAAGCACTTTCGGGTCCATCCGCAGTAGCCAGTCTTCGACTGAGCGACGGTTGAGCTTGCCGGAAGGGTTCAACGGGATGTTTTTGACGGCAACCCAGACTGTGGGAACCATGTATGACGGCAGAGCCTCGCCCAAGAGAGATTGTAACGCGTGTATATGGTCTTGGGTTCTACTGTGATCCTCCGCGTCAACGATCTCGAGGAGAGCTTCATTCGAAGCCTGGCGAACGCCGCTAAGGCTAAATATTCCCACAAGCTTCTTAGCACAGGGGCCAGATTGAGGGTATAGCGAAACAGACTGGCGCGTGGTCGGGTGACGAGCCATGTGGTTCTCAACTTCACCAAGCTCAACACGCTGACCATTGATCTTGATCTGCGCATCCTTTCGGCCAACAAATACAAGGGTACCATCAGGGTTGTACCTCACGAGGTCACCGGTCTTGTAGAGTCGGCCCTCGCGTCCGGATTTAGCCGCCATCCCCCGCAATAGCCATGGAGGGTTTTGAATAAAAGCTGCATTGGTCTTTGCTTCATCGCCCAGATAGCCTTGGCCAACAAGAGGGCCTTCAAGAACAAGCTCACCGGTGGCGCCGACCGGAACTAGAGCATCACAATTGCTTGGGTCAACAATCCAGGTAAGCATTCCAATACCACGTCCAATACTCGGTTCGCAATTCATCTGTGGATTGATAGTGGCAACGGTTGTCGTAGGTGTGCACTCGCAAGGTCCATAACAGAGCTTTAGGTCGACGAGAGTTCCCCATCTCTCAGCCTGTTGAGAAGAGAGTCTCTCACCACCCAAGATCAATGTGCGCAGAGACTGAATAGTGCTTGATCGCAGGGCTGTGGCGGCAGATGGCGTGATATCAAGGATGGTGGGCTTGAATCGCTCGATGGACCCAGCAAGGTCGTCCCTACGTTCTTCTTCCGAGGGTATGCACAAGCAAGCACCAACAGTAAACGTATGCATAAAGTTATTCCAGGCTGTATCAAAAGCATACGACGTAAAGTCGTATACTCGAGCATCGGGGGTGTATCCCTGAGCGCGCTGTTGGTGGTGCACGGCGCTGCACACATTTGCATGCGTCAATACTGCACCCTTTGGTGTGCCGGTGCTGCCTGACGTGAACATCAGATACGCCATGTGCCATGGCTGAACCAAGGGAAGCTTTCCCCGAGGTTCTCGATCGCGTATTGTTTCCAAAAGGTCCCCGCTCACAGAAATAACTGGTGCATTGGTGAGTTTACTCGCCAACCTCGCGTTACGCGATGAGGTCACCACCACAACAGGCTCGATCTGATCGATGATGGCTTGGAGACGATCGTGCGGCTGACTTGAATCCATCATGACCGATGCGCCGCCTGCTTTCATAACAGCCAGCAATGCAACAGGAGTCCACTTTGACTTTTCAAAATAAAGGGGCACAATAGTTTGAGTCCCTACACCGGCGCGGGCAAGATGGTGTGCCAAGCGCGTGGAAATGGCATCAAACTCCTGATAGGAGAGATCGCCGTCCCAGGCATTGACGGCTAAAGCATCAGGCTGCATTTGAGCGGTTGAAGAAATCATAGCATGCAGGCAAGTGTTGAGAGCTTCCGGGCAGGTATCGTTCCATCGCCAAATATCCTGCATGTCTTGCTCACTGACCATTTCTATGCTGGACAGCGTCTTTCTGGCATTTTCCGGCATGCATATTTGCCGGAGAGTGTGCTCGAGCTGGGTGGCCAGCCTTTTGACCTGTTGGACACCAATAAGGTCGGAATCGTAGGCGACACGAAGCCTCAGGCCATGTCGTTCTAGAGTACACTCGATCGTCAGAGTGTGCGTGTCGTGCTCAGTCACGTTGGTGTCGTCCTCTCCATCCTCATCTCGTCCGCTAATAAACCACCGGCTGCTAGTCTCATGCTCCTCTCCATCCTCTGCGGGATGCACGACGAGCAACGTCTGGAAACCACACGCTCTTTCGGCCTCAGTACTAACGCGTCGAATGCGTTGCAAACCCGTCTGCTCAAACGCCGTCATTTCCACTGCTTGGGTCTGCACTTGACGCAGGAGATCTTCTAGAGTCATCTGAGTCCAGTCGAGAGCAACTCTCACGGGAATCGTGGCGATTGTGGGTCCAATAATTTGCTCGACGTCGGGTACAGCGGCCTGCCGTCCAGAGACAGTGACACCAAAAAGGGCATCCGGCTGGTCAGTATACTTCGCGGCCAGAAGGGACCATGCCGCCCGTACCATCATTGACGGCGTAATGTCAGTCTTTGGCCAGTGCAAGTCTGGGATACGGTGCTTGATAAAGGCGTTAGACATGGGCTGGTAAGTGTTTGAAGGCAGACTCGGGAATATTTGAGCTTCACAACCCTGAAACTGCTTGTCCCAATACGTCTCGGCCATACTCTGATCAAGATTGATGACGTGCTTGATGAAGGTCTGTATGGGTGGTGAGGAAGGTAGAACGCCGCCTTGATTCACATGATACGCGGCTTCCAGTTTGTTTATCATCAGATAAATGGACCAGCCATCGTAAAGAGCATGATGGATGGTCCAGACGAAGAAGCGACCACCCTTGGCCGGGTCTCGAATCAAAGCGAATCGTACCATAGGCGTTCCTAGACCGGTATTGAGTCGTCTATCAGCTGTGTCGTAGTCTTCGAGGCTCATTGACTCGTCCTTGCGTGACCACATCGTCGGCCCATTGACGACAGCTTGCACCAAGCGAGCCACACCGAGATCGATGATTCGCGTTCGCAAGATGGGTGTCGCGGAAACCACAGCCTCCCATGCGCTGATGAACTGTTCAGAATCGACACTAGGCTGCAGAGGGTAGACGAATCGCGCAACATAGTCGCCAGTTCGCTTTGCAGTCAGAGCCAGCAAGCCTTCTTGCAGTGGCGTGCAGGGAAAAGCGTCGTCAATTTGCCCGGCATCAACATTGCATTTAGTTGCGATCTTTTGTTTGAGGCTCTCGAGGCTCTCCTCTCCTAGATTCAACAGGGCGAAGGGTTCATGTTGATGAGATCTGATCTCTTCCCTGGCGCTTACAGCCGATTCCCCAACTGCAGTGGCTAGATCTTTCAGCAGTGGGTATTGAAACACTTGCGCGACGGAGAGAGTAATGTTCTCCTTGCGAGCTGCGGCAACAAGCCTCATGGCCGCAATGGAGTCACCCCCAATGCGCAGGAAGCTATCTTCTGCGCTGATATCATTGACTGTAACACCGAGCACGCCCGCCCAGAGACCCTGTAAAGCCTTCTCTGTAGCGGTAGATGGTTGACGTCGCTCAGATGATGAGGGTGATTTGGTTCCCATGAGGCTCTCAAAATCCAGCTGCTGTCCCATGGCGCGAAGCTTGCGGCGGTCAATCTTGCCGGTGGCAGTGAGAGGGACATCTTTGAGGGGAACGTAAGCGGTCGGGATCATGTACGCTGGTACCTGAGCAAGGAGCCTGTCCTGAAGGCCAGTTATGATAGTTTCGAGTTCTTTCTTCATGGCATCTTCCTCATCGCCAGGCCCAGAAAAAGTTGCAGTTGAGAATTGGATAAAGGCGACTAGCGTCACATTGCTACTTCCTCTTGGCGTCACAACCTCTGCAACGACGTTCACGTCTCGATGATATGAAATATTGGACTGGACGTGATGTTCAATGTCTCCCAGCTCAACACGCTGCCCGTTTATCTTGATTTGCGAGTCCTTTCTTCCCAGGAAAAACAGATTTCCGTCCGCGTCATAGCGTGCAAGATCGCCAGTCTTGTATAAGAGTCCGTGGCGACCGACATGGCGGGATGTTCCCTGCACAAGCCAGACCGGATCCTTGAGGAAGGCAGCCGCCGTTTTCTCCTCATCGCCCAGGTAGCCGGCCGCCACGAGCGGGCCTTCCAGAAGAAGCTCGCCCACACATCCCAGAGGAACGAGCTTGGAATGATCGGAGGGCTTCACCAGCCATGTGCGCAGACCGCGGCCTGCACCAATGCCGATACGCTTGTTGGGCGATCCATCGACGACGACCCGTTGCGCGGTGCTGAATGTCGTACACTCTGTGGGGCCGTACAAGTTGGTCACGACGGTGTTTGTGTGGAAGCCGCGAACGTCGTCGGCCGAGAGAGGCTCTCCGATGAAGTGGACGTGGCGTAGGCCCCGAGTGTGCTGCAAGTCGAGTCCGCGGATGGTCGAGGGCGTGAAGATGGCCGTGTTGGCGCCGAGGCGAGCGATGGCCCCAAGCGGGTCGTTGCGTCGATCATGATTGCTTGGAATACAGATGCAGCCCCCGGCAGAGAGGCCCTGAAGAAGATTGCACCAGACCACATCAAACATGTACGAGGAGAAGTCGTAGACTCGCGTGTGTTTGGTGAATCCGAGCGTCTCGCGCTGATGCAGAATGGCGCTGGCTATGTTTGCGTGAGTGATGACGACGCCTTTGGGGGCGCCGGTGCTGCCAGATGTGAAGACGAGATAAAGCCTGTTGGAGGGGTCGACAGCCGGCAGCCTGTTCGCCCTGTGCGCTGTTGTCGGCGCTGTTGTCGACCCTGTTGTCGGCGCTGTTGGCTCCAGAGGCTGGCTGGCCAGGTGCTGTTCGCTGACCACCACAACCGCTGATCCCTGCGGAACCAGGCGGCGAGCAAGATCCTGATTGGCTACCGAAGTTAGTATTACAACCGGGCTTACCTGATGCACGATACTTCGGAGGCGATCCTCAGGCTGCGCGTAATCGACCGCGACAGACGCTGCACCAGCCTTCATCACGGCCATCATGGCCACCGGCATCCACTTCGATTTCTCAATGCATAGCGGCACGATGTCTTCGCTGCCGACTCCTAAATCCACGAGGCGGTGGGCCAGACGGTTCGAAAACTCGTCAAGCTCGCCGTATGTCCAGTTGCCGTCCCACGCGCACACGGCTTGCGCCTCTGGCTGCTGCCTCGTCGTCGTTGCAATCAATTCATGCACGACACCATCGGCAGTCTCGGGTGCAGCGGAATTCCAACGCCACATCTGCTCAAGATCCTCATCACCAACCAACTCGACGTCTTCCACCTTGGTCTGATACGACTCGGCGTCGCATAGCCGTCGAACAACATGTTCGAACTGCCTCATAATGATGGCCACCTGCCCCTCATCAAGCACGGCCGAGTCGAACCTGGTTGACACCATGACTCCGTCATCTTGTAGGTGGCACTCCAGGGACAGCGAATACGTGCGGAATTCCGCTATTTGGTCTCCAACCTGAGACCACTGGTCGCCATGACTGTCTGGCACGAAAAGACCTTCGTAGGCGACCTTCTCCTTCTCATCGGCCACCGGCTGGATGACAAGCAGTGTCTGGAAGTCGCAAGCTCTCTCGGCTTCGAGGCTGACTCGCCGGATTCGTCCCCAGGCCATCGGTGAGCTTCCCGTTCTCCTGGTGATGATTGGCAAGGCTCATGTTCATGTCCCCGTCCTCGGCGGCCCACGTTGGTGGTCGGTTGATTACCACCTGCACCAGTCCTTGTTGACCGAGGTCGATGATGCGTGTTCTGAGAATAGGAGTCGACGAGACCACTCGATCCCATGCTTTTTGAAGACGACATATCTCCACCGCAGGTTGCAGCTGGAAAACATGCCGAGAAATGTAATCACCTGGATGCTTGGCTGTCAGGGCGATCAACCCTTCTTGGAGAGGTGTGCAGGGAAAGATGTCCTCGATCTCAGCCATATCGACCCCGCAGGCATGAGCAGCTTCTCGTCGCGCCAATGATGTATCAATGCTGTCCTTGAGCAATGAAAATTGCTCGATGGAGCTATTTCGTCCTGAAAGTTGGCCAACGATGGCTGACATGTCGGAGAGTATCGAGTTGTTGAAGATATCGGCGACAGTAAGTGACAGACCGTGCTCCCGCGCGATACCAACCAGTTTCATGGCTGCGAGGGAGTCTCCTCCGAGGCGCAAAAAACTATCGTCAATTCCAATGTCATCAATACGAAGGCCAAGAACAGATGCCCAGAGGCCTCGGAGATGTAGTTCCATGATCGTGGTCGGATCTTTCTTCTTCGGTGAGGGCGGGCCTCGGGCGATGAGTTCTTGCATGGAAGACGTCTCACATGATTCCCTCAGCTTACGTCTATCCAACTTGCCGCTGGCCGTCTTGGGGAAGACTTCTAATGGAATGTACGCAGAGGGGATCATGTATGCCGGCACATGCGCGGCCAATCGATCGTCGAGTCCGTCAATGACTCTATTCAGCTCTGCTTTTAGCCCTCCACTGCCTTGACTGGCAGCTGGAGTCGATATTTGCAGGAAAGCTACGAGTAACGGCTTATCACTGTCACACGGGGTCACAAGCTCTGCAGCTACCTGCACATCATCCGTGCCACCAGCGGCGTGCTCGCGCACATGGTTCTCGACGTCGCCTAGTTCTACGCGCTGGCCGTTGATCTTGACCTGCAAGTCTTTGCGGCCGACAAAGGCAAGTTGTCCGTCAGCCTCGTATCGCACAAGATCGCCTGTCTTGTACAGTCGGCCTGGGCGGCCCGGGCGACCGCTGGGCGGTCCGGCCACCAGCCATGTCGGATTCTCGATAAACGCTGCCGCTGTTTTCTCGGCGTCACCAAGATATCCGGCTCCCACAATCGGACCTTCCAACACCAGCTCGCCGACTTCTCCTATGGGCATCAGCCTGTCATGACAGAACGGATCAACAATCCAGGTGCACGAGCCTACTCCGCGACCGATGCTGGCGCCGTGGGCGTTTGTGTTGGCGCCGTCGTCAACCACGGCCAGAGTGGCCCCAAGCGTGCATTCGGCCGGGCCGTACAAGTTTACGACGCGGGTGTACTGTGCCCACTGCGAAGCCAGGCGGTTCGTCAAAGCCTCGCCGGCGAAAATCACCTGCTTCAGTGTGCCACCCAAGTCTGATGGTCGCACCATGCTGCCGACAGACGGCGTGATATTTACACAATTTGCGCCATACTCTCTTATAGAACTGACAAGATTGTTGATTGCCTCGTTTTGCAATGGAATGCAGAGGCAGCCACCAGCAGTAGTGGCGTGGATGAAATTAGACCAAGCAATGTCAAAAGAGTACTTGGCAAAGTCGTAGACTCTCGAGGAGCTGGAGTAGCCGGAAATGGCTTGCTGGTGATGAATTGCGCTGCAAACGTTGGAATGGGTAATTATGGTGCCCTTGGGGGTACCAGTACTGCCAGATGTGCAGATAAGGTAGAGCTTGTTCCATGGCTGTACTTGTGGCAGTATGCTCATCGTCGTGGTGTCGGGCGTGGTGGTGGCCTCGCTGACCACTACGACGGGCCGTGTGGTGAGGCGACCCGCAAGCTCGGTGGTGAAGGAACAGGAGAGTATCAGAATCGGATCGACCTGCTGGACGATGCTACGTAGCCGGTCGTGAGGCAGCGAAGACTCGAGGGCGACCGATGCGCCTCCTGCCTTCATGACGGCAAGCATGGCGACGGGGGTCCATTTCGACTTCTGGAAGCACAGAGGAACAATAGTATCAGGGCCGACGCCTATGTGAACGAGTCGATGGGCCAGATTGGTCGATAACTCGTCGAGCTGGCGATAGCTCCAGTTTCCGTCCCAGGCGCAGATGGCTTGGGCGTCGGGTTGCAATCGCGCCCTGTGGGTGATGAGGTCGTGGACGAGGCCATGGACAGCTGCCGGAGCCGACTCGTTCCATTTCCAAATGAGTTGAAGATGGTGGTCTGTAGCAGCCGCAGGTCCAGCATGGTGAGAAAGGTCGTGGCGCGGTGATGAGCCGCCCTGCACTTCTGTTTGTGCATGAGCAGGCATTTTGGGATTTCGCGAATGTGTCATGTATTTTTCTCGTCTTGTACAGGATATCGATATCGTGGGAGAGAGGAGAAAGGGTATGAGTACTGCAGTACTGCCGGGAGAGGGCTATGTTGGTGAGCAACAAGTAGGGATATTTCCTGTACCAGTCACTCCGGGTTCCTCTGGGTCATATTTTCCAAAGAAACACTTTGTAATCCGTCTTCACGAGATGGGGATGGGGATGGGGATGCGAATGGGATTGACGTTGGGATGCCCGCTTTCAATTCTTCGCCGTCTAGTGCGTGTGTACATACTCGCTCTACTGGGTGGTCGGTACGGGGCACCAGCACCAACTGCCGGCCTCGCATAATGACTAGTTTCATTACTTGCGACTTACGGCTTACGGCGTCGTGGTTCACGGCTCATGCAAAACTCCATGTCGTCACGGACTGTGATCTCCGGGCGCAGTGAACCATGTCGGGTCGCACTGTCTCGTCGATGGCGCGTTTGGCCCACATTGTATGTACGGAGTAGTGCCCAGCTACCGGGTTGCCGGGGGGGGGGTCAGCTCGATGGATACATGTAGTTTGCCGACCAGCAGACCAGCCGGGCAGGGGACAGACGGAACTACGGACTACGGCCTACGTACGGAGTAGAGAAATTGCAATAACAGTGAACACACAAAGCCCGACACCGCCGTCCCTGGCCCCCCCTCCCGAAGCTGAGCTCTTTCGGAGGCGGCCCGCTGTGTGGAGCCGCTCAAGCTGGACGATCTACATCAATCGCATCAATCAACAACTTGATGAAGTAGCATCGTCTCAATCGGAGCTTTCAGCTCAATGCTAGCGCCATGGCCCTGCTCTGCTTCCTGACGTGACGGAATCGAGGTCACTCCTTTTGCAAATTTACGTGGAAAGGAGCCTCTTCCGTTTTAGGCCTAGTGACTACTTGCATGATATTATGTATGTACGGATTACATCCCTCCTCGAATGGGAACCACCTCAGTTGTTTGTTCTCACGCAGTTTTCGAGCACGACTTAGTAATATTAGTTAGTATGTAGGAGCCAATGAGGAGCCGAGCCTGGAAAGCGAAAAAGGCTGGGGAGGGGGGTGGAGACCAGGAGAAGGCGACGTTATATTACTCCCGGAGTAGCTCTTACATTCTACGTGCAGCTAGACTACACACTCCCCTAGCTTGACTGTGGAATTGGTTACGTGATGGATTCACGCATGGCGCCGCACCAAAAAGCAAAGAAATAAAGTAGTAAAGAGACATGCATGTGAAGATTGACACGACAGAACAACAAACCTGTTGCATGCACCCCCCCCCTTGTGCGGCGAGAGAAACCAAAGTACGAGTACCGAGTAGAGGGAACAAAGGAAACCCCCCCCCCCCCGCTTCGATCATGACAGCATGACAGCATGTCCGACGAGAAAGTTTCAGTTTCTTGCAATAGGCGCAAAGTTTCCCGTGTGGTTCCAACGGACCATGGTTCTTCTCCATACGCATGTACGGTCCGCATTTGCAGGAATATCCCGGTGACCTCAGCTTAGACTTTTCGCATGGACAAATACAGGGGGGATTGGTTGGATACTGGCCAGACTGGCCGTGCATGATGTAATCCCCATCACTCCAATCGTTGACTACTTTCTTGTCTTGTCTGGGTTATGCCAGCTAGACCCTCTGGGCCAATTCTGGCTTGGTTGCTCTACTCCGTAGGTCCAGCCAGTCATCTTTTATAGATGGAGCCAAGTCCTTGTCTTTCCTTGCCAAAGCATATCATTTGCTACTACAATTTCGCTCGTCTGCTTGTTCCGGTCGAGCAGTGACTATATTCAGATATCACACGATCGGAGGGGTAAAAAAAAAAAAAAAAAAAAAAAAAAAAAAACCCACCCAGAATGACTCCCTACGCCCTTGCTGGTCTACTATTTGCCCTGCTGGTGAGCCTCGCTGCCGGTAGAGTCGTCTACGCCCTATTCTGGTCGCCGTACAAACATGTTCCGGGGCCGAGGCTGTGCAAGATTACCCGCTACTGGGCCGTCTACCATGATATGTGGCTGCGTCGCATCGACAAAATCCACGAGTGGCATCGCAAGTACGGCGACATTGTGCTCGTTGCTCCAGGCGAGGTTTCCTTCTCCAGCGCGGCCCTGACGAGGGAGATATACGGCTCCAGCGGGCGGCACCCCAAGAGTAAATACTTTGACAACTTCGTCATGTATGGCCAGCGGCCAATCTTCTGCACCCTCGATGTTCGAGAGCACCGCCACGTGCTCAAGCGAACCTTTGCCTTTTACCAGCCAACCTCGCTCTACAAGTCGGCCATGCTGCAGCCCATGTGGACCAATGTCAGCAAGTTCCTCGACCAGTTGAACAAGGAGGTTGCGGTGCGGCCGACGGTCGACGTCCTGCTCTACTGCAACTTCTACTCGTTCGACAACATCACCAGCCTGGTATACGGTCCCGCGCTGTGCGCCCGCACCATCGAGGATACCGAGTGCGAGGAGCGCGCGATCCTGGAAGGCTGGAAGGAGGTCGAGGTCTGGAACAACTTTTCCTACAACTTTCCCCTGGCGCACAAGGTCACCAGGGCTGCCCTGTCCTTCGCCAGGAACGACCCGACTTTCCTGTCGGCCGAGGAGAGGTTGACCGACTGGAACATGGAAAAGATCCTGTCTGCGAGAACGAATCCAGAAAAGATGGTCGCCGGCTCGCTGGTCCACCAGCTGAGTAACGCGAAGACGCCGGATGGGGAGCCCTACCCCGTTTCGTGGATCGCGGCCGAGATTCTGGATAACCTCCACGCGGCCCAGACCACCGTGGCTCTCGCGCTGACCTACACGCTTTGGAATCTGGCCTGTCACACGGCGTGGCAGGACCGCATCCGAGCCGAGCTTCTTGCCCTGCCCAGCGGCGACGGCGGCTTGCCCGGCTTCGACGACATCATGACGGCACCAATCTTGGATGCTTGCATCCGAGAATCCAGCCGCCTGAACCCGCTGTCGAGCGGAAGGGCCGAGAGGGTTGTGCCTGCTACCAAGGCGTACAGCAACATCGTGCTCCCTGCCGGGGTGAGTGCCACTGCGTGGTGTCCCTTTGTTCTTCTAAGCCCCTGAAACAACAGCATCTTTGATGGCTAAAAGCAGAGCCGCCATCCAGACCATCGTGTCGACGTCGACTGTGTCGATACATCACAGGCCAGACGTCTTTGCAGACGCTCACGCGTACAGGCCCGAACGCTGGCTGGAGGCCGACGAGGCGACCCTGCGCGCCATGGAGTCTTGCTACATGCCTTTCGGCTATGGCGCGCGTCTTTGTCTGGGCAAAGCATTCGCCGTGGCAGAGATCAAGCTCTTGATCGCGGGCATCGTGTTGGAGTTTGCGCTTTGCGAAGATACCCAGTCAACAACGACGGACAGGAACATGGAACAGCTCGGGACGCAGAATGCCATGCCGCGCGGCCGGCGATGTGACCTCCGCTTCAGACGAGTGGGAGGCGGGGCGAGTGCGCAGCAGCAGCAACCGCACGCCTTCATGACTGTCTGATTGATGAGAGTCGGCAAACTAATGAAATGTGTGATGCGTTCGCGTTTTGGATCGAATCCTGCATCCTGATGGTGCGACTTGATCCAGCGCTTTGGCGCATCACATTTTTCACGTGACCTGTGCTGGTGCTACCCTGTAGTAACTCGGACCAAATGTCAATAGAGAAAGTCGACTTCGCTACTCCCTTTTTGAGGTAGATAAGTGCACTCGTATCCCTTTGAGTGCGGTAAGGCAACAGCCAGGTCACGAAAAGCAGGTTTGACTAATTAAAACTAGGGTAGCTAAAGGGTACTTTAATTTAGGTGGAAATATTACTATAATATAAATCCTTCTAATTTCTGTTAGTATAAAGAGATACATTGCATATATTATAGCGGCTGCCTCTTCCGCCTTTGACTTCGCGATCAAGGCACTAGCGAAGTATTGAAGAAGAGGTGGGTCGACTCCCGTGACCTGGTTGTTGCCTTACCCCACTCAAGGGGATGGAAAGAAAATCGGCTACAGATTACCACACGTACGATCAATTCCTAAGCGCAGATCAATATTCATTTAGCGCCGTCATGGGCCTCATGGCGGTTCAATTCGCTCCGCATTGTTTGTGTTTAAGCTAGTCGAGATCAGGTTGGAGACGCAGGGGAGTGTACATGTACATAAGCCCCGTCCCAAGGGGTGGGGTTATCTGGACGGGACGGCAACGTGAAAGTGGGCCCACTGCTGAATCCTGATCAACACAATTTTGTAAAGATGAGATTTCGATGAAGCTTGGGGGCACGATGCTCCCGCAATTTCCTGTCTCTGCACTTTTTCCTCCGCTCTTCATCGTCGATTCCAATCGGTGAATTTGACTCTCCATGTCAGCCCGGCAGTTCCCCCCCCCTGAGTCCCCCGACCCCGACTCCTCCCCTCAATGACTTGTCGACGTCGCAATTCGGCTCGCCAGCTCCCCAGAGCCAACCTGAACCCTCTCTCCCTGCGAGCATCACCAAGAAGCACGCCGCGCATTACAAGCAGCACGCTCGCCTAGTATGGCCAGGAAGTCCTGTTCAATAGACCTTCACGATGTTTTTGGTCCCACAGTGGCATACTCTTGCCTCAATGGCTTCGATTTCACGCTTCTCTTCGAAGAGAGCATTCTCACTCTTTTGCCTCTTCTGCTCACGGGTACGGCCAATTGGCAATCTACTTGCTCTGTCTGCATCGCCGTCCTGCTAAGCCAGCGTATAGTTCTCGTTCTCATCCCTCGAGTCAGGTTTCTGTGCAACAATAGTACCAAAGTCAAACGATCGTGGCTTTTTGCTCTGAAATTTGTACTTCTGTCCTCCCTCGACTTGTCGTTTCAACAACGCATGAGAAGCTACTAGTTAACACGGTGTGGTGCTTAGGCGACCTTCGCTATTTACGTAGTACTCCAGATTGTTTTGCTGGTGCTTCGGGCTGACCCGAATACTCCCACCACTAGACTCACCTTGCCCGCGACAGTCATTGTCATCGCCAGTTTTACTTGGCTTCTCTATGTTTCATGCCTGGAGCACGTCCGATCTGTTCGGCCCTCAACTGTCCTGTGTCTCTACCTTGGAGTGTCTAGCTTGTTGGACCTGGCCAGCTCGCGAACCGTTTTCTTCATACCCGGCTATCATCTCGTGGCTCCAATCCAACTCACCAGCTACTTTGTCAAATTGGTAATTTTCGCCGCGGAAGTGACTGAGAAGCGCAGACTCCTTATGACACAATGGAGAGACACATCTCCAGAAGCTGCGGCCTCGATCTACAACAGAGTGTTGTTTGTCTGGCTAGACCGTTTGCTCCTCAAAGGGTATACAACACTTTTGACCGTGGACAACCTGACACCACTCGACCAAGATATTCTCGACGCCTCTCGACCCACTAGCCTTTTGGAAAGATGGGACAAAGGTAGCTGCTGTCAAGAAAGTCGTATTTTAATGGCCGCTTGACCCCTTCACTAACATTCTACTTGCCCTAGCCAACAAGTCTGGCAAAATGGCTTTGCTTCGGGTCTTCATGGTTCATTACAAATGGGATCTCCTTGCTGGTTGCTTGCCCCGCCTCGCCTACATTGGCTTCACCTTCGCCGAACCGTTCCTTGTACAACGAGTTCTTGATTTTACTGCTGAGCCGGACGGCCCAAATACCCGAAACATTGGTTACGGCCTCATTGGAGCGTATGCTCTCGTTCACCTTGGCAAAGCGGTACGATGGACTTCTCCCCGCCCGAACCCTCGTTCTTGATCTAATTGCGTCCCGTATAGATGTGTCTCGCCTGGTACGAGCACATGACTTATCGTGTTTTGACAATGTTCCGCGGCAGTTTGATCACCCTGATATTTGGCAAAACTCTTCGCCTCAGCGCCAGTGCTGTCAAGGATGCCGAAGCCATCACGCTCATGAGCGCTGACATTGATCGTATCGGGCTGTGCATGCAAATTCTGCATGATGCTTATGCCAGCCTCGTGGAGCTAGCCCTATCCTTGTGGCTTCTTTCCAGGTTCCTTGGCATCGCTGTCGTTCCTCCTACAGTCTTCATCGCCTGTGAGTGCAGCCTAATGCTTAGCGCTGAAGCTGCCACGGACACGAATTGCTAAAATCTCACAGTGTGTCTTGTCGTCGGTATCCCTATTGCCACGGCAGCCGGGAATGCACAAGTGCCATGGCTCGAGGCTATCGAGAAACGTTTGGCTGTAACCTCCAAGACTTTGGGAACGATGAAAGCAATCAGAATGGCTGGCTTAACAAACACCATTCACAAGATCATCTCCAGTCTCAGAACCAAAGAGATCAGAGCCTCGCGTCTTTTCCGTCTCTTATCTGTGTTGGAGACTGGCGCCGGTGAGCCCATCCCCCGCGCACTCCGTGACCCCCCCCCCCAAGCATAGTCCATGCTGATTCGGGTACCTCTGATAGCAAACTGCACGTTCACTTTCGCCCCCGTCTTGGGTCTTGGTACTTACGTCATCTTGGCCAAGGTCAACAACACAGAGACCTTGACAGAAGGGGCTGCGTTTGCAGTTTTGAGTCTTTTTCAGTTGCAGGATAAGCCTGTCATGTCCCTCTTACACGGCTTCGAGGATTTTCAAACTATTGCGAATGCATTCTCTCGCGTACAAACATATATCTTGTCTGATGAGAGAGAAGACTATAGAACAATACCCGCTATTGAACATGCTCGCATTTCAGGACCTTGGGAGTTGCCGCAAAAGTCGGACTCGGTGAATGTCGAGAATGCCGTTCAACCGAATCCTGTCGATGCGCCTGGACTTTCTCCCAGTATTAGCAGCAGTGCGGTCAGCTTCGAAGACGCCGCGGGAGGGTACTCATCCGAGAAAATGATTGTTAAGGACTTAACTTTGGACATCACTCGCGGCCAGACCACCATGGTTGTTGGGCCCGTGGGCTCAGGCAAATCGACATTGCTGCGACTCCTCTTGGGCGAATTGCCCGAGGTTTCGGGCTCCGTCGTTTCGCACTATTCCACGTGTGCATTTGCTCCCCAGTCGCCATGGATCACCTGGGGCACGGTGCGAAGCAACATCCTGGGAATGTCTGCGTGGGACACTGAGTGGTACAATACCGTCATTCGTGCGTGTTCGCTAAATATTGACTTTGAAGACCTGCCTGATGGAGACCAAACAAGAACCGGCACTCGGGGCTCGCGTCTAAGTGGCGGCCAGCAAATGCGTGTGGTGAGTTTTATGTCCGACTTCTTTATAATCTTTTCTTTCTCTTTGTCTTTTAAGACGTCAGTCTGTTTGTTTCTGTGTTCTCAACTCACAAAAACGTTTAGTCATTAGCTCGCGCTCTCTACTCTAGAAAACCTCTCATAATCTTGGACGATGTCCTCACAGGACTCGATCGTGCAACCGAGGCCAGCATTCTCAAGGCTGTCTTCGACGCTGGGGGTATTCTCAAAAAATTGAAATCAACAGTTGTTGCTGCCACAAATTCAGGTACTGTCATCTAGCTACTCTGTTGATGCCGCGTCAACTCGCTGAATAATTGCAGCTGGTCATCTTCGTTTTGCCGACCACATCATCGTCCTCAATAAGGATGGTAGTATAGCCGAGCAAGGCACTCTTGAACAAGTCTCAAGGTCTGGTGGCTATGTGCAGCGCCTGGCGAGTCTACCAACGGCTGAGACATCACGGCACGAAATTTTGGAGCTGCCAGAGGACATGTACCGAGAAAACTCGGCCTGGCCGACGAGGACGACGAACAAGGTTCTGGCCGCGAGACGAGCGACCTGCAGGTCTACACCTACTACATCAAAGTCGCCGGTGGATGGACCTTCTCCATATATCTCTTCATCTGCGCAGCCTACACCTTTGGTCTCAGCTTCCCTTGTAGGTATTCGTGGAACTCTCCCCCTCCGGCCACCTGCTAACCTGGATCTTTTCCAGCAATCTGGCTGCAGTGGTGGACCGACTACAACAAAGAACACCCGAATGAGAACATCGAATACTGGCTGGGCGTGTATTTCGGCCTCGCGGCTTTGGCCGTGTTGGGCTGCATGGGATCTGACTGGTATGGTTTGCCGGCTCAACCATGACACACTGTACATCGCGAAGAAGCCTAACCCGTCTATATCTACAGGGCTTTCCGGATGTTGCTAGTTCCAAAGACGTCACACAAATTCCATCAACTTTTACTCGATACTACTATGCGGTAAGCAGCCAGACGTGTTCTCTCCTTGGACTAGGAGGTCAATATTAATTGCCAATACAGCGCATCTACCTCTTTCTTGACGTCGACCAATGCCGGATCAACTACGAATAGATTCAGCCAGGATCTACAGCTCATCGACAGCGATCTTCCACAGTCTCTTGATGAGACCGTCTTGAACTTTCTCGGCGTCATCGTCGCAGCGGTGCTGGTCTTCACTGGGTCCGGCTATGTCGCTGCTGCTATTCCTGTTTGCGTAGTCCTCATCTCCCTTATCCAAACATTTTATCTACGCACTTCCCGCCAGCTGCGCTTGCTTGACATCGAAACCAAGGCGCCTCTGTTTTCTCATTTCATCGAGACATTAGGCGGTGTCTCCTGTATACGTGCCTATGGATGGTCCTCAGAGTACATGGAGCGAAGCTACGAGGTTCTTGACGCTTCGCAGAAACCATACTACCTGCTATGGTGCATCCAACGATGGCTCACCATCGTACTGGACCTGTTGGCAGGTGGCATTGCCGTGATGCTGGTTTCATTCGCGACCCAGGTGCGCAATGGATCGACGGGATTTCTTGGCGTGGCCCTGTTCAACGTAATCAGTTTCAGCGGCGTTCTCCAGGCATTCGTCACCCAGTGGACGCAACTAGAGACAGCGCTTGGTGCCATCAGCCGCGTTAAAGCCTTTGTCGACGATACTGCGCCAGAATCCTCGGGTTCGGAGGTGGAGAACTTGCCAGACGATTGGCCGTCGGCCGGTGTCATTGTCTTTGAAAATATTTCAGCCTCCTACGAAACATCTGTAAAGCCTGTTTTGGAAGGATTTGATCTGGCGATACAGCCGGGAGAAAAGGTTGCCCTTTGCGGGCGAACTGGGAGGTGAGCATACCATAACGGCGGTGTAAAGTTGCAGATTCCATGGTATGAGCTGACATGCCAACTTGGTATTTTTCTTCTTCTTCTCTTGCAGTGGCAAATCATCACTTCTCCTAACCATCCTTCGCATGGTTGAGCTTGACACTGGAAGAATCGTCATTGACGGCCAAGATATCAGCCAAGTACCGCGTGATGAATTGCGGAAGCGTCTCAACACATTGCCCCAGGAACCATTTTTCCTGCAGGGAAGCGTGCGTGAGAACGTTGACCCCCTGGGCCTCACGACTGACGAGCGCATGATTGACACGCTGCGCACCGTTCAACTTTGGGACATGCTAGCTAGCCGCGGCGGGCTCGACGCGCCGATGAGCGAGGACGCCCTGTCTCACGGCCAGCGGCAGCTATTCTGTCTGGCCCGTGCGATTGCGCGCCCAGGCAACATTGTCATCATCGATGAGGCAACAAGCAGGTATGAATCACAACAAAGCACACTACACACAACCCCGGCTGCCTGTGTCGTCTTGAGAAGCTCCAAGTGTCTGACTAGGAAAACAGTGTTGATTCGGAAACGGACGAACTAATGCAGCGAATACTACGAGAGGAGCTTGAAGGCCGCACCTTGATAGCCGTTGCTCACAAGCTACACACGGTGCTCGACTACGACCGCATCGTGCTCATTGACAAGGGGAAGATTGTGGAATCTGGAAATCCACGTGAACTTGTTGCCGACCCGACTTCACCGTTCTACAAGCTATACACGGCTACAGCCAGCACCGCGGATTAAACTTGCGGGCCGGGACATTTCGTCCTAGCCATGTCATGTTTTCCAATATTAATACATCAATATCAACATCAATACAAAACCGAAACGAGTCCGTAAATCGTGCACACTCTCGAACGTAATCTCCTCCCCCCGCCCATCCCGCACTTGGACGTGGGCCCATTGCCTATCCGCAGCAGCATAAATGTTCCATCGTGGGTCCATGATAGAGTTCCACGAGTTGAATAAGCTTTCCCAATGGTGCCACCCGTGTTGGCAGGGGATTGAGCCGCGTGCAACTTGTTCACGCCCCCTGCGCTGGAATGCAATGGCCGGACGGACGGGTCGGAACCGACTTTTGGAATTTTGACTATTTGTCTCATCCTGCTGTGGGAAAGCAAGCTGGAGAGGGGGTTTCCGGCGTGACTGGATTGCACCAAAGCGGCTGAACTGAGTGTGAGACCTCTTAGTAGTAAGTCATGGGTTTTTCTTGTAATCGACAGGGGGACAGATCTAGCGTACTCCGTAGGTGGCGTGCCGTCGTATGCTTTAGACCTTGCCCGCGCATTTCTTCCCTCCTCTCTCTCTTTAGCGCAGTGGAAGATCAGCGACCATTTTCAGCTCGGGCGGCGGCCAACTTCTTCAACAAGTTCCGAGGCTTTGCACAACACCTAGGGTGGGAGGGAGTACTTGCTGCCTTGTATGTTGTTCTCAATCAGCAATGGGTCCCGGTGTCGATGCATCATTTCTCTCTCTCTGGCCGTTGACTCGTCCGAGGGATGGGCAATGGCAATCCGCACACGCCAACTCCGAAACATGCATTATATCACGGCACGTTGGGACACAAACAATTCACACACATGTGGCACCATTGGGGTATTGAAATGGTCCCAAATCGAACCTTGATTCATCGTCTCTTCTGTCTTACCGACTACTCGCGCACAAGATCGACCGTAGCACAGTGGAAGGAACCCCCCAGGCAGTTCACGTGTTGGAACGGCAGCATGATCGGCTCCATGCCGAACTCCTCCTTAAGCCAGTTGGCAAACTCGGTGTCCTGTTCCTCGACAAAGATGCGCTTCTCGTCAAGGGACAGCGCATTGAGAACCAGCCACGGCGAACACATGTACATGGGGGGGCTTGGTGGCCCCCGAGGCTTCGGCTTGAGGGGGCAAGCGCGCAGGTCCCAATCCGCAAAGACGGCGTGTTTCCGCAGCTCTTGCTCCGTCACGCGCTCTGGGTTGTAGACGGCCAGACCGCGCCGCAGCGGGAGGATCGTCGTGTCAATGTGCATGGCGTGGTCATCGGTCGTGTGCAGCACCTCGACCGAGTAACCGTCCGGGACCTGGGCCCGCAGGTATTCGACGCCCTTCATGTTAGTGACGTGGCTCAGCTGCCCCACGAGTGTATTTCCCAGTCTCATAAAGTCTGCCACGTCGAATGCCGGACGCGTGTTGTTGATGGACCAGACCGGCGTCCCGTTGGAGCAAGCCCTGCCTCCTCGCGTGCCGTCGATGAAGGACTGGTCGTAGATGGTGTCCTTGCCGAGAATGGTCGGCGCGCGGCAGATGCGGGCCGGTCCGCCGCCCGACGACAGCTCGCGTAGGATGGTTGAGTATCCCAGCTCCACCTCGTCACGACGACAAGCCCAGGCAAAGGGAGACTCGATCAGGGTGTTGCCCACCGTCATGAGCGTATCTCGGGGCATGGAACCCGTGTACCCGCCGACCTTGAGCCAATCTACCTTGTCAGGGCGGTAGACCTTGACGCCGTGTTGCTGCAAGACCGAGGCGAAATGATCAAGCTCGACTTGTGCCTTGGCGACAATGTCGGCGGGAAATGGATTTCCGGGCCTGAACTCGTCCACATGCTCGGCTGGCATGCTCGCTTCGAACACGGCCCGGGGTTCCGAGGGGAAGGCTGAGTGCTCTGCTCTGCCGACGATGGCCGCCTTGAGCGGGGACCACTCGTTGTCGGCCGAGATGAGGGAAGCCATGGATTCGATAGTAGATTGAAGACGAAAAAAAAACAAACGTATGTAGGATGTCTGAAACCCCTTCATCGAACTAGACCTGGCGAGACTATTAAGTGTCGAGCGGGCTTGAACTCCCCCCCCCCTTCTCGCCAACTTCGGTACCACGAATGATAAAACAAAACCAATCTCTTAGTCATAGTATGTCTACGTGACTTTTGGCGTTTTCATGTTGGCGTGCGCGGGGGTTGGGGTGTTGATGCCAAGTTTACCCAGTGTCAAACCCCTTATGCGTTGCAACAACACGCCGACCCAAAAAGCAACTACTCCGGCCGGATGTGAGACATGCAGCGACATACGGCAAATCCAAGAGACACGAAACCTGGGTCAAAATGTCTCAATCCAGCCCGCCCGCCACTGAAGGAAGCGGCTCGGCGTCCGCACCTATGTTGCCTAGTTGCCGGTAATGGTGACGTGTACGGAGCACGGCGTAGTTAGTACCGATGCTTATACATGTACATCCGGAGGCACACGCCTGTGGTGTTTGCAAAACATTGCCAAGCGTTCGACCTCCCCAGCCCCCCGAAGCTGGACGTCCCCGCCGCGCAACGCTGTCGAATGTAACCAGCCAGGGACTAGTCGAAAAGCAGTGGTCCGTACATGACGCCGGGTTATTGCTCTGGCTTCGTGGGAAATGGCTGTTTTGTGGGTATAAACAGAATTTGATTTGACGGGATTTATCTCCGAAGCTAAGAATTCGTCGAGGAAACGATTTGGTTGGCTTGGTGGGCGCGGATGTTCTCATGTGGACTCATTTTTGCCTCTTGGACTGCGTTCAAATTTGGTTAGCAATGGTCAATATCCCAAGTGTGAAAGTCAAATTCAAATATCACAGTGCGAAATGGTAGCATAGTTTATTTCATTTGGCTTGACTTGATTGCGTTCTATCTCGGTAGCCCGCACACGGAGGAATCATGTTCTGGCACATTTCTAAGCATGGTGCGATCGAGAAGCGCGACCATCCATCATGGACGATTGTTCACGAAAGCGGAAACATGGGCATCTCCATTGACAGGCGCGTCGCAGCATTGGATGTTTTCTATGGGATTTGCCGCCGAACGACAGCCCTTCGTTAGTCAACCGAGGTGATGACGTGGCAAACTTCTACGTGACGGAGATGAAAACAATCGATTCGAAACTACGCTACTTCCGCCTGCCTGGAGTCGCGTCGTTTGTTAGCAGCCTGCTCCGTCAAACATGGCGTCTCGTGCGAAGGGGGGAGAGAGTAGGAAGGATAAAGTCAGGAAAAAGTTGTTTGTAATTCGTAATCAGGCCACTCTTGCGAGTTGTCATAAGCCGCGGTAATTTCACAAGGGAAAGTTCATCATGATGATTCGAGAAAATGGAAAAGGACAATGACAGCATCACTTACAAGTTCTCAGAGGCCTTGAGACCTACGTCGACGATTTAACAGCGCCGCGGCGTCGTGTTCGAGTTTCTTGAGTTGAAGGAGAAAAAATTTGCGGGAATGGGCGGGTAGATTTGGGGTGGGGTGCATATTTTATGAGTGAGCCATTGGGCAGATCACGTGAGATGCGGCGGGCCAACTCTTCATGTCGGAGAAAAAAAGAAAAACTCTCGGGTAGGCATGAAGAAGTTCTTGGCAGCCCCCAGCCACTGCGGTTAATTCCCTCACGCCCCGAAGCGGTCGAAGAATCGGCATGCTGCATCATCCATATCCATCGCCTCTGCAGACGTGGAGCACTACTTGGTGCTTGCAGGAGGGGGCTTGCAAGAGAGGGGGGGGGATAAGCCGCGATTGTCAACACGACTAACCCCGGAGACCCGTAAGCGGAATCATGGAAACGTGATACTCCTCCGTGGTATTCAAGATAGCTGGCTGCCTTATGACTTTTGCGGTTAGGGTTAATAGGCCAAAACTACACAATTCGAAATCTCGAGTAGTCGCAGCAGCCATCATGTCCTCTGCCCTCACCATCAATGGCAACGGCCCTGTCCATGGCGCCGCCGTCCTCAGCGGAAGGAGTAGCGGCGAAAATGGCATCGTCAGACCAGGGGAGGAAGCACAAGTCATCAGCAAATCCGGCCTAGATCGGGCAGGCGAGCTCGAGGACCTTCTGGATGCTGTCAAAGCGCTCATCATTCCCTTCGTGAGAGCGGCCGACTCGGAGGCCGCTGTCAAGCCCACAGGTCATCTGCGGCGCGACGGACGGAATGTTCTCGTTGATGCGAAACCACCACAAGCAGTCCGTGAGAGTATGAACTTCTCGCTGCCCGCAGGTCCTGGGCGAGGCCGAGAGGGCTTGCTGGAGACGATTGACAACGTGTTGCGGCATAGTGTCAACACCTGGGATCAAGGCTTCATGGACAAGCTCACGGCGAGCACAAACCCTGTCGGGGTCATCTCCGAAATCGTTCTCGGCGTGCTGAATACCAATGTTCACGTGTTCCACGTAGCACCTGCTCTGACCATCATCGAGAAGGTGACCGCTCGCACGTTGGCATCGTATTTCGGTTTCGAGGGGCCGCGAGCCGGTGGCATAACTTGTCAAGGAGGCAGCGCATCCAATTTCACGTCACTTGTCATTGCGCGCAATGCCTTGTACCCGGCCGTCAAGGTCAACGGCGGCGAGGGCTACCGTTTCGCCGTTTTCACCAGTAGTCATGGACACTTTTCCATGCAAAAGGCCGCGGTGGCGGCTGGCATGGGCACGTCCAGCATCACTTGTGTCCCTGTCGACGACGAGGGCTGTATGCTACCTTCGGCCTTGCGCCGTCTTGCGGCCGAGGCAAAAGCTCGGAAAGAAATACCTCTCTATGTCAATGCGACGGCCGGCACCACAGTGCTGGGTGCATTTGATCCCATCCGAGAGATCAAGACCATCTGTGACGAGTTTGGCATGTGGCTCCACGTCGACGGTTCCTGGGGCGCGTCTGTCGCCTTCTCATCAAAGCATCGACACAAGCTCGATGGGTGCGGGCTGGCCGACTCTCTAACGATCAATCCACAGAAGATGCTCAATGTCCCCATGACCTGCTCATTCCTGCTGACCAACGACCTGAAGCGTTTCCACAACGCAAATTCGCTACGAGCCGAGTACCTGTTCCATGACCCGGAAGATGATGACCAAGTCTGGGACCTGGCTGACCTCACGTTGCAGTGCGGCCGCCGAGCAGACAGCTTCAAGATGGCATTGGCGTGGATTTACTACGGAGCGGAAGGCTTCGAGCAAGGCATCGACCATGCCTTCGACATGGCTGCGCACCTTGCCACGCTAGTGCAAGAGAGTGAAGACTTTGAGTTACTCTCGCCGAACCCACCTCCCTGCCTACAAGTGTGCTTCTATTACGCCCCAGACGGGGGAAAGGCCTCGGATCGCAAAGACGAGAACACGGAGAGGACTCGCTCCATGGTCAGGAAGATGTTGGGGCGGGGCTTCATGTTTGACTTTGCACCAGGACCAAGAGGCTATTTCTTCCGAGTTGTGACAAATTGTCAGACTCTGCGAGGGACTGTAGATGGTCTCTTCAAAGCGCTACGCGAGGTGGGCCAGGAGCTATCATAGTCATGTCGGACTTTTTTTTTTTTTTTTTTTGGGGTTGGAAGTTTCCCTTTAGCATTTTATTAGACAACTAAGAAAATCCGCAGAGTTTGGTTGTTAAACACATTCCATTGCTTCCACCAGCCAATGCAGCCTGGATTGCTGTGTTGGAGCCGTCATTGGCAAGAACTGCCATGACTCTGACATCTGCTTTACCGTAAATAGTGTTACGACTTACTTCGCCTCGCCGTCCAACAGAGGTTGAGGATGAAGAATTCTCCGAAAAAAACAAGCCTGACTGTGAAAAACTACTGGACACTTGCACTTGCGACGGCATGTCTTGTCTGAAAAAAAAAAAAAAAAAAAATCGGCATGTACCCCGTACCATGGTAGATTCCGTACCACGTGCTACTAACGCCGAATCTCGGCTGCTCTGTTAACTTTTTCTGCTTCATCAACAATCCAGGCTGAATGACTGCGCGGCTCCTTGCCAAGCGCGCCTGTTTGAGCTGGGGCTTGCAGGCCAAGAGGGCAGTTGACTTGGCAATTACGAAGTCTTGATCGCCGCATGCGCTTTTACCGTGCAAGACGCCAAGTCGAATGATATCATTATTGGCTTGGAAAATGATGAATGGCTTCAGGGCTCGGGCGATGAGATGAACGATGGCTATGCAGTGAACTAGGAGATTGATGCAGGAGCTAGACCATTTTATCATGTCCGTCGAAGCTGGCACCCAAAAAGCGCCATCTCAAGACATATATTGCAAGAGAGGGAAGTATTCCAAGCTGTTCGAGCAGGACAACTCACAATGTGCATGTACATATTGACCGACGTTTCCTATACCTATGCCTCAGTATTCAAATCATTGACTTGAGAGCATAATCATCTATCGCCGACATCTTCTTACCCTACCATCATGATGAAGTCCACCCTCTTTTTCCTCGGGTACATCGTCGCCGCCGCCGCCGCCAGCCCTCTTGTGAACTTGGAACTTGGGGGCAAAAATGAGACAGGCTCCCGTCTCTTCGATCAAACAGGTCTGCGCAGCCCGAGTCTGATACCATGGAAAGCAACTCTGGCTGTGAAGAGAGCCCTGTTTGTCGAAGAAAGTAGCTTAATAGAATATAAACCTTATTTCTTAGATAGGGTAATAAGTAAATAGTAGTAGCTACTTGTTGAGGGATGTAGTCAGTAGCAAAGAGTCATCAGAAGAGAAGACGATGTAGAATTGCTATCTAGGAATTCCAGAATCTAGCCAGGGAAAAAGGAAGTGATTATAAGCTTTGGATCTGTTAATAGATACATCTAGGTCTTTAAAACAAAGCCTATACTAAGATGCAGGAAGCTACATTAACAAACGAAGAGGGGTTGACAAGAAGTGGTGCTTCAGATTTGACGCTACCATGTGAGGCTGCGATATCCTCAACACCACTAATAACTAGTTCTAAAGAAGGGGAGCGCTGTCTTATAAAAAAAGAGACTACAGTAAGGCTAATAACTTGTTTCTTCCGCACCGTGGTCAATTACGCCCAGCCACGAGACGTGAAAAGCGGAGGGTCTCGAACCCAGCGTCCCCGGTCTTTGTTATTCGGCGCGCTTCGTGCTATTGCGAGAAATTACTCAAACGAATCTGCCTCATGTTTTAGAGTTCCACTCACTGCAAAGTTTTTAATTTCCCTTTGTTCAGGCGTATTAGAGCCCATTTCGTCAGTCTGTAGGTGCTTAGCGGATAGGCCCAGTCCTCGAGTCATCATCGTCAATGGGTGCATAAACCAGGGGCTAACCACGCCTTCGGGAACACTTGTTGACTCGCGACCTCTAAATCGGAAGCACCAGATCGCCGCCGCGAACAGGCGCCTGCTGTCATTACTGTGGACACATTGGCACAAAACACATGCTATCGGCCATTATTCCTGTGTTCACGGAGCTTGTCCAGATTCCCAGCTGACGTCTATTACCTCGGCTGTCCAGGTTGCTGGCGCGAACCATAGTATTGACCGCGTCATGCAAGTATCGACCAAGACATGCAAATATTGACCAAGTCATGCAGACCCTGATCGTCGACAAGTGCAGCCGAGGCAATTGAACCGGCGAGAGTCTTGTGTGTATATAATGTAAAGACTCCGGACCATGTTACCCTCATCGGATCTCATACACAGGATTCTGCAATTCGCTTCATCATCATCTCATAGATTTTCTTCCAAAGGCAGCTGCTAGTACACCTTCAGGCAAGATGCGCGTCTCCACGATACTCGCCTTTGCGTCACTATTCGCCACTTCCATCTCGACAAACGACACGCCGGCTCTCATCAGCCATGCCAGTGCTGCCGCACCAAGTCATGAAGTGCAGCCAGTCAAAAAGCCTGAAAAGAGGGCCATGCTCTTGGAGGCGCGAGCCGTCCCTTTGCCCACATTCTGTGGCAAGGACAAGAAATTGGCAGTCAATCTGCAAAAGGCAACGACTGCGCGTGTAGCTGCGCAGAGAAAGGGAGATGCCGACAAGAAACAACTTCAGCGAGCTATAAATTCCGAGATGGACGCGCTCAAGGCTTGCCTCGACGCATCCTTGTCTCCGCGGGACAAGGCTGTTGTCGGACAACTGTTGGGCGATCTTGAAAAGACTGCTGATAAAGAACTTAAAAAGTCGCCAGATGAGAGCATTTTCAGGCCAATCTCGGCCAGGCCTCGGCCGAACCCGAGAAAAGACCTAGGTCTTGTCGGCGTATTCGCAGATCAGATGTTTCCCGGGCAGTCGTATCGTGCCCTCGGACGAGCCATTTCTAGCAACGAGACGCTCTCGGCGCTGGGGTGGCTCAAGGTCATGACTGACGTTGTCATTGAAACGGCATCGTACGTGCCGACTCCGCTCGCGCCCGCCATCATGGCATTCAAAGTCGGCCGCGCCCTACTGAAACTCCAGGGCGCCACCAGGGTGGTTCGCTCAGTCGGGAAGGCGAACGTGAAAATCAAGGATACAAAGGATGCCTTGAAGGCAGCAGCGGAACTCATCGAGAAGCTCGAGCAGAATCTCGGAGACATCAAGACCCAGCCCGATCAGGATCAAGGTCCAGAAGAAGGTCCACGAAAGTTAGTGAACGTCAAGGTCATGAAAGTTCTAAAGACCACCAAGGAGATCAAGGTCCCAAAGGCCGAGGTCGACGGCAAGCTGAGCCAGAAGCTCATCGGCGACGCGCTGTCGCAAGCCTCGAAGCTCAAAGATGACGGCACCGGCGCAGCTGGCGCGGTCAAGTCGGCCATCAAAGGGATCCAGCCCGGTCCCAGTCCCGCGGCAAAGTCGGCAGCAATCAAGACCGAGGAGAGACGCGCGGCTCCAGCGCCCTCACCCGCGGGCCTGGTCGATGACATGAACAAGATTGCCGACCTGCGAGCCAAGAACGCGCCCGTGCCCCTGGAGCTCATCTCCGACATCCTGCCTAAGCTGGAGGCGCAGCTGTTTGCCGCCGCAGGTCAGAATCCGGCTCAGGGCGAGCAGGAGTCGCCCCTGGAGAATGACCAGTTTATTGAGGCCTTGGCGGAACAGTTCCAGAGAGGAGCTTGAGTGAGAGGAGATGCAACCGTGCTACATACGAGTATGCGCCTTATGTTATATGTGATATTTCGTCGAAGCTGGCCTTGAATTCGATTGCCTGTTTACAGACTTTGTTAATTTTTCTCATCCCATAAAGAGTCAGCTACATTCAACCCTTTAGGTAGTAAATCAAAAGTTCTTCAGTCCTTGATCGATGCGCTAGCTTTGCTCATCCTCCGTGAGATGGATTCTACAACCCCTGTGCGTCAGGCCTAGTCTTTGAACATCGACGGCAGATAGATGCCGTGAGCTCACTTGGTCAGTCTGACCCACCGGGTCTCATTCTTAGGCTAGGTTGCGATAAGCATGATAATTTTAATAATTAATTAATTCGGGACGGAAACGGCGATGAGATGAAACTCGGACTCAAGCGGCTCTTAAGCCAATATTTTGGCATGTGACACCGTCATGACTCGATGAATGGGGCGCTGGCAAGCAATGCGATACATATCCGACGGGGGTTTGTGCTATTTTTAGGCGAGATGCCTTAAGTTTGGGTGTATGAAGTAGTGACTATTGCATGAGAAAAAAAAATGACTACTGCATGTTTACGTGTTACAAGGGAGGGATTTCATGTTAGTTGGACTGAGAAGAATCCCTCTTAGTTCTTCACAGACATGCACTCTAGTCTGGCCGTGCCGGGTGCAGCGAGATGCAGCAAGGGGCCCAGACCTGGAAAAAAACGCCTTGAGAGGACCTCGACTGCCTCGAGGCATTTAGTTTTCGTTGGAGATGGACGAATTGCCAGCTACACTAGGAGATTCGTAGTCATCGGTAGAGAAGTAATAATTCAAGTTACCGGAATAGCAACCGCTTCTTCATGCATGCTGCATCTCTCCTTGAGTTTGTTTTATTCTCGTCCATCCGGCTTAACCCGCCGCTATTAATACGCCGGGATAATAAATGACTCACTTGGCTTGCCTGGTTAAACTTTATTAGCGAAATGGTTTCATTTCGTGAATTGAGCCTCTTCTTCCCCGCATATACATGTACATATTACTTCAGGGATTGATTTTAGGCAGAATATCATGGGCGCGAGAAGGCGGGGTCGATGGACGTGTAAGTCCATGTGATTTGACAATGTTGGCCGGGGACATCGGGAGTCCGGGAAGACCAGTGGCCTGCCAATCATTTCATCAGCCGTTGGATGCCGTGATTCGAAGTGAAACGTTTCCCCTCTAGAACTGCCATCACATCACATTCTTTATGAATAGGAACTGCCCCGACTTGCTCCATGGAACCTGCCGCAGCTTGATTCCCTGTACAAACCGTAACAAACATCATGATTCATCAGCATTGGCTGTCGATATTGGCTGCTGTCTTTGTCTGGGTATGCCGAGGCGACACTCGTAATTGCCTGCCCGCCTATGACGCCAAAGCAGATCACGTTGGCTGTTTCCATGATCAAACCTCCTCGCGCGATCTGAAAGGGCCGCTGTTGACCCTGAACCAAGAGAATTCTCCTCAGCACTGTGCCAATGTGTGTGGAGCAGCCGGCTTCTCCTATAGCGGCGTGGAGTCCGGAACGTGAGGTTTTCTATTCTTATTTTGTTTTACAAGAATGTCTTGTTGAACCTCATCTTTTTTTTTGGTGCCGTGGCCTAATTCAGATTCGAATCAGTCAGTGTTTCTGTGGACATCAGATCGAGGCCAATGCAGCAAAGTCTGACCAAACTTCCTGCAATGCGCCATGTCCCGGCAAAGCTGGCGAAAAATGCGGTGGCGCATACATGTGCGTGTGTCTAATGAATGGTACCTTGAAGACAAGAACAGCGCTAACGAGCTGGAAGGATAAACATATATAAAATACAAAACCCCGTGGAAAAAGGCGGCCGGTCCGTGGCAGGTATTCCCGCTTGCAACAGAGAGCCGCTCTGCTCCAACAAGGTCTGCGACCGGTCGCTGAAGATGTCTGAAAGAGCCGGGGCCTTGGTAAGTGCGATGACACTGGAGGAGAAGATTTCAAATGTAGGTAATTTCGCTGCTGGATCCGCCAGGCTCGGCCTACCATTTTACCAATGGTGGAATGAAGCACTTCATGGTCCTGCATATAGTCCCGGAGTTCAGTTTCAGAGTCCTCTGGGGGCCAAGTACAGCGCGGCCACGAGCTTTCCGATGCCTATATCGATGAGTGCAGCTTTTGATGACTCCTTGATTCATCAAGTAGCTTCGGTCATTGGCACCGAGTCGCGCGCGTTCGGGAATGCTGGATATGCCGGCTTTGACTTTTGGACCCCAAACATCAACGCATTCAGGGATCCGAGATGGGGAAGAGGCATGGAAACACCGGGTGAAGATTCGAATCGCATTCAGGGATATGTCTATAGCCTCATCACGGGCTTCGAAGGCGACCAGAGCCGCGAATACAAGAGAGCCATGGCTACGTGCAAGCATTATGCAGCCTATGATGTCGAAGACGGACGCGAAGCCAACGACCTGAAGCCAACGCCACAGGACATGGCTGACTATTACTTGCCCATGTTCCAAACCTGCGTCCGCGACGCAAAGGTAAGCTCCGTAATGTGCGCCTACAACTCGGTGTATGGCGTCCCTTCCTGCGCGAACACCTACCTGCTCCAGGACATCCTGCGCCATCACTGGAACTTCACCGAGCCCTACAACTACGTGGTGTCGGATTGCGATGCCATCAAGAACGTGTACGATCCTCACCACTTCGCCCCCAGCCTGGCCGCAGCATCGGCGGACTCGCTCAATGCCGGGACTGATCTTGACTGCGGGAAAACCTACGCTCATTTAAACGATGCCATCGCGTCTCATCTGACCTCGGAAGCAACGCTGGACAAGTCACTCATCCGATTATACTCTGCGCTGATCAAGGTCGGCTACTTTGACGCAGTCCCAGAGTATAGTTCCCTCTCGTGGGCTGATGTGAACACGGCACACGCCCAGAAGCTGGCGTACCAAGCGGCTGTAGATGGCATGACTCTCCTGAAGAACGACGGCACTTTGCCACTGAAGAAGAGCATCAGGAAAGTCGCCCTTGTTGGACCCTGGGCTAACGCAACCACGCAAATGCAAGGAAACTACCAGGGAGCCGCCCCATTCTTGACCAGTCCGCTCAGCGCCTTCCGACGATACTGGCCCCAGCTGCAGTTTGAGCCAGGAACAAACATCAGTTCCCAGAGCACGAGCGGATTCGCCGCAGCATTGTCCATTGCCAAGACGGCGGACTGCATCATCTTCATGGGGGGCATAGACGCAACGGTGGAGCGCGAGGGTCACGATCGAACGACCATTACCTGGCCTGGCAACCAGCTGGATCTGATCACGCAGCTTTCTAGCATCGGGAAGCCTCTGGTCGTCGTTCAGTTCGGCGGTGGCCAAATCGACGATGCCCCCCTGCTGAGGAACAATCGTGTCAATTCCATTTTATGGGCAGGATACCCCGGCCAAGATGGTGGAAAAGCCGTTCTTGATGTGGTGAATGGCGATGCGTCGCCGGCTGGTCGACTGCCCATCACGCAATACCCAGCAAGCTACGTGGAGGGCAACGATATCAAGGACATGACTTTGCGACCCTCGTCTAGTTCCCCCGGCCGAACATACATGTGGTACACGGGGAAGGCAACGCTACCATTTGGCCACGGCTTGCATTACACGAAATTCTCCGTCACCTGGAACCGAGTTCCGGACAAGCCCTCCTTCAAGATCGCTTCGTTGATGTCTTCTGCAACGGGACAACACAAGGATCTCGGTCGCTTTGAGACCTTTTCCATCAGTGTCAAGAACGAAGGTGGACCGGCGAAACTGGCATCTGACTACGTCGGCCTTTTGTTTCTGTCGTCGACCAATGCTGGGCCCGCGCCGAATCCCAAAAAGCGGCTTGTGGCATACGGTCGCTTGCGCCTGATCGAGGTTGGGGCGAGCAAGAAGCTGGATCTGACAATAAGCATTGGCTCCCTTGCGAGGGCTGATGGCCATGGCGACAAGTACATATATCCTGGAGACTATGTCCTCGCAGTGGACAACAGTGAAGAAGTAAAGTTCAAGTTCAAGCTGACTGGCGATGCTGCACTGGTGGATTCTCTCCCGAGGAACAAAAATTCCAGGAACGTATAGAAGGCTCGTTCGTCACCATGTGTTCAATATCGTGTATTTATTTGACTCCCCAACCAAGTTTTACAACATTTGCAGTGGCACGGAACAGGTGAATAGTTTTGCACCTCATCACCCTTCTGGGTGGAATCCATGTTTTATGATTTGTTGCCGTGCAATTAAGTCTCTACTGAGAGTTCATAAGGTGCCAGAAATGAAGCTGCTGATTCTCGGGAAATGCCGAAATTGGCTGTATAACCGGCCAGGTCAATACATCTGCCGTCTAATATCTGTAGAAGCTTGGTCGCGATTTTTGCCTCGAAAAGATGGATCAACTATAATCATTGCGGGGTCCAGGGTCTGCAGGACTAGTTCAACTTTTCGGCCATTGTTTCTCTCTTTTCTCTCGCTGCCTCCCTTGTCAGGCTCGTTCATTCTCGCCAGCCTGCCCACATTGCGTCTCTCTACTCTTAGATGTTCGGATGTTAAAAATGTCCAGCGGAAAAGGTCATTCCATCTTTTAGGGTCATAAAGCATACGCTTGCCCATACATATCACTAGGCGCTAAGACCGAGTTATTAGGTTGCTTTAATTACCACTACTCCTCAGGGGAAGCTTGATGGGACAGGTTCATCGCGGCACACTCATTGTTTATTGATGGACCATCTAGCCTAGCGAAATGGAATTCTTGCAAAATTCTTCAACCCAGCGCCTCAAGAACGAGGAACGCCTAGCGTCTTCAGGGACTCAATCATTCCCAATCGTACCCAGTTGTCGATTTCCTTCTGCGTCGCAACAGCAATCACGCCCAACATCCCCAACGCATTCGCACCAGCCTCCTTATTGATAGCAGCCTGTCTTCGCGGCAGCACGATCATCCACCGCTTGGAGAGGATCGTGTTATGAGGAATTGCGGCACTAGCTTGCATATTGCTTCCCTTACCCGTGGCTGCATCATAGGCACCCGCCATCCTTTCCAGCAAGGTGTTGTAGGTCTCGACCAAATCGGCAGCTATGATCGGCTTGAAACCAGCAAGACGTTTGTATGCCCACGTATACGGAACTTCCGTTTCTTTGCCGTCGTCGAAATCGAGAAACGAGGCAAAGCCCTTGGTCGGCATGAGCATGAGCTGCATGTGCTTATGCAAGCGGCTGCAACCGCCATCTCGCCCGCAGTTGTAGAAGGCGACGTAGCCGCTGCTCATGCAAAGGCCATAGATGTGCTCATCATGATAAAGGGCCACGTTATGCGGGCAATTGGCCCGAAGTACAGTCCGAGCTTACGGACTGGCGGATAGAAGCCTCTCTGTAGAAGCCGTCAGTGACCGCGTGGGTATGCGTTGCTTATCTTAGATAATGAATAAGTGTAATGTAGGTATTTATATAAGGAAAATTACTAGTTAATTCGTCACTAGGTAGTTTACACATAAACGAATGTACCTCTTATCTGCTTTTATTCGATTGGGACCACAGACCCTAGTTGACGTAACTCCACAAGGCTTATGACCTCTAAGGAGATCAGTATGTATATTTGCAAAATAAAACCAGGGACATATTGTAAAAGCGGCGAGTGGAGAAGAGATTGCAATGGCAGATAGGGCCCGCTGTGAAACGACGCGGCTGATGACTTCCGCAAGACGATTATGGTCTGTCCTACTGCACTGGGCGATGAAGAACGAGAATCTATCAAAGCTTCACTTGGTGAGAGCCTTGTGAGAATGGGTTTCCGATCCGGCGTATTCCATGTCGAAGCGCGTGTTCAAAACTCCAGCAAGGCATATCGCAGAGAAGACGGCGTATTCGATCTTCAGGATGCAGAGACAACGGCACCGGGGTCGGCATCAGTCTTCCTTATCAAGGTGAATGCACGACCTCCTGGTCTGGATTGTGCATTTTCCACCCTGCACACGTGTGTTGTCGACCTTTGCGCCCTACACCTTCTTCGCGCTGTTGAAGATTATACGAGGTATCAAGCGATCGCGCAACCTTTCCAATGTTACGCTCAGTATTGGTGCGGTAATTGCCAGATCCCAGTCGATAGAGACGAGATTGTCGTTCCTGAGGATTTCTGTCAGAAGATATTAGAACGAGTGCCGGATATTTAACCATTCGTGCCCAGGGCTGAAATGTTCAAGCATCCTGGAACAGTGGTCTCACCCGTGCACGGAGTGGAATTCCTCGCCTACTTTCTGGTGTTCTCGAGGAAGAGCAGGAAGCAAGTTCTGAAAATGCACGAGCGTCTGTTAGAGGTTGCCCGGGAGATCTTAGATAGCCAGAAGTAGTTTCATCGAAGGCTGGCCAGCGAGCTCAAGGCACGGCTATGGCAGATCACTAGGCGATGTGGGAGAGTGGCAATAGCTGCTGTGTTCTGTAGAAGAGCCATTGCAGATTCCACGGCCGGTCGAATTATCGAATTCAACGTGATTTGTCTACCGCGATTTCTTAACAATCATTGCCGTGTAGTCGGAATAATCAATGTTGTTGTGGGGCGCGATGCCATGGGCTTCCTCACACGCGTCCTCGGAAGGAAATTCCTCTCCACCGCCAGCAAGTTGCAGCGTCCGCTATCTACATTTGGCCCGTGTCTCTTCATCGGAACACCGGGGGCTTGTTCTGGGTAGTGTGCACTATAACAAATTTGCCTAAGCGATTATGAGAGAGGGAAGGGAGAGAAGGGAGGAAGAGCGGACGGCGACTGTAGGACGGCCAGTGGCTACCACACTGGTGTTACCGGTGGCTTGGTAACCTGGGGTAGCACGACTAACCACAACGCATATTAGCTTTAGACTTGCGGCTAGGAAAAAGTAGGAAAAAGACAAAGAAAAAGGAAGAAGCCTCGACCTCTTTTGGGTTAGCTCCGCAAGCCATCACGGACGAACGACAAGGATCCTATCGGCTGAAACGGCACCAGGTAAATTATACAGGCTGGGATGAATGCTCCGGGAATGGACAGACCTTGGGGGGGGAATGCAAACCACATTGCTGAGTTGTGTACAGCTGAGTTGTGCACGAAGCAAATATAACGACGAAGACAAGATGATCTATGTAAAAGCAGACATTGAGGAAATTCGGAGCCATGTTAATGCAAAACACATCGCTCAGTTGAAATATGTTGAGGCAGTGAACGCTGTGAAGAGAGAGCACTCGATTAGGGCGAGCAGAGATATCCAGGCCTAGTACAATGACACCCTCTTTTGGGAAATTATAACCAAAGGTGCCAAAATTTTGGACCTGGCGAAGTTGCCGCTGACAAAGGGACCGCTGGATGAACATACCAAGGCTGAAAAGGTCGTGGCTGAAAGGCTCATGGTCGAAACCGGTCATGGAACTAGGTATACCCTCTAATAACGCTGCCGTGGACTCTGGAAGAGTCTGTCTCAAATGTGAGAATCCAGCGTTTACAAGATACTCTTCTATCGCACGAAAAACTCTGATAAATCTTGCGCGTCTTACCCCAAAGGCAAGGGGGAGTCTTTAGTTAAAAACGGTGCTATCCGGGGAGCAGGTGTACGGTCCGCATATGGTGCCCTCGAGGATCGAGTGACGGAAGAGAGCGAAGGCGATTCAACTGAAGGATAGGACAACGATGGAACTGGTATAACTGCTTGGAAGTCTGCTGCTTTGGGTTGAACGCGATGTAGTCTTCCTGGGACAGATCGTATTTTACTAAACGAACTGTACACATATACCAGTATACATACCGCAGATATCTCTAACGCGGGGCATTGTGGAGCGCTGTGATTAGGCCGAATTTTGTTACTACACAATTTTGGAGACGCCGGATATGATATATCAGAGAGTCCTGACATCAGGTCTCCCCTAGCTAGCGGGATTCCTCGCACCTCTATTTGCAACCTCGTAATTGGCCCTGAATCGATCCTGCGTACCCTTCCTCTTTTGACAACACCTAGGGACTGCTAAGACTCTTCTATTAGTGTAATCCGCCGGATCTACTTTGAATGGTAGCGCCTCATTTGCATATGACCCCCCATCATCATCCATCTCCAAAATGTTTATCTGCAAGACTTCTGGATTATTTTCATCAGGAGGAACGTGATGGTCAAACGTGATCCCATAGTAGTCGATTTGGCTTGTCACCGAGTTAGTCAAAAATGACAATAAAAAGCGATAGAAAGCACGGAGTGGAATGGACAGGTTTTACTTGTGACTGGCTTTACTTACTTCAAAGGCTTCTTGCCTTTCATTACCCAGCCGAGGTACTGGTCTCGGATGATTAGATCATCAGAAATTGTTTCTGGTTGAGCCTGTCGTCCGAATAACTTTTCCAAACACTAGTCTTGCGAGCAATGGCCCTGCAGGCTGCGGAAATATTTGGTTGAAGACATCAATATGGCATTGTGCCTCAGGGACAAGCTTCTGGACTGAGACGAGAGGCCCCTGAATACTAATTCGTAAGGGCTTCCCAGCTGGCGGTGGGTGATGAAGATGTACAGGGACCTTGATGCAAGGCGGTATGTAGAGCTCTAGGGCCATCAGTTCAACACGAAATAATGCAGTTGTCTGAACTGAACTTGGTGAAATGAAAATGCAGCTGAAATCGGGGCAGCGCCAAGACGAGTTCGAGACTGGGTGATTCGGAGGTACCGAACATGACACAGCTTCTGAACCTTGAGCTTACCCCGCAGCTAGCTGTTCATTGCTGCCTAAAAATGGTGGTAAGTGCGTGTCGGCCGCCAAGGCCAACCAACAACAACACGTTAACATGCAGTAGTGATTTTTCAATCATATAGTAGTAAGTAGTAACTAGGCCTAAAACGGAGAGGTACCTCCGTCCGCAAAATTATAAGAGGAGTTAACCTCACGCAACTACTACATTTTACGTGTCAAGGCCCACACCGTAGTCTTGATCAGAATGTCAAGTGCAATTTAACTTGCAGCGACTAGGTCATGGGAGTCCCTCAATTTGACCACTGAGACGAGTTAGTGGAACTTAAAGGGGGCCGGATTCTGAGTACTTTGGCGAATGGGAGACGTAGAGATTCCTATGTATATAAAGATAATCTCTGGCTAAACTCTAAGTATCTAGCCGCCACCAGGACATGTCAACTTTAAAATAACATGTACTTGCCTTGGCTAGACGGTAGTAGCGGCTACTGTTCCCACAGAGACACCCAAGTATATATATAAGCTATTTATCCCATGGTCAATCTCAACTCAGTGACAAATTATTTCCAAGGCGATTTCTACAACATCAGCTTGAATAAGTCTTTCGCCCCGCTTAGTAGCGACATCACTATAAGTTCCTAGACCTAGAGCGGCGTGTCCTCATCAGCTAAGACGGAATTGCAGATGTGCACCATTCTTACCGACTACTTTAGTTGCGGGCATATCTTTGGCACCCGGACCGCAGCGTGTCGTACCCCAAATTCTTGTGTCAAAGCATATCGACACGGAAATACAATTTCTGCAAATTGCACTGCCTATTCATGCAACACTCCTCCATCTTCGGACTGAGATGCTCCGATACCGATTACATTTAACCTAACGTTATTTGGAAAGATATTGATAATCACATAGTGGGACTGCTTTCATGTATTCAAAGCCAAGATAGCGCCTAGGAACTATGTATCTACAACGATGTATTTCGCTCTCCTATGGCCAGACCTAATAAGTTTTACTCAGATGAGATTGCCTCAAAGATAGTTCAGAGCGAAGCATGTACACTGATGTACCAAAAAGCTCACACCTTAATCCCAGTCCCCGAGGTCTTCTCGTACAGGCAAGTACCGCTATCCTCGGAAGAACCACGTATTGACAATCGTCCAAGTGGAACTAGCGACGACAGCATTGGTGTGCCATAGATTCTTCAGAGCAAGGCTAGTGTGTAGTCCGCTGGCGTATTCGCTTGTCAGGGGAGGCTGGCGGCTACATACAGTGACAGTGTAGTTTCACTTCATCAAAGAACGACTCCTAGATATTAGGGACATTGAGCAAGCCTGTCCGATATAACGACACGTTTTCTAAGAATAGTGGTAGTAGAAGTGCCACGCATGGTTGAGTTTCCTCTCCTCGTGATCTTTAGTCTTTCGCAATAATTAGCCAGTGCCATGATTAGGATGTTGTTCATAACTTACTAGCGCCTCCACAAACTCTTGCATCATCCTGGCCTCTGACTGGAACCATTCCTTATGCCTTTGGGTAAGACTATCCAGTGGCAGGGTCTGAGCGGAATCAAAATCGATCCATAAAACCCTGTCATTTTCGGCTTGCTCTCCACTGGCAATCATCATATTTCTCGGATATGTGTCGTCATGGAGAATTCCCACACTATTAATTTCGGAGAGTATATCGCGAAGCTTGAGCAGATGTTTGTCTGAAAAGTTGGATAGATCTATCTGATGCATGTTCGGAATGTACTCAATGAGAACCGCATTGGCTGGCAGTTTATCTTGATGAAAATAATGCAGACTCGGCCAGTGAGTCGACTGGATGTTCGTAATTGTACCATAAAAGTCAGGGACGACGCCGCGGTCGCACAAGCCTTTTTCTTTCAGCCGACGATATGCGGTTGATTCTCGGACAAAGAGGTCCCATTCTGAAAAGCGAGAGGCGTATTTGGACACGGATCTGCCATGATGCTTGGAGACATTAGCACCGTACATCACACTCACACTCACGGGGAGGGAGAGGGAGAAGGAGAGGGAGAGGGAGAGGGAAAGGCCACCCACCACCTTCATTGCACATAACTGGCCGCGAACCGTGACCTTGAAAATGACTGAGTTTTCGCCAACTCGCAGTGTCTCAAGAAATTCCACATCGGAGCACTCGACGTCGATTATCTCGCCCATCATACTGGCCGGTCTGGGTGAAGGATGAAATATGAAGGAGGGGATGAGATGAGAACAGCCGCGGGGCTGTCTTTATCACGCTAGCCACTGTAACTCCAGGCCACCACCGTCGCCTTAGTAGGCCCAGTGCCACCAGACCATTCTCCCCCATCTCCATTCGCCTTATATATGCATCATCTGTCTCGACGAGGCAGGCCTTTCGGCTCCTGTAACAAGACCATGATATGTACCTAAGCACCGCCACATGTTGTAAAGTGCTCTCTGCTGCCTATGAAAAAAACAGGCGAGGCCCGACACTTTCTAGGCGGTACTGCAGTTTTGCGGCGCCACCGTACAGTGCAGCTTGGCCAACAAAACGTGTAAAACCAATATCGGGAAGTGCGCGAGCCTATGTGAGCAAAGTCGTTCACCATCCCAGTCGTCTATTTCACTAATAAGCTCTATCTAGATGAGGAAAGAAGCAGCTCTGTCTGTCTAGGTTTCAACCGAGAGGGTTTCATCACACCGTCAGTCACAAAGAAAAAGAAGAAACATAGCCAATCGGTCGGAAGGATGTATTATTCTCGTACAAAAGGATCGCATCGTCTATAAATACCGCATCTTCCCCCCCCCTTCAATAGCGAGAAATCAACCAACTTGGTGCCTCAAATTCTCCATGATTAATCGGGACTATATGTAACACTAGAGCTACTCGTTGTGGAGCATCGCATGTGCAATCTTTTCAGCAAACATATCTGTGTCGATCTGTTATTCGCACGTCCCATAACACAAGGCTAGGGCCTTCACTTACAAATCATTGACATGGGGTACCGCGCGGAAGAATGGCAAAGCCGCTGGTATCACCAACACGCAGGCCCTTGACACCAGGCACCCGTTCTCTCGTGTTCACCACGGCCATTTTGAGGTCGCAGCGGACCTTGTAACGGTCAGTTTAGTGAGTATTATATGATCGAAAGGAAAGTTACTCACCCGCCACCAAAAGCCAGGCTTGGATGTAGCCAATGCTGCGACCGTTGTATTCCTAGACCAGCAAGTCAGCGGATATAACCACAGCATGACAAAGGGGACTTACAGAAATGTGCTCCGTGCTAATTTAATTGGCCGTCATCGAGTTGAGCGTGCCGACATTCGTCGGGTTCGCCGCCTCAAAGTTGTATCCACGGACCTGAGTCCTGTTGCTGCTAGCAATCTCATAAAAGGTGGCCGCCTCAATTAGACCGACGGTATAATTGGCGGGATCCAGAGCCAGACGCATTAGCAACGGTGTTGCCTGCCGTGCCACCACCAACGACAATGTAGTCATACGCGACAATGGCGCCAGGCATCCCAAACGAGTTTCCAATGATTTTCGTCGTGCCCCTGCCGAGGATTTTGGCGCCGATGATCTCTGCAGAGGTAGCAGCAGCTAGACGAGGGGCGAACCCGGCTGACCAAGGTACAGAATGGCGTGTTGTAGACATGACTTTGAGACGCAGCAAAGAAGACGAGAAAAATTGTTTATCGTTCTAGGTGAATATAAGACAGACAGAAATGAGCACTGCTTCTCTATGAATATGCCCATCCATTCAGCCCCTGCTCTCTTCTCTTCGCACTAGCGATAGCCTCATTATCCACTCTTCGGCGCCAGGCAAGGAAGCTGACATGACCTCTCTCTCTTTCCTTTCTCCCTCGGACAAATTGTCCGAAGTGTACTAGGAAAGGGAGCCCGAAGATGGGGCAACGCCTGACGGATGGACCATACCTAATCTGGATGTCTATAGCGAGGGATGGGGGAGAAAAAGAGATTCTTGAAATATAAGCTCAGGGCATTTCTTGTTCCTTTCCACAACGAAAGTTGGCGGGCGCGTGGACTTGCCGAATCTAGGATCTTTGAAAACTTACATGGACAAACACACAATGTCACTGTCACCAGCCAGACTCATCTTTTCGCCTTAATGACTTGGCTGAGTTCGATCTTAGCTGAGTTGGAAACATCATAAGTGTTAAGGAAAAGCTCAAAACGGAATTTAATTTAGCTATTGCGATTGACCCAATTAATGCCTTATGATTGCTTGCTTCGTAGCGCAGGGCGTTATAAAAAAAGCATGTTTATAGGTGAAGTAAACTATCTGACAGCGTAACCCTTACGAGTGTACATATAGAGATTAAAGCCAGTGAGTTTTTAAATTTGTTTTTAACAAACTAGCCTATGCTAATTCTTGAGCTAGTTTCGACGCATCTGCCACGATGCCCATATTCTTTGTGACAATAGTCGCTAGCTTGGTAAAAGTGAGCGTAGACGCCAGAAGCTGCTGGAATGGATAGTCAATCCCGAAATTCTTAAACAGCCACGTCCGTATGTCTGAGCCAATCATGCTGTCGAGACCGTAGCTAGCGATCGAGGGCCCATTTAGATCCATTTCCTCAACGGGAATCATGAGTATGATTCCAACGCGCTTGGCAATGTGTAGAGCTGTAGCCTGAATAGCGGCGCCGTAGTCACCCTTTTCCAGCGCCTCCTTGACAGTTTCCGCGAAGCTGTCGGCGCCTCGGGAGCCCGCGCCAGCATTCTGCTTGCTCGCGGCCTCAATGGCGGCACGGACGTGGCAGAAACGCGCATCCCGATACCAGTACAGATCCATGGCATCCAGCGACGTGGACGATATGGTGGCGCTCAGGCGAGACGCATCCATTCCCATGGAAACGGTGTCAGCGCGGCCTTGCGCCATGGCAACCTCGAAGCCGCGCAGCATCTCCTCCTCGTCAATACCATAGAGGCCCTTGTGTTTGATGGAGGCCTCCAGACCATCCGTCTCGGCCACCACGCCGACATCCAGGACCATGGGCAGGGCGAGACATGTTGCGGGCAGACCATGCACCATGCGGAAGCGCGCGAGCGACTCGAGCACGCCGTTGGCGGCACTGTAGCTGCTCTGGCCAGTGTTGCCGAGGAGCGCAGAAATGGAGCTTGTGACGACAAAGAAGTCGAGTTTCAGCGAGGGTACGTCTTGCAGCGCGTTGTGCAATGCAACGGCTCCTCGTGCCTTGGGTGCCATGACCGCCTCGAACGAGTCGTGATCAAGCTGTTCAAACATGCCGTCCTGTAATGATTTATTAGAACACAACAAAAGCTCTATTTGATCGTGATTAGGGGGTTGGAAACGGACCTTGAGGACCATGGCGGCATGTATAACGCCGCGTAAGGGGCGTTGGGCAGTCACCTGGGCAATGACATTCCGGAGAGCAGCTTCGTCGGATGCGTCCGCGCGAAAGACATGCGTCAAAGCGCCTGCCCTTTCAATTTCTTCAATGACAGCTGCGGCCTGCGGTTTATCGGCGCCAGAGCGGGAAACGAAGGCGAAATGGCGGGCTCCAAGTTCCATCATGCGCTTCGTCAGACTGCGGCCCAGGCCACCGAAACAGCCGACGAGAAGATATGCCGCGTCGCCAGAGAGGCGGCAGAGACTCTGAGCTGGTAGCATCTGTTCGTAGTCATAAGGATTAGTCATTGATTCTCTAGTCTTGCGCAGTTATCGGACTTGCCTTGAACTCGTCACTGGAGCGAAGGCTAATGATTTGCCTCTTGGAATAACCATGACCAGCCCTAGTACCAGAATAATCGCCATTGACCAATACAGCATCCGAAGAAAGAATCTCGGGATGCTGCTCCATCTCCCGGAGACAGCTTGCCAGGACTGACGAAGACGGAGCCGCGCTGGCAGACGACGTCACGAAACAGGCCCCGCGCGCAAAGGGGCCTGCATCAGGCACCAGCAGCTTAGATTCGCTGTTCAAAAGCATAAAACGGCCCGAGGCTGGAATACGTCTCCAGATCTCACGACTGAGGTCCGCAAAATCGTGGGCGAGAACAGCGATTTCGTGAGCAGACTCAGCCTTTGCCTCAAGATGGCGCACGAGACTTTCAACATCATCTGCGGCCAAAAGAGTCACGTCTTTCAATGCGGTCAGCAGTTCGTAATGCTCGAGTTCTTCTTTGGAGCGAGTTGCAATCGCCAGGCTCCAGCCGTGGGCACTGCAGAGTCGGGGCAATACCTCCAGAGTAGCTGTTGGTCCAGGCAGTGCCATCAACACGTCGCCAGATTGCAGCTGCGTCTTGTGAAGCGCCAGGTCGACAATCTTTGCAAGATGGCCTAGTGTCTCCATATATCTGATGCTGTTTCCCGAGGCAGCTTGGTTCTGATTGTCAAAGGTTGCAAAGACAGCAGTATGAGCGACCGTAGCTGGTTCACCAGAAACAACACAGACAGCATAGCGACCGATGACGGCAGGATCAACAACTTCACCCGCCCTGCAAATGGTGCCAGCTGCCAAAACAGTCTTGATCTGTGGCACCGGCGCTTCTGTAATTGACAACTGAATCGCAACCTCGTTTGGCGCCAGCTTGGCGTGCCGACCAACTGGCTCAAGGCAAGCCTCACCATCCACCACCCGCACCTTCACCGGCTCGCCCAGGGGCACAGAGCCAGAGGGTAAATCAGAAACACTGGTGACGCCCTCAATCTCGCGATTGAGCTTGTCGTCTGGGAAAAGGCGCGACACGTGTAGTACGCCATTGTTAATCCAGAACTCATTGTCATAGCCAGACATTTTGCTGTCAGCCTGTGAAAGGAGCTCAACCACGGCGCGACCAACGACACCGAGCGATTCGTCTTTGCTGTAGTCGAGCAGAACAACGCGGACCGCGGCCATCTCCGAGCACAGAACGCGCAAAAAGCCGGCAGCCATGCCACCAACCATGGAGTGGCCCTCCTGAACGCCCTTGGTCAGCCACAGGACGGGAGTGGAAGCGGCAAAGACCTGCTTCAAGGCGGCGAATGAGGCCGCGTTCAGGGAAGAGAAGAACTGGCCGTTGGTATCATCAATGACAACGTATGCGTCCGAGTTTCTTTTGTATTCGGAAAGAGTCTTCTGCGCAACGCTGTTTCCCGTGGCCTGTAGGGCGGCGGCTAGGTCTCGGGAGCTCTTTACATCAAGGAACGAGAGCAAAGTAATTGTCGGCAGATGGCCATCCAGAGTAACCTCTTGGCCTGTTTTTTGGAGGGCGTAGTAATCGCCTACGACAAGAGCCGACTCAGGCACAGCTGAGGCGTCGTTGACAAGTCCAAGAATCCACCCTTGGTCATTGGTGAGAGGCAGCACCTCCTCCGAGTTACACTTGCCGACGACGACAACGTCAAAAGACTGCTTCTTCAATTCAGGACCCCAAGCCTCGATTTCAGAGGAAACGGGCTCCAAAGTAACCATGTCAGTAGCCTTCTCGGAGAGAATCGGTGCACTGTCCCCTGTGTAGCCGACCTTGACAGCCACAGCGCTGGACACTTGGTGGATGATGGCGTCAACAACATCAGCGGTAGGCGACCCGAAAATGAAAATACTGCTGACAGATTGACGGTGAGCTACTAGCTCAACCAGCTTGCTCAAAGTGTTTGTCTTGTCTCCGCGCAAAACAGACTCGAAAGACTTGCCAGTTGCAATCTTGGACAGATCAGGCTTCCAGGTAGACACCGAGAAAGGCGCAGGAGGCGCAACATCGCCAGCCGACACAGGGACCGCGGCCTCATAAGAGACGGTGATAAGGTTCTTGATGTCCAGAAGCGTCTGGCTACTCCTGCCTTGGAGCTGCACATTGCTGATGGAGCGGCGATTGTCCAACGAGCTGGACCAGGCGAGAGCATGGCCCACATCTACGTCTCCAGCTCCAGGAAACGCCATAGATATCTCCTCAATGCGCGTGGGCACAACGCCCCACGACATCTCTCTGTGTTTACCGGCGTGGGTCGAGATGATGACGAGGTGAAAGCAAGCATCAATCGTCGAAGGGTGAATCACAGCCCGAGACTCGCCCTGAACCAGTCCAGACGTCGCTTGCACCATCACGTCACCGGCAGCATGGTTCATGCCGCCGTTGGTGCGGGCGTACTTCATCTGCTGGAACGCAGGACCGTAATGGAAGCCCACACGCTCAAAAGCGTCGTACCAGCGATGAGCAGGCGTATACTGATCCAGAGCCTTTTCGACAACGGGAGATCTGGCTTGGTTCATGGAGACGGCGGAAGTCTCGGCGCGGATACGCCCAATGCAGTGGGAAGTCCACTTGCCCTCTTCCGAGTATGATTCAATGGTGAAGGAGTACCAACCCGGAGCGTCAGATGGCAGCAGAGACAACAACGTCTCGACTCCTTCGTCCTCGGCATCCGGAATGCTCAGCGCAGTCTTGATCTCAATGTCTCGGAGCGTAATACCTCCAAGCGCTGTTTCCTTGCCTCCTTCTTCTGTCTCGTAGACCTGACGGGTGGCTTCAGTAGCCATGGCGAGATATCCGGCGGCTGGGAAAATGGCACTTCCGCCGAGTCTATGATCAGCGAGCCACGGGACGTCTCGCACGCTAAGCATATTGCACCAGACTCGGTTTCCTGAAGACAGGCCCGACACGCGGCTGCCAAGCAAATCATGGCGAGGGTACGCGCGACCGCGCTGCTCAGCGCTACCACGGGGCTCATACCAGTGCGAACGCTCGTAGTTCCACGGGTACGGGGGCAAGTCGACCAAGAGGTATTGGGTACGAGGCTTGCGGAAGGCCGACTTGTCACGCTCGTCATAGGCGGCCGCGTTGACTTCTTCCAGACGCACGGGATAGTTGGCCAGGAAAAGAGAGCCGGCAACTGAAAGAAGCTGGTCCGCATCGTTTTTGTTGCGGACCATGGATGCAATGTATGTAAAGCGATCCATCTTGGCTGCCTGACGAATTTGCTTGAAAGGGCCGGCGAGCGCAGAGTGCGGTCCGACTTCCAGCGCCACGGTGACGCAGGCGAACGCTTCGTCGGCGGCCATGTGCTGCACGGCTTCGTCGAAGCGTACTCGCCGGGTCAGGTTCAGGCAGAAATAGTCTTCTGTCAAGACGTTGCCGGTCACGCGCTCACCGGTGACAGAGGAGATCATTTCGGAACGAGCACGGCGCCATTGGCGGTCCTCTCTGGTCAGAAGCGCCATAGACGATGATAGGAGAGACTTGTAAGCCAGCGCCGCATCATCCATGTGCGGCGAGTGGTAGGCCCTACCAGTCTTGAGCTCGCGGACAAAGATGCCCAGGGCGTGAAGAGACTCGCCCAGCTGAGCAATAGTCTCCGCTCGACCACTCACTGTCACGCTCTGGGGCGAGTTCTCGCAAGCAATACAGGCGTCTGACATATCGAGAGGGAGATGTGGCTTCACTTCCTTTGCGCCTAGACCAACAGCCAGCATGGAGCCGGTGGTGGAGTGCGACTGGACCGCCACACCGCGGCAGTATGCGGCGACGATGGCTTCGGGGGCGCTGATGAGACCGGCGGCGTAGGCCGCCGCAATCTCGCCGGAGGAGTGACCGACACTGACGACGGGCTCGACCTCCCATTGAGAGAAGAGCTCCACCAGGGCGATCTGGACGGCCGTGCAGAGCGGCTGCACGACGAGGGGCTCGGCGAGGCTGGCTGCTGCGTCGACGGGGTCCGCGAGGATCACGTCTGCGAGTTTGAATGTAGGGGCCGGCTTCACTTGCGCGAGGATGCGGTCCAGGCTGTGAATCACTTCTGCAAAAATGGGAAACTCGGCCATGGCCACTCGGCCCATACCAGCCCATTGAGCCTATGTTGCGTCAGCACATGGAAATCAGATTTCAAATGAAAGCCGTGAACTTACGCCTTGTCCGGTGAAGAGGAAAGCAGCCCCCTTCGACTTCTTGCCGGGAGCACTCCCTGTGCGGAGAGCAGTGGCATCGAATGCGGCAGTTTCTTGACCATCGCGCATAATGGTAAAGGCCCTTTGCGCAAAAGCGGTACGGTGAACGTTGAGGGTATGAGCGAGATCAATCGTGTAGTAATCTGGTGCAACGGTGGCAGTGTCGCTGATGACTCTCTTGAGTGTTGGCTTGTCGTGGGCAGACAGGCAGACTAGGACTGCCTTTGACGTGGAGTGATCATACGCAGCCTCGCGTTTTGACTTGGCGTGTTGATACTATTTCAACTGTTAGCTCAATACTGAAAGACGCCCACATTCTGCTCCATGAGATACATACCGAGGGATACAGAGTCTCGACAGCCTCAACAACGACATGGCCGTTGGTACCGCCGTAGCCAAAGGATGAAACACTGGCGCGGCGAACTGGGAAACCACTCGGCCATGGCGAGGTATCTCTGTTGACCTTGACATTCCACTCATCCTCGTGAACTGCGATTTGTCAGTAATCACTTGAGGAGCCAGTAAGATATGCTAAGAGCACATACTAGCAGGGTTCAAGTTCTTCAGGAGCGCAGTGCCCGGAATCACGCCCGACTCCGTCATCAGCGCTGCCTTCATCACGGCAAAGATTCCACTCGCCGCTTCACTATGACCAATGTTTGGCTTGACCTGTATGGGTATGTCAGCGCCGGTGTGTTTCTGAGAACCTACTAGATCATGCCACTTACCGCTCCAAGAACCAATGGCTTTTCACGGGATCGGGTATCATTGAGAGCATTGGAAATGGCCTTCACTTCAACAGGGTCTCCGACTGGTGTGCCAGTCCCGTGCAGCTCCGCGTAGGCCGTCAGGTTCGGATCCAGCCACGCCTTTTCGTACGCCATACGGACGACTCTTTCCTGGCCCTTGGCGCTAGGGTGCGTGATGCCCATACCAGGGATTCTTCCATTTCTAAAAAAAAAGCACTGGCATCAGTTTATGAAGAGCTTAAGTATAGAGAAAAGCCATTGGCTTACGTATTGACCGCAGTGGCTCGCAAGACGCCTCTGATGGGGTCGCCGCAGCGAATAGCATCCGACAGACGCTTGAGGTACATTGCGCCAGCACCCTCGGCGCGACCGTACCCATCTACGGAAGCATCAAAAGTATGACATGTCGACGTGGGGGAGAGGACGCCCAGCTTGGCCGTGTTCATGTGCTGATCGACGGTGAGGATTAGGTTGACACCGCCCACGATGGCGGCGTCGCAGTCTCGCGCCCGCAGTGCATGACAGGCATTGTGAATGGCATAGACAGAGGAGGAGCATGCTGTGTTGATGGTAAAGCTGTGGCAGATCAGTGTTGAACTCTTTTTGAATGCGTTTTGTGAGCTTACCTAGGCCCATTCAAGTTGAATGTGTTTCCGATACGGTTACTAATGATACCCGTATCGACACCAGTCGCTGCATAGCTGGGTCGGAAATCCGGCTCTCTCATCGACATTTGTTCTGGTACCTCCAGAATGAGTCATCACAAGTCCGTTACTATGATACGGTAAAACTCACGATAATCTGAAGTAAAAGAGCCCACAAAGACGGCCGTGTTGGATCCCGCAGCCTCTTCTAGTGTAAGACCAGCCGACGTCATACACTCATAGCTCACCTCGAGCGCCTTTCTCTGCTGCGGATCCAAGCTCTGCGCCTCCACGGGAGTAATGTTAAAAAACGTCGGGTCAAAGTCCTCTGGGCTACCGTCAAGAAAGTAACCACCAGGAACATTGAGAGAGCCAGGTCGGTCGAGGTTCTCGTGGAGGTGCGCGTCAATGTTGAAGCGCGAGGCCGGCACCTTGGGCGTCTGCCCGGTGCGCTTCTCGACCAGCATCTTCCAAAAAGACGACTCCGAGTTGACGCCGCCGGGGAGACGGCAGGCTGGGAACAAAATGTGAGACCTGGACTAATAAGGCTAGAAGGTGAAAGTAAAGATGGACTTACCCATTCCGCATATGGCAATGGGCTCGAGGGCACCCCCATCGATGCTGTCACTTTGAACGGCTCTTGGGGTGTGATCCACGAAAACTCTGCTAAGTTAGCAGAGTGCACAACGATGCACAAGGGACGCGCTAACCATTTTCGGCTGCAAATTTGCATAGAAAGTTATGGAATTAAGTTCACTTTGTATTTACCCTTGTTTATAATATACTATACTAGCAGGGGGCGCGTAAATACCTATAATAGGATTAGATACTAAGAATAAAGGGAATTCTACTGTTTTTTAGCTTTTATTTTTGTAAGGAGTAAATTACTTTGTAAACTTTATAGGAAGCACTATAATAAAGTTAGCAAAGCGCTATAATAACCTTTCTTAGGAATTATAACCTCTTATTTAAGCATATTACTATTAAAGAAAATAATAATAGTAATAATCTTCGCGTTATAGTATTAATTCTCCTATACTATAAGGCCGCAGCAAGAATACAGAGAGTGCTTTATTAGCCCTATTACCTCTAAGAGCATATCTACTATTACTATTATAATAATACTAATAATACTAATAATACTAATGAATTTATAGCTCTTAAAGAAGGAGCTTAATAATTACTAACTACCTCACAGGACCTTTACTATTATATTCTTTAGAAGCCTAGTTATTACTTTATATAACTCTTTTAAATACTAAAGGAGACCTTTCTTTAGCTCTATAGCTAGCTTTAGAATAATACTTCGCTTAAGGATTTATAATACTAATTAGTTAAGCAGAAAGTAATAATATTCTTATAGATCTATACCTATAATAAGCCTTAAAGAAACGCAGGCTATTAGTTTTATCTAAGCTAATTATTAGTATTATGGATTTTTTATAAGTTACTTAACTTAGTAAGGAAACTACATATAAGATTTGTTTGTTAGCTAAACCTAGAGTTTATATTACCTATTATGAAATTAAATAATAGATTCCTTTAATTTAATAGTGTAATTAGCGCTATAGATAGCACGTATATTCCTACACATATCTTGCTTTCATAGTAAAAGAGGTTTTAGTTAAGGAAAAATAATATCTCACAAAATATACTAGTAGCCACTAGCTTTAAGGGATTATTTTAATATATACTACCTAGCGCGGAAGGTTCTATTAATAATATAACCTTAATATAGATAGTATTATTAAAGTTATTTTCAATACCCTAAGGTTACTTTTATCTTAGTAATGTAAGATTTAGTATAAATCAGGGGCTAATCATACCTTTTTCAAGAGTTTAGTATTATTTACAAGACTAAGTACTTACTAGTTAGCAACCTATAAACTAAGAAGAGCTCTTTAATTATTAGCACTTATAATTAAGAATAGTAATTAAGCAAGTCTTTAGGTAGTGTAAGCAAAAGTAGAAGATTATTTGCTATAGTATAGCTAAATATAAGTTTCTTATGTAAATTAAGATAATCTATGCTATTACTAGTCTGTTTAACTTTATTAAAATAGGTAGGAAGAAACCTAATGAATTTAAAGTATATAAGATAAAGCTATTACCTCTAGACAAGCGTAAAGCTCTTTAAGTAGCTACTAGGCAAGCTAATAAGATAAATTAACGCTACATAGGGTTATAGATTTGTAAATAAGTTACTAAGTGGCTTTAGGATTAATACTAAAGCATAGAATAGGTTAAGGATATATATATTAGATAAAATTAGTAGTGTTATTAATAAATTATAGCTTTTGTGCTAATAGTACTATAAAGAGAAAAGTAATAATACACACGCCTACAGAAGATATTAATACCCTTGCTTATTTAACCTAGCTAAGCCTAATACTAAAGTTTAATTTAACCTATGCTTTCTTTGCCTCCCTTAATAATAATGTATTCTAAATAAGAGTATTTATATAATCCTCCTTTAACTATAAGATAATTCAGATTACTATAGCTATCCTAAGCTCTTTGCTATATAATTAATAGTCCTTAAGTGCTTATGTAATATCTTCTATATTTATAAACCTTAGGGAAAAGACATGCTACCTAGGGCCCGCGGTATGCGGCCTAAGGACCTTTAATATAACCTCCGAAAGCTTTGTTAACTATACCATAGCCTTTCGCTTCTATAAGCTCTTTAGTAATTTATTTAGCTATAATTTACTAGGTATAGACCTAGTAAAAGGATTTAATAAGTAGCTACAAGCTAGCCTTTAAGAACTATAACTAGGAGAGTAGCTATCTCCTATGATTTTAGAAATATCTAGGTAAAGCAAAGAATTATTATTAACTTTAAAGGGATTATTATTATCCTAAATCTCTTGTATAAAATAAGGAATATTATTATTAGTACTTTATTACATACCTCTAGTATTATCTTCTTTATTAAATAGTTCCAGAGAGTAGCTACCTTATCCTATTTCCTCCTTTACTATAGCAAATCCTTTATTATCCTAAGCCTTAAGAATCCTATTACTAGCTAGAAGGTCTAGTGTAAAGACCTTTACTTACTTTATAGCTATAAAAGACTTATTAATAATTAGAGGCTTCCTTATAATAGCTCTCCTAAATCTCTTATAAACCTCCTTAATAAATTTAATATTTTACTTACTTATTTAAAGCTTTCTAGTCTCTTTATTATAAGTTATACTAGATCGTGACTTTACGGCTTAGAATACTTGCCATACCTTCTTTAGCTATATATAGTAATTCTTAATAAGCCTTACCTCCTATTAATAAGTTAGGAATTTAAGGGTAAGGGTAAGAAGAAAGCCCTTAAAGAGGTCTCTTATAATACTAGGCTTCTTATTATTAAGCTACTACTTACACTAAGCTTTAAGTAGTAAATTAAGCAGGAAAAGCGTCTTTATATTAGACTAGCAAGACTAATTAGTAAATAATACCTATGACTACGTGAATTAGGATATTATATTAATTGATATTTAAATTATAAGGTGTTTGCTAACGAATTACAATATAGATTAAATTTTTTTACTATTTATAAAGGGAATATTAGTTATAAGGGGTTACAGACGCTAAGGGCAGTGAGAAAAAGCTATAAAATGTAAGCTTGGACTGTACAAAGTAATCGCCCCATAGTGATCCACATACAAGTTGTACTGTGGGTCGTCCCTGCCAACTTAGCAGAGTTTTCGTGAATCACACCCTTGGTGACATTGCGCAGTTTGATTGCAAGATGCGATTTTGCTTTTGCTGTGCCCGTCTTAATGCACTCTGTGATCCCATATATGCTTTCGTACTTGGTCCTCTTTCGTAATAACAAGTCTACTTATCCGTGGGTGCAATGTCACATACTTGGCGATTTCCTTCGCTGCCGGTAGAATAGTCCAGAACCGCCTCTTCAACCTGGCAAAGGGTCTCATACCATCGGCATTTTGGCCCTGGTGGCGGAGATCTGCTCCTGGGTGCTGTAGTGCGCTGCTCGGGCCAAAGCACCGCAGCAATAGCAATTCCGCCTGGGGCTGAACGCCCGCGACACAATCGACGGCTAGGCAGTCCGGTTGGGAACTATCCGGAATGGAATGCGTATTCGAGCCAGTTGGGGGGGCACTCGATTCCATCGAGGCCGCTCGACCGGGTCCCAAACAATATTAGATGTTTCCAATCCGTCGCTTTCAAAGACCGCAATCATAGCTGACAGACGCCATTCTCCAAGTCACGTCCGGAGGCGTTGCCCGCGTACGCAAGTCTCTCCCTGCCATTATCGGCATAGGCACGACCTGACTCGGTCCGGACAGCCGGGCCGACGACGCGCACTAGCTTATATTGGGTCTTTGGCAGCTTGATCCGGTCTGTTAAGGTGGAGAATGGATTATGTAATAGATGAGCAGAGTTATATAAGGCATTAGCAAAGAGCTTACTTAGTTAATACAAGTATTATTATACTTATTAACTTTTGGTTAGGTTTTATAATAATAAGACTAGGATATTTATTTAGACTCTAAATTAAAATAATTATTAAATAAGCAATAATCTATAGCCTCTAAGGAGATATTTAAATAATTAATTGAATAATATAATTAAAATAGAAGATTATAATAAAGTATTATAAACCTATTAGAATAGCTATAGTTATTAAATAATAAGGATTAAATAATAGAGCTATAGTTACTATAAAGAGATAAGAATAAACTCTAGCTATAGTTAGGAACCTATCTATTAGATAATATAAGAATACCTAAAGCTATAGTAATAGGCTAGATAGGATATAAAACTATAGGATTATAGAAATACTTGTAATATTTAATAAGAAACTTAGGTTAAGGGTATTTCTTTAAATAATACCTAAATACTAAAGATAGTCTAAATAATTAATAAACTTAAAGAAACCTAACTAATTAAAGTTAAGGATTAAGGTAAGAATAAGTATATGAAATAAGCATAGCACTATCCTAGTACTTAAGATCTTAGGGAGATATTATAAGTAGTATAATAAGAAATAAGCTAAAACTAGGAGTAAATACTAGTAAACTAAATTTATAAACTTATAAGTTAGAATACTTATAGTAACTACTTCTAAGCTAGAAAATCTAGGATAGGAATTACTATTTATAACCTTAGTAAAATAAAAGTTTAGGGAGCCTAGATAGTATATAAGGTATTATAAGATAGATAACACTAAATATAACCTAAGAACTTAAGAGATTTAGGCCTCTTAAATTTTAACCTAAGAGTTAAAAACCTAGTATAAAAATCCGTATTTTTATACTTAATAAAAATAGAATTATTACTACTTATAAACTTATAAATTAATAATGTTAGCTTATAGTAATCCTAAGATAGGAAAGTAAGCACTAGATAACTCTAGATATAAGGATTAAACCTTATAACTTTTAGACCCTTTTAAGATATACTTTCTAGTTAAAAATCTAGGTTTAGGTATATAAATATATAAGGAAACTAGGTAGTATATATAGGCCTTATAGTCTAATTCTCTTTACTTTTTACCTTACTTTATTACTTATAGTATTCTCTAATTAGTAAATACTATATAAAATAAGTAAGTATACTATAATAAAATAGTAAATTCTTATAATAAGCTTTTACCTAATATAAGAATAGGCTTAATAAATAAGGAATAGTATATTAGTAAGAAAAGGATAATAGTGTTTAGGAAAGAAAAGTAAAATAAGATAGGTTTTCTTAGGTATTACTTAAGAGTTTAATCTTAGTTTTTTTTTTTATTATTTAACTAAGCTAGTAAGTAATTTTAAGTTTAATTCTAGTAAAATGCTATCTTTTCTAGTAAGGAGATTTTTATAAAGTATTTTATATATTTACTTAGCTTATCTTAACCTAGACTAAGATAAATTCTTTAACTACTAGTCTAGCTATAAGTTTTATAGTTTTTCTTTAAATCTTAGTAATAATTTCTTTCTTTATACTTATATTAAACTTATCTTAACTATAAATAAGTTAAGGCCCTAGTATAAGTTTTCTATTCCTTTTTATATAAAACTTTCTAAACCCTTAAACTAAAGAGAAGCTAGAGCTAAACTTAGATATAAAACTAGATAGAAACTTATCTAAATTTGTTCTAAGCCTAGAATATTCTTTATTTCTAGACTAATAAGTTCCTAGCCTAGAATATTCCTTAATTCTAGACTAATAAGAGGAAACTATACTTCTAGGATTTTATTTACTATTAATTAAACTAAAGAACCTAACTAGCTAATCTATCCCTAGGAAGTTAGGATAATTAGTTATTATAAATAACTTATTCTTTGCTATGGCTTCCCTAATGTCTTTAACTAGTATTACCTTCTTAGAACTCCTAAAAGATAGGCTAGTAAAGGAGTATATAAAATATTATAAAATGATAGTAGTAATATCTAATATCCTACCTAAATATTTAAATACCTTTACTTAACATATCTTTATTTAAGGCCTTAGAGGTAAAGCTAAAATATAGTACTAGGATCTTAACTTTAAGGACTATATTTAGACTAGGATATCTAAGAAGTTTTTAAAGAAGTTTAAAAAGCTAGACTTTCTATTTAAAATAGCTTTATAGAAAGAGGCTATTAGTTTTGCTTATAAAAAGGGTAAGACACTAAAATCTTATATTTACTAAGCTAAATAAATTGCGTTAAAGGTAAAGCTTAGAATATAATAGACGTTACTTACTAACTTTGTCTCCTATTTAGTAAATAGAGATATGGACTTATAATTACAAGAATAAGTATTAGACTTTCTAGCTTCTTTAGAGAAATAGATGTTAAGTATTGCATCCTAGGATTTAACTATATTAGATTTAAAAGTTATTTTATATAACTATTATTTGTCTGCTTCTAAGAAGATTACTTAACTAAGTAAAGAAGCTATTACGCTATTAAATCTGTTTTAACTATAGATAAAGGAATAGGTAAAACGCGATAAAGAGAAAGATAAATAGATATTACAGTTAGTTTAATAACTTAAGGTATTTAGGGCTTAAACAGCTAGCGATATAAATTAATTAGCTAGATAATATAATTAATAAAAATACAGTTTAAATAAAACACCTTAATCCCTAGGAAAATAAGCTAATATAAGTAGTCCTTATGTAAAGGGAGATTTAGATTATTACTAGTACTTTAAGTGTAGGGAATAGGGATATTTAGGCTTTAACTATTTATTAAGAGACAAATATTTAATAGAAGATAAGGAATAATAACATATATACTAGTTCTAAAACTTATAGTAAATAAAGAGAGATTAATACTAAGAGTTAGAGGGATAAATAAAGTCTAACTATGTTAGAGTTTTAGGAGGAGATTAAATTCCACCACCTAGGTATATAACTATTTATAAGATATAGTTATTTATAATATTTATGTTAAATTACTAACCCCTAAGTTATATTATGAAAAGGGATAAGATAGGTTATGCAGCTACTATAAGAGTACTAAAGGATAAGTTAAAGGTTTTTAAACTAGCTTAAGTCTAAGGATAAAATAAAAGAATTACTAAGCCTATAGTAAAACTAGGAGTTATTATAGATAAATAATTCTAAAATTAAATTTAGGAGCTTCTAGACTTAGATAATACCTAAGACTTATTAAGTAACTAGGGTAAGGCAGAGGTAACTTAATAATAATCTTAACCTATCTAAGAACTATTAGAAATGGAGTTTTAGAGACTATTACTTGCTTTAAAGCTATATTGAGAGAAACCTATAGCTCTAAACTAGGGACTAGCAATTTCTACCTTACCTTATAAAGTAGTAATAAAAGATACAGGATTAAAGGTCTTACTAATCAAAAGCTTAATTTAGAAAATATTTAGGCTACTAATAAATATAATATCCTAGCTTTTAACTTAGGCAAACACCTAGGAGAAACTATAGTTTTAATTATAGTATTATAACTTTTATAGTTAGCTTTAATTATTAGATGCTAGATAGGATATCTAATATAATGTTAATAGAAACTAAAGGGGGATGAAGTAAAATTAATTATTTCCTATTTAATAGAACTATACTAGGAAGTAGTAAATCTAATATCCTTAAAATCCTTAGAATTTGTAAATATTATAGTTACTTAGAATAATGTTATCTTAGGGTTAGGGTTAGGGTTAGGGTTAGGGTTAGGGTTAGGGTTAGGGTTAGGGTTAGGGTTAGGGTTAGGGTTAGGGT